>JAWZYU010000064.1:1200000-1800000 GCA_038380435.1 Ryuthela nishihirai
TTGTAAATATCGCCTCTTTCCTCTAATGCATTCTGTTAATATCATATTGCTTTTTCGGATAAAAATGACTAAAGATATTCGTTTTATTGAGTATCGGATTAGTGAGAATGATTATAGTCTTATGCAGCCTACTTCCCTGGAGTACATTCTTTTGAATTCCAATTGTTTCATTTAGAAGGAACAGGAAGTGATAAAAATGTGCCAGAGTGTTTAAGAAGCGTCGAATAAGAGGGAATAGATTTACCAAACATCGGCTACTTTGATTTCCTCTATTGGTACTTTGCGTTCGTTTTTTTTTTTTGTTCAGTAAGAAAAAAAAAATATTAGAAATTTTGTGTTATTGAGGATCGGATTAAGGAGTATATTTGAAGTCTTATGCAAATTATATAGTATTCTTTTGGCAATTATATAGTATTCCTCTCAGTCCTACTACTGTGGCATTATAAACTGACATTCTCCTGTCAGATCTCTGTGGCAAGCAATTGCTTGAGGGGGTATTTATTATTATTTCTTTTAATTTAAAATTACTTCTAAATGTTTTTCTATTTCTACTGAATTGTCGTATTCACAGAATTGTCTTATCCCCCGAATTCTCATCCACCGAATTGTCTTATACCCCGAATTCTCGTCTACCGAATTGTCTTATACCCCGAAATCCCATCTACCGAATTGTCCTTCTCAGTTACTGTCCACAGGAATTGTCGTAGACCAAACTACCACTACAAAAACAAATAAATTTATTTTAAGAAATAGCTTTCGTTTAATCCACGAAATTATTAAATCAAATGGGAATTCTAGGTCCGTGGTTACCAATGGAAGCCACGAAGCAATTTAAAAAAAAAAGCTATTGCGCTTATTTATACCGGTCCATTATTGAAACAGCGGCTCATAAAACAAGTAACGTACAAAATCTCGCTCATTTCTTTCAATTATTGACCAAATATTTTTATGTGAATAAATAAATTATTTTTTGCAATTCAAAGTACTCATTAAAAATGCATATTTTTGTTTTTTAACGAAGGTATTTGATTTGCTAAAAACATAGTTTTTTTTATTCCTTTTTATTGCTCATTAGAACTGTGTTTTTTCCGTTTCAGGTACAGAATATTGCTTGCTGCTCTTTAAGAATATAGGTACAATGCAACTTCGATAAGTTTGGGTTGGACGGTACTGCTTTAAAAAAGGTTTACATCTGTATGAAATATTTCGTTTTCGGCGATAATAAATTTCGGCCTGCACGTTCTCGAAACGTGTCTTTAAGAACGTAAAGAAATTAAAAGGTAAAAATATTGTCTCATCCTGACAACCCTATGAGCCACAATATTTATTCACAACGTGAATAAATATTTTGGTTTCTATATAGTGACTTTCTAAATAGTGACTATTATAGACTTACTGTTCAGAGGTCTCCTATCTTATCTGTTCAGAGGTCCTATTAGACCATATTTTATAGTCTAATTTAGGGGTTCTCAATGTGGGGTACGGGGTAAAGTTTTTGGGTTACGCCGCGAGAGCTCAAAAGTCGCAAATATATGTTATATATATGTCTGTGTGTTTTATTTCATTCCCATTGTTATACTATAACAATAGTTTTATCTATCTATAGAAGGGGTACGCCAGTTGCATACACATTTCCAGGGGGTACGTGAAGCATAAAAGGTTGACAACCACTGGTATATATTTTATTTCATTTCCATTGTTATACTATAACTATAGTTTATCTATCTATACAAGGGGTACGCCAGTTACATACACATTTCCAGGGGGTACGTAAATCATAAAAGGTTGAGAACCACTGATATATAAGTTTTTTATTCCCATTGTTATACTATAACTATAGTTTTATCCATCTATACAAGGAGTACGCCAATTGCATACACATTTCCAGGGGGTACGTGAAGCATAATAGTTTGAGAGTCACTGGTCTAAATAATAGTGTATGTTACACAAACAAGAACAATTTTCCTTCCTTTTCAGCAGCACTATTTGGCACTCAACGGTTTAAGTGGCCAGGTCATAAGGGCTGAAAGGAGGTTATAGAAGGGGTTTCACTGAACACCTGTTAGGAGACAGATGGAATCCTCTGGTCAAGACCATTCAGCGTGTTCTTTGAAATGCAGGGTATAGCTATTTGGCGCATAAAGACACGTCATAACGTACCAACCGATATGTCTATGGACACCTTTCCAAGCTTAATGGCGTCCTCTTTCTCACCGAGGGCAGGGTGTGTATATTGGGTTGGGGGGTTTCAGAGATAAATTTCTAGGCTCGCACAGTTTGACTAGAACTTGGATACTGCAGGGTTCGAGCCTGGAACGCTATCGATTGAGCCAAGCCTCGCCTTAAAATATAGTGCCGTCCTAGGATACTGATATTTAAAACAAAGACACCTGCAAATGTTGAGGAGTTTGACTTCATGTTTTAGAACAATCTGGTTATATTTATTCTCTGATACAATTTGCAATCGAAGATTTTGGCGAAATTGAATTTGTATGAGTAACGTCAATCAAACATCTCACTGTACGGGATTTTCATTTGGGATCCTTTCTTAGCATTAATACCTTACCTTCAAGCTATATTTGCTTTGCCATTTGAGATATAGGGAATTGATAACAGGAATAAATTTCATGTAAATTATATAAGCAAATTAGATCTTTTCAGATTTATTCTATTTCGATGTCTTTTATAAATAAATCGAAATCAATTTCACCATGAATTCACTAATTCTTTAATCACAATATGTCCCCTCCACATTAATAGTGATTTTCCTGTAAACATGTTTTAAGCTAAATTTAATTTCGGCGTTAACTTTCATGTTATCGTGTGAAGATCATTTTTCACAGATTCTGTATGAGGGAATATTATTGAGCACTTTCGGCGCGCAGAGTTCCACTTCAGTAGTGTGGTTTTCGATACATATGCAAATAGTGCAAACTAAAGCAGTGTCAACTCAACATATGTAGTATAGTTTAAAAAATAGTTGCCATTTTGAAAAATAGGGGTAATTTTATCAGTATATTAACACAGCTGATTTCAGTTACTCAGAGCAGTGATAACTATAAGGAGTGGCGTGACAAAAAATTTAAAATGGGTAAGGTTCGCACTTACCAGGAGACGATGAGCTGTACAAAAGTGGTCGTGATACACTCCAATTTGCCCACGCTTGAAAATAATTAAGCTTCTTTTTTAGAAACGTATCTAAAATTTTGACTAAGGGGGTCTGAACTTCCAAATTCAACCCAGCAGATACTCACCTGCCTCTAAGTAAATTTATATTATGCTCTTATTATATTTTTTACGAGCTTTATACATAAATGACAGTTTTTTAGTTAATTGTGTCATGCCCAACTCCGGTTGATAGGACGTCAGGGAAAAACAATAAAAAAGGAGGAAAGGGGGAAAATGGCATTGTGTGAACTGTAGGGGACGCACACGGCATTCCGCAAAAAACGTGGGCCTTTAAATGCAATAACCTTTCTTCCAGAATGGATACTTCTAGAGTGGGGAACTTTTTCATCTACCGTCTCTCGGGGTTTAATCAGAAAACACATATATGGGGCACATCACAATACTAAATTTTCCAGGTAAACACATGTATTTAATCTGACTTTTCTCAAACATTGCTAGAGTGGGCAGTGATATGGACAGTGATGACCTCAGTGCTGAGGAACAAAATGTTTCCCACAATGTGGCTTAATTATCTATGATCACTCAGCGTATGTTGTCATAGTTTTATGTTATCATAGTTGTGGTAGAAAATTTATCACATAAAAGGTGTTAAAAAAATTAAAATGGTAAAAAAACATTCCGCAAAAACGTGGGACTTTAAATGCAATAACCTTTCTTCCAGATGGATACTTCTAGAGTGGGGAACCTTTTCATCTACCGTCTCTCGGGGTTTAACAAAATGGGACACATCACAATACTAAGGTTTCCAGGTAAACACATGTATTTAATCTGAATTTTCTCAAACATTGCTAGAGTGGACAGTGATGACCTCAGTGGTGACGAACAAAGCGTTTCCCACATCAGCTTAGTCCAGGTTTGGCAATGAACTGTCAAATTACCCGGGGTAAAATGGGGACCAAATTTGGCAAAATACCTGTACCTCATTCTCCTCAGTACAAGAGCGGTGTAGAGTCCTAATACGACCCTTTCTGTTCACACTCCAATCACTGAAGTAGCTTACACAGCCAGTTCCGTCTGTCAGGCTTGTCTCATAAATTGTTGCAGGAACGGAGAGTCAGATACGAGGCATACTTATCCCCAGAAGAAAGCTCTAGGTCCTAGGTCATTTGACATTTGTCGAATTAAGTAAGTTCTAGGTCCTAGGTCATTTGAAATTTGTCGAACCCATTCGGGGCTCTGTACGAGCAAGGGAGACGGCTGCACGTTATCGTGTCTGAGGAACGAAAAATGACTTTTTTGCAGACAATGGGCTAAATGGTCCGGTCACAAGGACCCCGAAAGTTCAGAGAAGATTGGGGGAGGGGACCCATATGATAGCTGTTGGGAAACAGATGGTAGTCACCCATTCAGCGTGTTCTTTAACATGCATGTACAATGTGGCTCTTTCGCACACGGGACAACTGCTTAACGTTGCATCCGACGGACGGCTGTCTTTCCAAGCCCATCGGTGTCCCCTTCTGATCGTCGACAGGGCAGGAATTTTGCGGAGATAAATCTCAACGTTCACCCACGTTGAGCAATGTTACCTAATAATGTTATATAAGTAGAAGCTAACTTCGAAGCAGCTTAACTTCTAAGCTAAGCATTTTATGAGAAAAAGTAATGTGACTAAATTAGAGATCTCAATCAATTCTATCTGAATCTCGATTTTCAATAAAGTTTGTTTTGCATTTTAAGGACTTTAAATTTTAAGGACTTTAAATATTTAATAACAACGATGCAATTTGTCTTAGGACAATTGAAAAAATATCGAAAAATTATTGACATTACCTTTTCAAATATGCAAATGTTGTATTAAATGATTGAATACTTCTTATTCAATTATAATTAACTTCTGATTAAATTCTAAATCTTAGGCATTGCTGTCGTTAAATATTTAAACATCCATAACTCTTTAAATACTAAGGGAATATTGTTGAAAAACGAGGTTTATATAGATTTGATTTTAATTTACATTCAGTCCCATTCTGTTACAAAACTCTTTCTTAGAAGTTATAGAGTTTCGAAATTAGCTTCCACTGACATAACATGGAGGGAAATGGTCATAATTCAGTGAACACATATAAGTTACATCTTAGAACAAACATAGGAAGATATAAATATATTTTAAATTTCCTTAACTTCAATATTTTACATTTTGATTTTTAATGATAATTTCTGATGGAAATGTTTATTTATTTAAGGGTAATAGGAGAGAAATAACATAGAAGCACTTTGAGGCTTATCCTTGTTCCTCATACAATATAAAACATTTACACAAGAATACACCCGCTCAAGGAAAACGTTTGTCAAGAAATGCATCAATCTTTCCCCTACTTCGTCGAAAAAAAAAAATTCAACTTTCTTATGTTTCTCTGCACGTCTTAAGCTTCCATTTGGCATGCGACTCTTACAGATTTACCCCGTGAAATTTACGTGACCCGTTTTGAGCGGAAGAAAGAGGGACATAATTTTTCGTCCTCGCGGCAGCCTGGACGCCAGGAACGGTATAGTAGTTGAATAGTTTACAGAATCCAACCTCCCAATCTTTTGTGGAGGGAAGAAAGAACGGATGGTAAATGATCCATAACGTTGACAATTCCCACGTCACAAATTTGCGTTTCACAAATAGTGTATGTATATACGTTATTTGACAGATAACTCATTTCTCTCTGTTCTCTACTTCCGAAGATGCAACGGAACAATTATTTATATACGTTTCTCATTTGTTAGAAGAGAAAAAAACATATGATGGAAAATTTTGTAGCGTATGGCACTTTACACATCATAAGCTTTCATTTGACACATAAGTAGTTACTTTGCTATTTGCTGTCGAAAGATTCACCAATCTTTACACATTTAGCTCCTGTTTTGAGGGAAGAATGCACGAGAGATTTCCGCCTCAGTGACGCAGTAGTTCGTGGTGACCCAGATGGGGCCGGGTTCGAGTCCCAGTGATGGAACTGTCGTTTGTTCTGTTATAACCTAAACATAAGCATATTGTCTTGTGGGTCTGATCAAAAATTGAAAAGGCAAAAAATATTATTCATATCATAATCACACTCCCGAAGTCACAAACTATAATTTAATATATAACTCGTTACTCTGAATATAAGATACAATGGCACACTGAACCACATTTTTCATTTTCATTGGAGGGAAGAAACAGGACGAAACGATTTATATTACAACCTGTGACACTCCCAGCATTATTAGGGTTCATTTGGTGAATAATTG
Organism: Ryuthela nishihirai; assembly: GCA_038380435.1. NCBI lineage: Eukaryota > Metazoa > Arthropoda > Arachnida > Araneae > Heptathelidae > Ryuthela > Ryuthela nishihirai. The sequence continues at coordinate 1,206,406 of JAWZYU010000064.1, forward strand.
GTTACGATGGGTCAATGGGTTGAAAAGATATGGTGGAACAACAGTTTGTAGAACCGATAAATAAATTAGGAACAACAATAAAAAATTAATAGATATCAACGAAAGTAAAAATGTTATAAACTACCATTAATTTTATAAAACAGGGAAATTGAAATAAGTATCTGTCATTTAATCACTAAGTTCTTTGTGTAAAATAAGGTGAGTGATATATTACGGATATATCTCAATGACATGTCCAAGTTTTAATGAAAATAGGATTTTTTGGCGAAATGCACAAATGATCATCCTCCTGCATACATTTGACGCATCCACACTGAAATGTACAATTATATCACCACTATAATTTCTTGTAATATTCTCGGACTAATTTAGCCTTTACAGTGGCCATTAATCGGAGGTTTCCACTTGTATGGTAAATAAAATGTTGAAGTTAAATAGTACGTAATGTTTAAAGGCACTAAAATTAATTTAGGTAAAAATCATTTGTTCAAATTTTGTTTTTAAGCAATTTAATACGTATGGTCGAACAAGGTTACGAGTACTTTGAATCCACTTAGTGCCACCCAATCTTAGTGTTGCCAATATTTCATTACAGAAAAAATGGACATTTTGTTTGGGGGAAGATTTCACCCTCCCCTTTTTTTGCTTCTTTTTATCAGATATTTAGGGGAAAATGTAAACAAATATTCAAAAATAATTTTACACATTTTATGAGACTAATTACAAACATCCATCCTCTTCCGAAATTTGGATTTCCATCAGCCATTGTTATTATGCATGGTCGTCTCGAGAACTGTTCGAGCTCATAATCGATTAATAAAAACCTAAATAATGGGTGCTAATACACTATCGTATTCATTATACCAGCTTCTAAACAATGAAGAAAGACTTTTTCCACCTGGAGGTGCCCACTGAGAGTTAAAGGATGCATTTGTGTGAATTATTTGGATATTTAAAACAAAAAAATTCTTTAAAAAATAAAACTTTATTTAAAAAAGTTAAATAATAATAAATTTTGACAAAAATTTAATTTTCCTTCAAACACGCTTCTTAAATTTATATTTATTTCCTCCTTTAGGGGATTTAAGCAGTCCTTTGCAGACACTCACATCATTATTCTGTATTTTCGTTTTCCACCTCTTGTACTCTAGTAGCTTTCTCTAATTAAGCTGATACTTTTAAAATCTATGTTGTTTGTTAATTGCAGGACTTGATTGAGGTTTATACAGTGGAATTTTTAACAGGTTGAGACTCATTTAAAACAAAGAACATGTATAAGCCCTTATAATTTGAACGCCAACTTCGTAACTCACTTCGACGAACGAGGTCTAATGATTTCGTTACCTTCGATGAATAGTTGTCACTGCAACGAATTTTAGAGGACCATGTACTGTTCATCCTAGGAGCAAGCAGGTTGTACCCCTTTATATTTCATTAGCACTCATATTGTTAGAAGCGACGTTATCGAATGAAATGTTGAAGCTATTGTGATAATAAACAGTGTTATATGCTTATGTGTGGGCATCTTTCTTAGAAACCATAACTTTATTTTTTCTTCAATGCATCTCACCTGTCTAGATGTAATGTATCACAATATTCGCTTGGGTCCAAAATGTGCATCAGTTAAATCCAAAGGTAGAAAAGCAGAAAACGTTCGTCTCGTTGAAAGTTATAATCTGCACACCAGACATTTCAGTTGAAAACAGAGCGGTTGGCAACACTAGTCCTACCCGAGTATTTCTAAGTGACCCAAGCTGAATCCATTTCGTTGTACACGGAAATTAGGCACGCCTGAGGAATGTTTGACATTCAAATGGACAGAGGCACAACATGAGTGATTCATTGTGGTAGAAATAATTCATTGGCAAGTTGCTGGCGGTAGATTATAATGGTCACTTAATATGATATGGGAACAAGAGATGTAATGTTGGATGAAAGATGTAACACAAGCAGGCAATCATTATCTGGCTCTCATTGGCAGATGGCATAACTTTCTCACGTCGGACTATACACATCTCGAAGGTTATAGAAGACAAGTAATACAAGATTAACCGAGATTTCTGTCCCCACAAATTAATGAGGAAAAGGTTTCAACAGGTGTCGTGAACATGGAAACTGGAACTCAGAGAAATTTTTTATTTAATATTTACTGATGGGTGCACCTTGATTCCAAGCTCTGATTCTCGACGTCTCTAAATCTGGAAAACGACCAGATACCATCTATTGAGTGGTAGAGAAAAGGAGCAATAGGAGGCAGGTGCTTAGTGGTCTGAACAGAAGTAAGATGAAGACATTTTTACGGATCTCAATGTATTCGAGAGAGAAATATTAATTGCTGTGGGATTTAATGGAGAAATCCTTGCAATCCATATCAGACTTTTTACATATGACGAAACTTTGAATTAATTCTAATGGGCTGAGCATCCAATGTCCGACCCCGCCTTCTCGTTGTGCAGATCGTTAGTAACTTTCAGAAGAGATATTCTCCTGTGGAAGTGAACGGAAGTGGAGCGCTGCCAGATTAGTGTATCCTACTGATCTGGACAATTGTGGCTACTTTTCTTTATTTTCCAACCTGCTGAGAAGTGGTCAACCACACAGGGTCCTGGTGCTAACCATATAAACCCACTGGACTGTATTGAATTATGGCTCTGAGCTTGATTATGGATCCTGATTTTGCAGCACTGATGGGCTTCTGTAGAGGGAAACTCTTCCGCTGTCTTTTCTGTTTGTTTGTGGGTTGACAGCCCCAAGTGAATAGATTCACAGATATGTTTATCAGCTGGTGGATAATCCTGAGCAGAGGTCATCGCAGGCACCTGAGCTCTTTGCTTCTACTGGCATCGTCAAATCCTACATTGGGGGAAGTCTTCCAGTGTAGATGGCTTCAGCCTTTAGTGGTGTTTGAACGGGTTTTTGCTCCATGTCTGCGATTAGGGGGCTGTTTGATATTGTCGACATTCCCTCTCTAAATAAACATAGTTTCTTTAAACATCCCACTAACCATTTTCTCTCCATTGGTAGTGGGAATGTGAGGACTCTGCACAGATCTTTTTCTCTTGATGTCCTCACACAAGAATTCCACGGTTATAATTTAGATGTTCTCTTATCTGTCCAGATGGACAGATAAAGGTCAGGTTCTTAAAAATAATCTAAATTTCTCTTTTCAGGGAGGAACGATAATAAACATCACCAAGGCGTAGGTCTGCTTCTCAGCAGACACGCTAGTGATGCTCTTCTAGGATACGAGTGCATTAATGAAAGGTTTCTTACAGCAAAACTTCAGACAAGCGTTAAAAACTTGAATGCTATCTGCTGTTATGCCCCCACTGAGGATGCCAATGAGGATGAGAAGGATAGGTTTTATGGACAACTTCGGGATATTTTGAATTCTGTCAAGATAGCAGATATTACCTTGTTCTTGGTGACTTCAATGCTAAAGTTGGTACTGACTCTGACCTTTGAGGAGTGGTGATAGGCCCTTTTGGTATTGGTAGCTACAATGGCAATGGGAAATGTCTTCTACAGGTAAGTAAACTCAATGGATTCAGAATGACTAACACTTATTACAAACACCGCGACATACATAAGTACACATGGGTTTCACCCGATGGGCTGCACATGAATATGATTGATTATTTATTAATTAACAGCAAATGGGCTAGTTCTGCTAGGAATACCTGGTCATACAGGGGAGCTGAAATTGGATCTGACCATTACCTTGTTAAAAGTGTCTTGCAACTTAAACTTAAAAAGTGTTGTGTTAGGGTGAAAAAGTTTACTTTTAATACTGAAGCTGTGAAAGACCCAGTTATAGCCAAAGCTTACCATGATAGGTTACTTAGTCATTATGACAGTCATGGTATGCTTACTACTGAAGTTGAGGAAGAATGGGATCATTTTGAACAGGCTTTTTTGAAAACTAACAGTACTCTTTTAGATAAAAAGGAGCAGAGGAGAAAGAATACTACGTGTAAAAGATCAGTTAGCTGCTGATAAGAATCTTTGGCTTTGATGGTTTGGCTGACAAACACGAGGAAGCAGTTAGACAGCACAACTGCAGAGAGATGTAACAGATAGTTAACGTTTTGTGTGGTAGAAAACGGACAGGTATACAGGGTTTGAAGGATAAACAAGGTAATGTTATAGAAGGTCAGGATTCTGTCAAGGCTAGGTGGGCTGAGCATTTCAGTGATATTCTGAACAATGTGGTTAGTTCTATTCCCATTGTTTGCAATGATGATAGATGCATTAGTGGCTTTAATGTTGGCGCTATAACACAATCTGAAGTTATTTTGTCTGTTTTTAAACTTAATCTTCATAAATCCTCAGGAATAGATGAAATTACTACGGAAATGCTTAGAGCTGGGAATGTTTCGGTTTCCACTTGGATGACGGAAATTTTGAATATGTTTTATGATAAAGACATGGTTCCTAAGGATTTTACCAGGGCTATTATTATGCCTATTTTCAAGAAAGGTGATCGCAGCTCTTGTGATAACTATAGGGGGTATCAGCCTACTCTCTGTTCCAGGTAAGGTTTTTTGCATGATTATGCTCAATAGAATTAAGAATCTGGTTGACAGGCATTTGCGTGATGAGCAATGTGGATTCAGAAGTGGTAGGGGATGTGTAGATCAGATATTTTCACTTAGGCAGAATCTTGAGAAACGTTTAGAATTTCAGAAACCTTTGGTTTCTAACTTTTTTGATTTCAAAAAGGCTTTCGTCTTTGTTGATCGTCATAATTTGTGGTTGATTGTGAGATCATATGGTATACCAAACAAGTCAGTTAACATAATGAAATTTCTCTATAATAATACTGAGTCGTGTGTGAGAGTTGGTAAGCCATGTAGCAATTGCTTTAGCTTTACTTCTGATTTTCGACAAGGATGCATTTTGTCTCCTTTTCCCTTTAGTTTGGTTATTGATTATGTTATTCGAAATTCACTTCAAGGGAAAGATTTTGGCCTTAAATGGGATGGAGATACGAAAATTTCTGATTTAGATTATGCTAACGATTTAGCCCTTTTGGCAAATAATGTTGATGAGATGAACTCTTTCACTCGAGCTGTTGATGAGACTGGTAGTAGAGTAGGTTTGGTTATAAACAGAGAGAATAGCTAAAGTGATGAAAATTGGTCAGGCAGGATGTGATTCAGTTCATCTGAGTGGTTGCAATCTTGAGCAGGTGTCACAGTTTAATTATCTTGGGAGCTATGTAAGAGACACCTAGTGATGTGCGGCATGAGATAAACAGACGGATAGGGATTTCTGCCGGGACTTTTAAGAATCTATGGAGAGTGTGGAGAAATAGGCGCATACACCTAAAGCCTAAAGTTATACTGTATAATAGTTTGGTTCTTTCTAGGGTTAGTTATGTTAGTGAAACTTGGACACTGTGTAAACAAGATAACAGGAAACTAGATGCTTTTGATTCTAGATGCTTACCCAGTATCATGGGCATTAGGAGGTTCAACTTTGTAACTAATGATGAGGTTAGGCAAAGGAGTTGGCAACCTCCTTTAAGCAGCATATTGTGCAGAGAGAGACTCCGTTGGTTTGGCCATATTCCCTGTATGAATAATTTTAGATTTGCGAATAGGGTTATGAACAGTGTGCCTAAAGGCCTCAGAAAGAAGGGGAGACCTAGGATGCGGTGGGCAGACAATGTCAAACAGGACCTTGTTAGAATTGGTGTGCAGTGGCCAGATGCAGTAGATGTAGCTCAGGATAGACTTGCTTGGAGAACTAAATTGTACGGTCTGGTTGGACCTCCGTAGCCCATGGCTGCTTGAGGATGATGATGTATACTACCTGCCCCCAAAAATATATAAACTCTTCGTTGTTTCCCATAACTGCGATTCAAATGTAATCAAAGGACACATTTCAAATCACGTGATGCTTGAGCCGTCTTAAATAAAATGATCGCAGCCACTGGACAACGCAAGACCAAGGGATGGGAAAATCGTGTAATATAGACGACTTTAAAAGAGGTGCTAATTTTCAAATTGTGAATTGATGATGCAGCCATATGCAAAACTATGGAACGTGGAAGAATGTTTTAAATTGGAATCTCGATGTATGGCAGCAGTAATTGTATCAGAATTTTGATACAATAGGAGTTATTAGGACTTTTACCTTACAGCGGCACTCTTTTGCATACATTGTAATAAATCGCCAGGTCACAAAAATCCCAACGTTCGGAGAAGACTGAGAGAATGGAACTCATTGGACAACTGTTAGCAGACAGATCATAACGTCACGTCAAGAATATTCAGTGTATTATTTAACATGCACATTGCCTCAGCCAAATATATCAACTGAGTGATGGCCGCTTAAGACCACGTGTATTCCCTTTCTCCCTGAATGAAGGTTTCGGGTTGGCGGAGATATATTAATGTTGGCATGGTTGGGACTTTAACCTAGGAACTGCAGATATCGAGCCTGGCATGCTAACGACTGAACTAATCCTTGCTACTGATACTATAGGACAGAAACTGTAGAGCATTGTAAAAGCACATGGAAAGTAAAGGACTTCAATCTATATGAAATAACCACTACTTTCAACATCGGGCACATCAACTCAGACAGTTCGCAGGGAACTCAGATATTTGCTGTTCGGCAGTCGGATCTTATTCGGAAACCTTTAGTATCGACTAAAAATCGTAAAGCGAGGTGTCAGTATTATCAGAAGAGACATGAGTTGACTAGATAATACGTAATATATGAAATATGTAATATAGTCTTTCATATAGATTATACAACTAGGATATGGTACCAACCACATCTATCATATTAACTCTATGATTCTGAAGCAATAAACACGGCAGGGACTGGGTCAACTAATATGTCTCAAGGTTGACAAAAGGAATACCGCGGTAGATGTAAATGGCATATTGGTTAACTTATATAGAAGGATAATTTCCGGATGTTAATGCAATTTTCCACCTTACGAAATCCATCTGCCAACGTTTTAAAGAAGATGATAGATAATTCAGTCGTCTTTCCTGGACACCAATTTGCCTAATTTAATTGAAAATTTGTACGATGTAGTGGAACTTTGCAAACAATCATAGACTCCACTGCATTTGATAATGAGGAACCACATACTGCATTTGATCCTGAAGGAACTACACACTGCATTTGATCTCAATGGGACTACATATTGCATCCCTGATTTAGAGATCCACGCGGTGGCGGCAGTGGACTACTTGAAGCTGGACATCCTCAGACGGAGGTAACAAGATGGCTAAATGTGCCGAGAAAGATGATATTGACATTTTGGAAACAGTTCCTGGAGACAGGAACCATTAACAGAAGAGCTGGCCAAAGGCGCTCGAGAGTTACTTCACCCTGAACAGATAATTTTCTGGCTCTAATGGCAAAGAGGAACTATACAATGACTTCACATCAACTCTCTCTCTCTCTCGAGGTTTGTGAAGCACTGATGAAAAGATTTCCATCAGAACAGTGCCACGAATGCTTAATGCGAGAGGACTCTGTGACAGGAGACCAGTGATTTGTGTCTCGCTACCCATGGCCGAGTGGTTAGCGCGCTTGGCTACTGATCTAAGGGACCTGGGTTCGAGCCCCGGATAAGGCATGGTTGTATGTGTTGTTTTTCTGCTGAGGTCCTGCCATCCTCTCAGATCTACTTTGGCATATAAACTGACAGACTCCTGTCAGACCTCTGTGGCAAGCAGCTGCTTGAGGGGGCATTTATTTTATTTTTTTATTTAATACCTACCATACAGAAATGCTCCTCTAAAACGGTGCCACCAATATGTCATTTGGAACCTGAAAGATAGACTAATGTTCTGTTTCCTGACAAGTCTCGATTTAGACTATAGCGATTCTAGCTGCTGTTTAATCTGGAGGAAACTAGGAATTCGATACCATTCCTCCAATATCAGAGATAAGTGGTAGAATTGGTGTGCTGCTCTACAGTGGCCATACTTCAGATATTCGATGGAGGCTCCACAATTGCTCAGCGATTTGGAGAAGATATTTTGAAACCTATATGTAAATTTTACGGGTGCGTTTGGAGCTGATTTCCTGATTGTGGAAGACAATGTCCTTCGACATAGAGCTCACTTGTTGCAGGAGTACTTAGAAACGGAATTTATTCAAAGATTGACCTGGTCGGCTGTGTTGCCAGAACTAATTTCCATACTTCAAGTGTAGTATGCCTTAGGAAGACGCATTGCAAATCGTCAGCCACCTCTTTTGTCACTCAATGAGATAAAGTAGGTTCATGTGGGATGCCATTCTGAAGAATCTTACATCGAGCCTGGAGCAACTCTGTCAGGCCTGTTTAGAAATGGGAGAGAATCATACTGCATATTGATGTTATATGTGCATATTTTGAGGTATCTGAATTCAACTTTTGCGATGCATAATATTTTCTTGTTATAATGATGGTTTTGTAATATTTTCATCAAGGGTATGAAAGCTCTCATTTTCTATAGCTTTTCAAGTTATACTAAAAAATACATATCTGGCGAATTTTCACTTAATTAGATCCTACAATAAGGTTAGGACACTTTTTTGTTGTTACCATAATTTTGCCAATCCGTGTATATCAATCAGATTTCAATCACCATTGTACCTGTAGCGAAACACCTAACTAATCTAGTAGCCTAACTAATCTGTAGCGAACACCTAACCAACCAATTTATTTATTTATTAAGATATCCTATTTATTAAGCCAATTTATTAAACCAATCCTATCTATTAAGATATCCACCTATATCTCGGTAATTGCAACATGCCATAAATCTCCCATGTTGTGCTGTAAAAGTCTTCATAGGGGAATCGATCACCAGTAGAAGCGGATTCAAACGTAACCACATGATTAAATATTTTAACATGAACTTGTTAATATAAGCGGTGAATATTCCACATCGCTTATTGTTTCAAAATTAAGCGATGAAAATGGCGACAGTTATCAGTAAGCGCGATCAAGCGAAGCAATGAATTTTTATAGTTATTTTGTGATAAATATTCAAAAGTACAATTATGAATTCTTGTTATATGTGAATTCGCTGGCCGTATTATTAAAGCTACAAAAACATAAGGTCACAGAGACAGTGAGTAAACGAAGTTTGGAATCAAAATATCGCTCATAAACTCGATTCCGCATGTTTTCCGAAATTCGCCAAAAATTTCCCACCAGGTGTCTGCGGAATATGAGCCAAAAATTGATGATTATACGATAAAATATGTTTTTTTTTTTTTTCATTTTAAGCTTATTAGCGAATTTAGTGCATATTTCACATCGCTTTGTACATGAATTTGCTTTCTTGTTCTCTAGGTGTCTGAAATAATAACCATGTAGATGTAAATTCGTAAAGCTCATCATTTATTACTATTCGAAACAACAATTTTAATTTACTATCTATCTCTGATCTTATTTTGCCATTGGGACAAATTGTCATTTGTGTTTTACGCACGAATATGTAACACTCATATCATCCCGGAAGTTACACTGCAATGCTGAGTCATCAACACGAAATTATTTCTGCATTAGTTCTTAATTATCTTTTAGGCGGGGGTGGCTCAGTCTGTAGCGAGCCAGGCTCGTAATCTGCAGTTCCCAGGCTCGAGTCCTAGCTGGGTCAGCGGTGAGAATTATCTCCGTAAAACTCCTCGTCCTGCCGTCGGTCAGTAGGGGACACCTATGGGCTTGGAAAGGCTGTCGTCCGTCCGATGGAACGTTAAGCCATCACGCCATTATGGGAGAGCCATATACCCTGTACATATTAAAGAACACGCTGGATAGCCTTAGCGGAAGACTACCATCTGTCTGTCAACAGCTGCTCCAGTGGGGCCCATCCCCCAATATTCTCTGAAATTTGGGGTTTTGTGACCTGGCCATTTAGCTCGCTGTGTGCAAAAAAGTGCAGCTCAGAGGTAAAAACAACCCAAAAATCTAGAGTTTTTATTCGATCGGTGGTTTACGATGATCTAAATCTTTCCCATTTTCCGAGTTATGATGAGAAAAATCTGTCCTTGGTGGTCCTATCTGTTACTCTTTAGAGTTGTTGTGTCGTTTTACCCCTAAGCGACACCTTTTTTTGCACACATTAGGCTAAATGGCCAGGTCACAAGAACCCCGCAAGGGTCAGAATTGGCTAATGGTAATGGACCCACTAAACAGCTATTAGGGGACAGATCGTAGCCTTACATCACGACTATCCAGCCTTGTTTTTAGCATGCAAAGGAAATGGGTTTTCTTCATACGGAGCTACAAAAAATTATGAGATGGATGGGACGAAAAGCCCCTCCGATGGACGACAGCCATTCCAAACCCATCCATGTTCCCTTTCTGACCGAGGGCAGGGCGGGGAGATATATCTCATAGCTGGCACCAGTGGGATCGAACCTGCGAACTGTAACAATAAGCCGGGTGCGCAAACTATTGAGCCCTTCTATTTTCAGGGAATTCTTAATGAAACATTGGAAATTATTTATTTTAAAAAATCGGCTTTTTACTTTTAAAATGCATCGCATGGTCATTAACTGTCGCCCCGTGTGCAGGAGAGCTATACTCTGTGCACGTTAAAGAACATGTTGGATGGCCTAAAGAGAAGGCTATCATATGTTTTCCAACATACAGACATAAAAAAACAGACAAAAAATCTTTGAAATACACGGTACATTAAAATTATCATACCACATACTGATTGTCTGTTGCAGACAGAATTTTGCCAACTGCCAATAGATTTTACCAACTGCCTAAGTTTTGCCAACTTCCCATAATTTTACAGAAAAAAATCCAAATTTTACATCTAACCTGAATTTTGCCAACTCCCCACGATTTTGCCAAGTCACTCCGAATTTTGCCAACTCCCCAAGATTTTGCTAAGTTGTCCCAATTTTGCCAACTCACCTGTATTTTACTAAGTGGCTTCGAATTTTGCCAACTGCTCTAAATTTTGCCGTCTCTCCATTTTCCAAACTGCCCTAGATTTGCCAAGTTGCCTCGATTTTGACAACTCCCCATAATTTTGCAAAAAAAAAAAGATTACAAATTTTTACAACTCATCTAGTTTTTACGAAGTCGCTTCGAATTTTGCCAACTCCCAGTTATTTTAGGGGGGAGCCCCCCCATCCCCCCCATGGCTACACCCCTGCATCTATCATCATTACAATAGGAGTAGAACTAACCACATTGTTTAGAACATCACTGTAATGCTCAGCCCACTTAACCACAACAGAAACCTCACCTTATATAAATTTACCTTGTTTGTCCTACAATCCCTGTATAATGTCTGTTTTTTACCACACAAAACATTAATTATCTGGTACAGCTCTCTGCTGTTGTGCTGTCTAACTGCTTCCTCAGCTATGTTGGCGAAGCCATCAAGCCAAAGATTCTTATCAGCAGCTAACCGATCCGTTACACGTTTTACAAGCTCTCTGTAATGCTTTCTATTAGGGCCAGTAGGATACTGATTAACCCTTTCAGCCCTGATTTTTTAATATAAAAAATATTCTTTTTTATCATCAATATTTGAATGTAAGACATACAAGGACTCCCCTACTAAGTTTGAGCGGGTTTTCGCCATAGGTTTAGAAACTAGGAAATCGTGGCAAATGCCACCATCAGGTCTTAGAGATAAATATGGAAGCATATTTTTTATTCCTTTTAAATAATGTTTTTATACAAAGATCTTAACAAATTATTTCGTGTGAAAAATTATGAAACAATTTTTAGATTTCGATTTTAGATCAGTATTTACCAAATATGGTGTTCAGGTTATTAGCATTCATCTTGAATAGCTCAACAATACGGGTCACTCAGATATATAAACACTAACTTCTTGTTGAAATATGTCATGAAATGTGATTCACATACTTTGTAGAGGTGACATCTAGTGCTTAATGCTGAAACTGGATACTCAGACAGTAGCTAGAACTCTTTATATATTAAGGTAGCAAATGCCACCGGCAGGGCTGAAAGGGTTAAGGGCATTCCTACAGTTCTTTTCTTTTTCTGAAATAAGCTCAAGTGCCTTGTAACTCAAATAATTCTGCCTCCTATGCTCCTTTTTTTTACTAAAACAGTACAGTTAGTTTCCAAAAAACCTTTTTGAAACGGTTTCATTCTTTCTCAACTTCAGTAGTAATATATCAACTGAGTGATGGCCGCTTAAGACCACGTGTATTCCCTTTCTCCCTGAATGAAGGTTTCGGGTTGGCGGAGATATATTAATGTTGGCATGGTTGGGACTTTAACCTAGGAACTGCAGATATCGAGCCTGGCATGCTAACGACTGAACTAATCCTTGCTACTGATACTATAGGACAGAAACTGTAGAGCATTGTAAAAGCACATGGAAAGTAAAGGACTTCAATCTATATGAAATAACCACTACTTTCAACATCGGGCACATCAACTCAGACAGTTCGCAGGGAACTCAGATATTTGCTGTTCGGCAGTCGGATCTTATTCGGAAACCTTTAGTATCGACTAAAAATCGTAAAGCGAGGTGTCAGTATTATCAGAAGAGACATGAGTTGACTAGATAATACGTAATATATGAAATATGTAATATAGTCTTTCATATAGATTATACAACTAGGATATGGTACCAACCACATCTATCATATTAACTCTATGATTCTGAAGTAATAAACACGGCAGGGACTGGGTCAACTAATATGTCTCAAGGTTGACAAAAGGAATACCGCGGTAGATGTAAATGGCATATTGGTTAACTTATATAGAAGGATAATTTCCGGATGTTAATGCAATTTTCCACCTTACGAAATCCATCTGCCAACGTTTTAAAGAAGATGATAGATAATTCAGTCGTCTTTCCTGGACACCAATTTGCCTAATTTAATTGAAAATTTGTACGATGTAGTGGAACTTTGCAAACAATCATAGACTCCACTGCATTTGATAATGAGGAACCACATACTGCATTTGATCCTGAAGGAACTACACACTGCATTTGATCTCAATGGGACTACATATTGCATCCCTGATTTAGAGATCCACGCGGTGGCGGCAGTGGACTACTTGAAGCTGGACATCCTCAGACGGAGGTAACAAGATGGCTAAATGTGCCGAGAAAGATGATATTGACATTTTGGAAACAGTTCCTGGAGACAGGAACCATTAACAGAAGAGCTGGCCAAAGGCGCTCGAGAGTTACTTCACCCTGAACAGATAATTTTCTGGCTCTAATGGCAAAGAGGAACTATACAATGACTTCACATCAACTCTCTCTCTCTCTCTCGAGGTTTGTGAAGCACTGATGAAAAGATTTCCATCAGAACAGTGCCACGAATGCTTAATGCGAGAGGACTCTGTGACAGGAGACCAGTGATTTGTGTCTCGCTACCCATGGCCGAGTGGTTAGCGCGCTTGGCTACTGATCTAAGGGACCTGGGTTCGAGCCCCGGATAAGGCATGGTTGTATGTGTTGTTTTTCTGCTGAGGTCCTGCCATCCTCTCAGATCTACTTTGGCATATAAACTGACAGACTCCTGTCAGACCTCTGTGGCAAGCAGCTGCTTGAGGGGGCATTTATTTTATTTTTTTATTTAATACCTACCATACAGAAATGCTCCTCTAAAACGGTGCCACCAATATGTCATTTGGAACCTGAAAGATAGACTAATGTTCTGTTTCCTGACAAGTCTCGATTTAGACTATAGCGATTCTAGCTGCTGTTTAATCTGGAGGAAACTAGGAATTCGATACCATTCCTCCAATATCAGAGATAAGTGGTAGAATTGGTGTGCTGCTCTACAGTGGCCATACTTCAGATATTCGATGGAGGCTCCACAATTGCTCAGCGATTTGGAGAAGATATTTTGAAACCTATATGTAAATTTTACGGGTGCGTTTGGAGCTGATTTCCTGATTGTGGAAGACAATGTCCTTCGACATAGAGCTCACTTGTTGCAGGAGTACTTAGAAACGGAATTTATTCAAAGATTGACCTGGTCGGCTGTGTTGCCAGAACTAATTTCCATACTTCAAGTGTAGTATGCCTTAGGAAGACGCATTGCAAATCGTCAGCCACCTCTTTTGTCACTCAATGAGATAAAGTAGGTTCATGTGGGATGCCATTCTGAAGAATCTTACATCGAGCCTGGAGCAACTCTGTCAGGCCTGTTTAGAAATGGGAGAGAATCATACTGCATATTGATGTTATATGTGCATATTTTGAGGTATCTGAATTCAACTTTTGCGATGCATAATATTTTCTTGTTATAATGATGGTTTTGTAATATTTTCATCAAGGGTATGAAAGCTCTCATTTTCTATAGCTTTTCAAGTTATACTAAAAAATACATATCTGGCGAATTTTCACTTAATTAGATCCTACAATAAGGTTAGGACACTTTTTTGTTGTTACCATAATTTTGCCAATCCGTGTATATCAATCAGATTTCAATCACCATTGTACCTGTAGCGAAACACCTAACTAATCTAGTAGCCTAACTAATCTGTAGCGAACACCTAACCAACCAATTTATTTATTTATTAAGATATCCTATTTATTAAGCCAATTTATTAAACCAATCCTATCTATTAAGATATCCACCTATATCTCGGTAATTGCAACATGCCATAAATCTCCCATGTTGTGCTGTAAAAGTCTTCATAGGGGAATCGATCACCAGTAGAAGCGGATTCAAACGTAACCACATGATTAAATATTTTAACATGAACTTGTTAATATAAGCGGTGAATATTCCACATCGCTTATTGTTTCAAAATTAAGCGATGAAAATGGCGACAGTTATCAGTAAGCGCGATCAAGCGAAGCAATGAATTTTTATAGTTATTTTGTGATAAATATTCAAAAGTACAATTATGAATTCTTGTTATATGTGAATTCGCTGGCCGTATTATTAAAGCTACAAAAACATAAGGTCACAGAGACAGTGAGTAAACGAAGTTTGGAATCAAAATATCGCTCATAAACTCGATTCCGCATGTTTTCCGAAATTCGCCAAAAATTTCCCACCAGGTGTCTGCGGAATATGAGCCAAAAATTGATGATTATACGATAAAATATGTTTTTTTTTTTTTTCATTTTAAGCTTATTAGCGAATTTAGTGCATATTTCACATCGCTTTGTACATGAATTTGCTTTCTTGTTCTCTAGGTGTCTGAAATAATAACCATGTAGATGTAAATTCGTAAAGCTCATCATTTATTACTATTCGAAACAACAATTTTAATTTACTATCTATCTCTGATCTTATTTTGCCATTGGGACAAATTGTCATTTGTGTTTTACGCACGAATATGTAACACTCATATCATCCCGGAAGTTACACTGCAATGCTGAGTCATCAACACGAAATTATTTCTGCATTAGTTCTTAATTATCTTTTAGGCGGGGGTGGCTCAGTCTGTAGCGAGCCAGGCTCGTAATCTGCAGTTCCCAGGCTCGAGTCCTAGCTGGGTCAGCGGTGAGAATTATCTCCGTAAAACTCCTCGTCCTGCCGTCGGTCAGTAGGGGACACCTATGGGCTTGGAAAGGCTGTCGTCCGTCCGATGGAACGTTAAGCCATCACGCCATTATGGGAGAGCCATATACCCTGTACATATTAAAGAACACGCTGGATAGCCTTAGCGGAAGACTACCATCTGTCTGTCAACAGCTGCTCCAGTGGGGCCCATCCCCCAATATTCTCTGAAATTTGGGGTTTTGTGACCTGGCCATTTAGCTCGCTGTGTGCAAAAAAGTGCAGCTCAGAGGTAAAAACAACCCAAAAATCTAGAGTTTTTATTCGATCGGTGGTTTACGATGATCTAAATCTTTCCCATTTTCCGAGTTATGATGAGAAAAATCTGTCCTTGGTGGTCCTATCTGTTACTCTTTAGAGTTGTTGTGTCGTTTTACCCCTAAGCGACACCTTTTTTTGCACACATTAGGCTAAATGGCCAGGTCACAAGAACCCCGCAAGGGTCAGAATTGGCTAATGGTAATGGACCCACTAAACAGCTATTAGGGGACAGATCGTAGCCTTACATCACGACTATCCAGCCTTGTTTTTAGCATGCAAAGGAAATGGGTTTTCTTCATACGGAGCTACAAAAAATTATGAGATGGATGGGACGAAAAGCCCCTCCGATGGACGACAGCCATTCCAAACCCATCCATGTTCCCTTTCTGACCGAGGGCAGGGCGGGGAGATATATCTCATAGCTGGCACCAGTGGGATCGAACCTGCGAACTGTAACAATAAGCCGGGTGCGCAAACTATTGAGCCCTTCTATTTTCAGGGAATTCTTAATGAAACATTGGAAATTATTTATTTTAAAAAATCGGCTTTTTACTTTTAAAATGCATCGCATGGTCATTAACTGTCGCCCCGTGTGCAGGAGAGCTATACTCTGTGCACGTTAAAGAACATGTTGGATGGCCTAAAGAGAAGGCTATCATATGTTTTCCAACATACAGACATAAAAAAACAGACAAAAAATCTTTGAAATACACGGTACATTAAAATTATCATACCACATACTGATTGTCTGTTGCAGACAGAATTTTGCCAACTGCCAATAGATTTTACCAACTGCCTAAGTTTTGCCAACTTCCCATAATTTTACAGAAAAAAATCCAAATTTTACATCTAACCTGAATTTTGCCAACTCCCCACGATTTTGCCAAGTCACTCCGAATTTTGCCAACTCCCCAAGATTTTGCTAAGTTGTCCCAATTTTGCCAACTCACCTGTATTTTACTAAGTGGCTTCGAATTTTGCCAACTGCTCTAAATTTTGCCGTCTCTCCATTTTCCAAACTGCCCTAGATTTGCCAAGTTGCCTCGATTTTGACAACTCCCCATAATTTTGCAAAAAAAAAAAGATTACAAATTTTTACAACTCATCTAGTTTTTACGAAGTCGCTTCGAATTTTGCCAACTCCCAGTTATTTTAGGGGGGAGCCCCCCCATCCCCCCCATGGCTACACCCCTGCATCTATCATCATTACAATAGGAGTAGAACTAACCACATTGTTTAGAACATCACTGTAATGCTCAGCCCACTTAACCACAACAGAAACCTCACCTTATATAAATTTACCTTGTTTGTCCTACAATCCCTGTATAATGTCTGTTTTTTACCACACAAAACATTAATTATCTGGTACAGCTCTCTGCTGTTGTGCTGTCTAACTGCTTCCTCAGCTATGTTGGCGAAGCCATCAAGCCAAAGATTCTTATCAGCAGCTAACCGATCCGTTACACGTTTTACAAGCTCTCTGTAATGCTTTCTATTAGGGCCAGTAGGATACTGATTAACCCTTTCAGCCCTGATTTTTTAATATAAAAAATATTCTTTTTTATCATCAATATTTGAATGTAAGACATACAAGGACTCCCCTACTAAGTTTGAGCGGGTTTTCGCCATAGGTTTAGAAACTAGGAAATCGTGGCAAATGCCACCATCAGGTCTTAGAGATAAATATGGAAGCATATTTTTTATTCCTTTTAAATAATGTTTTTATACAAAGATCTTAACAAATTATTTCGTGTGAAAAATTATGAAACAATTTTTAGATTTCGATTTTAGATCAGTATTTACCAAATATGGTGTTCAGGTTATTAGCATTCATCTTGAATAGCTCAACAATACGGGTCACTCAGATATATAAACACTAACTTCTTGTTGAAATATGTCATGAAATGTGATTCACATACTTTGTAGAGGTGACATCTAGTGCTTAATGCTGAAACTGGATACTCAGACAGTAGCTAGAACTCTTTATATATTAAGGTAGCAAATGCCACCGGCAGGGCTGAAAGGGTTAAGGGCATTCCTACAGTTCTTTTCTTTTTCTGAAATAAGCTCAAGTGCCTTGTAACTCAAATAATTCTGCCTCCTATGCTCCTTTTTTTTACTAAAACAGTACAGTTAGTTTCCAAAAAACCTTTTTGAAACGGTTTCATTCTTTCTCAACTTCAGTAGTAAGCACACCATGACTGTCATAATAACTTAGAAATCTATCATGGTAAGCTTAAGCTATAACTGGATCTTTCAGACCTACAGCATTAAAGGTAATTTTTTTACCTTAGCACATCACTTCTTAAGTTTAATTTGCAAGACACTTTAAACAAGGTAATGGTCAGATCCAATTTCAGCTCCCATATATAATCCTGGTATTCCTAACAGAACTAGCCCATTTGCTGTTAATTAATATATAAACAATCATATTCTTATGCAACCCATCTGGTGAAACCCATATATATTTATGTATGTTGTGGTGTGTGTAATAAGTGTTAATTATTTGAAACCATTGAGTTTACTTACCTGTAGGAGACATTGTCCATTGTCATTGCAGCTACCAATACCAAAAGGCCTATCACCCCTCCCCAAAAGTCAGAGTCAGTACCAACTTTGACATTGAAGAGCAAGGGTAATATCTCCTTTCTTGACATTTCAAAATATCCTGTTTTTTTGCATGGAAGCTTCACACATTGAGATTTCTTGTGTTCCAATTTTCAAAATATATTGTTCAAATGTTGAAGCTTGGCTGTGAATAAAAAATAGCAATACCTCTGCTAACACATCATTAAAAAAGTTTTTCAGAATCGTGGGACATTTTTCCAGTTCCAAAAAGTGCGATTTTAACGGCTTTAATAGTTTTAATATTCTCTCTAAAGCTGGTAGAAGAGTTAGCCATCATGCTTTGCTGTAATCTAGTAGTTTTTATATCGAACATCAATATCATCACAAAATTCTTTCAATTTTTCCACTCTGATGTGTAGATGCAAAAATGTGAATAAATTTTTACTAATATCACTTCAAAATTTACCAGAAGAAAATGACTATGAAATTATTGCATATTTTATCAAACTTTATCCAAACCAGAAAGAAATTATTGTGTCACATGAAAAGAACTGTTAGCAATAGTAAAAGCAATAGAGCATTTTCATCATTATCTCTATGGCCAGAAATTACTTATTCGCACTGATCATTGCTGCACTCAGGTAGCGACTAAATTTTAAAAACCCTGAAGGACAAATATCTAGGTGGATACAGCGGTTGAAGGAGTACAATTTCTCCATTGAGCATCGAAGTGGCAAACTGCATAGGAATGCAGATGCCCTTTCCAGACGTACATGTATCAAGAAATCCACCACTCCATCAGATATAAATTGCAAGAATTCCTATAATTCAGAGTTGAAAAATGGTACTAAAGTTATAATGCCCATAAAACAAATAACATCGACACAAGCAAACAGTGATATTCCTAACATCTAGAGTCCAATAGAAATTAGAAAGGGCCAGCTAGACGTTGAAGATATAAGGCCAATAATAAATTTGATTGAAAAATCTGATATAAGACCTAATTGGGAGCAAATCTCGAGGTATAACCCAACTACCAAAAGTTGCTGGGTGCAGTGGGACTCCTTAGAAATGAAAGACGGTGTATTATACCGAAGATGGGGCAATTCCACTGTGACGACTGGTCTGTTGACTTATCCTCGCTTCCAATTGGAACTAGTGATGAAAGATGTGCATGATAGTGCCACTGGAGGACACTTCGGTGTTAATAAGAGATTAGCGAAAGCCAGGGAATGATTTCATTGGCTGAAAAGTAGGGCAGACATTGAAAGATGGTGTAAACTATATGAACCTTGTGCAGCAAACATAGGTCTTAAGACTAGGAGTCTGGGTAAGCTGCAGATGTATAATGTTGTTGCCCCTTTCGAGAGAATAGCTATTGATGATATGAGTCCGTTTCCTACGACTGATGATGGCAATCGCTATTTATCAGTGGTAATAGATTATTCCATGAAGTGGCCTGAAGTCTATCCCGTCCAAGATCAAGAGGCAACAACACTTGCAGAGATGATGGTAAATAACTTGATTAGTAGGAATGGAACACCTTTCCAACTCCATTCAGATCAAAGATGGAATTTTGAATCCAATGTGTTTAAAGACATCTGTCAATTATTAGGCATTCAGAAAACCAGAACAACTCCCATACACACTCAGTCGGATGATATGGTTCAGAGATTCAATAGGACAATTGAACAACATCTAGCATTGTTTGTCGATGGCCATCAACGTGACCGAGATCGCCATATACCACTCTTTTTGTTGCCATACAGAACAGCAGTGCACAAGACAACAGGAAAGACACCTTCCATCATGCTCTTTGGAAGAGAATTACCTCTTCCCTGTGATCTTTTATTGGTCGGCCCAAAGCAATGCCTGTATCCACTCAACAATATGTACAAGATTTACAACAATGACTAGAAGAAATCCACCACTCCATCAGATATAACATCATCTTAACAAGGGAGAGAACCAAAACGAGATACGACAGTAAAAGAAATGGAACTATTTCCAATCAAGATCTTGTCTGGCTGTACAATCCACATAGAAAAAAAAGACTTTCTCCAAAACTTCAGAAACCTTGGGAAGGTTCATATGTGGTAGTTAATAGGATTAACAACGTGGTGTATCGCATTCGTCGACGTCCTACGTAACTACAAAGTGCAATGGGTCACGTGGATCGTTTGGCCTCGTTTCATCGAAGAACTAAAGAAGCTTCGGATTCCAGATTTTTTCGGAATGAACACGACCTAAGGAGGGAATGACATATGAACGTGCTTCATTTGTCAATTTTCAGATCAGTGATCTGAAATTTAAGAAAGATAGAAGTATGTTTTTGAAGTTGTGAAATCCGAAAGGAGGTACAACTAATAGTCTGTATACAATAGTCTAAAAAATAAATGTTTTTATTTGATGTGTGTGCAGAGGTTGACCAGTTTATTAATATGGATTGTGTTGTTGGTAGGCTGCTAAAGGAAAGGGAAGAATTTGTCGTCTTGTGCGTGATGATCAACTTCTGAAAGGAGTTGGTTCTGAGAAAACAGTTTACTTAGCCACAGTTTCGGAGTATTTGAGGACTAAAAACTAGGAAGGAAATCATTTTGTGTATAGTTGTTTAGTTATTTAGGAATTTTAGTAAAGTTATTCTCGAAGTTTTACAAGTATTCACATATGTGATTCTAGTTAGATTGAATATTTATTTATCAACATAATTTTATTGTTCATTGCAAGATTTTAGTCTTGTTTCGATAATTGGATATGAATATAATTGAGATCATGGATTTTTTTTTAAAGTTATCTTTGTACTCTTAGAGAGCCTCGTGCCGGGTGACTTAGTTTGTTTATAAATGATTTTATCCATACTTTTCTAATAAATTGCATTGTATTGTGATTTTCATTGACATATTTTTTTCCTTGAACTCGCGCTCAGTACTCATCCATTTTAATTTGCAACAATATGTTAAATATATTTCAGTCATTAAGACTGAAACATGCAAAAGGATTTCTTTATAAAGGATTGTATATAAGGATTTAATGCATATAAAGGATGTAAATAAGAAATCGTCTAGAGAGATATATGTTAGAGGAAAGTTTCGTTTTTCTGAAAATTATTCGAAAAACGAAATCAAAACGTAAAACTGAATCATTCTTCTTAGTCGACGCTTTGATAACCTATAAAATATTGTTATAAATAAGTGTTTATCGGTTAAGAGAATATAAGCGGTCAGCTCTAGAGTACTTCGAAAATAACTAGTTTAACATTACAACCTTTACTAAAAAATAAAACTACTCGTTTATTACAGCCTGTGAAGTAATGCTAACAATAGGCACTTACTTCATTATGTTATGTTGTGGATTACCGTAGCTAACTACACATATAAAGTGTTCAAGTCTCTTCAACTTTCGATTTCTAAATTCAGTTCCAAATAAAGCACCGATTCTGAAGCAAAACCGTGACCGTGCGTTCAACTAGTATACTTGTTAACTCGTTGTTGTCAACTTGCCATGGTTATCCACGTGCAACATATGACCAGTGGCAAAAACAACAGCCTTATAAGAATCTGTTGCTTTATCGTATTGTAATTAACTGGTAAGTTCAATTTTTAAATAATATATATATCGTTAATATTCTTCTAGTACAGTTCTTTTATAGAATTACAAATTTTGTATTATATTTTAAATTATAGCAAAACATAAAGTTAAACTCAGTTACGGCTCATCATCCTCAAGCAGTCATGGGCTACGGAGGTCCAACTAGACGGCGCAGTTTAATTCTCCAAGCATATCTGTCCTGAGCTACATCTGCTGCTTCTGGCCATTGCACACCAATTCTAACAAGATCCTGTTTGACATTGTCTGCCCACCACATCCTAGGTCTCCCCCTCCTTCTGAGGCCTCTAGGCACACTGTTCATAACCCTATTCGCCAATCTATAATTATCCATACGGGCAACATGGCCAAACCAGCGGAGTCTCTCTCTGCACAATATGCTGCTTAAAGGAGGTTGCAGACTCCTTTGCCTAACCTCATCATTAGTTACAAAGTTAAACCACCTAATACCCAAGATACTGCGTAAGCATCTAGAATCAAAAACATCTAGTTTCCTGTTATCTTGCTTACACAGCGTCCAAGTTTCACTACCATAACTAACCCTAAAAAGAACCAAACTATTATACAGTCTAATTTTAGTCTTTAGGTGTATACGCCTATTTCTCCACAATCTCCATAGATTCTTAAAAGTCCCGGCAGCAATACCTATTCATCTGTTAATCTCATGCCTCACATCACCAGTATCAGTTACGCAGCTCCCAAGGTAATTAAACTGTGACACCTGCTCAAGACTGCAACCATTCAGATTAACTGAATCACAACCTGCCTGACCAATTTTCATCACTTTAGTTTTCTCTCTGTTTATAACCAAACCTACTGTACTACCAGTCTCATCAATAGTTCGAATGAAAGAGTTCATCTCATCAACATCATTTGCCAAAAGGGCTAAATCATCAGCATAATCTAAATCAGAAATTTTCGTATCTCCAGCACATTTACGGCCAAAAGCTTTCCCTTGAAGTGAATTTCGCATAACATAATCAACAACCAAACTAAAGAGAAAAGAAGACAAAATGCACCCCAAAATGCATCTTGTCGAACACCAGAAGTAATGCTAAACCAATTGCTACAAGCCTTACCAACTCTCACACATGACTCGGTGTTATTATAGTGAGCTTTCATAATGTTAACTAACTTGTCTGGTATACCATATGATCTCACAATCAACCACAAATTATGACGATCAACAGAGTCGAAAGCCTTTTTGAAATCAACAAAGCTAGCAACCAAAGGTTTCTGAAACTCTAAACATTTCTCAAGAATCTGCCTAAGTGAAAATATCTGATCCACACATCCCCTACCACTTCTGCATCCACATTGCTCATCACGCAATTGCCTGTCAACCAGATTCTTAATTCTATTATGCACAATCATGGAAAGAACTTTACCTGGAACGGAGAGTAGGCTGATACCCCTATAGTTATCACAAGAAGTGCGATCACCTTTTTTGAAAATAGGAATAATAATAGCTCTGGTAAAATCTTTAGGAACCATGCTTTTATCATAAAAGTTATTCAAAATTTCAGTCATCCAAATGGTAACAGAAACATTCCCAGCTCTAAGCATTTCCGTAGTAATTTCTTCCACCCCTGGGGATTTATGAAGTTTAAGTTTAGAAATAGCCAAACTAACTTCAGATTGTGTTATAGGGCCAACATTAAAGCCAACAATGCATCTATCATCATTGCAAACAATGGGAGTAGAACTGACCACATTGTTTAGAACATCACTGAAATGCTCAGCCCACCTAGTCATGACAGAATCCTCACCTTCTATAACCTTGCCGTGTTTATCCTTCAATCCCTGTATACCTGTTCGTTTTCTACCACACAAAACATTAACTATCTGGTATAGCTCTCTGCTGTTGTGCTGTCTAACTGCTTCCTCAGCTTTGTCAGCAAGGCCATCAAGCCAAAGATTCTTATCAATAGCTAACTGATCCTTTACACATTTATTAAGTTCTTTGTAATGCTTTCTATTAGGACTAGTAGGGTACTGATTAAGGACATAGATGGGATTTGAAGCATTTTAACATTTAATCAGGTTTTAAAAGATGACATTGTATTAAACTGTCAGGAAAGTTTATGCTATATGCTAAATTTTCCACTTCTAATATTTTTGCAGCTACTAGTTTACTCAGCTCAATCAGTTTTAATTTAATCAACAGAAAAATGCTTTATAATCAAGAATCATTCCACTTCATTTCTATCATTTATAGCATCATATACTATTTTAAGAATACTGAAAATTTTGTACAGAAATTTTCAATTTTCTCATTAGTTATTTTTTTTGTTTGAAAACTCTATATTAATTATACTTTTAGTCACTAATTTTATCAACATACTTTTCAACTGAATGTTGTTTTGGTAACTAAGTTTGCAAACTTTCTCATAACATGCTTTAAACTCATCAAAAAGACGTTAGGTTTATGTCTAAATGAATTAATGAAATATATTTGGGCTTCAGTTAGTGTAAGAATTATTTATTCATATGTATCATTAATTATAAATGAAAGGTTCATTTCAGACTTTGATCAATCAAACAAAGGAGGGCCAAGTCAGTAATCTAGCCAGAAAAAACAGAAAGGTGGAAATGAAAAATGGCTGGATTGTCATTATAGTACAATTTTTTTCTGACATTTTAGTGGCATTTAAATGAACAATTTCTTGAAAATTTAGTGTAATATATGCATGTTAACAATTTTTTTTCACCACCATTCTGGCTACAAGTATTATCCTCTAGCCCCTCTCCCCTTCCCCAATCTAGATCTGATTCTTTTATTTCACAACAATCTCATTTATGAATTTGATAATTATTCTTATAATGTTCGCAGATTTACTATTTTTTTTTATACTTAAATCAATGTTAATTTCATATATGCATAAAATATGCATTTTTTAAAAATATATACTTCATTTGGTAAAACAAATTTGCAGACAGTTTTCAGCATGCATGGTAAAATGTTAATGATAACTGTGATATCTGAAATTTTCAAACCTTAAATAAGTTTCAAATATATGTGAGAAACTAAAGAACTATTTTTTTTCTTACCTTTTTAAACTATCTTGAGTAATATAGTGGCAACTTTTACTTTACCAAATGGGAGGGGAAAGTCATTTTCACCATGACATTTGTTTTTTAATTAAGGCATTTAAAATGATCAGAAATTCTAAAAATTTAAATATTGCGTAAAACAGTGTATTTTATTTTTTTAAGGGAAGAAGGTACTTCCCTTCACATAGGATTGAAGCTCTCTTGGACTTTCGGGTAAACATAATTTAAGTATGCTTCTTAAGAATGGGATGCAAGTTTTCTCCTGCTCTGAGTATCCCTAGGAAGCCCCCTGCATTGCCAGAGCCTGGATTTTAACTTTTAATTAATTGTTTTTAAGTAAAAGTCATTAGTTTTATCAATTTTAATTGCAGATCTGTTGCATGTGAGTAGTTGTATGTACTACTCCAAATACATATAACCCAGTAGTTGTATGAGCTAATACTGGATCTTTACCAATTTTTAAAAACAGCAGCACAACATATTAGATGATACATCTCTAGCATCCAAAGTAAGTAGACTTAACTGAACATTACAACTATATAGAATACTGCTATTCCATTGCATTCCTTTGCATCCTGCAACCATAACATTGTAACTTCCAATAGCAGTTGACCTCATCAAGACTAAAGCTGATGATTGTGAAACTTCTCCATCTCAGCATTTCCTTGTATGCTCCAGGTCTGATTTTAGATGACTCATCATCATCATCATCATCCTCAAGCAGCCATGGGCTATGGAGGTCCAACCACAATAATGACTATCATTTTGTATAGAGAATAATATCTCATGCTTCTTCCTTCAGCTAGTCAAGGTTCTCACCATTAGTGAAATGTAAGTGATACCATCCATCTAATATATGTGGATATATATGTTATACATTATGTGACCTGTAATTACTACCATTGATGCCCAAATC
This sequence comes from Ryuthela nishihirai, assembly GCA_038380435.1. NCBI lineage: Eukaryota > Metazoa > Arthropoda > Arachnida > Araneae > Heptathelidae > Ryuthela > Ryuthela nishihirai. Next base: position 1,232,315 of record JAWZYU010000064.1, read on the forward strand.
AAGTGCTATTGTTTTAACAGTGTTAGAGTAATAACATTTTTAACTTAACCAAATACTAGTGCACTATGATTCGTTATTTTTCGCCTGTCTCTTCTGCTGACCTCTGCCAAAATTTACCCCACTTCTGACACCAGTATGTCAGGGACATCTCTGGCCATCATGGTCATTACATGGGTGAGACATATGAACATTTATTAATGGTGCTCAATAACACAGGTATGCCAGCATTCCTATTTACACCTTTATTATTATATACATCTATTTGCATAATATAGTGCATGCCTTGTACTCTCAGGGTCACAGTATTCCCTTTGCTCAACAGCTAAACACTGCAATAAACAATACTTGTTGGCCTAATATCATGGGTCAAGCTAGGACATATTTCTCATTCTACTGTTTCTCTCTTGTGCTGCAACACATGCATCTCCACCTCAAGATGTTCAGAAAGGGACTTTTCTTTTTTCCTGCTCTTTTCATCAGTCAGGAAAAACATTACATGGAGGGTTCAGTCCTCATCCCTTGTCACAATGATGCTATGTGTGGCCCAATAGCTCACATTGATACTAATGACCGTCTCTAGGAGTGTAGCACATGGGATCATGAGAAGCTGACCACTGTCCACACCATTGGACGTCCATAAAACTCTCAGCTCCCCAACTTATGAATGGAGCTGAATGTGCATGCTGTTGCAATTGGGAAGGAGACCCACATCCCTCTCTCTATCTCTAAGAATAAGTGGTTTATCAACTGATGGTGGTGGTGGTTGGGGGGGGACTCACAGCAGAAGCATTTTTACCATGGCAAGTATTATTTTTCACATATGTAAATTTTTTCTTTTGTTTTTGTTAGTATATTACTAATGTGGATATGTTAGTTGATAAAATAAGCTTTAGAAAGCACTGAACCAGGAATGATATTGCAGTCAATTCATCAGAAAGAGGAAATTAATGATCCTCACAACATTCAAAAGAGGTTTGATGATCGCTGCATGTCTAAGACACTGTTATAGTAAGGACAGCTGCAATAATCAACTGCTCCAATATGCACAATAGACTCTTTCAGAAATGTAAAATGACCCTACAATGAATGCAGTTGTAAATACACTCAGTGGCACTGAAATTGCACCATCCAAAAGGAGTGGAAGTGCAGGGCAGTGTTATATGCAAATGATTATGTTTCCATGAGGGATAAGTGATATTTGTGGGAGATTATAGCAGAAAAGCTGAGTGGCTAAGCCTAATGCTTTAGGCTCTTTAGTTGTCTGCAGCAAGCAATGAAAGTGTTGATAGTAGATATTGAGGATGAAATGTGGAAGACCAGGATTTGAAGTGTTGAAGATACCAAGAAGGATGAAGGGTTGAAGGTAACAGGAAGAATACCAGGACCCTTTTTGCCAACCACTTCAGCATGGTCAGATTGTAGGGCTGTTTGAATCCAGTTAACCTACCCACCTTATTGCCGAACATAGGGGGGCGGGGGTGGCTAGGTCGGTAGCGCGCCAGGCTCGTAATCTGTAGTTCCCAGGTTCGAGTCCCAGCTGGGTCAGCGTTGAGATTTATCTCCGCAAAATTTCCCCGCCCTGCCCACGGTCAGTAGGGGACACCGATGGGCTTGAAAAGGCCGCCGTCCATCGGATGGGATGTTAAGCTGTGGCCCCATGTGCAGGATAGCCATACCCTGTGCACGTTAAAGAACATGCTGGATGGCCTTGACAGGAGGCTACCATCTGTCTCCCAACAGCTGTTCCAGTGGGTCCCCTCCCTCAACCTTCTCTGAGCCTTCGGGGTCCTTGTGGTCTGGCCATTTAGCCCATTGTGTGCAAAAAAGTGCCGGTCAGAGGTAAAACAATCCAATCCAAAGCCAAACATAGGTCCATGATGCAAGGACAGTTGAATGTTGTTGATGTCAGTCATCTCCAGAAGGTACTTATAGTTGTCATAAAAGGGTCAGGTGTTTTCAGACAAACAACAGCACTTGTGAATTGCATAATCTGTCAGCAGGCCGTAACAGATGCAAATGTGTATTCCATTCAAAGAACTGTAACTGCTATCATGGAACTCCAATCATGACTAGGAAAATTACCAGGGAACTGTTAGATATAGAGACCTGTGGGCTTGGCATCCATTTCATAGATTGACCTTGTAACATTCTACCACTGTCAGGCTCAGCTGGACCTGGGTCAGGTTAGAGCTACCTTGAATGAGGAATAGCAATGCAATGCCCTCAGCAATGAATGGCATTGTCATTCCTCATTCTAGATAGCTCTAACCTGACCAAGGTTCAGCAGAGTTTGATAGTGGTGCATGATCGAGGTCAGTATATGAAATGGACAACTAGCCTGCATCTACCAGTATCCTGGCAATTGTCCTAGTTGTGATGGGAACTTCCATGGCAACAGTTACAGTTCGTTGAATGATAGCTGCAATTGCAAGTGTGTCTACTTCTACCTGCCAGCAGTTCATATAATTCACCTGTGCTATTATGCATTTGATAGTATCAATTGTGTGCGACAACTCTGAATACCTTAAGATGATTGGCACCAACAATGTCCTTGCATCATCACTCATTAAGTTGGGGAGCTGACAGTTTTATGGATGTCCAAAGGTGTGGACAGTGGTCAGCTTCTCATGATCCCATGTGCTACACTCCTAGAGAAGATCGTTAGTATTGCCAACATGTGCATAATACAATCAGAAGATTAACTCTTCTGTGGTCTCCTTTGATTATACACATTGACGAAATCCAAAATGAGATCCCAAAAACATCTAATCTGTTTTTAATACAGCATACAAAACTTCAATTTAAAAAAAAAAATAAAAATTTCATTTGAAAATACATAATTCAAGCTTGGAAAATATTAATATTTTCATTTCATGAATATTTTATTAAGCTGTGATATAAATAATTTGTTAAAGTGATCCGATTACCATTTGTTAGATGCAATGTATTGCAAGGGTAATTTGCATGCACCCATTTATCTGCAGTCAAGCAACCTCCTGATTTAAGCTCACAGGTTTCATCTAAACTATTAAAAACTCTTTAAATTCCAAAATTCTCACAAAAATTAAATGAAAACTCCTAATTTTAAAATCAGAGGATTTTAGAAACAATTAAAGATAACATATGTCTATTTATATTTTTTCATTTTACACACACTTTTCTGCCTTAAACCTATTTCAATATGCCTAGAATTATTTTCATCATTCATCCCAGTATTCAACATTTGCCATCCAATACTGAAACTAAAACAATAACTTGTTTCTACAGTTCAGCTGTGTAAACTAGGTCATGACTCAGCTAGACGCAGTTGGCACTAATTAGCTAGCATGTGTGTGGTGTGTTACATAGTGTCATCAACATTGGATATCTTTTCAATTTAGTATTTTATCCGGTCTGTAAATAGTAGATGGGTAGTCGCTGGAAGGAGAACTATGCACCAATCCCCTGTGATGATGCATAGAACCAGCAAGGCTAGCATCTAATGTCCGACCCCACCTTCTTGTGGTGCAGACCGTTAGTAACTTTCAAAAGAGATACTCTCTTGTGGAAGAGAACGGAAGAGGAGGACTACCACATCAGTATGGCCTATTGATTTCGACAACTATGGCTACTTTTCTTTTTTTTTCTACCCTGCTGAGGAATGATCATCCACACAGGGTTCTGGTGCTGACCATATATACCAACTTGAATGGAATTATGGCGCTGAGCTTGATTATGGATCCTGATTTTGCTGCACTGGTGGGCTCCTGTGAAGGGAAAATCTTCTGCTGTTTTTTCTGTTTGTTTGTGGGTTGACAGCCCCAAGTGAATAGATTCACAGGATATGTTTATCAGCTGGTGGATAATCCTGAGCAGAGGTCATCACAGGTACCTGAACTATTTGCTTCTATTGGCATCATCAAATTCTACATTGGAGGAAGTCTTCCAGTATAGATGGCTTCAGCCTTTAGTGGTGAGGGAATGGGTCTTTGCACCATGACTGCGATTAGGGGACTGTTTGATGTTGTCAGCATTCCCTCTCTCTATAAACATAGTTTCTTTAAACATCCCACTAACCATTTTCTCTCCTTATGTAGTTGGTATGTGAGGACTCTGCACAGAGCTTTTTCTCTTGATGTCCTCATACAAGAATTCTACTATTATAATTTAGATATTCTCAGCTTGCAAGAGACCAGATGGACAGATAAAGGTCGGATTATTAAAAATAATCTTAAATTTCCCTTTTCAGGGAGGGAAGACCATAAACATCACTAAGGCTTGTAAGCACTTGTGCTTCTAAGCAGACACACTAGTGATGCTCTTCTAGGATATGAGTGCATTAATGAAAGGTTTCTTACAGCAAAATTTCAGACAAGTGTTAAAGATTTGAATGTTATCTGCTCTTATGCCCCCACTGAGGATGCCGATGAGGATGAGAAGGATATGTTTTACGGACAACTTCAGGATATTTTGAATTCTGTCAAGAAAGGAGATATTACCCTTATTCTAGGTGACTTCAATGCCAAAGTTGGTACTGACTCTGACCTTTGGGGAGGAGTAATAGAACCTTTTGGTATTGGTAGCTGCAATGGCAATGGGCAACATCTCCTACAGGTAAGTAAACTCAATGGTTTCATAACAACTAACACTTATTACAAACACCGTGACATACATAAATACACATGGGTTTCACCTGATGGGCTGCACAAGAATATGATTGATTATATATTAATTAACAGTAAATGAGCTAGTTCTGTTAGGAATGCCAGATTATATAGGGGAGCTGAAATTGTATCTGACCATTACCTTGTTAAAAGTGTCTTGCAACTTAAACTTAAAAAGTGTTGTGCTAGGGTTAAAAAATTTACTTTTAATACTGAAGCTCTGAAAGATCCAGTTATAGCCAAAGCTTACCATGATAGGTTACTTAGTCATTATGACAGTCATGGTTTGCTTACTACTGAAGTTGAGGAAGAATGGGATCATTTTAAACAGACTTTTTTGGAAACTAACAGTATTCTTTTAGGAAAAAAGGAGCAGAGGAGACAGAATTATCTGAACGATAAGGCACTTTAGCTTATTTCAGAAAGAAAGAACTGCAGGAATGTCCTTAATCAATACCCTATTAGTCCTAATAGAAAGCATTACAGAGAACTTAATAAACATGTATTGTAAAAAAATATTGTAAAAGATCAGTTGGCTGCTGATAAGAATCTTTGGCTTGATGGCTTGGCTAACAAAAGCGAGGAAGCAGTTAGACAGCACAACAGCAGAGAGCTGTACCAGATAGTTAATGTTTTGTGTGGTAGAAAACGGACAGGTATACAGGGATTGAAGGATAAACAAGGTAAGGTTATAGAAGGTGAGGATTTTGTCATTGCTAGGTGGGCTGAGCATTTCAGTGATGTTCTAAACAATGTAGTTAGTTCTACTCCCAATGTTTGCAATGATGATAGATGCATTGGTGGCTTTAATGTTGGCCCTATAACACGATCTGAAGTTATTTTGGCTATTTCTAAACTTAAACTTCATAAATCCCCAGGCGTAGATGAAATTACTACGGAAATGCTTAGAGCTGGGAATGTTTTGGTTACCACTTGGATGACTGAAATTCTGAATATCCTTTATGATAAAGGCATGGTTCCTAAGGATTTTACCAGAGCTGTTGTTATCCCTATTTTGAAAAGAGGTGATCGCAGTTCTTGTGATAACTATAGGGGTATCAGCCTAATCTCTGTTCCAGGTAAAGTTCTTTCCATGATTGTGCTTAATAGAATTAAGAATCTGGTTGACAGTCAATTGTGTGATGAGCAATGTGGATTCAGAAGTGGTAGGGGATGTGTAGATCAGATATTTTTATTTAGGCAGATTCTTGAGAAATGTTTAGAATTTCAGAAACCTTTGGTTGCTAGCTTTGTTGATTTCAAAAAGGCTTTCAACTCTGTTGATCGTCATAATTTGTGGTTGATTGTGAGATCATATGGTGTACCAGACAAGTTAGTTAACATAATGAAAGCTCTCTATAATAACACTGAGTCATGTGTGAGAGTTGGTAAGTCGTGTAGCAATTGGTTTAGCATTACGTCTGGTGTTTGACAAGGGGCATTACGTCTGGTTTTTTCAAGGGTGCATTTTGTCTCCTTTTCTCTTTAGTTTGGTTGTTGATTATGTTACGTGAAATTCACTTCAAGGGAGAGATTTTGGCCTTAAATGAGCTGGAGATGCGAAAATTTCTGATTTAGATTATGTTGATGATTCAGCTCTTTTGGCAAATGATGATGAGATGAACTCTTTCATTCGAGCTGTTGATGAGACTGGTAGTAGAGTAGGTTTGGTTATAAACAGAGAGAAAACTAAAGTGATGAAAATTGGTCAAGCAGGTTGTGATTCAGTTAATCTTAATGGTTGCAGTCTTGAGCAGGTGTCACAGTCTAATTACCTTGGGAGCTATGTAACAGATACTGGTGATGTGGGCATGAGATTAACAGACAAATAGGTATTGCTGCCAGGACTTTTAAGAATCTATGGAGATTGTGGAGAAATAGGCTTATACACCTAAAGACTAAAATTAGACTGTATAATAGTTTGGTTCTTTCTAGGGTTAGTTATGGTAGTGAAACTTGGACGCCGTGTAAACATGATAACAGGAAACTAGATGCTTTTGATTCTAGATGCTTACGCAGTATCTTGGGTATTAGGTGGTTTAACTTTGTAACTAATGATGAGGTTAGGCAAAGGAGTCTGCAACCTCCTTTAAGCAGCATATTGTGCAGAGAGAGACTCCGCTGGTTTGGCCATGTTGCCCATATGGATAATTATAGATTGGCGAATAGGGTTATGAACAGTGTGCCTAGAGGCCTCAGAAGGAGGGGGAGACCTAGGATGCGGTGGATAGACAATGTCAAACAGGACCTTGTTAGAATTGGTGTACAGTGGCCGGATGCAGCAGATGTAGCTCAGGACAGATATGCTTGGAGAATTAAACTGCACGGTCTGGTTGGACCTCCGTAGCCCATGGCTGCTTGGGGATGATGATGATGATGATGTATGTATGTATGTATGTTAGTAGAAGATTAAGATTCGATGAAGATTAAAGAGGGTGATGATGAGGCATCACTTTCTGATGAGGATTCATTGGATTATTTTGTCTGATATCGAAATATCCTCAAATTCATCTTCACTTTTATAATATAACAGAAGATAAATATGAATTTTTGCCCATAAAATAGTAAGGAGTTAATCATCAACATCAGAAATGTCATCAGAAATAACCCAGAAAAAAATCAATATGGATCCAGAAAGGATATATATTTTTAAATTGTTGGATTTCTGCATCATCAGGTAACCATTAAAATATCTTTCCCAATACACTACATTAGAAATTCTAAATTGTATTGTGAAGTGTTTTCTTACATTAACAAATAAATGCATATACTTAAGAGGAAAGTTCAGCCTAAATGTAAGATACATTGTAAATTTTACAAACCCACTTTTATGGAAAAAAAAATACTGACTGGTCAACTAACTTAAAACATACACAATGAACAACAAAATAAGATTAGTCGATATGCTAATGTGACATCTTGCTCAATAAAACTATTATCTTAGACAATAGTTTTATTTTACATAGTGCTCCAGACACAATTTCTTTCTAAGAATAGATATTAGTCACAGTATAGTAAATTCAAAAGTTATATCATTGATATCAACAGAAATATATTTATTTCTTAGTTAGTCATCACAATTGCAACAGACACTCCGATTGAACTGAATTTTTTAATCTCACTTTAGTCATAAATTATATTCATTCAATGTTCATAAAATGCTTTTCTTGCCTGTTCCCTAGCATTTATTCCATTGGTAAAAATTGAGTTTTAGATGTTTGTAACATTAACATTTTTACAAAATGTTAATGCTATATTTATTTTTGAATATTATATTTTAAAGATAACAATAAAAAATATTATATTCTGTATTTCATTTTAAAGAACTATCACTTAAGTACATAAACATTTTGTGATGTTTATATATTGAACACTTCACTATTAACCTTTTAAGTGTCAGAAGCTGATTAATCAGTTTTCAAAAATCATTATAAGTAAACTTCAACTTTTTTTTATTCTTACATACCATTTTTTTTGTTCATAATTAAATGCTTTTTCTTTTAGTATGTAATGTAAACTATTTGTTTCATTAATAATTTCATAAGGAGACTGAGAAGTTGAGTTGCATTTTTGAACAAAAAAAAAACTGACACTATAAGGGTTAAAGATGAAAAATCGATTTACTGGGGTTTAATATCATCAGCACTTTTTTAATTTACTTTTACAGTAAGTTTTGGACAAGAAACAGACCAGGAGATAGAATCAGAGATAAGTACAACCTAAATACTTCACCAAAAAAGCAAGAAGTGACATCTGAAAATGGTACATTTTTCTTTTGCTAACACTTTTGCATGTCAATCAAATATTAATCCATATTTCATAAATTTATTTCCATTTTGCACATATATTATTAAGGGTAAATTTTCCCTGGCCACACTGAATTTTTGGTAATGTAGTGAAAAATATTAATTTAAAACAGTAATTGTTTATTTTGTGTTTTTGGCATAGAGATAAAAAGAATACCAATTTAAAAATGCTGTTTATTCTAATATTTATTTATCTGCTCACTGTATCACTGTTTATCTGCTCACTCCCCAAAAAGTTGCTAAATAAAACTAAGATAATCATAGGTTTTAATATTATATTACATATAATTAGTTCAGTTTTGCAACACAACAACAATATTCACTATTTTCATATATGCAACAAAAAATTGCATATTACTTAATTGAATCATGAAAAGAAAATAAATATTGAATAGTGTAATCACTTGTGTTGTTACATGTAGACTTAATAGCTTACTTATTACATCCACAAGGACTTATGTGGAACTATTACATATTTAATACACTTAAGTTTATGGCATAATTTGCACTAGAACAGCGAAACTTTTTCTGTTGTATCTCTTAACAAAGTTTCCCTTTTAGTATTCAATAACTAAATATATATATAATAGTTTGTTACCTTGAGGATCAAGTTAATCCAGTAAATCTAACCCCATACCAGGGATTGAAGAAATGGTCTCTGTATCTTCTGACAATAAAGAATACAAAAAAAATTGAAAGTTTAACAACAGAAATATTGCAGAATAAAATTAATACCACAAAGATGAAAAAAGTATTGACAATTTTTGCATGATGGATTGCAAGGTTCATTTTGTTTGCTGATAAAATAATAATCTGATTGATTTAGTTTTTTTTTTATATTATATTGATCAAAATAATTAGGAGTTTGCATTTCAAAGGACTGCAAATAAATAGTGGTAAACAAAAATCAGATAAAAGTTTGCATTTGGAAATTATTCAGACTCAAAAAATATTGACAATGTTATCATACATACACAAATCAGGCATCACTAAAACTGTCTGGCTCTCTACCTGTATAAATGGATAGGAATTTAGGTAAGGCAAAAACTGTACAATATGAATGAAATATAAAGTATACAGTACTTGCCTATATATAAATGCAGTGCCTACATGATTATACAAAGTGCTCTGTAAAATCTATTTCCAGGCCTATAACTCAGGACCAAGTGACCCCACACATGTAGAAGTGATGGATACGTAAAGTGTGAATGCTCTTCCTAATGAGCATGCACCCTAGATAGTGAATTGTAGCACTTAGTAATGATAACTTTGTAAATATTCCAGATATTGGCATTGAGTAGCATTGAGTAGCATTGAGTGAAAAGCCAAAAGCGAAATTGGAATAATGATGGCTGAGAACCACCATGAAAGCTCATCTACTGCTGATGCTTGAATAGCTGATGTATGACGAGCACTGTCCTATGTTCACCAGAAAAGGTTACTTTGTGCCTGAATGGTATCAGATACATTATTCAGAATGCACCCAATAATGGGGTGCTGCACACAGTGTACATAAATAACATATGCATATGGCCACACCGCTTATTTGGGTAAAGCGAATGGCGTAGATTGTGCTGCTTGATGCATTGTGGATTTGACTATAAAGCCCCTCATCAGTGTTCCAGCCAAAATAGTAGTTGTTCAACTGAGAGTAAGCATCATCCATGCATATTCGCACACTAGATATTTGTGAAATGGTGATTTCATATGGGGAGTGACATTGGAATGTTCATGCTAATGAACAATTATTTGCTGTGAGATATCTGCAAACTCATCATTCCTCACATCAGACAATCTTTGATGTGGGTACATTTAGTATGAGTATGCATCCATGATGCTCACTCCTAGTTCAGCAATGAACGATGTTTTAGTAGGAACGGTAGCGAGGGATTTTATAGGCAAATCTGGTTGGACCTCTGTAACTCATGGCTGCTTGAGAATAATGATGATTGTGCATGTGACTGCATGATCTATGCATTTGCATCATCGAAATAACTGGCATGGCTATTTGCACATTTTTATGCACAGTGTGAACAAAACTTTGTCATTGGGTGTGTAATGAGGAACATGAGAGATAGTGTTCAGGCACAAAGTAACCTTTCTTAGTAGACATAAGACATAGCTATCCACACACCAAGCTGTTGAAGCATTAGCAAAGATTAGTTCTGGATGAACTTTCATTGCAATTATCAGCCATCAGTAATCTTATTTCACTAGTGGTAATGACATATTTGTATTACATATTCATATGTATAATGCTCTACAACTTTGCCATTAGAATTTGGGCATTATCTGCAATATTTTGGAAATTAACATCTAAGTTCTGAATTTTGCCACCAGAGGCACTGCAACTGTGATCTTCAAGAGCCTCACTTTCACACAAACATCCATTGTTTCTACATGCATGCGATCATTTGGTCCCAAGTTATCACCTTGGAGTAGGATTTTAAACACCAGACTATATATGCTGCTACATATAGAGTACTCTATGTAAACATACAGTCTTCAAGCAACTTTGGCTATGTAGGTGAAACCATATATAACCAAAAAATATAGTCCTTCATACACATTCATCCTGAGCTAATGTTGTTTCATTTTCCCATTGCAAGACAATTCTAAAAATATTTTGACATTGTTCTCCCTCCACATTCTAGCCCTCTCCTGTTTTCTGAGGCCTTTTAAGCACACTGTTCATAGATCTATTCATGAATCTGTAGTTCTGCATGTCGGCAACATTGTCAAAATAAGGGTCTGATAAAAAAAAAGATCAAAGGTGATTGATTTGTTCATCTAACCTCATCATTCTTGTGAAATCACTTAATACTCAAGATACTATATAAGCATATAGAATTTAAAGCATCATGTTTCCTGTTACCTTGTTTCAGTCTAATTTTAGTCAGTAGATTGTATATTTTCCTATAATATTTTCAGACTCTTAAAAGTTTCAGCACCAATGATTACTTTCCTGTTTATCTGATGTATCATATTACCAACATTTGCTATTCAAAAGAATTGAATTACCATATACTTAACCAAATATAATCACTTTTGTTTTCTCTCTATTACAAAACCTATCCCATTACTCAGCTTCAATGAAAGCATTCATCTCATCAACATCATTTGCCAAAAAGGTCACATCATCAGAATAATTTTGTCAAGCTATTTTTATATTTCCATACTATCTGAAGTATGAGCCATTCCTTTGCAACGAATTTCTCTTAGCATAATTAATAAACAAAAAAGGTGACAAAATGAGTAATTTTTTTATTTTCAAAGCAAAGAAGTGGTGAAGAAATGTAATAAATTATGAATTTTAAACGTTACTACCTATTGAATATTGCAAGTTATAAAAGTATTTAATAATTACATGATAATATTGTTTAAACTGTTAAAATACCCTAGAGCAATTACCAATCTATGTTATAAGTTAATTATACGTAGCATTTCTTATTTAAGGAGACCAATAAATGTTTTTTGTGAAAAACATTTTGCCGACATATGGGATTCAAACTCGCATCTCTCCAGAAACATGGCGGAATATTCTAACTTGTTGAACTAATGCTGGCTTAATCTTTTTTTCCACTAATAATGACTATCACTCTTCCCATGAATTTTGGGGGCCTCATTTTGGAACCATCTATGATCTCGGGTGGCAACTATTTCTCTTTTTAGTGCTCTGAGTAAGATGGAAATAAATAATGAAGTCACATCATGCTATTTAGCACCCAAAATTCATGGGAAGAGTGATAGTCATTATTAGTGGAAAAAAGACTAAGCCGGCATTAGTTCAACAGGTTAGAATATTCTGGAATGTTTCTAGAGAGATGCAGGTTTTGAATCCAATATGTCGGCAAAATTTTTTCACAAAAACGTTTATTGATTTATAGACATTTAAACATCAACAGGTAATACTGAGAGTATCAATTATTGTGTAAATCATTAATAACGCTAAATGTGTGGTGTGACTTCATTATTTATTTCCATTTTACTCAAAGCACTAAAAAGAAATAGTTGCCACCCAAGATCATATAGGGCGCCAAAAGGAGACACTCAAAATTCACGGGAAGAGTGATAGTCATTATTAGTGGGAAAAAGACTAAGTTGGCATTAGTTCAACAGGCTAGAATACTCTGGTATGTTTCTGGAGAGATGCAGGTTTGAATCCCGTATGCCACTGAAATTTTTTCCACAAAAACATTTATTGATTTATAGATGTTTAAACATCAATAGGTAACACTGAGATTAACAATTATTACTTAAGGAAACTTTTCATTTCTAAAAAGTTCCAAAGAATTAAATATTACCATGCTTTGGTGTGTTCTTGAATGTCTTTTTCAGTTTTGTTGCCAATGTTTCTCCTGCTGTTAGTGGCAGGGTCTTCCTTATCGTAAGTGGGACTGGGGTGGCTCAGGTGGTTACGTGCCAGGCTCAAAATCTATAGTTCCTAGGTTTGAATCCCACTTGGGCAAACCATTATGATTTTAATACCTACATCACTGTATATTCCTCAGTTTCAGTGGCCATTTAGGTCAAGTAGAATGTGAATTTGTTTTTATAAAACAATTCTTTTTGTCTAATGCATTTGAGTTCACTTAGTTCAGAAGGGTGTTGATTTGTTAATTAATTGGTCAAGGGCCTTGTTGAGTGTTGTTTTCAATTTACGTGAAGGAATTGTAACTGGCAGCACCTGGTTTGTCAGAGTGTGATAGCAGGCTTGTAAACTCTTGTGGTTTCTGCAAAGGTAGATATCCTAGGTGGCTACTGGTTTAGTTCTTACACTGGCTATCACCTGCTGAATTGTTGATGATGAAGGTGTGATTTGCAGTATGTGGTTTTTATCAGGAAAGGAATTCCGGCATTGAGGTGACAGTATATTATTAAAACTTGTGAAGCGTATTTTGTTAGTTTTTTTTTTGCAATGTCCCTGTGAATATAGTTGGTCGAATAATCACTATTATTCAGTCAATGCTTATGGGATGAGCAGAGTCAGGGCATATACACTGTCAATAATTGCTGACATTTTGATGGTTTCCATTATTACAGATGAAGGGGGAAGATTGGGTTGTATAAGATGTTGCAAGGGAAGCAGTTTCAGCATCAAAGCAGAGGCATAGTCGATGGTTCATTAATTAATCTCTACGGCTGCAATATGAGAAGTGCTCCAGTTTTTATTGGCAGTAAAGTACAGGGAAGATAGTGAACATAGAGCTTATCCCTTAGGTCAAGTAGAGTTCAAAAGACCTCGAAGAAGTTTAAACAAGTTTTAAAAAGCATTGTCATAACACATTTTGCATTACAGCATCTTCAGATAGGAAGGGCTGGGTATTTTGGCAAAATTTAAATTTGACCGTTCTGTAGATACTGTGAGTCTGCATTTTTTAACACTTGTTTAAAGAAGTTTAAAGTATTTTAAATTCTACTTGTTCTAACAATGAGCTCTTTCAGAATCTTTCCTGGTCTTTACTGCTGCTAAAAACTGGAGCACCTCTCATCCTGCAATCTTAGAGGTTAATTAACGAACTGTCAATCATTCCTCAACGGATGGGACGTTAAGCCGTGGCCCCGTGTGCGGGAGAGCCATACCCTGTGCACGTTAAAGAACACGCTGGATGGCCTTGACGGGAGGCTACCATCTGTCTCCCAACAGCTGTTCCAGTGGGTCCCCTCCCCCAACCTTCTCTGAGCCTTCGGGGTCCATGTGACCTGGTCATTTAGCCCATGGTGTGCAAAAAAGTGCCGCTCAGAGGTAAAACAACCCAATCATTCCTCGACGATGAAATGCCTCCCTCACAATATCTTACCCAATCCAAGCTCCCCTCCTCATCACCCACCCACCATAACTTCAGACATCTGCAACAATGGAAACTACCAAAGTATTAGCAGTTATCAACAGTGTATATGTCCCGACTCTACTCACAAGGCAAGTATCAACTGAATAATAGTGATTATTCAGCCAACTACTAATCATGGAGACACTGCAAAAACTAACAAAAAAAAAAACCTCTTCACAATTTTTAATAACGTACTGTAACCTCAATGCTGGAACTCCTTCCCAGATAAAACCATCTACTGTAAATCATGCCTTCATCATCGACTATTCAGCAGGTAATAGCCGGTGTAAGAACTAAACCAGTAAGTACCTTGGCTATCTACCTTTGTGGAAACTGCAAGAATTTACAAGTCTGAAGCCTGCTTAGCATGGTCTGAGAAACCTGATGCTGCCAATAACAATTCCTCATGTAAGTTGAAAAACTTACTCTGAATTAAACACTCAACAAGAGCTTTGAACAATTAATTGATAGATAAACTGGTACCATGTGAACTACATGAACTCAAATGCATCAGAGAAATAAATAGTTTTTAAAAACAAATCCACAATGGAATCGTGGAATTTACAGTGAAATTGTAGGTATTAAATTTTATTGAACTGTTTCTCATTATATCAATGTAAAAAAAGTCTTAAACAAATTTATAATAATTTTCATAAAATTCGGAATTAAATCCTATTTAATTTGGTATATAACATGGCCTATTTTTGTTGAATAGTTATTTGTGAAAATTTTTTTAAGTTGACTGGTTTATTGGACTCGGCACAGTTGGCAAAAAACACACATTTTTCAAAGCATAGTACCACAAAATTACAAAAAAGGGAGCAATTTTCTTGTTTCGAGTAAAAATTTATTTTTCTGTTACTCAAAAATAAATAGCATTTTTATTCATATACATTATATTTATATTAGTTTTTTTAAATAATTTTTTTACTACATGACTAAAAATAAACCTATTAAAATAAAATCAGTCAACTTTTTGTTAAATATTTTATTTTTATAAACTCCAGAATTAAATGCTGGTCAATTTTTGATATAAGGTGCCATAATTGCTTTCATTAGTTATCTGATAAAAAGAAGTTTTAAAGTTATTTTTATTTTGGCTGAGCATAGTGAAAAAATAGCTGAGCCACTGGATGTAAACCAGTTTTTGGGGCTTGACAATGGAAGGATTAAGGAATATTTTATTTTCAATTATTAATGATTAAGTTAAATTTTATTAATGTTAAAAAATATACATCCTATAGCTTTTCTGCACCACACAAATATAAATTAAGCAATTTAGCATCCTTGTTGCAGGATATAAAATTTATTCATAGCCAATTAATAAGTTCCATAACATGACCAATGCATTGCCAAACTATGACTGTTGGAATTGGAAACTTGAGTTTCATCTGTAATGGATTGAGGCTTTTAAGGTGGCTAGGGACTGCAGCAATGACAGCTCTTGACAAGCTCATGACCCAAGTCCAAATGCATACTTTTTGATATGAAAATTTAATTTAATCTCTAATAATTAGTAACTTACATTAAATCAATATGCATCATTCTTTGATTTATAGTTGAATATTGCATAAATTTGAAATGCAGAAGGAACAGAAAGAAATGCAGATAGCCTATGGGTTTTTGAGAAAGTACTGGGACCATCAATGCAACTCTTGGCATGGGAAGCAGTGACTTGCAGCATGCATACCTTTTGATATTATTGAAATTTAACTACTAATAGTTAGTAACCAATAATTATTATGCATTCATTGTGTATTGATTAATAATTGATATATTACATAAATTAAACAAAATACTGGAATTTATTAGTTTGCATAACTGCTCATAATTGCTCCAAATTTTTATTCTTCCAACTCATAATTTTATTTGTGCAAATTTGGCAGCTCTGGTTTTGGATTAATATAATCTTCATTAAGAGCTGGGTTGCTTTACCTTTGTGCAGCACTTTTTTGCATACAATGGGCTAAATGGCCAGGTCACAAGGACCCTGAGGGCTGAGAAGTTTGGGGGAAAGTCTTTTAAATTCTACTTGACCTAAGCCTGACTTAACCTTTCCACTGAACAGCTGTTAGGAGACACATAGCCTTGCTTTCAACCTTTCTACCTACCCCCCTACCCCCCATGTAAAAAAGGAGGGAGGTTAACAATCAGGTTTAAGCTCCTAAATGATAAGTGGTAGGAACACTTGATTCAGTATACAGATTAATATAACCTAAAGTATTTTTATTTTATAGAGTGACAAGGATTTCACTCCCCTCCCCAACATTTCCTCCCCACAAAAAAAGAGGTTGGAGAGGATCATCCTTGATGGCTTAAGAAACATTGTCTTAATGAGAAACAATTTGTTTACTCAATTATTTGTAGAAGAGTTTCTCAACCTTGTGACAGTTTCTTCCCCATAAGGGTGGAGGCAGAAATACATTTCCAGTGACTCAAGTTATGACTAATGAATATTAAAATGTGATGTACATAATTGTATACTCCATCAAATGTACATTACTCCCCATTTAAATATAAATTTTTTTCAGTTTCTTTGTTTCAGATATAATATTTATTTATTTATCATACCTTTTCTTTACTACAGAACAAGAATATGAAGAAGAAATAATAATACCTGGGTTGGATTTCAGTGATGAGGAATAATAGTTGAATGATGAAAAGAAGCGAACCCAAAAGAAAAACCTTTTTCAAAGCCTATTCCAAAACAGTTTCAAGAACAGTGGATGGAGAGCAAGCAGCCATTGTTACTTTCACCTCCCACAAATGATAGTAATGTTATTTGCCTCTAAAGATTTTAATAAAGTAATAGTTAAATTTTTAACTAACAGCTTACATTAGAATGCATAAATAACTGCAGTTTGACAGCAACTATCTTTTTTATGCTTATTTTCAGTTTGATAATGCTATATCATATTTAAGCTATTTCTGAAGAAAAAACTAGTAAGAAATATTTTGCTGAAATAAATATAGTCTTGCCATAAGTGGGATATGAACCCATATCTCTTGCTTATGTGCAAGGTGTTCTAACCCCTAAATTATTACAGCTAGCACATTTTCTAATAAACTATGACTATAAATATTTCAAATGTTTGTCACTCATGGCACCATCTGTGATTGAGAATGGACAATCTAGTTGTCAAAGGATAAATAATTAGATAGTCAATCACACTATTAGTGTTATCAATGCAAGATTAACTAGTAGAGAGGCACATAAGTTACCTCCCCAACTTTCTCTGATCATTCTCATCTTAGAACTCATTTGTTTCTTTCTAATTTTATTTCTTCTGGATATATATAGGTTGAAACAAAGGATTAGAGAGCTCACATTAAGTTGGGTTTCAGATATTGAAGTTTAAAGATAAGCTTATTTAAGTGATTAAACTCTTAATCTTTTACAGTGCAGGCCTTAAAAACTGTACCAGGTGGCCAGACGTTTTTTTTTTTTCAATTGTACTCAGTCAAAAAGAAGTAAACTTTGGAAATGTTTTGCTAAACAACTAATGAAAGGAATTATTTCTACTATATGACAAATTAATCAGCATTTAATTCTTGATTTTATGAAAATAAAATATTTAATTAAAATGACAGCAAGTTTAATTTTAATAGGGCTTTTATAGAGTTGTATAGAAAAAAAGTACCTGGTAAATGCAACTAAAAATTTATTTAAAAACTAATTCAGAAAAAAAATATAATGCATATGAATAGAAAGACAGCTTATTTCTGAATAACAGGAAAATATATTTTTACTTCAAACAGAAAAATACTCTTTTTCTGTAACTTTTTCCTCGGTGATATACTTTCAGAAATAAAGCCTATTTGTCAACTGTACTCAATCAAATAACCAATCAATAGAAATAGGTCATTATATATCAAAAGAGTGTTTAATTATAGTTAATAAAATAACCAAAAGTCCTAAAAAGATAGGTAAATAAAATTTTATAAGCTTTTTTTGTTGTTGTTAAAAAGAATTGTTAATTTTTACTGTATTTTTTTTCATGTTTTCTACACTATTTTATTACTTTAATACAAATAATTCACAATACAGGTCCATAATACCTGTCGCATGACATGTTAGGTTCCAAACCATCATCATATAGTCATTTTTATTTAGCCTTTTAATCATAGCTTTTTTTTTGCATGTATATGCATGTTATAGTTTAATAATATTTTTAAGCAGTCATATATGTGTGTAACTGACATAAATAAATCATTTACAATTAAAATAAATACTGTACTTTACTTACCCTCAATCTGTTCCTCTTTTGCATATAAGGACTGACAAATGTAAAATTAAGAAACAAAAAATTATTGAAGGAAGGATGAAGGGGATGGCACAATTTTTGGATCATCTGGGTCTTCATCAAATGCTAAACATTTTCTTGCTGGAGATTTGGACAGACTTCTTGTAGTTGATTATCGAGTAGGGCTTTGAGTGAATGTTTAAGGTTGAGATAGAATTTGAGAGGATGCTTGCCCTTTATGGAAGTATGTATCTGACTAAGTTTGAATGGTAGATAGTCTTTTATTTTCTCTGTATATTTCTCTATAATATATATATTGGTCTAAAATGCAAGAATTTACTTTGGTGCTTCTTTCTAAATTGGGATCCACCTTTTCAAAAACAGACATGACAATTTCTAAATGACTGAAAGCTTCTGAAAGTTCTTTGCAAGTTATTTCTTTAGTCGCAGGGCTCAATATATCTTAAGAATGGGACTCTTCTTCATCCTTCCTATGCTCCTCAAGTTCAAGAAGGTATTGGTTAGTTAGGGACTAGGAATGAGATTCAAGCAGGCCAGTAACATCTTCAGGTTCCACTTGTAGTTCTAACTGCCTTGTCATGTCTACAATATTTGCATTAACATCCTCAACAGGATTTTCAAATCCTTCAAAATCGTCAATAAATTGGGGATACAACTGTTTCCAGACATCTTTAAGAATAGACTATTTTACTTCATTCTATGCATTATTGATAGTCTTGATGCCATCCAAGATTGTGAAGCCTTTCCAGAATTCTTTAATTCTATTTGGCTCACTTCCATATTTACTGTCTGTTGCTGCTATAGCCTTAGCAAATGTTTTCTTTAGGTAGTATGATTTCAATACAACAATGGCACCTTGGTGCATTGAGGAGGCTCAGTCGGTAACATGCCAGGCTTGTAATCTGCAGTTCCCAGGTTCGGGTCCCAGGTGAGCAAGTGTAGAGATTTTTCTCTATTAAACTCCCCATCCTGCCCATAATGAATAAGGGTCACTGTTGGGCTTGGAAAGGCCGCCATCATCGAAGAGCCCCATGCTCATTAAAGAACATGCTAGATGGCCGTGATGGGAGGCTAACATCTCTCCAAACAGCTATCCATTGGGTCCCCTCACCCAACCATCCTTGAATCCACGAGAGCTTGTAACTTGGACATTTGTCCCAACTGTTTAATATTTAGATAGCGATAATCACTTAAAGAAAAAAGCTCAATATTCCTCTTTCAAAAATGGTAGAAATCTGGCATAATTCATTTCCAGAGTTACAGAATAACTTTAGACCACAATGCTACCCATAAAATATTGGCAACAAATCTTTGGTACAGCTCTTAATTCAAAACAGTTCCTCAAAGTTCCAGATACAAATGAAGAAACTCGACTAGATATCTTCATTATAATGTAGTTCTCTTCTATAAGTACCTTCGCCACTGCTTTGAAACATTATCGTCAGTTTTCTTTTAGGCTTAAATTAACACATGATTATGACTTGTGCCACCCATCAGATGCAGTACTGTCGTGTATAGTGGGGCATCAAGTGGCATCATTCAATCATATTTCCACCTTGGTTCATTGGTTGAAACAATGAAGTAGAATTAGCAGGGAGGAAAACTATTTGAATATTAGGGTTAAGATCATCTAATGATTTTAGAGTGTCCAGGTGTATTATCTAAAAGATGTAAAATTTTAAAGGGGATTTTTTTTTCTGTGCAGTAACCCTTAACTGCAGATACAAAGTAGTTTGAAAATCACTCTTCAAAAAGAGATGCAGTTACCCATGCTTTTGAATTTGTTTTTGGAAGGCTAGATTTAGCATAATTCTTGAGAGCTCTTGTGTTTTCTGAATAATAAATTAGCATAGACTTCAACTTAAAATCTCCAGCAGCACTGGAACCTAACAAAAGGAATAGCCTATCTTTCATTGCTTTAAATCCTGACATGGACTTCTCTTCTTTAGCAACAAATGTTTTTGATGGCATTTTTTTCCAGAAGATGCCGGTTTCATCAACATTAAAAACCTGCGTTTTAGAATAACCACCCTCTTTAATAATCTCAGCTAACTCATTAGGAAATTAGCTGCAGCTACAGTATCTGCACTGGCTGCTTCACCTTGAACTTTAATGCTATGCAGGTTGATTCTATTTTTAAATCTACAAAACCAACCTCTGCTTGCTCCATTCAGTGTCATTAGCTGAATCACTTTTGCTTTCATGTCGGAAAAGAGACTGAGGGCCTTATTTTGAAAGATAGCTTGGCTTAAGGGAACATGCGAACTAGTTTGATCACCCATCCACACCATTAAAAGTTTTTCCATTTCAACAATAGGATTGTTACATTTACGGATAATTGTATTATTAACTGGTATAGCATTTTCCACTTCATTAAGAAATTAATCTTTGTTTTCAACAATTGTAACAATAGTAGTGTGAGGTAAGTTTAGCCTGCTGCCTATATAAGTATTTGATAACCATCGTCACTAAAATTAATAATTTTAATCTTAGTATTTAATGCAATAAGTTTATGAGTCTTCTTCTTTTCACTGGAAGCAACAGTCCATACTTTGTTTTTTAATTGCCATTATTAACAACAATAAAAAAAGTTATAAACAGTTTATAATTAGCAGAGAAACACAGAGAGATGCAGCGAGTAATGACATCAAAAACTAACCGAGTCCACAAGAACTGTGCATTGGTTGATTCCAAAGCTGAGTAAAGCGAAAGCAAGACATGTCCAATGAGAGGAGTCACATGCAAAATACACCACCCACTTCGGGGCATGTGTTGGATGCGTTAGCAGCATGGCAAAGTATTGTCGATTACTAACGTGCACACATTTTTACCATACAGTCATCCCTCTTTACCCTTTACCCAGCTTTGGTTGATTCATGGCAGTGTCATGTCACTAAAACATTGTATGAACGAATGTGGCATCGTGGAATGAATTGGTCATAATTGAAGATCGTATGAATGGATCATCATAATGTGGAGCATCATAAACTGTATTTTCATTATTACTCAAATTTTTTATTTAGTTCTCACTAAAGTTTTAGTCATTTTTACAAAGAACATGATTTCATATGCTTGGATTTTTTGGTGATTGGCCAACTCCAAGACTATGGAGTAGTATTACAAAAATTTATTTTGCTCTAAAGACAAAATATTTTTTAAATTTTTTTGAAAAACAAGGTAACGAGCTGTGAAAAAAAAAAAAAAACATTTTGAAGCATCATCATCATCATCTTTAAGAAGCCATGGACAAATGGAGGTCCAACCAGATTGTGCAATTTAGTTTTGCAAATGTATCTGTCCTGAGCTTACATCTGCTGCATCTGGCCACTCTAGACCAATTCTAACAAGCTCCTCTCTGCCCACTGCATTCTAGGTCTCACCCTCTTTCACTGGCCTTTAAGAACACTGTTCATAACCCTATTCACTAATCTGTAGTTTTGCCTATGGGCAAAATGACCAGATCAATAGTCTCTCTACTGATTTGGCCATGTTGACACTGATCAAAGGAGGTTATTGTTTGTTTAACCTCATAATTACTTGCAAAGTAATGGCAGTAATACAAAGTAAATGACAAATTAAAGGTTGATATCCTATAATTATAACATTTGCTCCTTTGCTTAACCTCATCATTACTTACAAAGTTGAACCATCTAATGCCCAAGCTACTGCATTAGTATCTAGAATCAAAAGTATCAAGTTATCCTGTTTACAAAGGGTTCAAGTTTCACCACCCAATAATCCTAGAAAGAATCAAACTATTACATAGCCTAATTTTAGTCTTTAGTTGTGTACTCCACATGCTCCATAGATACTTAAAAGTTAAAGAAGCAATCCCTATTCTTCTGTTTATCTCATTCTACACATTATCAGTCTGTTACATAGCTCCCAAGATAAACTGAGACACCTGCTCAAGAGTGCAACCATTCATTTAACTGAACCACAGCCTGCTTGACCATTTTTCATCACATTAGTTTTCTCTCTGTTTATCACCAAACCTACTCCACTACCAGTCTCATCAACAGCTCTAATGAAAGAGTTAATCTCATCATCATTTGCCAAAAGGATTAAATCATCAGCATAATCTAAATCAGAAATTTTCAGATCTCTAGACCATTTAAGCCCAAAATCTTCCCCTTGCAGTGAATTCTGCATAACATAATCAATAACCAACTAAAGAGAAAAGGAGACAAATGCACCCCCTGTCGAACACCAAAAGCAATGCTGAACCAATTACTACAAGCTTTACCAACTCTCACACAACTCAGTGTTATTTTCTAGAACTTTCATTATGTTAACTAACTTGTCTGGTATGCCATATAATCTCACGATGAACCAAAATTATCACAGGCAACAGAGTCACCCCTTTTTCGAAATATACAAAGCTAGTAACCACAGGTATCTGAAATTCTAAACATTTCTCAAGAATCTGACTAAGTGAAAAAATCTGATCTACACATCCCCTACTGCTTCAGACTCCACAATGCTTATCACCCAATTGTCCATTAACCAGATTCTTAATTCCATTCAGCACAATTATGCAAAGAACTTTACCTGGAATAGAAAGTAGGCTGATACCCCCCAAAGTTATCAGTTCAACTGCGACCACCTTTTTTTAAAAAAAAAATAGGGATAATAATAGCTCTGGTAAAATCATTAGCAAAAATGCTTTTGTTGTAAAAGATATTCAAATTTTCAATCACTCAAGTAACAACAGAAACATTCCCAGCTCTAAGCATTTCAGTAGTAATTTCTTCTGCCCATGGAGATCTATTCAGTTTTAATTTAGAGATAGCAAAGTGACTTTGGAATGTGATATAGGGCTATCATTAAAGCAGTAATGCATCTATCACCGTTACGAACAATGGGAGTGGAACTAGCCACATTATTTAGAACATCACTGAAATGCTTAGCCTACCTAGCCATGACAGAATCCTCAACTTTTATAATCTTACCTCGTTTATCCTTCAATCCCTGCATGCATACATCGAAGAGGCAAAACATGCCTTCCTAATATGATGTTGTCCTCCACGTGCTGCCAAAACAGCTCTTACCTGGTGAGGCATGGACGTTAGAAGATTTCTAAAGATGTCTTGTGGTATCTGGTACCAACAAGTTACCAGCAGATCCTTTAACTATTGTACTTTGTTTAACCAGATTCTTAATTCCATTAAGCACAATCAGGCAAAGAACTTTACCTGGAATAGAAAGTAGGCTGATATCCCAAAGCTATCACCTCAACTGTGATTACCCTTTTTAAAAAAAAAGGGATAATAGTGTCCCAGGGGCAGAAGAAATTTTTGTAGGTTATGTGGTTGACTGCTGCAGATCTTGTATGCTGTTCCAATACAAACCACAGATGCTCAATTGGATTGATGTCTAGGGAATTTGGAGGCCATACCTGGAAGGTTTCAACGTGTTCCACAAATCATTCTTGAACAGTCAGGCAGTATGGCATGACTCATTATCCTGCTGAAAGAATGCACTACTAGAGGGATATACCATTGCCATGAAAGAATGTACGTAGTCTGCAATAATATTTAGGTAAGTGGTAGACATCATAGTTTCCTCCACATGAATGACTGGATTCAGGGTTTCACAGAAGAACATTGCCCAAAGCATTACACTTCCTCCATTGGCTTGACCAAACCAACATCAGTGCATCCTGATGTAACTTCCCCAGGTAAACAATGCACACATACCGGCTGTCCATATGGTGCAACAGGAAATAAGATTCATCGAACCAAATGACCTTCCATTCATTCGAGGTCCAGTTTTGATGCTCGCATGCCCATTGTAAGTGCTTTCAGTGATGAACCGAGGTTAGCATGGGCACTTGGAGTGGCCTGTGGCTGCGCAGCCCATTTCCACAGGGTGCAATGTACTGTGTGTTGTGACACATTACTCCCATCACCAGCATTCAAGTTACAGGCGAGTTGTGCCACAGTATATTTTCTGTTGGCTTGTACCATACGGGATAGCCTTCATTCACCTCTAGCATCAATGAGGCATGGTCAGCCCACAACTTGCTTGCAGTTTGTGGTTTTCCCAGGTCAGACTACTTTTTTAAGGTACCTAACCACAGATAACCAATTTCAAGATGACAAAAGCCTTGCCATCTCAAAATTGCTCTGACCCAGTCATTTGGCCATTACGATTTGGCCTTTGTCAAACTTACTTATGTCTGCTGCCTTTCCCTTCTATAGAACAAGAATAACATTGATTAACTATTGCATGTTATTTATACCATTTTATTACCTTTACATGTGCCATCATTACCAATTTGCATAAAAACGCACTGGTCATAATGTTTTGGCTCTTTGGTGTACACACACACACACACACACACACACACACAACAAATCAATCCTCATGCATCCATGGGCTATGGAGGTCCAACCAGACTGTTTTCTTCTCCAGATGTGTCTCTTCTGAGTTACTGCTGCTGCATTTTGGCACTCTAGGCCCATTCTAGCAAGGTCCTGTTTGACATTGTCCAGCCCATCGCATCCTAGGTCTCCTCTTTTTCCTGAAGCCTTTAGGCACACTGTTCATAATCTTGTTTGCCAATCTGCCGCTATGCATATGCACAACATGACCAAAGCAACTCAGTCTCTCTTTTGCAAAAAATGTTGCTCAAAGGAGTTTGATGACTTCTTCTAACTTCATCATTACTTACAATGTCAAACCACCTAATGCCCAAGATACTGCACAAGCATCTAGAATCAAAGACATCAAGTTTCTTGTTATCCTGCTTACAAAAGGTTCATGTTTCACTACCATAACTAACCTTAGAAAGAACCAAACTATTATACAGCCTAATTTTAATCTTTAAGTGTACACACCTATTTTTTCACACTCTCCATAGAACTCCCTATTCTTCTATTTATCTCATGCTGCACATCACCAGTGTCTGTTACATAGCTCCTAAGATAATTAAATTGAGACACTTCTCAAGAGTGCAGCCATTCAAAGCAACTGAAGCACCATCTGCCTGACCAGTTTTTATCACTTTAGTGTTTTTCTGTGTTTATCACCAAACCTACTCTATTACCATTCTCATGAACAGCCCTAATGAAAGGATTTATCTCATCAACATCATTAGCCAACAGGACCAAATCATCTGCATAATCTAAATCAGAAATTTTGAAATCTCTAGACCATTTAAGGCCAAAATCTTTCCCTTGCAAAGAATTTTGCATAACATAACAATAACCAAACAAAATAGAAAAGGAGACAAAATGTGCCCTTGTCTAACTCCATTAGCAATGCTAAACCAATCATGCAAGACGTACCAACTCTCACACATGATTTGGTGTTATTGTAGAGAGCTTTCATTACACTAACTTCTCAGGTATTCTGTATGATCTAACAGTCAACCACAAATTATGTCAATCAACAGAGTCAAAAGCCTTTTTGAAATTTATAAAGCTAATAACATATGTTTCTGAAACTTTAAGCATTTCTCAAGAATCTGCCTAAGTGAAATTATTTGATTAATACATCCTCTACCACTTCTGAATCCACACAACCAAATTCTTAATTCTATTGAGTATAATCATGCAAAGAACTTTATCTGGAACAGAAAGTAAACTAATTCCTCTATAATTATCACAAGAACTGCAATCACCTTTTTTAAAAATTGGAATAATAATAGCTCTAGTACACTCCTTAAAAACACCTTTGTCATAAAAAATATTCAAAATTTCAGTCAGCCATATGACAACACAAATGTTCCCAGCTCTATGCATTTCAGTGGTGATTTCATCCACCCTGGGGATTTATGCAGTTTTAATTTAGAGATAGCCAAAATGACTTCAGAATGTGATATATGGCCATTATTAAAGCCAGTAATGCATCTATCCTCATTACAAACAATGGGAGTAGAAGTAATCACATTATCACAAAATCCATACCTTGAACTTTTCATGTTTATCCCTCAATCGCTGTGTACCTGTCTGTTTCTTCCCACATAAAACATTAACAATCTGGTACAACCCCCTGCTGTTGTGCTGTCTAACTGCTTCCTCTGCTTTGTCAGCCAAGCTACCAAGCCAAAGATTCTTATCAACTGTTAACTGATCCTTTACACGTTTATTAAGCTCGTTGTAATGCCTTCTGTTAGGACTAGTAATGTTTTGATTCATATTAATTCTGCACTTCTTTCAGAAATAAGTTCCTTAGCTTTATCACTCAAATAATTTTTATTTCCTCTGTTCCCTTTTACCCAAAAGAGTATTGTTGGTTTCAAGAAAAACTTGTTTAAACTGATCCCATTCTTTCTCAACTTTAGCAATAAGCAAACCATGGTTGTCAGAATGACTAAAAAGCCTATCATGGTATGCTTTGACAGTGTCTGGGCCTTTCAGAGCTTCAGAATTAAAGGTAAATTTTTTAACCACAGCACAACACTTCTTAAGTTTAAGCTGCAAGACACTTTTGATTGCTGTTAATTTAAATATAATTATATTCCTGTGCAACTAATCAGATAAAACTCACCGTTGGCATTTGACCTAAAACTCCTGCCCAAATATTATATAGCACAAGACAAATATCTCCTTTTTTCACAGAATTCAAAATATCCTGAAGCTGGCTGTGAAACGTATCCTTCTCTTTCTCATGAGAGTCCTCTGTGGGGGGCATAACAATAGATGACATTCAAGTCTTTAATTTTTGTTTTAAAATTTTTTGTAAGAAATCTTTTATTATTGCAGTCATATCCTAGAAGAACAATCACTGACGTGTCTGCTGAGAAGCGAACCTACACCTTGGAGATGCTTTCCATCCTCTCTGTCTGAAAAGAGAAATTTAAAGTTATGTTTAGTATGCCTGTCCATGTTAGATACCTGTCCATCTGGTATCTTGC
Organism: Ryuthela nishihirai; assembly: GCA_038380435.1. Lineage (NCBI taxonomy): Eukaryota > Metazoa > Arthropoda > Arachnida > Araneae > Heptathelidae > Ryuthela > Ryuthela nishihirai. Next base: position 1,259,723 of record JAWZYU010000064.1, read on the forward strand.
AAGCCTAGAATATTTAGATCATAACACTGGAATTCCTGCATGAGGACACCAAGAAAATAATCTCTATGTAATGTCCTCACGTTTCACATACCTGCAGAAAGAAAATGATTAGTAGGATTTTTAAGGAAACTAGGTTTATTGAGAGAAGTAGGGCGAAATATACCAAACAGCCCCCTGATCGCAGGCATGGCGTAAAGACCTGTTATTCTTCCACTAAACGCTGAAGTCACATATACTGGTAGGAGTTTCAGGCACTACCTTTTCAGATGGACCTTTCCAAGAGCCATAAGACTTGCCTGAGTCACATTACTTCAGTTTAGGATTGATGATGCCTAACTAGCTAAGTGAGGTTCTGGTACCTGCGATGGCGTCTGATCAGGATTATCTGCCAGCTAATATAAGGTATTATCCCATGCCTCTGTTCACTTAGGGCTGATAACCCACAAGCAAACAGAAAACAGCAGCAGATTCTTCTTCAAAAGATGCCCACCAGTGCAGCAAGTCCATCCATAATCAAGTTCAAATCCATAAACCAGTCCAGTATAGTGGGCATAAATGATAAGCACCAGGACATTGTGAGGTTGACCACTCCTCAGCAGGGTTAAAAAAAGGAAAAGAGTGGCCATAGATGACCAGATCAGTCATCTATGTTTAAATTCTGTGTACTACTGATAGTAGTACACAGAGCTGTAGTAGTAGCCACACTGAGCTGGCAGCTCTCCCCTTCTGTCCCCTTCCAAAAGAGAATATCTCTTTTGAAAGATACCAATGGCCTGCACCACGAGAAAGCAGGGTTGGACATTAGGTGCTAGACCTGGCTGGTTCTGTTCATCATCACTGTGGATTGGTATACAGCTTCTTCCAGTTTATGTGTAGCTACCATTTCCTTTTTTTACCATAAAATAAAATAAATACCCCCTCAAGCAGCTGCTTGCCACAGAGGTCTGACAGGAGCCTGTCAGTTTATATGCCGCAGTAGGAGATCTGAGAGGATGGCAAGACCTCAGCAGAAAAACGACACACACATCCATGCCTAATTCCGGGGCTCGAACCCAGGTCCCTTACAAAACGTTAACTGTCTGGCACAGCTCTGTGCTGTCTAACTGCTTCCTCTGCTTCCAGCTATCAATCAATCTTTGGCTGCAGCCAAGCTATCAGCCAAAGATTCTTATCAGCCTGTCAATTAATCCTTTACATGTTTATTAAACACCTTGTAACACTTTCTGTTTGGACTGGTAGGGTGTTGATAAAGGATATTCCTGCAGTTCTTTCTTTCAAAAATAAGCTCTAGTGCCTTATTATTCATTGGATTGGGAGCAAAAATATGGAAATCGGCCCATGCAGCCAAGATCAATCCTAAACCAAATTTCGACCCAGGTGAGAAATACTCTGGGATTGCCCCCAGAGAAACATGCCTAGGAGTCATCTGCTATTATTAGACTTAAAAAAAAGCAAAAAAAAAAAAGCGAGCTACATATTTCATTTTGTCATGTTTGCCTCTATCAGTTTTATAAAATCAACTTTTTGGTGTTTGGAAATAAATTGAAAAGTTCTCTAGAGAGGATAGGCAAACAAACGTCCATTTATACTAAAAATTTAATAAAATGCAAAACCTCAGACTATGCTTAATATTAATATGCCTTCAACTGGATGCTGATTTACTCTGATGAGAAACTAGGGCCTCTTCTATATGATATAATTTATCATATTATTCTTTATTAAAAATAATAGTGTTTAAAATTCGATCATTAAATTTATGTGTTTACTAATCAAAAATTGAGAAAAATGGCTGCTTTAATTTTGTAAGTATATACTTTGCATATCATTTCAATTTTAATTATATACATTTATTTACACTGATACATTTTTTTGTATTTTATGTTCTTATGTAAATTTTATAATAAAAGTTAAGAATAGGTAGTAATAAATATATGTCTCTTTATTCCATTTTCTCTATATACTTTTTGTACCCATTTGCAAAAACAGAATATTTGAATTTAGAAATTTCATCACAAAAGTTGGTATTTTTAAACAAAACACTTTCTCCTTGGAGCACCGTAAAATAATCTGGGGTGTCAAAATTTTAAATTCAAAATATAATCATCGTATGAGCCAACACGCATCATCATATCAATAACACGGCACTGTATTATAGATCACACTACTACAATCTCGATATATTTTTTGGCTTTATTCAGCTTTTATAAACATCTCGTCTTAGAAAAAATTATGTTCTTTTTTCCCACAATTTAAACATGGAGTTACAAAAAATATAAAATCGCAAAAATTTTAATTTTTAATTTCGCTGTGATAATTCTAATACTTATATTTCCATGATATAACCAGATTTGGTTGCAGCACTATTATAGATTCTTAATTTTTTACCTAACTAGGGGAAAAAAAATCACAAGTTATGCAACGTAGGACTCAGCATCTTAATTATGGAATATTTATGCCTACTCCCTTCTAGGTCACGACACCACATTGAACTTGTTCGAGAGCACTTTTAACCTGATTCCATATTACATAACACTTTCCTTTATGTAAGTTTAAATTTTTTTACTGTATCTCAGCACAGCAAATGAGTATGTAGTAATTAAATTACAATAAATGATACACCACTTAGCAATTTTTTTCATTGCAAAATGTAAAATAAATTACTATCTGCAGAAAAATATTTAATCGTTGCATGATACCAACTCGACACTATTCTCCCTCATGTACGCGATGTAACAGAAACATAAATCTTCTCTAGGTGTTTCGCTATATATGGATGGTATTATAGCCCAGGCTTTGGCAAACTCGCCCCCATCTCGTTTTGTGCGAACCTGCGAACTACTGACAAGTAAATTTGTAAAAGAGAGAAAGAACATGTGGAATTCAAAAAGTTTAACTTCAGTGAAGGGAATTCTTATTCAAATAATATACTGTTTGTGCTTGACATTAAGAGATTTTTTTTTTTGAGCTGGTTATACATACGTTATTGATTACATATTTCTTTGCTGGTCGCAATTCCATTTCAGTTTTCTATGCGACCATTCAACTAAAATGTTTGCACGAGCATGCTTTTGCCTTTCCTACTGCAATTTCCAGGTTGGGTCCCACCTGAGGCAGATGTGGGATTTATCTCAACAAAACTCCCGTCCTGCCCTCATTCAGTAGGAAGTAGCGATGGGCTTGTAAAAGCCACCGTCCATAGGATGCGATGTTAAACCTTATCCCCATGTGCGATAGAGTCATACCTTGTGCACGTTAAAGAACACTCTGGATGGCTTTGATGGAAAGTTTTCATCAGCTTCCTAACAGCGAACCAGTGGGTTCCTTAATCCATCCTTCCCTGAACCCTCGGGGTTCTTATGGCCTGGCCATTTAGCTTATTGTGCGCAAAAAAGTGCCCCTCGTAGGTAAAACAACCCAATCCTAGCCTTGCCAAAATGAACAAAGAGAAATACAGTTTTTGCGACAAACTTCAGTCAATATCCGTAGCTTTTTAACTATGAGTAATAATGAGACCATTTAAAAAACTTTACGAAGCTTGAAATGTTCTCTGTCATTTGTGATGGATGACCGTATATTGACTAACAGGTTTTTATTTTTTCCATTTTTGTTCCGTAATTTCCTGGGAATGAAATGAAACCAAAGCACTAAATCTTTCTGAAACTTTGGTATTATTAAGTATAGGTAGCTTAATTTCTCCCAGAAAAAAAAAAATCGTCTAGAACTTGGAACTGTCACTTTTGAAACTTTTTGCTATTTATAACTTTATTCGCTTGACTTGCGAAATTATTTTACATCTTTAAATGTGAAATTTAAACTGTAGTGCAAAGGATTAACAAAGTGCAAGTTTTCCTTTTACTCATATCCTGATATTAGCAAAAAGCAAATTTCTTTTTAACATGATGTTAGGTAGTGAAGGAACTGCTTCTATCACGGACCACCGAGAGGACCAGCTCAATGATTCCCTTGGATGGATGGATGGATAACTTCCCTCAAAATGAATATTCTGGAGTAGTAAATCTACTCCAACTCATTCAGGTCCTTGTAAGTGTGAAAAAAAAAGAAAAAAAAAGAAAAAAAAAGGCATGGATAATCTATAAGTGTTTTATTGGTGGTGTTGAGAATTGAGTAGTTGTTGTTAAATCTTCGTGTTGTTTAGTGGTGTTATTGTATTTTGTAATTAAAACTTCATGTTGTCTGTGTGGTATGTGTGAGAAATTTACGAGTTGGAAAATTTGGTATATTATCAGTAGTTTTGGGTAAGCTTCATGTTGTTGATGTTGTAGCTAGAGTAAGTAAGACTACTTGTTATTTTAAACCCCTTTTTGTTTTTTTATATATTGATATCTTTTTTTTTTTCTTGGATTTTTTTTTTTTTGGATCTCCCTCCCTTGGGAAAGAGGAGAGAGAGAAAAAAAGAATTTGTGTATTTTTTTATACAGGTTTTTTTTTTTTTGTCAAAAAAGATTTAAAAAAAAAACTCATTCTCTGGCAAGGAGAGGAGAGTTGTTTTTGTTTTAATTAAATTTTTTTTTTGAGAATTAACTATGATTAGTTAAGCATTTTTTAATTAATATTATTTTTTTCCTCTCTTTTATGATTTTTTCTTGTTTAATTTTGAAATGTTTTTTTTTTTTTAGAAATTTTTTTTTTTTATTTTTGGTAAGTTTTAGATTATGTTGAAGAGTTCACAGTCTCTAAAGAATTTTATTAGTAGTTTGAGGATTTTTTTGTTGATTGTTTGGTTTTCGTGCTCTAGTATATTTGAAAAGTTAAATACTGTAATATTATGTTTTGTAAGGTTTGAGTAGTAGGTGTCTCTTTGGGCATTGAAATGTTGGCACTCAAAGATTATGTGTTCTATGGTGTGTGGGGAATTGCAGAATTTGCAGTTGGGGGATGAGATTTTATTGTATGTATAGAGTGTAGTATTTGTTAGTGCCCAATTGGTTCTGATTTTAGCTATTAAACTCCTTTCAGCTTTGGTTAAGCCATAATCCTTAAAATTTTGTATGTTGTGATTAATCATGAATCTGTGTGAGTGGGTTGCATTTGTCTGAAAATATTGTTGTATATCATTGAATAAAAGTGTTTTATTTTGTTGTTTGTGAATTTGTATGAAGAAGGGAGTTGGGATGGATGTTATGTTTTTTTGGGCTTGTTTTGCTAATGAGTCTGCTTCTTCATTTCCAGTGATGCCAATGTGTGAGGGTACCCATTGTATGTGTATGATGTTTTTTTGTGAGAGATGTTTGGAAATTAAAATATTGCAGTCATTAGAGAAGATGGGGTAGTTAGATTTGTAAGGGTTGGCGTAAAGTAATTCTAAAGCAGATTTGCAGTCTGAGAAGATGACAATTTGTGAGTTGTGAAATGTAAGTGCCCATTGTATTGCTAGAATGATGGCATTTGTTTCAGCTAGTATGATTGGAGAAGCTTGATTAAATTTAAAGGAATAAGATTTTTTGAATTCTGGACATGTGAAGGCTCCTGAGGAAATTTTTGTGTTGTCATTGTGTGAGCCATCTGTGAAAATTTTGATGTGATTTTTGTATGTTATGTCAATGTGTAGGTTTGACAGGTCTAGCAGTTGATTTGAATCTAGTGATTGTTTTTGTGTAATTCCTGGAATGTCCAGGGAGATTATGGGGGGGCAGCTTATCCAGGGTGGGAAATTAGGTATGTAGTTTCCACTTGTGTTGGAGTGAATAATTTCTAGTATTTTCTGATTTTGGTTTAAGGTGGAGATGGTATTGGGAGGATTATTGCTAGTGATTTTTTTTATAATGGGGTGTTGTCTGTTTTTTGAAATGATTCTGAAAATTAAGTTTGATAGGAGATATTTTTTGTTGATACTAATGGGGGGGATAGCTGTGTCTGCATAGGGATCTATGTTTTTACTGCCTTTTGGGATACCCAGTATGTGTCTGATAATTTTAGTTTGTATGGTTTCTAATAAATTGTGTTGTGAAATATTATTTAGTAGTTCAATGCCATATTGATATTTTGGTGCTATGAGGTTTTGGTATATCAGGAGTAGATTTTTAGAATTACAGCCCCATGTAGAGTGTCCGAGATATTTGAGATATTGAAATAGTTTGTTTCCTGTAGTTGTAGCATGTTTGATGTGTTTAGTCCATTTGAGTTTGGAGTCAAAGTGGAGGCCTAGGAATTTTATGTCTTTAACAATTGTGATTTTTTTGTTGTGTATGAATATATTTAGTTTTCTGTGGGGGAATTTATTTTTATAAAAAGGTATTATTGATGTTTTATCTATTGATATATTAAGATTCCAGTCTTTGCAGAATGTTGTCAAATTATCTATGTTAATTTGTAAGTTATGTTTGATAATGTCTAGGTTATTATGGTGTGTCCAGATTATGATGTCGTCTGCATAAATGCCATATTTTATATCGTGTGAAATATTGTGGGAGGTCATGTAAGAATAAATTAAAGAGGTTTGGTGACATAATGTCACCTTGTATAATACCTGTGTTAATAGGGTAAGTAGAAGATAGATAGTTGTGAATTTTTATTTTGAATGTTTTTTTTTGTAATAATGTTGAATAGGAATTTGTATATATTGCCACTAAGTTTTAGTTTTTTTAGTTTAAAGAGTAGTGCATTATGGTTGACAGAGTCAAAGGCATGTTTGATGTCTACAACGATGGCTATTAAATACTGGTTGTTGGAGAATGCATATTCTATGTCTGTAGTTAGATGAAGTAAGAGGTCTTTAGTAGATCTGCCTGGCCTGAATCCATAAAAGTGCTCACAAAGGATGTTTTGGCTTTCTATGTACCAGGTCAGTCTGTTGTTTACCATTCTCTCGAACAGTTTTAGCATGTTAGATGAGAGGCAAATTGGCCTGTATGAAGTCAGTTCTTTAAAGTCTTTTTTATTTTTAAGTAGAAATATTAGATGATTGTCATACCATTGAGGGGGTAGGGTGCCTGATTTCCAGATTTGGTTAAAGTTATTAAGTAGGGCGAGTAACCAATTTAAAGGAAGATGTTTGAGTAATCTGTTTGATATTTTATCCGGTCCATTTGCAGTTCTATTTTTGAGTTGTTTGATTGAATTGGTAAGCTCATGTAGCGTGAATGGTAGATTTAGAATATGGTCTTTGTCTTTGAAAAATCTGTGTAGAAAAGTTATGTTGTCAAATTTTTTGCTTAGTGTGTGAGAGTCATTGACTTTGTTGATGTGGTGTGTGGCAAATTTGTCTGCTATACTTGAAATGCTTTCATTATTGTGTAGGGCCAGAGATTCTATTGGTGTGGAGATTGTTTTTGGGCATTGGTTGTTGTGTAATTTTTTGTATATTTTCCATAAGTTACTGGTAGATGAGTTGGGGGAGAGTGAATCAGTAAGTAGATGCCAGTTTGATTTTTGTATATTTTTAATTTTTTTGTTGATAGCAGTTGAAAGTCTGTTAAAGTTTTCCACATCTCTGAAGGTGTTATTTCTGAGCATGGTTCTCTCTGCTTTCCTTCTGATTGCTATAAGTTTATTTACAAATATTGTATGTGAGTTATTATGTGGTAGTTTTTTAGTGTGTTGTGTTGTGTGTTTGTCCTGGCATGTTGATATGTTTTGTATGATGTCATTATAAGAAGGGTAAGAAAATCGGATCACCGGGATGCCTCGGCTATGATAAAAGCTATATCGTACCACCGAGAAAGCTCCCATGTTAACTATGAGGCACAAAACTGTGCGTCTTTAACTGAGAAAAATATTCTATTATACTCTGATGTTAATTGGATTTTAAACAATATCCCGAATATGAAAGATATCCACGAACTTCCTCCCATGTCTCTGACGTTGCTAAATTGGCAAATACTTCAACCCGCGAATTGAACACTAGTATCCCATTGAATAATATGGATACTTTTACAAATAATGTTGATCACTCAAATGTTATACACATTGAATCTTTGAAAGAAATTGTTACAGGCATTGATTATTTTAAGAAGGTCAAGAAAGGGCATAAAAGAGCCCTCTCGCCTTCTGTTGAGACTAATGATAGGTCGCAGACCTATTGATTTTAATTTTTATATTTCGTTTCTATCCTGATGCAAGATCTCGGTTGTGAATGTCCTTCGGGGTTCCGCTTCATCTGTTTGCGTTGGTTGCCGAGAGGGAGCTTGGCACGTGTTAGGTGACGGAAGGTGTCGAGTGAAGCAGTTGCAGCTTGCCCGGGGTCTTGCTTATGATTGGCCCTTTTGGTCGAGAGTTCCCAGGGTTGCCAGAGAGATATTGTCACGCTCGTCCCGGGAGAAACAGTTCGATGTGGGTTGATCAGTCTAATAGACCAGGGTTCGTTTTTATCTATCTTTCTTTTGCACTCTTCGCTAAGTCCGACTTTAGTGAAATTCACTGGACTGACTTTTAGGCCATATTTCAGGGAGGGAAATTGTAAACTTAGACATCTCTTAAATTAGTGAGATGATAAACTTTTACCTAAATACGTTAGGCGAAATTTAAAGAAATTTGATTTGCTTGGGAAAAACCACGATCAGAGAAATCTGGAGTGGGTGCTTCATGAAAATTTGCGCCGTGTGCACATCACAATAACTTAGCAGAATACAGTTCTCGTTCCGAAGAAACTTCAACATGGTAGAGTTATTTTAATTTAACTTACCCTGCTTGTTGTCACTTTCACTTTTAAGTTTTACTTTCATTATTTTGTTTAAATGTTGTTCGAACTTAAGCTTACCTGAATGGAGTGAGTACTTATTCAATTAATTGTAATCTAAAATCATCCACCTTTATAAGCCAGTGGTGGAACTTTGTTAAGTGTTGAATTTAAATAAATTCAAAATTTTGTTATTCTTCAAACAAAAAATTGGGTCTTTGTCAATCATGTGAAATCTCTATTCGTCGCAACTACAGTTAGAGAATACGGGACTGCGTATTGCTAGCTTGTAGATTGTTCCTGTTTCGAATCTAAAATCTTCTTTCTGCCATTCTTTCAAAAATATTTGTTTGAAGGCATTAAATTTCGAAGTCAGATCATCAAGCTATTGACATGCAGTTCTAGATAAGTATTTTAGTAAACGCGGAACATTTTTAGTTCATACCGCATGCCTCGAAGAGGAAAAAGTTGCGGGTGACACTAATTATATCTCAAAAAAGACTTTCTGTCTGAGATGAAGAAAATCTGGATCTAAATGAGTCTGAAATGGACGAAAATGAAGATCTTGCTCAATCCAAAGCTAAGGGAAATAGGAGAGAAAAAATTCCCCCCATTATACTCCGATCTCCTAAAAACTGAACAACTATTCATCGGGAATTAACCAGGATAGCAGTAGAAAGTTGCACTGTTAAAAATTCAGGAGACTCGATCCGCATTTAAACCAAATATATTGATGACTGTCGTGCATTGTGAAAAAATCTGAAACAACCAAACAACAGTTTCATACTTACAAATTAAAGGCTGAAAAAAAATCCTGAAATTTCTGCTGAGAAACCTACCTACTGATGTTGACTCTGAGGAAATACAACGTGAACTAGTAGACTTAGGATTCTCAGTCATAAAGATATCTCAGCTGAAGCGTGGATGGGTGTTGGGTGTTTTACCTCTGAGCAGCACTTTTTTGCACACCATGGGCTAATGGCCAGGTCCTATGAACCCCGAAGGCTCAGAGAAGGTTGGAAGAGGGGATCCACCTGAACAGCTGTTGGAAGACAGATGGTAGCGTCCCGTTAAGGCCATCCAGCGTGTTTTTTTAATGTGTACAGGGTATGGCTCACCCACACATGGGACCACGGCTTAACGTCCCATCTGACGGACGGTGGCCTTTCCAAGCCTATCGCTGTCCCCTACTGACCGAGGGCAGGGCGGGGTATTTTGCGGAGATAAATCTCAACGCTGACCTAGCTGGGTCTCGAACCTGGGAACTACAGATAACGAACCTGGCACGCTACCGACTGAGCCACCTCCGCCCCAGCTGAAGCGTGGGAAAGAGAAAATCGAGATAAGTTTTTCTTTTGGAGCTGCCCAAAAATGCAGTTAACAAGAAAATATACGACATCTTGGATTTCTTTCACCTAACGATTAAGGTAGAGAGCTACAGAGCCAAAAAGAGCCCAACTCAGTACCACAGATGCAAGAGGTTTGGACAAGCTCAAAGGCTTAAAGGCTTTCGGCTATTTAATATCTACTCTAAAACTTTGATGGATAAGGCTATTCAGAAAAAATTATCTTAAAATATTTGCATGGAATAGCGACGGTATTCTTACCGATCGCCCTGAGTTCTGTTGCTTTTTAGCAGATTCTCAGGTTGACATAGTCTTATTAGGCAAGACGCACCTCCGTGCTTCTGATTTACCTAAATATCCTAACTTCGAAGTACATAGGACAGATACTTACACAACCATGGAGGGTGTACTGCTGTCGTTGTCAAGAAATCCATAAAACATCACCTACTTCCTATTACACATCTCAATATTTTAGAAACTGCTGCAGTAACAGTTACTGGTACCAATCTCGTACTTTATGGCTGCATACAAGCTACCAAATTCTGACTTTGTATGCGATGATTATAATTCCATTTTTGATATAAGAATTCCTACTGTGCTGGCAAGCGATTTAAATGCCAAGAACGCAGTTTGGCAATCTAGAAACTGCAACAAGAACGGCAGATTACTACTACATTATGCTACCAAGAAAAGACTTATTGTTAATGCTCCAAGCAAGCTAACTTTTTACCCTTTTAACACCATGCACAGACCAGATGTTTTGGATATGGTCGTCTTTGGCAATTTTCTACCATTCTATGAACTTTGTGTTCTGAATCAGCTAAATTCTGATCACTTGCCAATTTGTTTGACTTCATTTCTGCCTACAACTTTTACCACAGAATCACACAGTCTTACAAATTGGGAACTCTACAAAGATACTGTCAATAATAAGATTTCTGGATCTTGCTTACTTCTTACACTAATATCTATTAATGATTCCATTTGGGACTTTATTAATTTGTTGCACGACTCAAGAAGCCAGTACTGAAATAATACCCAAGAATGATTTTTAAATTCTTCCAGCGCATCTCTCCTGTCTCATCAAAAACAGGAACAGATCCCGACATGCATGGTAAAGAACTCGGAATAAATCTGATAAAGAGATTTATTACTCCCTCAAGACAGAGGTGAGACAAAAACTCCAGGAAGATAGAAGTAACTCCTGGAATAAAAAGGTCTCTTCACTTTCTACGCTTGATAACTCCATTTGGAAGATGGTGAGGATATTGAAAAATCCTCACTTGAATTACCCTTCCATTCATGGAGAATCAAAAATATGTTATAGTCAAGAAGATAAATCTGAAGCATTTGCAGATATTCTTGAGCTAAAATTTCAAGAGAATTTTGACCTTTCCGACCATGAATCCTGCGAGGAGGTACAGGATGAACTTTTATGTTTCGATCACACACAAATTTCAAAACTTTTACTCTCCTCAGGAATTGATTCAGGCTCTCAAGAAGCTTAAATTAAATAAAGCTAGTGGTTCTGACAAGGTATCGGAGAGGATATTTAGGCATCTTCCCAAGAAAGTCATGACACATCTTTGTTCTATTTTTAACATACTACTGAGAAACCGTACTTTTCTTGATATTTGAAAAACTACCTTTGTTAGAATTATCCGCAAGCCAGGAAAGGAACCAACATTTCCTCTGAGTTATCGCCTAATCAGCTTGCTCTCTTGTTTGGCCAAGCTGTTTGAGCGAATCATTCTGACCAGATTTCACGATTTTCTCTCTGCATCCTCTCTGACCTGAAACCCAATTTGGTTTCTGGTGAAACAGATCAACTGAGCATCAAATTCTCAGAGTAGTGGGGAAAATCTACGAATCTTTCAATAAGAAAAAACAGTTGCTGCTGTCTTTCTAGACGTGGCTAATGCTTTTGACCGCGTCTGGACAGATGGTTTGATTTACAAGTTAATTAAGAAGGGTGTATCTTAGAATCTCACCAGCATTTTAGAGTCATATTTGTCAAATAAAACTTTTCAAGTGCAAGTTAAAATCTTTCTGTTTTCAAAGAGTATAATGGTCGCTGGGGTACTCTTAGGCTGTTTCCTATGCCCTTCTCTCATTTCACTCTATTATTATGATACGGCATCTTTTTATTCGCATCCTGTTAACCCAATATGCTGACGATATCGCCCTCCTCTCCCCCTCATTGGGTCCAGTTATTGCTATAGACAGGCTGCGGACATCCCTTGATGAAGTGGAGGGGTGGTACGATACATTAAAGATCAAGACAAACACTGAGAAGAGCACTGCCATCTTCCTCAGTTGAAAACTTATTAAAAACCCAAAACGTTTAAACTTTTCAAATGAACCAGTTGAATGGCAAAAGACCATCAAATATTTGGATATAACCCTACATCAAAAGCTCAAATGGTACTCTCATATTCACAATATTATCACTAAAGTCAATGCAGTGAGATTTCAACTAGACCACATATATACTAATATTAAATGCATCTCAAAAACGTTTTTTGAGTCTGTTAAAAATAATCCTAATAAGATTGTTTCTTCTTTGCTTAATTATGATCATAATTTGCTGTATTAACAAAAACATACACGTTTTGTTCGTTACGAGAAATCTGACAGAAAACTTAACGTAAGACGTAACGTAAGACAGTCGTGCTCAAAAATATTCAAACGCGTTGAAGAAAAATACTTTCACCAACCGAAATATTAATATTCAAGTTCAAATCAGCGGTGAAATATTTTGCAATAACACCTTTTGAATAAAACAATGCTTCTGCTTTTTCGAAACTCGAGGAAAAACGAATTTCATACATGCAGGTTAGGGTTTAACTATTTAATTGTTGCATGATGATGTTAAATTAATTTTTCGCTAACATCTAATATATATTTATGTCTTTAAAATACCTTTAATTTCATCTATGTTAATATTAGAATAATATAATTCGCTTCATCAGCTTAAGTTACGAAAGAATTATCTGTTTTAATCCGATACATTTTAAATCCAAATATTTCCGAAATACAAAATGAACGTCAGAACGGAAAATGGAACAATGAGATTTGTTCATTCTTTCCTCTAAGAAAACTTCATCGCTTAGTAACAATAAGAACGAAATCGTCACAATGTCTTCCTCGTCTGTAATATTTCCAAATTTCTTTATTCTCCCGGAAACCTTGCCAAGATGGAGGCCTCATCCCTTGGGCTGCCTGTTCGAGCCTGCTGCATACCAAAAGATAGGTAAGATATTTGATTTCGATCATCCTCAAGTACAACCCCATCTATGTTTGAATTTAATTGCCTTAAGTTTAGGTTCCCCCTTGAGCATTACATGATTAGCCAAAGGGTGTTATCATCTAAAAAACGTTCCAATTGCAGTTGAAACTGCTGAGAAATATTAAGAATGCGTTTACTAGGTTTAAATGCGGCGAAACAAGCTATGGTTATTAATATTTCTCAGTGGTTCGCATTCTTAATATTTCTCGGTAGTTTCAAAATGCAAATTAGAAATTTCCTATTTTCCTTCAAAGGAAGATAGAGTGCCGGCAATCTTGTTGAGTAGGTATATCGGCGCCATATTTTCCTCTCGAAGTGAATACGAATTTGGTGATTGATTTCGTCATCGATATATTTTAAGTTTATTTTCTACTTTGTAGGAAGCATATAGAAAGACAGCTACTTTTTAAAAGCTATGTAAAAAACATAGCAGAGAAAATAACTGTAGAAATGCAGACGGAACCCTGAAAAGATTATGAGAATGGGTCCGAAAATAGAGACATCCTTAGAGCAAATCAACCGTTTCCACACACGTTTATACTTTACATGTTCATGCATGAATATATTCCACACACTCCAAATTTCATCCATGTCATGACTTTTTAGTTCAAATCTTAATTGCCCCCTGTCTATGAAAACTGCATCGTTCATTTAGCAGATTTGTTTTTTAGCAAAGTGCATGATCATATCGCTACTATGCAAAAGATCGTTCCCTGCGCCATTTTCCCATCGAAGTCACCCCCGGAATAAATCTAATCGAAGTTTAAAATCGATTAGATTTTCGATTAAAACTAATCGAAGTCACCCCCGGAAAGGGACTGTCCCAGAGAAACTGTATGTTTTTGGGGGTTGGAATGTTACTGGTTGGAAAAACTAAAAGAAGATCAAACTTAAGTGATGGAAATGATACACGTTGAATGTCATTTGAAAATCCGTGAATGTTGGAGCATGTTAACGCTATCACCACCTAAGAAATGACGCTGGGATTAACATTGATGCTGCTGCAGATATCTTTTCGCATTACTTCTGCTTCATATCACACCGGGATTGAAACTTTCACACATTCTATTGTTCTGTGGAACTCGTATTAAACGATACTTTTTTTCCTTGATTTTCCATTTTCACAATGAATTTTTTTGTTACTCGGCACCGTTTTCTAAAACATGCAGCATTCACACATTTCTTATGATATTAACAATTTTCAGTCTGGGTTCCTTCTAACAGTGATTTTCCCTTTCTAATGTTCTTTATTTCCCTTTCTGGTGGGATAAAATCATATTCCCCCATTATCATGGTAATTCCATGGTAATTCCATATCCATGGTATGATATGGAATACCATTATCATGGTAATTCCATATCCATAATCATGATATTGGGGGATAAACATCCCCATTATCATGATAAAATCATATTCCCCCATTATCTTCCAAATAATCATATTCCCCCATTATCCGACATTTAACTGCTACATACTTTTCAATTTGATGAAGAGTGTAAAGAGAGCATTTTAAAATTAACTCTCCGCTTGGAGCTTTTGCAAACAGTAAACTGTTGAGATGCGTCGTTAAGCCGAAAAGATCTCCCCCAAGGTAAGATGCCAGCATACGGGACCTTCCGTCGACCTGCTCAGCAAAGTGATTGGGCGCTGCATTTCGCCATGATTGAAAGCGAATAATTATTTCACTTCGCCATTAGAGTTGAAAAGATCCTTGAGGAAGATAAAATTCACGGATTAAATTCTGGTCTTGGGATGTTTCACTCCGAGTGACTCTTAGTTTGAAAAGACATTATTTTTTCTGTCACTTATATCCAATTTACGCTCTATATGAGAACATCGATTTTTAGTGGCATATTTATAAGTGTAGAATTCTTTTACTGAGGTCCGATCACAGCATATATATTAGAGCAAACAACTCCGTCTCTCACAGCGCGAGCCATCGAGATGTCACTGAGGTTGTGAAAAGGCTTTATTGGGGCGACTATGATAATTAAGCAGAAAATTCGCCGGCCTGTGACGTAGTTGGCCCGCTGCACGTCCATGCTTGTGGATGTGGCAATCCATCGCTGATCCAACCGTTCGCGATAATAGGAAAAAAAAATCATCAGATCTCCATTAACATACACTTAAGTTAATGTTGTATTTGGATGTAGAATTAAAGATAGATATTTTTCACAACGCAAGCGAAAACACAAAGGTACCTGCAACGTATTAATTGTTTTCTACTTTTATAATTGCTTACTTTCTATATAACTCAATCGTGTACCAAACCTATTTACAGAATTATTTTTTATCCGATGAAAGACAACTGAATACTCGACCTTGCAAAACAAGCGTATCGAACATGCATGTACTAACGACGGGTCGCAACGCAAAATAAAAATTCATCAGCGTGAGGAAACGTTGGTCTTGTGATCACACGTTATCCAGTAAATGGAGGAAGATACGATTTTTAAACTGTAAGAGTGTTTATAATTGCAGATTTTTTAAAATGATATCTTACTTCCAAATAATTTTTATTAGATATTTCTTCCGAAGAAGAAATAATATTTGATTATCGATTGTTACTGAGCAGAGTTACTTCCTAGGAAAGAGTAATATTTTGCATAAGTGAATCAAGTGCTGAATTGGGGATACAGCGAAAATAAGTATTAGGAATAAACGGTTTTAAACTTAAGACCAAGTCGCGTAAGGATATACGGGAATTAAAAAAGTTAGCTTTATTGGTATTCTTTTGCTGATGCAATCGCGATTTCTTTGAGCCGGTTTAGTAATAAACTATTGAAATAAAAAACAAGAAGGTGATGTTTTATTTTTTTATCTGTGACTTTTTTGTATTGTGGCGATCACGATGTCTTTGAAATGGCTTAGTATTAAAAAGGGAAAATAAGTTAATGGATTGGGAGAAGATTGAAATTTGTAAGGAAGAAGGAATTTTTTTTACCTCTGATTGGTTGGTGAGGTTTTTGAAACGCTTTAGTATTAATATGAAAATACGGAAAGCAATAAATTGAGACATGGGAGAAATAAAAATTTAACATGAAATTACTTCATCGTTCAAAACAAGTCCTGACGTGCTAAGGAAAGCGGAAAGTGTGGTGCAAAATACGTCTGAACACAAATATCTGCTGACATCATCCTTCAACTAGATGGAGACTAATTTTAATAAGAGAAGCACAACACTTGGAGTTTTTGGCGGGCCAAGGAAGATTTCACGATGGATTGTCTGCTTACGATGCGGTAATATGTTTATTTACAAAATAGCTGATCTATCATAAAGGGGAGATGGGTTAATAATTTCGATAAGAGGATGAAGATTATTTCCAAGAAATATATTGCCCGCCAAAGAGCAGGGGGGCAGAACCTTCGATAGGTGTTTAATAAAGTGGGATGCATTTTAATAAGGGTTTTTTAATGAGGGGGTCGAAATTTTGATAAGCGTTTTAATTAAGGAGGCGCATATTAATAAAGGGACCTTCACTTTTGATAAGTGTTTAATTAATAAGGAATTAAAAATCTAATTTATAAATATTCGCAAGTTAAATTGTAAGGAATAAAATATTTGAAAGTTTACTTATAAAGAAATAAAAAATTCGCAGGTTAATTTATAAGGAATAAAAAAATCGTAGGTTAATTTACAAGGAATAAAGAAATTCGCGAGTTATAAAAAATTAAAAAGTCGTAAGTTATTAAAAACATAAATGCAAAAAATAAAAAAATCCCACGTTATTATAATAAAAAATAAATTCCGGAAATATAAAATTCTCACATTAAATTATAAGAAATAAAAATTGTTAATTTACAGGGACTAAAATATTCATGGGCTAATTCAGAAGGACTAAAAATACATAGGTTAATTTACAAGAAATAAAAAATCATTTATAAATATTCACACGTTAAATTATAAGAAATAAAAATTGCGTAGGTTAATTTACAAGAAAAAATAAATAGAGGAAATATAAAGTTCCACGTTAAATTATAATAAAAAATAAATGTCGGAAATATAACATACCTAGGTTGTTTTATAATGATCGATTATTTCTACTTCATCCACCTTTCAACAGTCTAAGAATATACAACCCTTGGTGTAATGGATTAATGCGCTGTGTAATGCTCTGGTAAGTGTGAGAGTAACTAAAAATAATCTAAATTGAAGAGCATAATGTGAAATAATCATATAATTATGTACCATCTATTAAATCACAGTTAATAGAAATTAAATTTTGAAATAGGAATTGACCGAAAACACACAAAGTAACATAAAGTATTATTAATTTCATTTAAAATTTTAGTAACTACTATCGTGCTTCATACCACCTAAAAATCTGTTACTTTAATATTAGATTCAAAAGAGCTCACAAAATGCAACAATCTCAGAGTACAGTTGTTTTAATATTTTTTACTTCCAGTAGGAGGTTCCTGTCCCCTGAGATATTGTTCTATGCGAAGCATTTTGAAACTTTGCTCCCTCTTCATCTCGGTGATGAATCTTCGTGCACAGTATTTGCATGCTGAGCGAATATTGCAATTTACGAACAATATATTTTTAATAGGGATTTTAAACTTTGGTTTTGGAGAATAATGATCAAGAGCTTTATATTGGCACTAATCATTCCTCTTACCTCCTGAGAGTAGTGGAAAAATAACACTTTTATTTTAAGAGATAAATAAAAAAAATTGTGCTAAACAAATACAATAAATTATTATTATTATTTGCATTTTCCCAATCATCTACCACAGTGGTTCTCGACCTTTTATGTTTCACATACCTCCTGGATGGAAATGTGTATGTAATATTCCTTGTATAGATAGATAAAACTATAGTTATGGTTAATAGATAGATAAAACTATAGTTATGGTTATTTTTACTTTGTTACTAGATCTAGCGAGTTTTGAGCTCTCACGGCGTACCCCGAAAAATTTTACCTCGTACCCCACGTTGAGAACCTCTAATCTATCAGTTCCAATTTCCACAGTTTGACACCGATAAATGCGGAAAACGATGAAAATTCCAATTGCAACCTCTAACGAAGGAAAAAGTAGGAAAATAGATAATTGAGGAATTATTTTATGTTTTTTAGGTACAGAAAAAAATATTACAATTTTCATTTACGCAATCAGCGGTTAGTTTGAATTTCCAATATCAGATGATGCTAAAATTGGGAATCAAATTTCATTCCTTTTAAAACGAAGATCTGATATTCACGAGAGGTGATATATTGTTCTTCTAGTTGCAAACTCTGATCACAGTACGACAAATGGTATTTGATATCAGAACACCCTGAAATCATTCTGGTGACTCAATTCAAGATTTTGCGAACAATAATTTCCATAGCAATATCTGTACGAAATCTGCAGATTCTTATTAGCAATTCATTCATATGAAACATAATTTTCTTGCAGCCTGCAACAAAGTTCCGTTCTAGAAACTTCTTTTCCCAGGTTCAGGGTGAAATAAAAATCCAACATTCAATCAACAATTATTACCCCCAATATATTAAATGTATTAACCATTACCCTCTTGCATTTGTAATTTTGAACTTTGAAGTTTAAAAAGAAAATGACAAGTGAATTACCGTTTGGGTTCTCATTAAAGAAATATTTATAAATCCCACACAATATATTAGTACTTTAAAGAGTTCAGTGTAAGAATCCGCGCTTTTTGCAAGCTTTTCTACATAAATGCAATTTAATTATTAGAAGTAAGTGTTATGAGACATTAAAAGAAATTACCCTTCAACTGGGTAGCACTAAAGACGAAGATGGGTTGTTTATCTCTGAGCGGCACTTTTCTGCACACCATGAGTTAAATGGCCAGGTCACAAGGACCCCGAAGGCTCAGAGAAGGTTGGGGGAGGGGACTCACTGGAATAGCTGTTTGGAGATAGATGGTAGCCTCCCGTCAAGTCCATCCAGAGTGTTCTTTAACGTGCACAGGGTATGGCTCTCCCGCACATGGGGCTAAACGTCCCCTCCGACGGGTAGCGGCCTTTCCAAGCCCATCGGTGTCCCATACTGACCGTGGGCAGGGAATGTTGCGGAGATAAATCTCAACACTGACCCAGCTTGTGACTCGAACCAGGGAACTACAGCTTATGAGCCTGGCACGCTACCTACTGAGCCACCCCCGCCCCGTAAAGACGAAGACATTGCTCTAGAGAAGTGGATCTAAACCTATTATGTTTCACGTACCCCCTGGAAATGTGTATGCAACTGGCGTACCCCTTGTACAGATAGATGAAACCATAGTTATAGTAAACAATGGGAATGAAATAAAACACTGATTTTGTTACTAGATCTAGGAACTTTTGAGCTCTCACGGCGTACCCACAAATATTCGCGAGTTACAAAAAATAAAAAAAAAAATCATAAGTGAATAAAATATAAATGCAAGAAATAAAAAATTCCCACGTTAAATTATGATAAAAAATAAATTCCGGAAATATAAAATTCGCACATTAAATTATGAGATATAAAAATTGTTAATTTACAGGGACTAAAATATTCGTGTGTAAATTAACAAGGACTAAAAATACGTAGGTTAATTTACAATAAATATAAAATCATTTATAAATATTCGCACGTTAAATTATAAGAAATAAAAATTGTGTAATGTTCTGGGAAGTGTGAGGGTCATGCAATCGAGTCCCACTGTGGGAAATAATTTTTTGAAGCATATTACGTGTGTTAAACACTAGATGGCACCACAATTAGATGGAATATTTCGGAATTTAGGATGATGACGTAAACCAATATGGCGGACGCTACAATTCAAAATGGGAGACTCGGGACTTGGGTTATTTATGGAGTTTGTGGTGAGTCAGGATTCAAAATGGCGGACATTAGAATTCAAATGGTGGACTCGGGACTTTGAATTATTTCGGAATTTGTGGTCAAAATGGCGGACGTAGGGTTTTTTTAAATAAAGGGGGACGACACTAAGAGGTTAATTAATGAGTTATGAATATTAATAAGTTACTAAAAGTGGGGACGCATAAGGAGGCGTGGCCAGTTGTGAATATTAATAAGGGGAGTGGTCGACGACGTCATAGGGGAAAGCACTGCGTGTTGGGTTGGGTTGTTTAACCTCTGAGCGGCACTTTTTTGCACACCATGGGCTAAATGGCCAGGTCACATGGACCCCGAAGGCTCAGAGAAGGTTGGAGGAGGGGACTCACTGGAACAACTGTTGGGAGACAGATGGTAGCCTCCCGTCAAGGCCATCCAGCGTGTTCTTTAACGTGCACAGGGTATGGCTCTCCCGCACACGGGGCCACGGCTTAACGTCCCATCCGACGGACGGCGGCCTTTCCAAGACCATCGGTGTCCCCTACTGACCGTGGGCAGGGCGGGGAAATTTTGCCGAGATAAATCTGAACGCTGAGAAGCACTGCGTGGGGAACTGGAATTGGACTTACTACTTGCATCTGATAGTGAGGTAGTGACTGATTGTAGTAAGTGCAGTAGTGATTGAGTGTCTGCAGCCGACTGTAAGTGAGGTAGTGAGTTGTGAGGTAGTGACGAAGTAACTGATATGTGGTATATCTTATTCTAACTATGATGCAGAAATCGAAGAGCTTTTAAAATTTGCACGTAAGGGTAATCCTAACGGTTGATTTCGCAACAAAAACTGTCCTATACCAAGTAGAGGTCAAGGCTGGGTCTCTAAATGCTAGAGTTGGGTTGTTTTACCTCTGAGCCGCACTTTTTTGCACACCATGGGGTAAATGGCCAGGTCACCTGGACCCCGATGGCTCAGAGAAAGTTGGAGGAGGGTACCCACTGGAACAGCTGCTGGGAGACAGATGGTAGCCTCCCGCCAAGGCCATCCAGCGTGTTCTTTAACGTGCACAGGGTATGACTCTCCCGCACTCGGGGCCACGGCTTAACGTCCCATCCGACGGACGGCGGCTTTTCCAAGCCTATCGGTGTCCCCTACTGACCGTGGGCAGGGCGGGGAATTTTGCGGAGATAAATCTCAACGCTGACCCAGCTGGGACTCGAACCTGGGACTACAGATTAACGAGCCTGGCATGCTACCTAGTGAGTCACCCCGCCCGGTAAAGGCGTAACACTTTAGAGCAGTGGATATCAACCTATTATGTTTCACGTACCCGCTGGAAATGTGTATGTAACTGGCGTACCCCTTGTACAGAGAGATGAAACCATAGTTACAGTAAACAATGGGAATGAAATAAAACATTGACTTTGTTACTACATCTAGAGACTTTTGAGCTCTCCCGGCGTACCCACAAAAGTTTTACCACGTATTACACGTTGAGAACGCCTTGATTTTTTTAATTATTTGTTTAAGGTAGTCATTATATTATTTTTCAATCATGTAATCGATAACGTTACATAAAGTTGTGCGAAATTCGTTATCCTTGAATTTATCATGATAGCGAGGACTCCATTTACTACTTGGCTCCAGGACCAAATTATCGATCCAGCTTTACCCTTTAAACAATTCTTTGAAAAGAGGTCTGACAGTAAGTATAATGCAAGACATAAAGACATTCTGGCAAGTCAATGACCTTTGAAATTTCTGTGTTAGGTTGGGTTGTTTTACCTCTGAGCGGCACTTTTTTTGCACACCATGGGCTAAATGGTCAGGTCACACGGACCCCGAAGGCTCAGAGAAGGTTGGGGGAGGGGACTCACTGGAACAGCTGTTGGGAGACAGATGGTAGCCTCCCGTCAAGGCCATCCAGCGTGTTATTTAACGTGCACAGGGTATGGCTCTCCCGCACACGGGGCCACGGCTTAACGTCCCATCCGACGGACGGCTGCCTTTCCAAGCACATCGGTGTCCCCTACTGACCGTGGGCAGGGCGGGGAATTTTGCGGAGATAAATCTCAAGGCTGTCCCAGCTGGGCCTCGACCTGGGAATTACAGATTACGAGCCTTTCGCGCTACCGACTGAGCCACCCCGCCCCCGGAATTTCTGTGTCCACGAGAGAAAATTGAATAAATATAAGGATGTTAAGTATGTTTTGCATTTTATTGAAACATTTCATAGTAACTTAGCAGTTACTATTAAATATAGAATGGTAAACTAAGTAATAAGTTGAAGGGTAAAGATAGTAACTAAGTAGTTTTTTCTAACAAATGTACCAAACTATTTAGGTAAGAAAGGGGACACCGGAGGTCTTGAGAAGGCTGCTTTCGTTGGATGTGACATTAGCCGTGGCCTCGTAATGTAGAATAGTCATACCCTGTGTACCTTCACAAACAGTATGGCTTTGACAGGAGGTTTCCATGTCTCCTAAGAGTTGTACAGTGGCTCCCCTTCGGAACCTTCTGTGAGTCCTTGGGGCCTTTGTAATCTGGACATTTAGCCTATTAGTGGAAATAAAAGTGCAGCTCAGTATGTCAGTATATCAGAAATATTAACAACCCGATCTCTCCCACATACACGATAGATAGATACTTAGTGTTGAAACAATCTAAAAATATTTGTTTTCTATATTTTGAATAATAAGTTATTTTAATGACTTTTCTTATGGTATAATTCAAAGCTTTAGTATTTTCTAAGTTGCCAGATACAGAGCAAAAGAATATTTTCTTAAAACAATTATTACGGGGCATTTGCTATTGACGTCATATCGCGATTGTTACTCTATAGATGATGCCACATCGATGATTAATACTTAAAATCCGTTTGACGAAACAGGATACAAGTTTGAAATGAAATGTTTGTTTTTGTCTGTGCTCTGATTAGAATCGTCACTTCCAGGAAGTAGAAGCAAGTCATCCCAGATCCTTGGAGACATCCAACGGGAATCGACATCATCAGGTGAGAGGGTAAGTCATGAGGTAAGTAGAATATGATTATTAGAAACTGAGCATCTCATATAGTTTACTTCTAAGGAATAAAACGCTTTAACAACTTATGTCTAAATTTGTAAAATTGAAAAAATTCCGATTTTAGAGTTATAAAAATGAAGAAATGTTTTAATCTTAAAATCAATTCTTTATCTTCCGAAGGCGATGCATAGATTTCATTATGATTGCCTGCTTTAAGCTTAAAAAACATAAATTGTGGAATTAAAATTAAGAAATCGTTAGTATCAAAATATTTCATTTTTACTTGTTAGTTTTTAAGCTTATATGTACCAGTTAATTTTTAGTTGTTTTTCTTCTTGTAAAAATGAAGAGTCTTAACATAATGGTTCACGAATAGAGTAGATTTCACAAATGTAACCTATAGATCATTTTGTCTCGAAACAGGAATAAATGTTCTCCACACTTGCACAAGGGAAGTTTTGTCATGCGTATTGAACGTGTCTTATTTATCAAGTAGTATCCAAATAAAAAGCTGCTTACTTTAATTCAACCGATAACTCATTACCTAATTGTGCATAACATTATAAATATTTGTAAATTCAAGTTTAAAGTTCGAGTGGAAGGGAGGGAAATCACTTAATTTTCGTTCACAAAAAATGTTTTCTAACATATATCGTGATGTAAAAGCACCGAACACTTAAATTGTTAGCAAACTAAGGCTAGAGCAAAGTGTCTTCATGTAGATAGGATACTTTAGGTGTTATAACGATTAACATTGCTTAGGTAGGATAAGGCACTCATTGTCTAATACAAAACAAATGAGTGGAGGTTTTAAATATGTTAGTGTAGTCAAATGATGGTCAAAATCAGATGCCATGAGTACCGTTTCCTTTTCGCTAGGATATGACTATAGGTATGATAATTCGAACTAACCCTTTTAATGTACCTTTAGGTGAAGGTGACAAAAATATATTCAGCTGTTTGCGATAACAAAATAATTGCTTCAGAATCGTTCTCCGTGTATATCAATATATCCCTTTAGGAATAAAAGATAATGAATCGTTAGGTAGCATAGCATCTGGTTTAACAAGTTTCGTTTCGGACCTGTATTAGCGAGGGTGTATGGGTAACTGCTATTGCAATTAACATTACTTAGGTAGGATAAGGCACTCATTGTCTAATACAAAACAAATGAGTGGAGGGTTTAAATAGGTTAGTGTAGTCAAATGATGGCCAAAATCAGATGCCATGAGTACCGTTTCCTTTTCGCTAGGATATGACTATAGGTGTGATAATTCGAACTAACCCTTTTAATGTACCTTTAGGTGAAGGTGACAAAAATATATTCAGCTGTTTGCGATAACAAAATAATTGCTTCAGAATCGTTCTCCGTGTATATCAATATATCCCTTTAGGAATAAAAGATAATGAATCGTTAGGTAGCATAGCATCTGGTTTAACAAGTTTCGTTTCGGACCTGTATTAGCGAGGGTGTATGGGTAACTGCTATTGCAATTAACATTACTTAGGTAGGATAAGGCACTCATTGTCTAATACAAAACAAATGAGTGGAGGGTTTAAATAGGTTAGTGTAGTCAAATGATGGCCAAAATCAGATGCCATGAGTACCGTTTCCTTTTCGCTAGGATATGACTATAGGTGTGATAATTCGAACTAACCCTTTTAATGTACCTTTAGGTGAAGGTGACAAAAATATATTCAGCTGTTTGCGATAACAAAATAATTGCTTCAGAATCGTTCTCCGTGTATATCAATATATCCCTTTAGGAATAAAAGATAATGAATCGTTAGGTAGCATAGCATCTGGTTTAACAAGTTTCGTTTCGGACCTGTATTAGCGAGGGTGTGGATAACTGCTATTGCAATTAACATTACTTAGGTAGGATAAGGCACTCATTGTCTAATACAAAACAAATGAGTGGAGGGTTTAAATAGGTTAGTGTAGTCAAATGATGGCCAAAATCAGATGCCATGAGTACCGTTTCCTTTTCTCTAGGATATGACTATAGGTATGATAATTCGAACTAACCCTTTTAATGTACCTTTAGGTGAAGGTGACAAAAATATATTCAGCTGTTTGCGATAACAAAATAATTGCTTCAGAATCGTTCTCCGTGTATATCAATATATCCCTTTAGGAATAAAAGATAATGAATCGTTAGGTAGCATAGCATCTGGTTTAACAAGTTTCGTTTCGGACCTATATTAGCGAGGGTGTGGATAACTGCTATTGCAATTAACATTACTTAGGTAGGATAAGGCACTCATTGTCTAATGCAAAACAAATGAGTGGAGGGTTTAAATAGGTTAGTGTAGTCAAATGATGGCCAAAATCATATGCTATGAGTACCGTTTCCT
The DNA here is from genome assembly GCA_038380435.1 of Ryuthela nishihirai. Classification (NCBI taxonomy): domain Eukaryota; kingdom Metazoa; phylum Arthropoda; class Arachnida; order Araneae; family Heptathelidae; genus Ryuthela; species Ryuthela nishihirai. Next base: position 1,285,159 of record JAWZYU010000064.1, read on the forward strand.
TTTCGCTAGGATACGACTATAGGTATGATAATTCGAACTAACCCTTTTAATGTACCTTTAGGTGAAGGTGACAAAAATATATACAGCTGTTTGCGATAACAAAATAATTGCTTCTGAATCGTTCTCCGTGTATATCAATATATCCGTTTAGGAATAAGAGATAATGAATCGTTAGGTAGCATAGCATCTGGTTTAATAAGTTTCGTTTCGGACCTCTATTAGCGAGGGTGTATGGAAAACTGCTATTGCAATTAACATTACTTAGGTAGGATAAGGCACTCATTGTCTAATACAAAACAAATGAGTGGAGGGTTTAAATAGGTTAGTGTGTCAAATGATGGCCAAAATCAGATGCCATGAGTACCGTTTCCTTTTCGCTAGGATATGACTATAGGTGTGATAATTCGAACTAACCCTTTTAATGTACCTTTAGGTGAAGGTGACAAAAATATATTCAGCTGTTTGCGATAACAAAATAATTGCTTCAGAATCGTTCTCCGTGTATATCAATATATCCCTTTAGGAATAAAAGATAATGAATCGTTAGGTAGCATAGCATCTGGTTTAACAAGTTTCGTTTCGGACCTATATTAGCGAGGGTGTGGATAACTGCTATTGCAATTAACATTACTTAGGTAGGATAAGGCACTCATTGTCTAATGCAAAACAAATGAGTGGAGGGTTTAAATAGGTTAGTGTAGTCAAATGATGGCCAAAATCATATGCTATGAGTACCGTTTCCTTTTCGCTAGGATACGACTATAGGTATGATAATTCGAACTAACCCTTTTAATGTACCTTTAGGTGAAGGTGACAAAAATATATACAGCTGTTTGCGATAACAAAATAATTGCTTCTGAATCGTTTTCCGTGTATATCAATATATCCGTTTAGGAATAAGAGATAATGAATCGTTAGGTAGCATAGCATCTGGTTTAATAAGTTTCGTTTCGGACCTCTATTAGCGAGGGTGTATGGAAAACTGCTATTGCAATTAACATTACTTAGGTAGGATAAGGCACTCATTGTCTAATACAAAACAAATGAGTGGAGGGTTTAAATAGGTTAGTGTAGTCAAATGATGGCCAAAATCAGATGCCATGAGTACCGTTTCCTTTTTGGTAGGATATGACTATAGGTATGATAATTCGAACTAACCCTTTTAATGTACCTTTAGGTGAAGGTGACAAAAATATATTCAGCTGTTTGCGATAACAAAATAATTGCTTCAGAATCGTTCTCCGTGTATATCAATATATCCCTTTAGGAATAAAAGATAATGAATCGTTAGGTAGCATAGCATCTGGTTTAACAAGTTTCGTTTCGGACCTGTATTAGCGAGGGTGTATGGGTAACTGCTAATGCAATTAACATTACTTAGGTAGGATAAGGCACTCATTGTCTAATACAAAACAAATGAGTGGAGGGTTTAAATAGGTTAGTGTAGTCAAATGATGGCCAAAATCAGATGCATTGAGTACCGTTTCCTTTTCGCTAGGATATGACTATAGGTATGATAATTCGAACTAACCCTTTTAATGTACCTTTAGGTGAAGGTGACAAAAATATATTCAGCTGTTTGCGATAACAAAATAATTGCTTCAGAATCGTTCTCCGTGTATATCAATATATCCCTTTAGGAATAAAAGATAATGAATCGTTAGGTAGCATAGCATCTGGTTTAACAAGTTTCGTTTCGGACCTGTATTAGCGAGGGTGTATGGATAACTGCTATTGCAATTAACATTACTTAGGTAGGATAAGGCACTCATTGTCTAATACAAAACAAATGAGTGGAGGGTTTAAATAGGTTAGTGTAGTCAAATGATGGCCAAAATCAGATGCCATGAGTACCGTTTCCTTTTCGCTAGGATATGACTATAGGTATGATAATTCGAACTAATCCTTTTAATGTACCTTTAGGTGAAGGTGACAAAAATATATTCAGCTGTTTGCGATAACAAAATAATTGCTTCAAATCGTACTCCGTGTATATCAATATATCCCTTTAGGAATAAAAGATAATGAATCGTTAGGTAGCATAGCATCTGGTTTGACAAGTTTCGTTTCGGACCTCTATTAGCGAGGGTGTATGGGTAACTGCTATTGCAATTAACATTACTTAGGTAGGATAAGGCACTCATTGTCTAATACAAAACAAATGAGTGGAGGGTTTAAATAGGTTAGTGTAGTCAAATGATGGCCAAAATCAGATGCCATGAATACCGTTTCCTTTTCGCTAGGATACGACTATAGGTATGATAATTCGAACTAACCCTTTTAATGTACCTTTAGGTGAAGGTGACAAAAATATATTCAGCTGTTTGCGATAGCAAAATAATTGCTTCAGAATCGTTCTCCGTGTATATCATATATCCCTTTAGGAATAAGATATAATGAATCGTTAGGTAGCATAGCATCTGGTTTAACAAGTTTCGTTTCGGACCTATATTAACGAGGGTGTATGGATAACTGCTGTTGTAATTAACATTACTTAGGTAGGATAAGGCACTCATTGTCTAATACAAAACAAATGAGTGGAGGGTTTAAATAGGTTAGTTTAGTCAAATGATGGCCAAAATTAGATGCCATGTGTACCGTTTCCTTTTCGCTAGGATATGACTGTAGGTATGATAATTCGAACTAACCCTTTTAATGTACCTTTAGGTGAAGGTGACAAAAATATATTCAGCTGTTTGCGATAACAAAATAATTGCTTCATAATCGTTCTCCGTGTATATCAATATGTCCCTTTAGGAATAAAAGATAATGAATCGTTAGGTAGCATAGCATCTGGTTTAACAAGTTTCGTTTCGGACCTGTATTAGCGAGGGTGTATGGGTAACTGCTATTGCAATTAACATTACTTAGGTAGGATAAGGCACTCATTGTCTAATACAAAACAAATGAGTGGAGGGTTTAAATAGGTTAGTTTAGTCAAATGATGGCCAAAATTAGATGCCATGTGTACCGTTTCCTTTTCGCTAGGATATGACTGTAGGTATGATAATTCGAACTAACCCTTTTAATGTACCTTTAGGTGAAGGTGACAAAAATATATTCAGCTGTTTGCGATAACAAAATAATTGCTTCATAATCGTTCTCCGTGTATATCAATATGTCCCTTTAGGAATAAAAGATAATGAATCGTTAGGTAGCATAGCATCTGGTTTAACAAGTTTCGTTTCGGACCTGTATTAGCAAAGTCAGTTTTTTAAGCTAAAGGATCGAGTCACAAACGAAACTGCTTGCAACAAAAGAAATTTTTGTCTAAATACGCTCTTCATTTCAATACATATTCATGATTTCCTTCGGAATTGCAGTGACTGAATATAATGCAATTGTGTACAGAGTATATTGTAATATTCTTGAGTTTAAAACTAACCTTTAATGCAGTAAACAACAGGATATGTATCCTAAAAGTGACTCCAGCTGTGACAATTTGTGCAGAAACGAGGCCACGAGACAAGTGGGAACCTGATTCCTGAACAGTTGCTGGGGCATATGGGGAAGCAGTGCATGAAATTTGGATCGTGCGGACGAATATTACGGGACCCATACGGCGGCAAATTCTGTGTTAACGGAAATAAAGTAGATGACAATGCAGTTTCCTTGTAACAAAATTACACAAAGGTTCTACAGTAGATTTGTTAGTAGATAAAAAATAGTGTATGCACCTTCACCTAAAGGTACATACAGTTTTATCGCTGGTCTTGTACCGATGAGAGCAAGCACTAAAATTATTTTTTTATTAAATCTTTCGGAAAATATTTCCATTAAATTCGCTCAAGAGAAAATAAATTCTGATTCATGCTTTAATGGATGTTTTTTAACATCTTCCCTCTTTTTCCTTCCACACTAGCTGCCTATGTGTGGAGGGGTTTTCTCCAGGTTAGAGCAAAACACTCTGACATGGGTGGTGCCTTGACGTGGCGTCAGAGCTTTGCACTAAACCATCCGGCAGATATCATTCCAATAGCATATTTATTAATTTTTGAGAACGTTCTATTATATGATTAATATATCATTTAATCCACGCTTAATGAATGGTTAAAAAGTCAAAATATGAAAGAAATTCGCAATAACTACATATTGCTCTATTAATCTCTTCTATTACTTCATTAATATTTTATTTCCAATTAAATTTGTTGACGATAAAAACTTCCAAATACAATAAACCCTCGTAAGATTGGTTATTCATAATCCGCATGTCTTCTAATCCCGATTGGTGGACAGATATTACTGCTCACGACGCTCAACAAACGTGTTTCGTTTCGATCGCTCAGTGTTGTTATTGTTGCTAGAGCCGTAACAGACGGGTATTGTGCTTATAACGCATTATTTTGTCCTCTGCTATTTAATTAAGCTAAAGAATTTTTTATAATTATGGAGCCTAAGCATTTGAAAAACGGATAAAAAGAAAACAGGTTGCTTTAACTATCGTTAGCAAACTGAAAGTGAGAGAAGAACTTTTAAAAAAATTTAATAGATTAAGAAATACGTATCTTTCTGTAATGTGTTATGACTCCCCTAGAGTATATTTAGGGCGGCACAACTTTTAGGCCGTGATGCGTTCTTTGCTGCAAAAATCAAGGCAAATTCCTGGACCCACAACCAAATTAAGAGACATTTGCAATAATGACAACTGAGATAATTTTTCAGTTAAGAATAAAATACACATTTATTAACAAAATTACTTTCAAACGTTCTACATATATGTAGTTCTCACTTTTGGGACAGATTCAACAATGCCTCTAGCATGACCCTTTTCAATTAAGGGAACTTTGTAAGTTTATTAATCAACAGTCATTAATCAACAGTTCATGAGGAAGAGCTACTTGCTCGTGACTCTTAACAGTCCTTAACAGTTAAGACGGTTCCACTCTGGTCACTGCGACGGCCGGTCACAGAAATACATTCAAATGCAAAAGAAAGCGGAGCTAGTTTCATTAAAGTGCCCCCTTACCTCGTCAAATCAAATCAGGAGTCCCTCGGGAAGGCAATCACGCCGCTGCACTCCAAGTTGCTGGAAGCCTGGGCTGCTTAGCACTTCCCCTGCACATACACTGTTCGCACTTCGGGGCTCTGCTAGCTGGAGAGGATCATTGCTGTCGATGACACAGCCCGGACGAGAAGAAAAGACTGCTGTTTTCGCCAAATTCTTTCTTGTCCTTTTTCGCTGGCCCCCCTTGTGGAGGTCACTTACGCTTGGGCGTGGCTGTTGGGATTGGCCAGAGTAGCCGAGGTGTGAATCTCAGCTCCCCTCCGGCCAACGTTGTTTACCAGGCATGTCACATAGTTCCTCTGCCATCTGGGGTTCCAGGCTCAATCTGGAAAGTTTGGGGCCTGCGGCTGAGTTCCTTTTCGTTGAACTGGACGCAAAAATGGAGGCAGTCGAAAATGTCACTATTAAAATGGAGCCTAATCTAATATCGTCCCAAAGCTCATGAAGTCTTGGCCATGTAATAAAATTACGTGGGCATGACAAATGCCCTAAAAAGTAGAAAAAAAATTCAAGCACATCGATGGTGCAATCAGTCATTGAATTCGTATTCACTTCAAAGGAAGATAGGGCACTGGCAATCTTGTTGAGAAGGTCAATCGGCGCCCTTTATTCCTTTGCAACGAATACGAAACTCAGTGATTGATTACATCATCGATATGCTGTAGTTTTATTTTTTTTACTTTTTAGAGCATAATATGAAAAGATATGATTTTATTTTTATTTTAGTTTATTTATATATATATATTTACTAAAACACATATCTTCAGAAACTTCCATTTGATATATGACTCATAAATATGGACCACATTTTTCCTCCCCCTGTTTTTGGAATCTGACAAGGTAGCTCATGATACTGGAGATGTCAGAAGCCTGAATTTGAGATGCAACTCATTATGGTACACCCCGCGAAATTCCGCCCTTTTTGGGGAGGGAGTCACCCAAAATTTCGAAATAGCCTACGATGGTCCGCATATGAGCTTTCATTTGACACCTAACTCGTAATTGTAAGTTCGGAAGATATAGCGAAAAAGTCCTTTTCATATTTTCACTATTTTAGTGGGGAAGAAACAACGGGTGGAATTCTTTTTAACAACAGGTGGAATTCTTTTTAACCTGTAACATTTTCCATGTCACAAGCTTTCATTTGACGCATTTCTTTTTACTTTCGGCCCTCATGTTCCACAGATATAGCGGAACAATCATTTTCATATTTACCTTTTTTTAGGGGGGGAAGAATGCATGTAGGGTCAATATTTTTATTAGCTTATGACACTCCCCGCATCTTAAACTTTCATGTACGGATGAATTTGTCCGTCGCTTTCGAAAGATATGGTGAAACAACGGTTTTAACAAATCCACAAACCGACAAATGCAAGCGAAAAGCTGTAATAAGAAAGAAATTTCTTTAATTTGTTGCCTATCTTCCTATATGCGTTCTAAATGGTAGAAAATAAACCTAAAAACGATGGTGCAATTAGTCATTTCAAAGGGAAGATAGAGCGACGATGTATGTACAGAACAAGATTTCCGGCGACCTATCTTCTTTTGAAGTGAATATGAACTCTGCGACTGATTGCACCATCGATACGCTTTAGGCTTAGTTTCTACTTTTCAGGACGCATACAAGAAAGTAGGAATTATTCAAATTTTTTAATTTATTTAGATTTTTTTCTGTGTCGCTAAAAACACCTACCTTCGGAAAAACGTTTTTCCTCTCTCTTTCTTTTGAATCGTGTTTGAAGAAGCCCATGACATTGGGAACGTCAAAAGCTTTAATTCGAGATATAACACATTAAGATCGACCCCCCACGAAGATCAACACCCCCCCCCCCAACAAAATCGAAGTAGTTTTATGACTGTGTATTATATGAGGGCAAAAACGAAGTAGTTTTATGACTGTGTATTATATGAGGGCAAAATCGAAGTAGTTTTATGACTGTGTATTATATGAGGGCAAATCGAAGCAGTTTTATGACTGTGTATTATATGAGCTTTTATTTCACAACTCATAACTGTAGGCCCTTGCGTTCAGTAGATATAATAAAGGAACAACTTTCATATTTACAGTTTTTTAGGAGGGGAAAAAGAAAGGGGCTATATTTTATTAATCACAATTCTCCTCACCTCACAAGTATTCATTCGATACATAAATTGTTGCTTTAAGCACTTGGATTAAAGGGGTACTGAGAAACAATCGTTTTCATATTTCCCCTTTCTTAGGGGATAAAGGAGCATGGGGGGGTCAATTTCGTGTAACCTGTGACACTTCCCGCCTCACGAGCTTTCATTTGACGCATAGCTTGTTACTTCCGCACTCATGTTCCGAAGACACAGCGGATCAATCATTTTCGTATTTTAACTTTTTTTATAGGAAAAAAAAAACATAGGGGCTGAATTTTTTATAGCCTGTAACATTCTCCGCCTCAGAAGCTTTCATTTGACTAATAGCTTATTGCTTTCGGCACTCATATTCTGGAGATATAGCGGAAGAAGTGTTTTCGTATTTCTCCTTTTTTTAGGGGGGAAGAAAGCAACAAGCTATGCGTAATGAAAAAAGGACGAGCTATGCTTCAAATTACAGTTTGAAAGGCGGGGAGTGTAATAGGCTATAAAAAATTGACCCCCATACTTTATTCTCCCCTCCCTAAAAAACAGAAATATGAAAAATATTTTTACGTTATATTTTCCGAACGCGAGGGCCTACAGTTAAGATTGTCAAATGAAATTTGACTTGTTAAGATTGTCAAATGAAATTTGAAAAAGTTTAAATTGTCAAATGAAAACTTATATGAGGACCGTCGTAGACTATTTCGATTTCCCACCACCATTCTCCCTTCCATTCTCCTCCCCCTTTATCCTCCCCACAAAAGGGGGCTGATTATCGAGGAGAACCTTGAATAAAAATTTATGATATTACTCGTTATGCATTTCTTGTTTTTAAGTCAGCAGGGAAGTTAAATAACTACTAATAGTACTATATATATATATAACTACTAATAGCTACTAATACTAATAGTTAAATACTACTCCAAAAGCGGGTGAGGGAAAATGTGACCTATGTTTATGAGTTACATATCATATGAAAGCTTCTGAAGACTGGTGTTTTTAGTGACAAAAAATATAACTAAATTAAATATTAAAAAAAAAATACCTATCTTTCTATATGGGCCCTATAAAGCAGAATATATACCTAAAGCATATTGATGATTCAATCAGTCACTGAGTTCGTAAAAGAAACAAAGTCACTGAGTTCGTATAAAGACTCAAATTTCAATATCGTTTGAGATATAAACTCAATATTACAAAGACCAAAAGCGATCTACATTTACATGCGTATTTAATACGTATTTCAGAATTTGAAATTGAAACGCATGCAGATCTCTTAATAGAAAACTTTAGATTTGTGTCGTACAGATTTTATTTTTCAAAAAAAATTATTCCTAGAAAAATACCGATCATGCTCTATTATGCATGGGTCTTCTCTCTTTAACAATATGGGATTTGTAGTTGGGGTGGTGACTATAATGGCAATTTCAGTAACTTGTTTCATATTCATAAAAAAATCTGCAAACTTGTTTTCAACCTAAACGCCTTTTCTGCTGTAAATTTGATAAATACTGATCATTTTTGTTTCATTAGGCAGATTTATATGTTAAAATATTGTTATTTTTTATATTTAAATCAGCACTGAATGGTTCATTTACATTTACCTTAAACTTCTAAAAAATCTGGCCATTTGTTTCATCTTTCAATACCTCACAAAAATATTACGAAACGATATTTTGTTTATTTGGCATCTAAATTGTTCAAAAGCTTAGAGTTATATTTAAAAATGGAAAAAAATCCTAATAACTTTAAAAAAGGTTTAAAGAAATATTTTATTTTTGTGTTCAAAATATGGAACAACTCTCGAGTTCATAATTTTATATTTTTGTGTCAGTTTTTACCTCAACTAGAATGGTATAGCCTTCACATTTAGTTTCATTTTTTTTCTAATTTCTATTACTATAATAGCTTTTTTTCCTCTTTAAGTCAAACCTGCAGCAGTATTTTTTTAAAATACCTGGATGGACAATGAAATTGCCCCTTGGTGTTCACCGTGTAAAAATTATAGTTTCTTTTTCAGTTTTTCACTTTTTTTCTGTTGCAATTTGTTCTCTAGATTTTTAAGGAAAATATTGAATACTTTGTGAATATTTCATTTCTGTGATTTGTGTATGCACTTTGAGCATTGAGAATAAAATAAAATAATTATTATTATATTTAATTTTAAGTAAGCCCTCTTAAACAATACTATATATTGCTAAATTTTTCACTTATTTGTATTCTAACTTTTGGTCTTTTATGGACATCTTTTGCTTCACTAATTCATACCCCACACCACCTTTCCTACAATTCATCCGGATCAATGAGGGGTTACATCATCATCATCCTCAAGCAGCCATGGGCTACTGAGGTACAACCAGACCGCGCAATGTAGTTCTACAAGCATATCTGTCCTGAGCAATATCTGCTGTATCTCGCCACTGCACACTGCACACCAATTCTAACAAGGCTTTATTTGATATTGTCTGTCCAACGTATTCTACGCCTGCCCCTCTTTCTGAGACTTTAGGCACACTGTTCATAACCCTATTCGCTAATCTAAAATTATTCATAGGCAAATTTTGCCAAACCAAGGGAGTCTCTCTTCACAATATACTGCTCAGAGGAGGTTGCCTAACCTCTTCATTATTTACAAAGTTGAACCACGTAATGTCCAAGATACTGCATAAGCATCTAGAATCAAAAGCATCAAGTTCCCTGTTATCTTGTTTACAAAGCGTCCAAGTTTCACTATCATAACTAACCCTAGAAAGAATCAAACTATTATAGATTCTAATTTTAATCTTACGCCTGTTTCTCCACACACTCCATAAATTCCTAAAAGTCCCAGAGGAAATCCCTATTCGCCTGTTAATATCATGCCGCACATCACCAGTATCTGTTACATAACTCCCAAGATAATTAAACTGAGACACTTGCTCAAGGGCGCAACCATTCGGAGCGACTGAAGCACCAACTGCCTGACCAATTTCCATCACTTTAGTTTTATCTCTGTTTATCACCAAAACTACTCTATTACCAGTCTCATCAACAGCCCTAATGAAAGAATTCATCTCATCAACATCATCAGCCAACAAGGCCAAATCATCTGCATAATCCAAATCAGACATTTTGAAATCTCTAGACCATTTAAGGCCAAAAAATTTCCCTTGCAAAGAATTTTGTATAATATAATCAAAAACGAAACTAAAGAGAAAAGGAGACAAAATGCATACTTGTCGAACACCAGAAGCAATGCTAAACCAATTGCTACAAGCCTTACCAACTCTCACACACGACCCAGTGTTGTTATAGAGAGCTTTCATTATGTTAACTAACTTATCTGGTATGGCATACGATCTCACAATGAAGCACAAATTATGACGATCAACAGAGTCGAAAACATTTCTGAAATAAGCAAAGCTAGCAACCAAAAGTTTCTGAAACTCTGAACATTTCTCAAGAATCTGCCTGAGTGAAAATGTCTCATCTGCACATCCCCTACCACTTCTGAATCTTGAATCCATCCCCTACCACTTCTTCCAATTGCTCTTCATGAAATTGACTGTCAACCAGACATTTAATTCTATTTTTCATCTCCTCTATAGTTTCAAGCCGTCCCATGGCAGAGTAGTTAGCACGCTGGGCTACTACTGTTCTAAGGGATTTGGGTTCCAGCCCCGGGTAAGGCATGGATGTAGTAATATTTTTCTGCTGAGGTCCCGCCATCCTCTCAGACCTGCTACTGTGGCACATAAACTGGCAATCTCCTGTCAAACCTCTGTTGCAAGCAGCTGTTTGAGGGGGTATTTTTTTTTTGTTTTATAACATTACATGAGAAACATATTCTCTCCATTTGGCTGATTGACATATCGTTTTATTTTTTCTTGATGTCTCTATTGATTTGAGATGAATGTATGAAATTAAAATATTCCGTTTTATCTATATAACGAAAGGTGACTGGGTGTCTGGGTGTGTGTGGCAGCCATAACTCATCGGCAAATCAACGTATACGCTTCACATTTTCAGAGAATATTTCTGGTTGTGGTCCGGATTGCAGTGCAAAATTTGAAGTCGAAAGTCCAAAATGGGGGCTTGATAAACGCAAAAATATTTAGCATGCTATTGTTACAGGAAACGAGAATCGCTGTCAAATTTACTGTTGCCATTTTCTGCTCCCTAACTGTGAAAGTAAAGAATTAAAATAACATTAATTCTGCTGCCTTTGCCAGATTCCCCACATTTCCAAACGCATTATTACACCATTCCATTGCAACTAGGGACCTGAGTTTTTAACCAAACATGCCGTTGGACACGGGTAACCTGCCTACGAAATTTGGGACCTTTCGGTGAAGTGCCTCGGGAATAACAGAATGTCAAAATCTGCCGAAATAAATATCTCGATCGTTTTCCAAGTGGTATCAGAGGGCGCACCGAGTCAGTAATGACCTTTGCAACACCAGCAAATTCTTCGTGTTCAAACTGTGTAAATTGTCGGAGGGAGAGGGGGAGGGGGGAAATACTCACATAACTAACCTTTAGTACCGGAAACAACAGAATATGCAGATTAAATGAGAGACACGAGCTCTCACAATTTGTATAGAAACGAATCCACGGGCGAAGTAAGAACCTGTTTTATAAACCAATCACCGGGCGACACGGGGACGCTGTGCAGGAAATTTGGACCGTGCGGAGGAATATCACGGGAGACATAGAGCGGCAAAATCTGTGGTAACAGAAATAAAACTCTCTATAGCTTACGCAGAAAGTAAGCGACGGGCTATGATGGAGCTCGCTGACATCAAAAATTATCGAAGCCAACACCGGGCAAGTTTCTTCCTGTTGAAAATCTGTACTAAAGTGTCGAGAGGGAGGGTACTTAAAAAATTTTCCTTTAGTGCGGTGAAAATAAGAATAAACAGATTAAAGTGACTCCCAGGCCGCGTCGGATACGTTCAGCAAATATGTCCTTATTTTGAAGCATCTGAATTTAAATTTTTGGGATAGACAAATTTTCTTGTCTTAATGATGGTTTTTTCTAATATTTTCATCAAGGGTATGAAAGCTTTCGTTTTTTACAGCATTTCCAATTGTACTAAATTACATGTCTGGGTAAATTTTCGCTTAATTAGATGCTCCAATAAAAAGATTTGTACACGTTTTTTTCTTGTTGCTGTAATTTTGTCAAGCAGTGTACATCAGATTTCAACCATTGGCCCACTGTATCTGTAACGGAACACTTAACTAATCTATTAAGTTTTCGACCTAGATCTCGATCAATGTGATAAGCTATTAATCTCCTGCGAAATTAATTCTTATTAGATAGCATCAGATTTCTCTGTGTGTTCTGAAAAATCAGTTTGCATCGCTAAATTGAGTTATTGCATGAAACGCCTCATTATGCCCGCAGCGATATTTCTCAACCACTGGCTCGGGCCATGGTGGTGTTCAAGGCCACTCTGCGGAAAGTGGTCGTTGCTTAGGAAATTTTAGAAACCACTGGTTTATTGCAACTCTGAAAGAGAGTTTCTGCATTAGCTAACTCTTTGGGGACACAAACCTCACACGTTATCGGATCAGCGCAACTGATCGATAAAATCTTGTTGGTAAGTCTTGTAGCAATTGGTTTAGCATTACTTCTGGTGTTCGACAAGGGTGCATTTTGTCTCTTTTTCTCTTTAGCTTGGTTGTTGATTATTTTATGTGAAATTCACTTCAAGGGAAAGATTTTGGCCTTAAATGGACTGGAGATACGAAAATTTCTGATTTAGATTATGCTGATGATTTAGCCCTTTTGGCAAATGATGTTGATGAGATGAACTCTTTCATTCGAGCTGTTGATGAGACTGGTAGTAGAGTAGGTTTGGTTATAAACAGAGAGAAAACTAAAGTGATGAAAATTGGTCAGGCAGGCTGGGATTCAGTTAATCTGAATGGTTGCAGTCTTGAGCAGGTGTCACAGTTTAATTATCTTGGGAGCTATGTAACAGATAATGGTAATGTGCGGCATGAGATTAACAGACGAATAGGGATTGCTGCCGGGACTTTTAAGAATCTATGGAGAGTGTGGAGAAATAGGCGTATACACCTAAAGACTAACATTAGACTGTATAATAGTTTGGTTCTTTCTAGGGTTAGTTATGGCAGTGAAACTTGGACACTTTGTAAACAAGATAACAGGAAACTAGATGCTTTTGATTCCAGATGCTTACGCAGTATCTTGGGCATTAGGTGGTTCAACTTTGTAACTAATGATGAGGTTAGGCAAAGGAGTTTGTAACCTCCTTTAAGCAGCATATTGTGCAGAGAGAGACTCCGTTGGTTTGGCCATGTTGCGAATAGAATTGGCGAATAGGGTTATGAACAGTGTGCGTAGAGGCCTCAGAAAGAAGGGGAGACCTAGGATGCGGTGGGCAGACAATGTCAAACAGGACCTTGTTAGAATTGGTGTGCAGTGGCCAGATGCAGTAGATGTAGCTCAGGATAGACTTGCTTGGAGAACTAAATTGCACGGTCTGGTTAGACCTCCATAGCCCATGGCTGCTTGAGGATGATGATGATGCTAAAGTATCAGATGTCAATGAGAAATTCATTCACTCTTAAGTGTTAGTAATGAAAAATCAATCAATAGTAAATACACAGATTAGCTATAGATGCACAATTCAATAAATAATTTTTTTCCAAATAATTATTTATTCATTTATGTATCTACAGGTAATCTATGCCTTTACTACGGATTCAGTTTTCGATTTGTTTGCTTTTTATTTATATATTATTTGTCTTTTTGATGTTTTTTTTTAATGATAATGCATGTTTCCTTTTAAGAAATATAATTATGCTTCACATTTTTATTGAAAAAGTATAAATAATGTAAAAATGTAAATATCATCGATTAGTTAATATTACAATTAATTTCTTAATAATTAAATAATCTAGATAATTCTCCGTTTTGTGGCAATATTTGTTTTGTAAAATTCCGTTAAGTTATCACTGCCGCATTTTACGACATCCACTACGAAAGTAAAATCATTATTATGCTCCTCCAACAAATCTATGCATTTTAAAGACGTTTTACTAAGGAAGAGCTAAAATAAATTACATTGAAGGGAGATGTAAAACTTGTACATCAAAACATCCTATTTAATGAATAAAATAACTCTACGAAAGGAAAGTAAAAGAAGCAAAAGTGAAACCGAAAACCAAACTAATCTACCTTGCGTAAAAGTTTCGTCACCATATAAGTCCGTGTATTCTAATGGCATCGATACCAAAAGACAGGTCTGAATGTAGAAAAACTAAAGGGGAGGGACTGGAAAAGTGACTGGAAAAAACTAGCTGGAAAAGTGAAAAGTGGGGGACATTGGATTCCCATTGCAGTATTATATTTTCCCCTCCACTTCAGAGGTTTCTAAAATTTACCTTAAAAATATGTAAAATATGCAGAAGTTTAATATTTTTTATCTCCATTACCACTACTAACATTTCTTAAAGTGGAGGAGCATTGCTTCTTGCCATCCCCACCCCCTAGAGACGACGCTGCCAACAGGCATCACTTGAACAAAGAAATTTCTTTCTGAGAATTTTTTATTTTATTATTCGCATCAATGAATATCTGACGAGAGGTCCATTAATCCAGATTATTTTATGGAATCCACTAAGGCTCCAGAAAATATAAAATGTATGCACATTATATATAAAATATATATGCTCTGCACACTATAAAATATGATGTCTTCTCTGTAATCGCTAGAAGGAACCATGGGTATCTACAAAAAGGACCGAGCTTTGCTGTGGATGATAACTTTTACCAAAACGGCAGTAATGCCGCCGAATTTGCAGAAAGCCGCACTTACCGTTTGCATCAGATATGATCATATTTTTGGTTATGGGGTTATTTGAAAAGTACAGTTTACCAAGGCAATGTTGAATAGCTTGCTGAACTAAAGGCAAGAATAATACAGCAAGTTGCAACCATTCCCCGAGACATGTCTCTAGCAACTATGGACCATGTCGTATTACAATTCTACAGACCTCAAAGTACCTACCACTATTCCAAGTACCTACCTAACCCTCTGTTTTCTAGCATTAGTCAAAACTTCATCTGCTCGGTTGATCCTGACACCTGGGGCAGTGAGGACTTCCGCTGCACATTGCTTGTTTCCCAAGGGATGTGCAGCTCCGAGAAGAATGTCAAAGCTTATCGACTGGTAGCTCTTTCAGCAGATCTCGTCTGAAGATCTCACTGCCATCATTGCTACAGAACTCAGTGCAGTGTGAGAGGTCTTCACTGCTGCCCTGACCCACCTATCTTTCCACTGTTACGATCTCGAATCTTGGTTTCTGCTCCCTCTGGATATCCACTATAAGCGGCTTCGCACCATTCGCAACCGAGCCAAAAAGCACCACACCAACATGGTAGATTTCCAGACATTCTTCATGTTAGAAAGCTACATGTTGCAATCAGAACGTACCTGAACCGCTGTGAAAGGTTCAGGTGGCGATCCTTCTGCTCCAGCATCAATGTCTTCTCCCTTTCTTAGAAAGTCTGGAAGAACATCAGGAACTTGACAGGGAAGCAGCACCCTGCTCTCCCTTTCCATGCCCTGTTCCGTCTGGAGGATTTAGCCACCACTGCTTATGTCTTCTTGCAACACCTCACCTCTTCCCTTCCTGCCCCACCGGTGGCTAATCTAGATATGGATCAGCAGCCATGCTCTGGGACTGAGCCTTGCTATAATAATCCTTTCACCTTGCAGGAAGTCACCTCTGCAATTGGGGTTTCGAAGCACTCGTCGGCCCTAGACCCTGATGGCGTCAGCTATACTCAGTTAACAAACCTGTCGATTAAATATTTAATAAACTCGACTTATTTGGTATACACTAAGTAATTACCACTTTTGAGTCGATTCAAATTTCAAAGAAAAAATTGCCTTGAGCCTGGTTTGATACGAACCCACGCACGACCTCCTGATAACATGTCAAGTGCTCTGGATCACTCAGCTACCGGCCGTCGATCAAGATCTCCTCTAATTGATCATATCCCACCCGGATCAAGACAATTTTTCCTCTAAAATTTGAATCGACTCAAAATGTTAATTACATAGTGTATAACAAATCTGTTACCTGAAGCTCTGATTGTGCTTCTTAAATCCTTCAATAACTCCTGGACACTTACACCGTACCTGATTCATGGAAGGCAAAACACATCATGACTATCTTGAAGCAAGGAAAACCCACCACTGAGCTGTCCTCTTACAGGCCCATTGCTCTATCATCTTTCCTCTGCAAGACCTTAGAGAGACTAGTCCTTGACGTCTAAAATGGTATGTAGAGTCCAAGGGCCTCCTCCCTGACAGCCTCTTGAGTTTCTGCAAAGGGATGTACACGTCCGATAATCTTATCGACTTCACCTCCTCTGCTGAACAGGCACTGTCCAAGGGACAGACTAATCTCTGTCTTCTTCGACATTTAGAAGGCATTCGACTCTCTGTCCCATTCGGATATTCTCTATATGCTCCATGATCTCGGCCTCAGAGGCTCTATGATCCACTGGGGCGGGGGTGGCTCAGTCGGTAGCGCGCCAGGCTCGTAATCTGTAATTCCCAGGTTCGAGTCCCAGCTGGGTCAGCGTTGAGATTTATCTCCGCAAAATTCCCCGCCCTGCCCACGGTCAGTAGGGGACACCGATGGGCTTGGAAAGGCCGCCGTCCGTCGGATGGGACGTTAAGCCGTGGCTCCGTGTGCGGGAGAGCCATACACTGTGCACGTTAAAGAACACGCTGGATGGCCTTGACGAGAGGCTACCATCTGTCTCCCAACAGCTGTTCCAGTGGGTCCCCTCCCCCAACCTTCTCTGAGCCTTCGGGGTCCATGTGACCTGGCCATTTAGCCCATGGTGCGCAAAAAAGTGCCGCTCAGAGGTAAAACAACCCAAAACAACCCAATCTATGATCCACTGGATCTGGCATGACTCATCAAAAGGATGGTGACATCCACTAACATACAATTTTGAAGTGCTTTGAGCACAAGTTTTTAACTAGTTAGGATATGAATATGAGATAATCGACTTTTGAATTTTTAAAGATTCTATACATCTCTTATGAAATATCTCCAAAATTTTTATTTTAAAGAAAGTATTAATTATTTCTACTCATAATCCATGCATATAACATATATCACAAAAATTCACACATGTAACAATACAAATGGTGGAAGCACAAATACACAAAGCCAACAAAAATAGAAACCACACACATACATTTAGTTATTACATGCCGAAACCAAGGGGATAAACTCCCCATCCAGGTTCCGTTTTAATTAGCAACAACATATTAAAACTCTAGGCAACCAATGGTGAGAATAGCAATCAATTCTTAATATAATTTGATTTTGGATTGGATTGTTTTACCTCTGAGCGGCACTTTTTTGCACACCATGGGCTAAATGGCCAGGTCACATGGACCCCGAAGGTTCAGAGAAGGTTGGGGGAGGGGACCCACTGGAACAGCTGTTGGGAGACAGATGGTAGCCTCCCGTCTAGGCCATCCAGCGTGTTCTTTAACGTGCACAAGGTATGGCTCTCCCGCACACGGGACCACGGCTTAACGTCCCATCCGACGGACGGCGGCCTTTTCAAGCCCATCGGTGTCCCCTACTGACCGTGGGCAGGGCGGGGAAATTTTGCGGAGATAAATCTCATCGCTGACCCAGCTGGGACTCGAACCTGAGAACTACAGATTACGAGCCTGGCGCGCTACCGACTGAGCCATCCCCGCCCCATATAATTTGATACATCAATAATAAACGAAAAGGGTACACTAGTGTTCATTAATTATAAATAAAAGGTTTGAACGATTGACCAAAAGTAGGATTCTTAACAATCAAAATATGTGCATGCAATTTCTTTTTGAAGACAGTCTAATTAAGCTCACAGACAAAAAATTAGTCACCTCTGGCTGAATGTTACCTAATAGCGTGTAACACCTCCATGCGACCGAAGAACAGCCGAAATCCTGTCTGGCATGGATGACACCAGTGTGAAGATGTAGTGCACATCAATATTCTTCGACTCTTCCAGCAGCAAATGACGCATTTCAGGCAGATTGGCCGGATAGCTGGGACGTCGCTTCACTCGTTGCCCCAAATATTCCAACAAGTTTTATATGGGATTCAAATCCGGGGATTTGGCGAGCCAGTCGAGATGTTCGAAGGCTTCAGAATGCTCGTCGTGCCAATCTGACACACTTCGAGCCCTGTGCACGCGACAATTGTCATCTTGGAAGACTAGAGTATCCTTCTGGTGTCACTGTGGATATGCTGCGTCACATGGTCGTCCAGTAGGCAACATGTAGTAGTCAGTTAGCCCCATATAGCCCTTCTGGTTCAAGTGTGATGTCACCGCAACCAAAGGACCTATTTCGTTGTATGTGAAACACCCACAGAACATCAGAGAGCGTCCTCCAGCTTAAACAGAACCGTGCACACAGTCTGCATGGAAGACTTCATGCGGCTTATTATACATCCGTCGCCTCTTATCATTCGAGTACAAGCAAAACGTTGCTCATCCGACCAGATCACACGCTTCAAAGAGTTGACAGAGAAATCCAGTCTTTGTAGCGCAGCACCCACTGTAGCCGTGCAGCCTTATGCAGAGCTGTTAACATGGGTCTCTTCCCCGGTACTCTGCTCCAGATATCCATGGCATGCAGTTCCCTTCGGAGTGTTCATTCAGAAACAGCTTGTTGTAGGCCTGCATTGACTGACTGCAGTATTTCCTGCCTTGTTGAAAAGCGGTTTGCCCTGATGGTGAGTGACACACTGTGGCGGTCCCTATGTGAGCACAGTCTTTCTGCCGCAGTTCTGGAGACAATTAGCGGTGAACTGCGATGTACGCCGCTGCTGGCAGACCCTTTGGACAGTATGTTTCAACACACCTGCAAAGGCAGTAAATTCTTGTACACTATGCCCTTTGGCTCGGCCCAAAGCAGTAGCACATTTTTGCCTCTCATTCACATCTTTGGCACAGCCTATGTTCAAGGAGCGACTAACACACACGTAGCACACACCCACTTCTTGTCACTCTATGAACCCAGTAGCACAACGCACAGATATTTGTAGGACGCGTTTATTACTAGTGCACCTTCTGTTACTGTCGAACGGACTAATTTTTTGTCCGTTGAGCTTATTTGTCTCTATAACTGAGGTGGTAGGGCAAATTATACACAAACATCCGGATATTCAGAACTTAAACATCCAGAATTATCATGAAACCGGAATAAATTTCAAATTGAAATAATAAATTTTCTGAGATTAAAGTTTAGGTTAGTTTCACCGTTCTCGTGTCTAGGATTCCGCTGACTTTTAACTTTCAAAAATTCCCTCTTTCACATTTCGTTATTAGGGAAAATTCATTACTTCGGTATTCAGCGCCATATGGCGACCAATATTACAATTATTTCTATGAACGCTTCCATGGAATAGACGTAAATAAATATCTCCCCAAGCAGCTGCTTACCGCAGAGATATGATTGTAGCTTGTCAGTTTATACGCCATAGTAAAAGGTCTATAAGGATGGCGGGACCTCAGGAGAAAAAACAATACAAGCAGCAGGAGCTCGAACCCAGGTCCCTTTCCCAGTGATCAAGCGCGCTAAATCGGTCAAGGAGTTCGGTCAAGGAGGGCCGAGTAATTACCGCGCTTGGCTATTGAACTTTGGGAAGCATTTGCTAAAATCCCTGACAATTATATTTTAGATATTTAGATTTGTATTAAAGGCATTATACTTCATTTATATTTTTTAAATGCATTTTATTACAGCAAAGGATTGAATACAAATTGCACTTATGGTATTTGTTTTGTATAAAAGTATTTCCCATGCAACCGGCAGATTCCTCTAAACGGCAACTTCCATTTACCATAAATGCCGGATAACCGGGAGCATTGTCACATCCTGTAACGTTGAAACTACACCAGAAAGAGGTGGCAAAATTCAACTGATATACACATATTAAGCAGTATAGCAGACAATGAAGACAAGATTATTATTTCAAAACGAATGGACAATTTTATTATACAAAATATAAGTCACATAAGTAGTAGGTACGACCACAGCTATTGGGAATAAATTGAACAATGCTTCGAGTCCGTGAGTCGTACACTGCTCAAACCTCTAAGGGATCAGAACTCACACTTAACTACAGGCCCGAATCTAGAATAAAATCGAGGGGGGGCAAAAAACTCAATATAGGGTCAAATATATAAAATGTCAAGGGTCAAATATGTAAAACCCGAAAAATGTGAAGTGTAAGAAACACAATTGAGCGGGGAAAATGTGACGGGTAAGAAACACAACTGTGCCGGAAAAAAATGTAGGGGGGGGGGGGGAGAATTAACACAGTTGAACCGGAGGGAAATATAGGGGGGAAACATTGAAACGTAAAAACATTGAGCCGTAAAACTAATTGAGCCGTAAAAATGTAACGAGAAGGGAAGCAGAACTCTGGATTTCCAATGCATTATAACATTTCTCCCTCTGTTTTACAGGTGTAAATTTATTCCAAAATGCATGAAATATAACTAAGTCTCAGAATTTTTTGTCTCCATTACATGTATTAGCATTCTGAGAGCATCACCCATCCTATATCTCGCCCTGCCTACGTTTATCCAAATAAAGTAAAAATATAATGTAGATGAGAAGCATGAATTTCTAATGTAAACATTTATAAGAGAAATCAATCGCAGCCTTCAGCGCCACGCGATTTCCACGTGGCGCTGATTTCTCTGTTTGACCTTATGCTACAACGGATCTCAAATTTGCTGAAATACTCCTATGCAACAATTTTCAGTTTTCTTTCTTCCACAGGTTTGACATCTGAACTATCAGATGAGAAATTTCGCAACGATTATAAGAAGTAAAAGCAGAAGTGTCTAGAGACACCATTTTTCAAGTGCACGTAGGTACAAGTCGCACGTAGATAGTAGATAGAAATTTGACCTTCGACTTCAATGAAATGGTGAGATCCGAAATTTCAGAACTCTTCTGAAATGTAGGATCGAATGAATCCGAGTCATTAGTTTTTAGCTCTCTAGTACCAATAGAACGAAATTTCACTTTTGGCCTAAAAAGATCACCCCACTCCAATATTTTTTAAGATCTACAACAATTTCGGTTGTTTTATCTCTGAGCGTACCATTTTTTGCACACAATTAGCTAAATGGCCAGGTCACAATGAACCGAAGGCTCAGGGATGGATTGGAGAGAGGACCCACTGGAACAGCTGTTAGGAGACAGATGACAGTCTCCCGTCAAGTCCATCAAGCGTGTTCTTTAACGTGCACAGGGTATGACTCTCCCGCACAGGGAGAGACGGCGTAACGTCCCATCCGACGAACGGTGGCCTTTCCAAATCCATCAGTGTCATGTACTGACCGTGGGCTGGGCGGGGAGTTTTGCGTAAATCTCAACGCTGACCCAGCTAGGACTGTAGATTACGAGCCTGGCGCGCTACCGACTGAAGTACCCCGCCTCTGCAGGAAGCGTGGTGAACAGTGCCACAGGAATATCTACGACTCACTGCCACGAAGCATTATTGCCAATAGATGTGGTTATACCTCCTAGTGATGTGGCTTATATTTTGTATAATAAAATTGTCCATTTGTTTTGAAATATTTGTCATGTCTTCCTTGTCTCCTATACTTCTTCATATGTGAATATCAGTTGAATTTTGTCACCTCTTTTTGGTGTTGCAATCTCAACGTTACAGGATGTGACAATGGTCCCGGTTATCCGACATTTATGGGGAATGCCGGTTAACCGGGACCGGAATGCCGGTTATACGACATTTATGGTGATGCCGGTTAGATGAATCTGGCGGTTGCATGGGAAATACTTTTATACAAACAAATATCGTAAATGCAATTTGCATTAAAGTCTTAGTTATAATAAAAGTGCAGTTAAAAACAATGAAAATGAAGTACAATGCACTTAATACAAATCTAAATATTTAAACTATAATTATCAGGAATTTAAGCAACTGCTTCCCAAAGTCCAATAGCTAAGTGCACTAATAATTCGGCCGTCCCGTAGCCGAGTAGTAGTGCGCCTAGCTACTGATCAAGGGACCTGGGTTCGAGCCCCGAATAAGACATGGATGTTTGTAAGTTTTTTTTTGCTTAGTTCCCAATATCCTCACAAACCTTCTACTATGGCGTAAAAACTGTGAGGCTCATTTGTCAGACCTCTGTGGTAAGCAGGTGCTTGAGGAGATATTTGTTTATTTTTATTTATTCACTGAAAGCCACCATAAAAAGATTTGTAATATTGGTCGCCAGATGGCGCTGATTACGGAAGTGTCGAAAGTTTTGTAATAACGAGATGTGAAGGCAAATTTTTGAAAAAAAAAAAAATCAATGGAATCCGGAATAGGAGAACGATGGAACTAACCTAAACTTTAATTTCAGTACGTTTTTCAAACTGACAATTTCAGTTTCAAAATTTTCCGGTTGCATGAGAATTCAGGATATTTGAATACTAGGTAACCGTGAAACTATGGTATTTTTTCTACCGCCTGAATTATAGAAATAAATAAGTGATAAAATATTCTTCCGTTTTAATTTACTAAGGAATAGATTCACTGTAACAGGTCTGGAGCGTTTCTTTTTAAGGTACAATATCATATCTAAATTAAAATCCGAGAATGGATAATTCTTGTACTGCTGTCCCAATCAATTAGCGACTTCTCTTACGAGTCAATACGTGATTCAATATGTGGAAACTTATTGACTCTTCCAGGTAGGGAGCAGTGGTGTTGGTTTGGGTTGTTTTGCCTCTGAGCGGCACTCATATTTGGCGTCCTTGTAACTCCAATTATGTTTGGAATCCTTATGGCCACAAAAATTATGAATATATATATATGTGAGAAACAGCTGCTTAAGGGGGTATTTATTTTTATTATATATATATGTATACAGTAAACTTGTGGTTTTCCGGCATTTATGGGGAATGGAAGTTGCCGGTTAGATGAATAGATGTTGCATGAGAAATATTTTGATACAAAACAAAAGCCGTAAGTGCAATCTTGTATTCAGGCATTAATTGAAATAAAAATGTAGTTAAAAACAACGAAAATGAAGTATAATGCCCTAAATGCAAAGGTAAATATCCAAAATATAATTATCAGGAACTTCGGAAAGTGCTTCACTGAAACCCACCGTAGAAAATCATTGAAATAATTGTAATATTGGCCTCCGGATGGCGCTGACTACGGAAGTGCCGAATTTTCTCTAATAACGAAAGGTGAAAGAGAAATTTTAGATAAGTAAAGCCAGTGGAATCCGAGATACGAGAATAAGGAAATTAAGTTAAACGTTAATTTCAGAAAATTTATTCCGGTTGCGTGAGAATTCTGGAAGTACGAATACCGGATAACCGGGGGTTTATTGTACATTTATTTTCCTATCGAATCAGTTATAGTGATAAATATCGAATAAAATATTATTCCATTGGAATCCAAAGTTCAATGTCTGTGGCAAGAGTCGGTCGGGAAAGTATCTTTTACAGGTACAATATTACATGTAAAGAAAAATACGGGATGGATAATTCATGGACTACCGTCGGAAAATATTATTACTTTATGACATGGTCATCCGACCTATTATTTTACATGCTTCCCCAATTTGGGCGAACACCATTTCTAAGAACATTCGCAAGATCCAGGTCTTGCAGAATAAGATTCTGCGAAGTGCGGTCGATGCTTCTGATGTGCAACCAACAGACAGTTACATAAAGACCTGGGCATCGACCATATTTACTCTTATATCGAGTCTGTCTCACGATATTTCTTTGAGGCAGTTCAGAGTAACCCTCATGAGATCATATCTTGCTTATTGGACTATGATCACGAAGTTCTTAATAGATACAAGAGGCCTAAGACGATGGCTTTCTCTAAAGAATGGGAGAGCCATAACCTCTATACGTTAAAGAACACACTGGATGGCTTTGAAGGTGATTATCGTCTGTCTCCTAACAGCTATCCAATGGTCCATTTCCTTTCTTTCTCTGAGCCGTTGGGGCCCTTTGACCTGGCCATTTAGCCCATTGTGTGCAAAAAAGTGTCTCTCAGAGATAAAATAATCCAAACACTGCAGCGCTGTCTTCAGCAACCGACCATAATTCTTACTTTCCCCGCCAACTTTCAAAGTGTGTAGGAATTTTGTTATGCAGTTATTCCTTACTTTGGATTTATTTCTATCTTCTTTGTTATCTTATTTCTTACTTGAACTGCTTTAATCATATATTTGGATATGCCCGGAGACCGTGTTCGTAAGTATAACGCAGAAATTTGTTAGAATACTTCATCTAACTTCACGCTAACGTTCTTTAAAGTCCCATACGATCAAGAAACGTAATCGGTTTCTTTGAATTGCGAATATCTTTCCAATTGCTATACACTTATGTTTGTTGACTTTAATTCTCTTCATTCTTTTCCATTTTACTATTGGATTTTTTTTCATTTTTATTTAACAAAATGTATGTTCAAGGGTTGGGTTGTTATGTTGTTTTACCTCTGAGCGGCACTTTTTTGCACACCATGGGCTAAATGGCCAGGTCACATGGACCCCGAAGGCTCAGAGACGGTTGGTGGAGGGGACCCACTGGAACAGCTGTTGGGAGACAGATGGTAGCCTCCCGTCAAAGCCATCCAGCGTGTTCTTTAACGTGCACAGGGTATGACTCTCCCGCACACGGGGCCACGGCTTAACGTCCCATCCGACGGACGGCGGCCTTTCCAAGTCCATCGGTGTCCCCTACTGACCGTGGGCATGGCGGGGAATTTTGTGGAGATAAATCTCAACGCTGACCCAACTGGGACTCGAACCTGGGAACTACAGATTACGAGCCTGGCGCGCTACCGATTGAGCCACCCCCGCCTCATGTTCAAAGGAGTGAGCTCACCAAATCAACTATTCTCAATGGGGTTCAGATCCGGGCTTTGTGATGGCCGATTGATATCATGCTCGCAGAATCACTACTAAACATATCTTGCGCGATGGACAGTAGCATTGTCGTCCATGAAACTGCGGCCATCTCTTGCACAAAAAGTCAACATTTGCATGATGGACATTATCGCCAACAATATTCAGATAATCCTTGGAGAACACCTGACCTACCAACAATATCAGGAGACCGGTTCCCTAACAACAGAACGTGCCCCATAACACTACAACCGCCTGCAAAATCTTGAGTTGTGTTTACAAGTTGGGTCCATTGCTTCATGGAGCTTCCGCCAAACGCTCTGCTTACCGTCGGTACAGAACAAGGTGTACTGCGACTCATCGGATCACGTGACGTTTTTCCAGTCTTCCAGTGTCCAGTCACAGTGTTTCTGACACCACTGTAGACGAACTTTCCAGTTCATCGCAGAAAACAAGGTTCCCTTATAGGCATGCGACTGCTAATACCAGTCCTCATTAATTCCCTGCGCATAGTTTGCTGAGATATGGGTTGGAAAGAGACTTTATTGAATTCTATTAATTGCTGCACACAGGAAGTCCTGTTTCTCCGTATAAGCCTTTTCAGAGGACGACGATCTCGTTCTGACAGATTATCGTCGCGCCATATTTACGCCTCTTAGACAAGCAATGTGGGCTATTTCTCCACTGATTAAAGACCCGTGCTATCTCACCTTTTGAGAAACCAGTCAGCTCTGCTGTTTTTAAAATCGTCGCTCACCCAGTTCCACAATAGTCCGTTTTGCCCTTAGATATTTAGACTATATTCAGAACGAAAAACAATCCAGAGTTTTCCGAAATTTGGTTAGAGCTAACCTAAAGTGGCGAATTTTGAGATTGTATTTGTTTTCAGATATTGTATGTAAGATACATTCAAGATTGAAGAGTGCTGCATATTTAGGATTATTTTCAAATAAAGCGGGAATACATTTTACAAAATTTTCAAACTGTATTTAAGGTGGCAGTATATATATTGTTCAGTTACATGGGTATATGGAGTTCCTTGGACATAATCATTGGTTAAATACAAGAAAAAAACAAATTTTTCGAAATTCTTATGCAACATGCAATTCAACGATATTTCCTAAAATTTTATTTTCGAAATGGACTAGTAATGCATAATAATGACGATAAATAAATTCTTATTATAGTGTATGAAGTTGGTTGGCTGTTTTACCTCTGAGCGGCACTTTTTTGCACACAATGGGCAGGTCGCAAGAACCCATAGGGTTCAGAAAAAGTTAGGGGAGGGGACCTACTAGAACAGCTGTGGGAAATAAATGGTAGCCTACCGTCGATGCCGTCCAGCTTGTTTTTAATGGGCACAGGGTATGCCTCTCCCGTACACGGTGACACGACTTAACATCCCATCCGAAGGACGGGCGGCCTTTTCAAGTCCATCGGTACCCCATATTGACCATGGGCATTGTGGGAAGTTTCGCCGAGAAAAATCTCAACAGTGACTCAGCTGGAATTCGAACCTGGGAACGGCAAATTACGAGCCTGGCGCGCTCCCGACTAAGCAATCGCTTCCCCAGTGTAAAAAGAGTTTTTAGTAACTGCCCAATGTAGTAACAGCTTCCAGACAACTGAAGGTTTGCAAACATACATGTCCCCCCAATAGCTGCCGAAAAATACTCTGTAACATTGAAATTGCAACACCCAGAAGGAATGATTGGAAGGTGCATGCAAATCTGCAGGCGGCTGAGTTGCCTCGATATATGCAAATGGTGAAGCTATGTGAAAATCAGGCTAATCTGCAGGATTTGCCGATATCAGAGAGAACGCTCCTGCAATAATGTTGCAATTGAGACCTGTTTCCTCATGACAAGGGGGCAAGGGTGGCTCAGTTGGTAGCGCGCCAGGCTCGTAATCTGCAGTTCCCAGTTTCGAGTCTCAGCTGAGTCAACGTTGAGATTTATCTCCGCTAAACCCGCCCACGGACAGTAGGAGCACAGATGGGCTTGGAATGGCCACCGTCCGTCGGATAGGACGTTATATAAGCCGTGGCACTGTGTCTTGGATGACCTTGACAGAAGGCTATCATCTGTCTCCCAACAGCTGTCCAGTGAATTCCCCTCCCAAAATTTCTTTGAGCCTTCGGGGTCCTTGTGACCTTACCATTTAGTCCATTGTCTGCAAGAAAAGTGCCTCTCAGGGGTAAAGAAACAACCTCGTGAGAAGAGTCTTCCGATTCGAGCTGCGAGTTCTAAGAGGCAGTGAAGTTTGTGTCAAATGACAACAGATTCGCCGACCATATTGCCAGCTGAGCGAATTTGAGAAAAAACAGATTATTGGTCAGGGTTAATGGTCAGGTCACAAGGACTACAAGGGCTCAGAGAAGGTTAAGGGAAGAGGACCAACTGGACAGCTGATAGGAGACAGATGGTAGCCTCCAGTCAAGGCCATCAAGCGTGTTCTTTAACGTGCACAGGGTGACTCTTCCGCACACGGTGCCATGGCTTAACGTCCCATTCGACGGACGGTGGCCTTTCCAACCCCTTCTCCGTACTGTGCGTGGGCAGGACGTGCAGTTGGATGGAGATAAACCTCAACTCTGGGTCATCTGGGACTCGAACCTGGGAACTGCAAATTACGAGCCTTGTGCGCTACAGACTGAGCAACACCTGACCTTATCACATCTTGGCAAAATAATGGAAAGGCTAATTTGGTACCATGTTACTTGGATCATCAACCATTACTCGTTGTTTCTGGAGACACTTCATTGATTTATTTCCCATAAAGGCATACTTCATGTATTGGCACCTATTATTCTCAAGGTTAGGCAAACAATTAAACTACGTCAATACTTTATTGTAATAATATTAGATCTGTTTCATGATTACAATTCTGTAAACGTGGATGCTCTGCTACATAAACTGAAGCTCTAGGATTTCACGGAAAATGATTAATACTGTTTAAAACTATCTTAGCTCTAGAAACATCATAGTTTGCTGGAGAACCATTCTTTCTTTAAGTAGATAGCTAAAAGGTTGGTCTTCCTCAGGTAGTATATTATCATCATTTTTATTCAATGTTTATATTCATATATTCAGGATGTAACACAATATATCCAACCACAGTGCAAAAATGCAGTTTATGCCGATAATAAGGGCAGTCGCTTAGTCGGGGGGGGGGGGGGGGGTTGTCTCAGTCGTTAGCGCACCAGGCTCGTAATCTGCATTTCCCAGGTTCGAGACACAGCAGGCCCCCGTACTTCGGATGGGTCGTTTTAAGCCTTGGCGCATATGCGTGAAAGCCATACCCTGTTCTCATTAAAGAACACACTGGATGGCCTTGACGGTAGGTTGCCATATGTATTAGAACAGCTGTTTGAATGGATCCCTTCTCCCAACCTTCTCTGAGCCTTCGGGATACTTGTGACAGGGCCATTTAGCCCACCGTGTGCAAAAAAGTGCCGCTCAGAAGTAAAATAACTCAACTCTAGTTCCTTCCGTCCACAGACAACCTTGTGTATTGAGTTATATGGGTATTCAGAGTAGTGAATAAAAATATCTATTTTTTTATCTACCTAGACCAGTGGTTCTCAACCTTTTATGCTTTACGTACCCCCTGGAAATGTGTATGTAACTGGCGTACCCCTTGTATAGATAGATAAAACTATAGTTATAGTATGACAATGGGAATAAAATGAAACATATATATCAGTGGTTCTCAACCTTTTATGCTTCACGTACCCCCTGGAAATGTGTATGTAACTGGCGTACCCCTTGTAAAGATGGATAAAATTATAGTTATAGTATAACAGTGGGAATAAATAAAACGTATGTAATGTTACTAGATCTAGCGACTTTTGAGCATTCACGGCGTACCCCAAAAAACGTTAGACTATAGAACTAATTTTATCAGTGGTGAACTTGTGTAGAGCCTCAGATTCTATACAAGATAAGTATACAGTACTTATCGGAACATATTACATTATTTCTTTTTATTTCACAGGTGTTCAGTATTGAGAACGATGACAGGGAATCGGAGTGAAGAACAGAGAAAGTGGATTCTGATGCAGTATTGGAAGACAGAAAATCACGAGAGGGTGCGCAGAGCGTGGCAAGAGACATTTGACATTGCTCCACCAACACGTCTGACAATTTATCGTATCAGAGATAATAATAATAATAATAATCTTTATTTTATTCCGCCAGTCAATACAATATACATTTACATAGCATAATTATCTAATAACAATTAATATATACATGAAAAAATTGAGAAGTGAAATAGCTGAGAAATATCAATTGCATCAGAAAAGGTAAATAACAATCATATTAAATATTGGTGTTTAATAGGAAAGGCGAAACAAAAAAGGAGAGCATAGTAAGCTGACGCTTATTTTTAGTTAATGCTCCCTATTTCCTTTAAAGTTCAATTATGACAACAGTAAAGTATACAATAATTCAAATAGCACAATAATTCAATAGTATAAAAGGTCAAATGGTTATGAGACATATTACACTGATACATAGAAAGTTGTTAAGGTATTCAGTACTTAATATGCCTAAATTTGGACTTCCTCGGACGTCTGTGACAGAGGAGAATGAGAAGAGTCACCCTGACTTTCGTGAAGAGCCCGAAAAAGTCCACACAACGTGCGTCTCAGGAGCTATCCACACCGAGAAGTCCTTGCGACCCTTGCGAGAAGTCCTTGCGTAAATTCAAATTGAAGCCATACCGTCCATACCGGCCTTATGAAGGCCGATACAGACCATCGGTTGCGATTCTGTGAGATAATGCGTAACGAAATTTTTCACCAACCAGACCTTCTTGATAAGATGATCTGATCAGTTGAAGCCTGTTTCAAGTTATCAGTCCACGTGAACAGGTATAATTGGATGTACTGGGTAGATAAAAATCCTCATGTGATTATCACAACTGAACTGACCCAGCCGGAATTTCTGTGTTATTGTGTATCACAATATCGGAGACAGGTCCAAGGAATGTTGCAACGTTGATGAAGGTTGGTTGTTTTACATCTGAGCGGCACTTTTTTTTACACACAATGGATTAAATGGCCAGGTACCATGAACCCTGAAGGTTCAGAGAAGGTTGCGGGAGGGGACTCACTGGAACGGCTGTTGGAAGACAGATGATAGCCTCCCGTCATGGTAATACAGCGTGTTCTTTAATATGCGGGAAAGCCATACCCCGCACCGTGTGCGGAGTATGGCTTTCCCGCACACGGTGCTATGGCTTAACGTCCCATCCGATGGACAGCGCCTTTCCAAGCCCATCGGTGTCTCCTACTGACTGTGGGCGGGGCGGGGAGTTTTGCAGAGATAAATCTCAACGCTGACCCAGCTAGGTCTCGAGCCTGGTGCGTTACCGACTGAGCCACCCCCGCCTCTTCATTGATGGAGGACATTTCGAACATCTAAGAGACTAAACATCACCCGATTCGTACTGCTTACTTACTTTTGGCCCACCGTGTATAACTAAGTAAGATTTTTTTCGCCTCTATTACCCTTATTAGCATTCTAAAAGAGGAGCATGCCGCATTATTTCCCCTATCCAAGATCCTGCCATATCTACGTTTACCCACATAAAGTCAAGAAATTTTATAAAATAGATGAGAAAGAAATTCAAGAATTTCTAATGTAAATATTTATAAGAGAAATCAATCGCATACTAGAGTGTCTCTTTTTGACTTTGAACGCGATTTTGGCGACATGTAATTGACCTTGCATGCAGCGCCGGATCGAAAATTTCTTAAATATACGACCTGAAATGCTCCTATGCAAGAGTTCTCAGTTTTGTTGCACAGGTTCAATCTATGAACTGTCACATGAGAAATTTCGCAACGATTATAAGATGTAAAAACAAAAGTATCCGTAGACACAATTTTCCAAGTCCATATCGCATGTTGATAGAAATTTGAACTGTGACATAGATGAAATGGTGGGATTCGAAATTTCATCATCATCATCATCATCATCATCATCATCATC
Organism: Ryuthela nishihirai; assembly: GCA_038380435.1. Classification (NCBI taxonomy): domain Eukaryota; kingdom Metazoa; phylum Arthropoda; class Arachnida; order Araneae; family Heptathelidae; genus Ryuthela; species Ryuthela nishihirai. The sequence goes on from JAWZYU010000064.1 coordinate 1,316,222, forward strand.
ATCATCATCATCATCATCATCATCATCATCATCATCAAACAGCCATGGGCTACGGAGGTCCAACCAGACCGTGCAATTTAGTTCTACAAGCACGTCTGTCCTGAGCTGCATGTGCTGCATCCGGCCACTGCACCCCAATTCTAACAAGGTCCTGTTTGACATTGTCTGCCCACCGCTTCCTAGGTCTCCCCTTCTTTCTGAGGCCTTTAGACACACTGTTCATAACCCTATTCGCCAATCTATAATTATTAATACGGGCAACATGGCCAAACCAACGTAGTCTCTCTCTGCACAATATGCTGCTTAAAGGAGGTGGCAAACTCCTTCGCCTAACCTCATCATTAGTTACAAAGTTGAACCACCTAATGCCCAAATACTGCATAAGCATCTAGAATCAAAAGCATCTAGTTTCCTGTTATCTTGTTTACAAAGTGTACAAATTTCACTACCATAACTATCCCTAGAAAGAACCAAACTATTATACGTCTAATTTTAGTCTTTAGGTGTATACGCCTATTTCTCCACACTCTCCATAGATTCTTAAAAGTCCCGGCAGCAATCCCTATTCGTCTGTTAATCTCATGCCTCACCTCATCATTATCTGTTATATAGCTCCCAAGATAATTAAACTGTGACACCTGCTCAAGACTGCAACCATTCTGATTAACTGAATCACAGCCTGCTTGACCAATTTTCATCATTTTAGTTTTCTCTCCGTTTATAACCAATCCTACACTACTACCAGTTTCATCAACAGCTCGAATGAAAGAGTTCATCTCATCAACATCATTTGTCAAAAGGGGTAAATTATCAGCATAATCTAAATCAGAAATTTTCGTATCTCCAGTCCATTTAAGTCCAAAATCTTTCCCTTGAAGTGAATTTCGCATAACATAATCAATAACCAAACTATAGAGAAAAGGAGACAAAATGCACCCTTGTCGAACACCAGAAGAAATGCTAAACCAATTGCTCCAAGCCTTACCAACTCTCACACACGACTCAGTGTTATCGTAGAGAGCTTTCATTATGTTAACTAACTTGTCTGGTATACCATATGATCTCACAATCAACTACAAATTATGACGATCAACAGAGTCGAAAGCGTTTTTGAAATGAACAAAGCTAGCAACCAAACGTTTCTGAAACTCTAAACATTTCTCAAGAATCTGCCTAAGTGAAAATATCTGATCCACACATCCCCTACCACTTCTGAATCCACATTGCTCATCATACAATTGACTGTCAACCAGATTCTTAATTCTATTAAGCACAATCATGAAAAGAACCTTACCTGGAACAGAGAGTAGGCTGATACCCCTATAGTTATCACAAGAACTGTGATCACCTTTTTTGAAAATAGGGATAACAATAGCTCTGGTAAAATCTTTAGGAACCATGCCTTTATCATAAAAGTTACTCAGAATTTCAGTCATCGAAATGGTAACTGAAACATTCCCAGCTCTAAGCATTTCCGTCGTAGTTTCATCTACCCCTGGGGATTTATGAAGTTTAAGTTTAGAAACAGCCAAAATAACTGCATATTGTGTTATATGGCCAACATTAATATTGCATATATCATCATTGCAAACAATGGGAATAGAACTAACTGCATAGTTTAGAACATCACTGAAATGCTCAGCCCACCTATCCATGATAGAATCCTCACATTCTGTAACCTTACCTTGTTTATCCTTCAATCCTTCTATGCCTGTCCGTTTTCTACCACATAAAACATTAACTATCTGGTACAGCTGTTGTGCTGTCTAACTGCTTCCTCGGCTTTGTCAGCCAAACCATCAAGCCACAGATTCTTATCAGCAGCTAACTGATCTTTTACATGTTTATTAAGTTCTCTGTAATGCTTTCTATTAGGACTAGTAGCGTACTGATTAAGGACATTCCTGCAGTTCTTTCCTTTTGAAATAAGCTCAAGTGCCTTATCACTTAAATAATTCTGTCTCCTCTGCTCCTTTTTTCCTAAAAGAGTACTGTTAGTTTCCAAAAAAGCCTGTTTAAAACGGCCACATTCTTCCTCAACTTCAGTAGTAAGCAAACCATGACTTACATAATGACTAAGTAACCTATCATGGTAAGCTTTAGCTATAACAGGGTCTTTTATCGCTCGGTATTAAAGGTAATTTTTTTTAACTTTAGCACAACACATTTTAAGTTTAAGTTGCAAGACACTTTTAACAAGGTAATGGTCAGATCCAATTTCAGCTCCCCTATATGACCTGGTATTCCTAACAGAACTAGTCCATTTGCTCTTAATTAATATGTAATCAATCATATTCTTATCAGGTGAAACCCATGCGTATTTATGTATGTCGTGGTGCTTGTAATATGTGTTAGTTATTCTGAAACCATTGAGTTTACTTACCTGTAGGAGACGTTGCCCATTGCAGCTACCAATACCAAAAGTGCCTATCACCCCTCCCCAAAGGTCCGACTCAGTACCAACTTCGGCATTGAAGACATCTAGGACAAGGGTAATATCTCCTTTCTTGACAGAATTCAAAATATCCTGAAGTTGTCCGTAAAACCTATTCTTTCATCCTCGTCGGCGTCCTCAGTGGGGGCATAACAGCAGATAACATTCAAGTCTTTAACGCTTGTCTGTAATTTTGCTGTAAGAAACCTTAATGCACTCATATCCTAGAAGAGCATCACTAGCATGTCTGCTGAGCAGCAGACCCACGCCTTGGTGATGCTTTCCATCCTCTCTCCCTGTAAAGAGAAATTTAAAGTTATTTTTACGTATCTCACCTTTACCTGTCCATCTGATCTCTTGCAAGCCTAGAATATCTAGGTTATAGCGCTGGAATTCCTGCATGAGGACATCAAGAGAATAATCTCTATGTAATGTCCTCACGTTCCACGTTCCTGCAGAGAGAAAATGATTAGTAGGATTTTTAAAGAAATTAGGTTTATTGAGATTGGTAGGGTCAACAATATCACACAGCCTCCTGATCGCAGGCATAGGGCAAAGACCTGTTCCTCCTACGCTAAAGGCTGAAGTCACAGATGCTGGTAGGAACTTCAGGCACCACCTTTTCAAGTGGACTTTTTCAAGAGCCACATGGCCTGCCTGAGACCCATTACTCCAGTTTAGGATTGACGATGCCCAACTAGCTAAGTAAGGTTCAGGTACCTGCGATGGCCTCTGATTAGGATTATCCACCAGCTGATATAAGGTATCCCATGCCTCTGTTCACTTAGAGCTGGCAACCCAGAAGCAAACAGAAAACACAGCAGCAGACTCTCCCTCAACAGAGGCCCACCAGTGCAGCAAGTCCAGGATCAATAATCAAGCTCAAATCCATAAACAAGTCCAGTCTAGTAGGTATAAATGGTCAGCACCAGGACCCTGTGAAGTTGACCACTCCTCAGCAGGGTTGAAAAAAAAGAAAAAAGTGGCCATAGATGACCAGATCAGTAGGCCATACTGAACTGGCAGCCCTCCCCTTCCGTTCCCTTCCAAAAGAGAATATCTCTTTTGAAATGTACTAACGGCCTGCACCACGAGAAGGTGGGGTCGGACATTAGGTGCTAGACCTGGCCGGTTCTGTGCATCATCACTAGGGATTGGTGCACAGCTCTCCTTCCAGTTTACGCCTATCTACCATTTACAGGAACAACAATAAGAAAATTAATAGATATCAACCAAAATAAAAATGTTATAAACTACCACTAATTTTATAAAACAGAGAAATTGAAATGTATATCTTTCGTTCAAATACTAAAGCGGCCTCATGCTTGGTAAGTGATATATTACGGATATATCTCAATGATATGTCCAAGCTTTAATGAAAATAGGATTTTTTAGCGAAATGCACAAATGGTCATCCTCCTGCATACGTTTGATGCATCTACACTGGAATGTACAATTATATCAACACTACAATTTCTTGTAGTATTCTCTGACTTATTTAGCCTTTAAAATGGCCATTAATTAGAGTTAAATGGTACGTAATGTTTAAACGCACTAAAATTAATTTAGGTAAAAATCATTTGTTCAAATTTCGTTTTTAAGCAAATCAATACATATGGTCGAACAAGGTTACGAGTACCTTGAATCCACTTCGTGCCACCCAATCTTAGAGTTGTCAACATTTCATTACAGAAAAAAATGGACATTTTGCTTGGGGGAAGATTACACCCTCCCCTTTTTTTGCTTATTTTTATCAGATATTTAGAGGAAAATGTAAACAAATATTCAAAAATAATTTTACACATTTTATGAGACTAAATACAAACATCCATCCTCTTGCGAAATTTGAATTTCCATCAGCCATTGTTATTATGCATGGTCGTCTCGAGAACTGTTCGAGCTCATAATCGATTAATAAAAACCTAAATAATGGGTGCTAATACACTATCGTATTCATTATACCAACTTCTAAACAATGTAGAAAGACTTTTTCCACCTGGAGGTGCCCACTAAGAGTTAAACGATGCATTTGCATGAATTATTTGGATATTTAAAACAAAATTCTTTTTAAAAAATAAAACTTTATTTAAAAAAGTTAAATCAATAAATTTCGAAAAAATTTTAACTTCCTTCAAACACGCTTCTTAAATTTATATTTATTTCCTCCTTTAGGGGATTTTAGCAGTCCTTTGCAGATACTGTCATTATTAATCGGTATTTTCCTTTTCCACCTCGTGTACTCTAGTAGCTTTCTCTAATTAAGCTGATACTTCTAATATCTTGCTGTTTGTTAATTGCATATTTGACTGAGGTTTATACAGGGGATTTTTTAACAGGTTGAGACTCATTTAAAATTAACATAAGGGTATATTTGAACGCCAACTTCGTAGCTCACTTCGACGAACGAGGTCTAATAAATTCATTACCTTCGATGAATAGTTGTCACTGCAACGAATTGAAGAGGACCAAGTACTGTTCATCCTAGGAGCAAGCAGGTTGTACCCCTTTATATTTCTTCAGCACTCTTATTGTTAGAAGTGACGTTATCGAATGAAATATTGAAGCTATTGTGATAATAAACAGTGTTATATGCTTATGTGTGGGCATCTTTCTTAGAAACCATAACTTTATTTTTTCTTTTATGTATCTCACCTGTCTAGATGTAAAGTATCACAATATTCGCTTGGGTCCAAAATGTGCATGAGTTAAATCCAAAGGTAGAAAAGCAGAAAACATTCGTCTGGTTGAAAGTCATAATTATGCACACCAGACATTTCTGTTGAAAACAGGGCGGTTGGCAACACTAGACCTACCCCAGTATTTCTAAGTGACCCAGGATGAATCCATTTCGTTGTACACGGAAATTAGGCACGCCTGAGGAATGTGTGACATTCAAATGGAAAGAGGCACCACATGAGTGATTCGTTATGGTGGGAATAATTCAATGGCAAGTTGCTGGCGGTAGATTATAATGGTCACGTAATATGATATGGAAACAAGAGATGTAATGTTGGATGAAAGATGCAACACAAGTAGGCAATCGTTAACTGGCTCTCAGTGACAGATGGCATAAGGGAATTAACTGTCTGACGTCGGACTATGCATATCTCGAAGGTTGTAGAAGACAAGTAATACAAGACTAACCGATATTTCTGTCCCCCACAAATTAATGAGGAAAAGGTTTCAACAGGTGTCGTGAACATGGAAACTGGAACTCAGAGAAATTTTCTATTTAATATTTACTGATGAGTCCACCTTGATTCTAAGCTCTGATTCTCGACGTCTCTTAATCTGGAGAACGACCAGATTCCATCTATTGAGTACTAGAGAAAAGGAGCAATAGGAGGGAGGTGCATTAGTGGTCTGAAGAGAAGTAAGATGCAAAGATTCTACGGATCTCTATGTATTCGAGAGAGAAATATTAATTGCTCTGATATTTAGGGACGAAATGCTTGCAATCCATATCAGACTTTTTATATATGACGAAACTTTGAATTAATTATAATGGGCTGAGCATCTAATGTCCGACCCCGCCTTCTCGTGGTGCAGACCGTTAGTACCTTTCAGAAGAGATAATTTCTTGTGGAAGTGAACGGAAGTGGTGGGCTGCCAGATTAGTGTGGCCTACTGATCTGGACAACTCTGGCTACTTTTCTTTTTTTTCCCACCCTGCTGAGGAGCGGTCAACCACACAGGGTCCTGGGCTAACCATATAAACCCACTGGACTGGATTGAATTATGGCTCTGAGCTTGATTATGGATCCTGAATCTGCTGCACTGGTGGGCTTCTGTGGAGGGAAAATCTTCCGCTATGTTTTCTGCTTGTGTGTGGGTGACAGCCCCAAGTGAATAGATTCACAGATATGTTTATCAGCTGGTGGATAATCCTGAGCAGAAGTCATCGCAGGCACCTGAACCCTTTGCTTCTACCGGCATCGTCAAATTCAACATTGGAGGAAGTCTTCCAATGTAGATTGCTTTCATTGGTGGGGGAACCGATCTTTGCCCCATGTCTGCGATTAGGGGGATGTTTGATATTGTCGGCATTCCCTCTTTCAATAAACATAGTTTCTTTAAACATCCCACTAATGATTTTCTCTCCATAGGTAGTTAGAATGTGAAGACTCTGCACAGAACATTTTCTCTTGATATCCTCACACAAGAATTCCACCATTATAATTTAGATATTCTCGGCTTGCAGGAGACCAGATGGACAGATAAAGGTCAGATTCTTAAAAATAATCTTAAATTTCTCTTTTCAGGGAGGGACGACAATAAGCATCACCAAGGCGTATGTCTGCTTCTCAGCAGACACGCTAATGATGCTCTTCTAGGATATGAGTGCATTAATGAAAGGTTTCTTACAGCAAAATTTAAGACAAGCATTAAAAACTTGAATGTTATCTGCTGTTATGCCCCCACTGAGGATGCCGATGAGGATGAGAAGGATAGGTTTTACGGACAACTTCAGAATATTTTGAGTTCTATCAAGAAAGGAGATAATTACCCTTGTTCTAAGTGACTTCAATGCCACAGTTGGTACTGACTCTGACCTTTGGGGAAGAGTAATATGCACTTTTGGTACTGTTAGCTGCAATGGCAATGGGCAGCGTCTAATACAGGTAAGTAAACTCAATGGATTCAGAATAACTAACACTTATTACAAACACCGCGACATACATAAGTACACATGGGTTTCACCCGATGGGCTACATAAGAATGTGATTGATTATATTTTATATAACAGCAAATGGGCTAGTTCTGTTAGGAATACCAGGTCATATAGGGGAGCTGAAATTGAATCTGACCATTACCTTGTTAAAAGCGTCTTGCAACTTAAACTTAAAAAGTGTTGTGCTAGGGTTAAAAAATTTGCTTTTAATACTGAAGCTCTGAAAGACCCAGTTATGTCCAAAGCTTACCATGATAGGTTACTTAGTCATTATGGTAGTCATGGTATGCTTACTACTGAATTTGAGGAAGAATGGGATCATTTTAAGCATTTTTTTATGGACACTAACAGTATTCTTTTATGAAAAAAGGAGCATAAGAGACCGAATTATCTGAGTGATAAGGCATTTGAACTTATTTCGGAAAGAAAGAGCTGCAGGAATGTTCTGAATCAATAATCTAATAGTCCTAATAGAAGGAATTACAGAGAACTTAATAAACGTGTAAAAGATCAGTTAGCTGCTGATAAGAATCTTTGGCTTGATGGCTTGGCTGACAAAGCCGAGGAAGCAGTTAGACAGCACAACAGCAGAGAGCTGTACCAGATGGTTAATGTTTTGTGTGGTAGAAAACGGACAGGCATACAGGGATTGAAGGATAAACAAGGTAAGATTATAGAAGGTGAGGATTCCGTCATGGCTAGGTGGGTTAAGCATTTCAGTGATGTTCTAAACAATGTGATTAGTTCTACTCCTATTGTTTGCAATGATGACAAATGCATTGGTGCCTTTAATGTTGGCCCTATAACACAATCTGAAGTTAATTTGGCTATTTATAAACTTAAACTTCATAAATCCCCAGGGGTAGATAAAATTACTAGGGAAATGCTTAGAGCTGGGAATGTTTCGGTTACCACTTGGATGAGTGAAATTCTGAATATCTTTTATGATAAAGGCGTGGTTCCTAAGGATTTTACCAGAGCTATTGTTATCCCTATTTTCAAAAAAGGTGATCGCAGTTCTTGTGATAACTATAGGGGTATCAGCCTACTCTCTGTTCCAGGAAAGTTCTTTCAATGATTGTGCTTAATAGAATTAAGAATCTGGTTGACAGTCAATTGCGTGATGAGCAATGTGGATTCAGAAGTGGTAGGGGATGTGTGGATCAGATATTTTCACTTAGGCAGATTCTTGAGAAATGTTTACAGTTTCAGAAACATTTGGTTGCTAGCTTTGTTGATTTCAAAAAGGCTTTCGACTCTGTTAATCGTCATAATTTGTGGTTGATTGTGGGATCATATGGTATACCTGACAAGTTAGTTAACATAATGGAAGCTCTCTATAATAACACTGAGTCATGTGTGAGAGTTGGTAAGTCTTGTAGCAATTGGTTTAGTATTACTTCTGGTGTTCGACAAGGGTGCATTTTGTCTCCTTTTCTCTTTAGTTTGGTTGTTGATTATGTTATGCGAAATTCACTTCAAGGGAAAGATTTTGGCCTTAAATGAGCTGGAGATACGAAAATTTAGGATTTAGATTATGCTGGTGATTTAGCCCTTTTGGCAAATGATGTTGATGAGATGAACTCTTTCATTCGAGGTGTTGATGACACTGGTAGTAGAGTAGGTTTGGTTATAAACAGAGAGAAAACTAAAATGATGGAAATTGGTCAGGCAGGCTGTGATTCAGTTAATCTGAATGGTTGCATTCTTGGTCAGGTGTCACAGTTTAATTATCTTGGGAGTTATGTAACACATAATGGTGATGTGCGGCATGAGATTAACAGACGGATAGGGATTGCTTCGAGACTATTAAGAAGATATGGACAATGGCGTATACACCTAAAGACTAAAATTAGACTGTGTAATAGTTTGGTTCTTTCTAGGATTAGTTACGGTAGTGAAACGTGGACACTTTGTAAACAAGATAACAGGAAACTAGATGCTTTTGATTCCAGATGCTTACGCAGTATCTTGGGCATTAGGTGGTTCAACTTTGTAACTAATGATGAGGTTAGGCAAAGGACTTTGCAACCTCCTTTAAGCAAGATATTGTGCAGAAAGGGACTCAGTTGGATTGGCCATGTTGCCCGTATGAATAATTTTAGATTGGCCATGTTGCCCGTATGAATAATTTTAGATTGGCGAATAGGGTTATGAACAGTGTGCCTAAATGCCTCAGAAAAGGGAGAGACCTAGAATGCTGTGGGCTGACAATGTCAAACAAGACCTTGTTAGAATTGGTGTGCAATGGCCAGATGCAGTAGTTGTAACTCAAGACAGACTTGCTTGGAGAACTAAATTGCACGTTCTGGTTGGACCTCCGTAGTCCATGGCTGCTTGAGGATGATGATGATGATGACTTTTTTCACTCCTTAAATGTTTTAATTTGAGCTAATGAATGGAAGGAAAAGTGCAAATAGTATTTTATTAGTAATTATACAACATAAAAAGAATTTGTCTTTTATATAATATATATGAATTATATATAAAAATGTACAAAAATTAATATATATATATATTAATAAATATATAAATAATATTTAAAAAATGTGAATTATAATATTTCATTAGCATTTCATAGCAATTCCAATTATCAATTTATTGTTGTCATTAAAAACTTGGTAACCTTCTTATTCTACTACTAAAATTTCAAATTTCTAGTATAAAATATCGTTTGCAATATTTGTTTTAACTTTTTAATTTTTTCACCATTAGAGGGCGCAATCATAATTTTCGTGATATTTGGAAAATGCAAATCGTAATATTTCATCAATACTGTCCAGCCTAAAAAGAACTTTTAATTTACCTGTAAAAACAAAAAGTTATCTTTTAAAACAAAATAGTCATGTTTTCCCGCCCAACCTGGGTCTAAAAGGTCATTTCATTGTTGCCAATGGAAACTTCATGACGCACCTTCCACCACCAAAATTTCAAACTTCTAGCTCAAATACGTCGCCTGCAATACTCGTTTGAAAAATTTGAAATTGACAATTTTTCCACCGTTAGAGGGCGCAATTATAGTTTTTGGAAGATTTAAAAAGCACACTTTTTCTTTCATCAATTCCTATCTAATATCTGAAAAAAATTTTTCATTTACCTCTGAAAACAAACAATGATCAACTAAAACTAAAAACGTGTGTTTTCCCACCCTCTCTGGGTCTAAAGGTTGTTGTTGGCAATGGAAACTTTGTAAGCTTCATATTTCACCACCAAAATTTCAAATTTCTAGCATAAATACATCCTTTGTAATATTCGTTTGAAATTTTGGAATTTTCAACCGTTAGAGGGCGCAATTATAGTTTTAGAGAGATTCGGAAAGTACATATCGTAATATTTCATCAATACCTATCCAACACAAGAATGATATTTAATTTATCTCTGTAAACAAAAACGTTCCATGTCTACAGAAGACAAAGCGAAACTATTTTCTTGTTTTCTTTTAAAACGAGATAAAAAAATAGTTTACAAAATACATTTTTTAATCTACTGGTAACAAAAACCCGGTTTATATAAGTAAAGTTATGGAACTTTCCCGATCTGGATATAAAACGTAAATGCATTTTTGCCTTATATCGGCCACATTTAATGGCGATTCTAAAAATAAAATGAAGAACGCATTTAGGAATCTCGTTTTCAAAGAGAATGATGTTTTTCGAAGAAATTTATCGACTTTTCCTTCAATCAAGGAAGGTAACACTCTTAGTTTAATCTAGATATGAAATTCAGAGGAACTGATGATCCCATGTCTGGAGCCAAATGGCATCATCAGAGACAATGTGACAGATGCTCTGACATGTTATCTCTGATGATGGCGCATTGACCAGCATGGTCGTCATTGCCTTTACTGTGAATTCGAGTAATATTGTTTCTGTGTATCTGATTACTAATGGACTTTTAATAAGAGTTTCTTGGAATGATCCATAAATCATGTATTCTTTTGTTTAGAAGAGATGGTGAAGAGGGATCCGTGGTGTTCCTTTTTACAATAACAATGTTTTTCAAATACAGATAATTTTTTAATTTTCAGCATCGAAATAATGTATTGATGTAAAGGTTATTTCTAAGTAAAACCTGAGATAGACACGCATTTGTAATAAATCTCATTTCTGGCGGCAGAGTTCGATTTCGTTTGGATTCTTGGTTTAATCCATAATGCGTTTGCTGACTCGAACTCTGTTCTGTATTGTTTACAATTATGTCCATGGCTCACCTCTCTTCGGCGCCTTCGCATTCGGTATTCGATCATGGAATCGTTCACAATACTATAACCTAAAACTGTCTCTACTATCATTTTAATTAGTATTTCAATTAGTAGTTAATTATCAATTACTGTTAGTTATTAAATAGACAGTTCTCCATTCAAATTCTCAATTAACAACCATTTGCAAATTAATCAGGAAAATTGATATAAATCCATATAAAGCAAAATTGCACATCTTCAATCTTCGATGTTCTCATCTTATTTTTTATTGAGATTATCAATTTCACTTTTTATTACAAAGGATGGAAATAAAGTTTTGCAATAATTATGATCATACGAAAAGAAAAACATTTCCTTTATTGGAACGCGCAATAGCTTCCTCCAACCATCTATCCCAAATCAACGTTTTAAAAGAAATTGTCTTCCCGATTGAAGATGAAAACGAAAATCTGTTTACCGCATGAAATAGAATATGTGATAATTAGATTGTTCATAATTTGGAATGTTCATTTCACCAATTGAATCTCTGTCACTTTAAATTATTTCGTTCAAGAGAAACAAAATGTTCAAAATATTTAATTTTATTCAGTGTTGATTTAGAGTTCTGTGAGGTTTGGATCCTTGACATGATTGATTTCCAATTACTTTGAAACTACGAATAGAAAGGGATGAAAATATCAAAATCCAGTTTAACTAATGTCCGTTATAAACTCCAGAGGAAATTGTCGCATCTTTCTTCTAAATTGATTCCTTTAATTTCTTAATGTTCTGTTCGGATAAAAGATACTAAATATATTCGTGTTATTGAGTATAGGATTAGTGAGACTGATGATAGTGTTGTGCGGTTTAGTTTCTTGAAATATATTCCTTTGAATTCCAATCGTTCCGTTTAGTAAATTCCGGTTTAACAAAAATCAGATTATTGAGTAGAGTTTCAAATATCGCCCCATTCCTCTGATGCATTCTGTTAATATCATATTGCTTTTTCGGAAAAAAATAACTAAAGATATTCGTTTTATTGAGTGTCGGAGTAGTAAGAATGACAATAGTCTTATGCGGTCTACTTCCCTGAAGTACATTCTATTGAATTCCAATTGTTTCATTTAGAAGGAACAGGAAGTGATAAAAATATGCAAGAGTGTTTAAGAATCGTCGAATAAGAGGGAATAGATTTAACAAACATCGGATGCTTTGATTTACTCTATTGGTACTGAGCGTTCGTTTTTTTTTTTTGTTCAGTAAGAAAAAAAATATTAGAAATTTTGTTTTATTGAGGATTGGATTAAAAAGCATATTTGAAGTCTTATGCGAATTGTATAGTATTCTTTTGGCTTCTAATTGCTTCATTTAGAAGAAACAAACTTTGAAAAATTCCGTCGTAGTGGAATATCGGAGTATACAGAATAGATGTATACCTTTTATTGTAGGTCGGATTAGAAAGAACAGATACAATTATTGATTACGTTGAGTTATAAATAATTTCGTTTTACGTAGTGCCGGATTTCAGAGACTTCTGAGAAGGATTGGTTTTGTTCACTAATCGAAAATGTATTTTAATTAGGTTCAGTAATTTAAAAAAAAAATCGCCGTCCCGTGGCCGACTGGTTAGAGCGCTTGGCTAGTGATCTAAGGGTCCTGGTTTCGAGCGCCGGGTAAGGCATGGATGTTCGTGTTGTTTTCTACTGAGGTTCTGCCATCCTCTAAGTCCTACTACTGTGGCATTATAAACTGACATTCTCCTGTCAGACCTCTGTGGCAAGCAAATGCTTGAGGGGGTATTTATTATTATTTTTTTAATTTAAAATTACTTCTAAATGTTTTTCTATTTCCACTGAATTGTCGTATTCACAGAATTATCGTAGACTTCAAATTCTCATCTACCGAATTGTCCTTCTCAGTTACTGTCCACAGGAATTGTCGTAGACTAAACTACCACTACGAAAACAAATAAATTTATTTTAAGAAATAGCTTTCGTTTAATCCAATAACACATCAATTTATAGATGGTGAATTCTAGGTCCGTGGTTACCAGTGGAAGCCACGAAACAATTTAAAAAAAAAGCTATTTCGCTTATTTATACCGGTCCATTATTGAAACAGCGGCTCATAAAACAAGTAATATACAAAATCTCGCTCAGTTCTTTCAATTATTGACCAAATATTTTTATGTGAATAAGTAAATTATTTTTCAAATTCAAAGTACTCATTAAAAATGCATATTTTTGTTTCTTAACCAAGACATTTAATTTGCTAAAAACATACTTTTTTCCTGTTCATTACTCATTAGAACTGTGATTTTTCTGTATTAGGTAGAGCATTTTTTTGCTGCTCTTTAAGAATATAGTGACAGTGAATCTTCCCTAAGTTTGGGTTGGACGGCTCTGCTTTATACGTTTTTGCTTTAAAATGGTTTACACATGTATGAAATATCTCTTTTTCGGCGATAATAAATTTCGCTTTGCACGTTTTTCAAAAGTGTCTTATAGAACGTAAAGGAAAATTTTTAGAAGATAAAAATATTTTCTCATCCTGACAACCCTATGAGCCAGAATATTATTGACAACAGGAATAAATATTTTGGTTTCTACATAGTGACTTTCTCAATAGTGACTGTCAGAGACTTACTGTTGACAGATCTCCTTGCTATACGACTAAATTCTATAATCGATATTAGGGGTTCTCAACTTGGGGTACGCGAAAAAATATTTGGGGCCCCGCGACAGCTGAAAAGTCGCTAGATATATGTTACATATATACGTGTGTGTTTTATTTTATTCCCATTGTTATACTATATAACAATATAATTATATAATTTTATTATATAATTATATTGTTATATAGTACAACTAATTACTATTATTGTTATATAGTATATATAATTATATGGTTATATAGTATATTTTAACTATATAACGATATAATTTTATCTATCTATACAAGGGGTACGCCAATTACATACACATTTCCAAGGGGGTACGTGAAGCATAAAAGGTTTAGAATCACTGGTCTAAATAATAGTGTATATTAAACAAACCTGAAGAATTTTCCTTCCTTTTCAGCAGTACTGTTTGGTAATCAACGGTTTAAGTGGCCAGATCATAAGGGCTCAAAGTAGGTTCTAGAAGGGGATTCACTGAACACCTGTTAGGAGACAGATGGAATCCTCTGGTCAAGACCATTCAGCGTGTTCTTCGAAATGCAATGGTATGGCTATTTGGCTCATGAAGTCACGACATAACGTACCAACCGATATGGCTATGGACACCTTTCCAAGCTTAATGGCGAACTCTTTCTAACCGAGGGCAGGGTCTGTATATTTGGTTGGGGGTTGCAGAGATACATTTTGATGCCAGCACAGTTTGACTAGAACTTGGGGACTGCAGGATTAGATCCTGGCACGCTGCCGACTGAGTCAAGCTTCGCCTTAAAATATAGTGCCGTCCTATGATACTAATATTTAAAATAGAAAGACACCTGCAAATGTTGACGAGTTTGACTTCATGCTTTAGAACAATTTGGTTATATTTATTCGCTGATACAATTTGCAATCGAAGATTTTGGCGAAATTGAATTTGTATGAGTAACGATGAATCAAACATCTCACTGTACGGGATTTTCATTTGGGATTCTTTCTTAGCATTGATACCTTACCTTCACGCTATCTTTGCTTTGCCAGTTGAGATATAGGGAGTTGATAACGGAATAAATTTCATGTAAATTATATAAGCAAATTAGATCTTTTCGGATTTATTCTATTTCGATGACTTTTATAAATAAATCGAAATGAATTTCACCGTGAATTCTTAAATCACATTATGTCCCCCCACATTAATAGTGATTTTCCTGTAAACATGTTTTAAGCTGAATTTAATTTCGGCGTTAACTTTCATGTTATCGTGTGAAGATAATTTTTCACAGATTCTATATGAGGGAATATTATTGAGCACTTTCAGTACGCACACGAGTTCCACTTCAGTAGTGTTGTTTTCGATACATAAGCAAATAGTGCAAACTAAAGAAGTATCAGCTCAACATATGTAGTGTAGTTTAAAAGACAGGTGCCATTTTGAAAAATACGAATAATTTTATCAGTATATTAAAACAGCTAATTTCAGTTACTCTGAGCAGTGATAACTATAAGGAGTGGTGAGATAAAAAATTTAAAACGGGTAAGGTTAGCACTTACCAGGCGACGATGAGCTGTACAAAAGTGGGCGTGACACTTTAAATTTGCCCGCGCTTGAAACTAATTAAGTTTCTTTTTTACAAACATATCTAATATTTTGACTTAAGGGCGTGTGGACTTCCAAAATCAATCAGGCAGATAGTCACCTTCCTCTAAGTAAATTTATATATGCTCATATTACATTTTTTACAAGTTTTATATATAAATCACACTATTTTTATTAATTGTGTCATGCCCAAATCGGCTGATAGGACGTCAGGGGAAAACAATAAAAAGGAGGAAAGGGACTGTGTGAACTATAGGTGGCCGCATTCAGCATTCCGCCAAAACGTTGGCCTTTAAATGCAATAACATTTCTTCCAAAGTGGATACTTCTAGAGTGGGGAACCTTTTCATCTACCGTGTCTTTGGGTTTAACCAGAAAAAATATGCTTGGGACACATCACAATACTAAGATTTCCAGGCAAACAGATGTATTTAATCTGAATTTTCTCAAATATTACTAGAGTGGGCAGTGATATGGGCAGTGATGACCTCAGTGGCGAGGAACATAATGTTTCCCACATCAGCTTAGGCCAGATTTGGCAATAAACTTTCAAAATATACTCAGGGAAAAATGGGAACCGAAATTGGCAAAATGCCTGTACCTCATTCTTCTAAGTACAAGAGTGGTGTAGAGTACAAGAGTGGTGTAGAGTCCTAATACGACCCCTGCTATTCACACTCTAATCATTGATGTAGCTTACACAGCCAATTCCATCTGTCAGTCTTGTATCATCAATTGTTTCAGGAACGGGGAGTGAAATACGAGGCGTACTTATCCCCAGAAGTAGGGTCTAAGTCCTAGGTCACTTGACGTTTGTCGGAATCCACTCGGGACTCTGTACGAGCAAATGAGATGACTGCACGTTATTGTTTCTGAGGAACGAAGAACGCACAGCGCACACACGAAAAACGGGAGGTCTCTTTTTCTTTGTTGGACCATTCGACAGAGTAAGGGGGAACACCTGGAGAGGACGTGGTGTCCATCCTTTGTCCAGTTTGGAGTTGCTGTGGCGACTGGACAGCTGGCATCAGATTGCGATGATTCGCCTGTTCTCTTTTTGGGAAAGATCTGTAACTCAGGGGAGGCGAACGACGAAAAGAACAAAATAACGGGAGCGATTGAGTCCTACTTGTAAACAAAATATAACTATCTCACTCAGCGCAAGAGAAAAAAAAAATCAGATCCTAAACAAAAGAGGTATTGAGGGGTCGGAGAAAGCTATGTACCTTCTGGTTTGGGTCACCTTCAAGAGATACTTACTACCAACAGAGCGAATAGCACTGGAGTCTTTCTCCTTTCATCTAGACACACTGAAATGGTTAGCGAAAGAACGCTTATTGTGATCATCCCGAATTCTATATTTGGGTGCAACAAAGGGGGAAATAACATATAAGGGAATTGCGTTTCGTTTTGAACATTTTAACTACAATAAAATGCCGCTCATTAATTTGCCCATTGGTTCTACTCTTGATCTGCTCGTACTTTCGCATTGCAAGTGCACAGAAGAAAAACTCCGTATAGAGTGCACACTCAATGGTTTCTTGAATAAACATATACCATTTTATTTACTATTTGCAACTGTACAACATAATACAATGGGATCACTACTTGTGACCATACAATTACTGTATAATCACTCCAGGATGCAATATGGCCAACATAGGCCCACATCAATGTGGCCAATATCAACTCAAGCATAATCACCATTAAGACATTTTCGTACTCTAGCAAAGTATGTTACGGAAGGAGACGGAAAGGGAGAACGGTAACAATATAGATGCTGACCTGTGAACTCTTTCAGTATGTACACTTCTTTCCTCGATATCCGCTTAGGAATTACAGGCATTGTCGAGGTGGAAAAGAACTGTTGGTTGCAGACATCCTTTACGTTTACAAACTTCTAAGTTGCCATGTAAGACGAGATGACTAGCCACAGCAATCTCATGCTCACCTCCTTCCCAAGCTCGACTTGGACTCTGCCTCTATTCTCGATTCACTTCTTCGCTCGTTTCTCCTTCTTCACCTCGATATCGAATTCAAATCTAATCGCTTTCATTTTCTTTCTTATTGGCGGAGAATTGGAAAGCAGAATTGGAGCCAATAAGAAAGAATGGATTCTTTCTTATTGGCTCTTTTTTATTGGCGGAGTGCCAGTTGCGTACCGTCGTCAACCTTCGGATGCGTACGCAGATTTGATTATAGAAAAGAGGGGTCATACCATGAAATTTTCTGGAAAATGACGATGATTCAATTTGTTCTGACTCAGGTCAGACGTTTAGCACAAAAACAAGATAAGGGGGGAAAGGGCAAAAGGGCCCAGTTGGAGGCTGCAGATAAAATTAACTCGTTGCATAAGTCCACGGCAACAGCGATATGACATAGGGAAATGATAGTTAGGCAAATCTCTTCTAAGCTATTAGTAACTCACACGGGAAACAATTTCAAGATCTACTTTACATAGAGCTGGCCGCATGAAATAGATCTATATGAACTAAGATAACATTGATTCGTGTCCCCTTCACCCCCTTCAACAGAACAGCATGATTAAGGTGGTGCGAACAACATACATTTGGAGCACAACCAAGTGGGAAAATGTTATCTGCACGGGTGAGTTCAGGTTCAGTTTGAACATCGATAGTCGACTGAGTTCATCAGGAATGGGATTCGTAGACAACAGTTTGATTACTGATGCATGCGCACATTATTTTCCTGATTTACAACGTGTTTTAGATTTCCAGTGTATGTCGAATATAATTTAACTTATTTTCATATCACTGCTTAAATACATCCATGAAAATGATTGTGAGATGAAGTTTCTTTTTTATGAACTATTCTGTAATGGACTAATTATAGATTCACAATGGTCTGTAGTTAATTGCGGTCTGAAAGCAGGAAAGTGACATCAATGCTACCAACTGGCGAGAAGTGTAGAAATACGTTAAAAAGCTTTCTTCTATCAGATATATTTCTACATTATGAAATACCCTGAAATTATATACATAGAATAACACATAGTAATTATATTGATATCTTCTTGTGTTTATTTATCAAACAATGTATTTATAATTCCTTCGTATCATAATTAGGGTCCAAACTGGATTCATGAGCTTTAGCTACGATTCTGCTCTTCTGCGCAACATTTCGGTCATGGCACTACCTCTATACTGATCCATGGCGTCCAATGAAGCTAACATACGAGTTCAGTCTCTGCGCAGTTTTAAGCTCGCATATATCTGTAAAATTCATTTTTAATTTTGTCATTTTTAACCTTTTTCACCGCTAGATAGAATTACTAAAATTATTGGGATTTTGCTAAAGTAAGAATCTTAATATTTCATTAAAGTTTATCCAAACGGAAAAAAAATCTTAAATTCATCTCTCAAAACAAAAAACAAATGAATATCAGCAGATGCGATAGACCAGGCGTATCCAACCTGTGGCCCTGTACAGTTAGTAATGCTTCAAACAAAATCGTAAAATTTACCTGTTTACGACACATGCTTTCAACATGATTATGTGATTTCAGCGAGTTTTGGATATTCCACTAGTTTTATGTTGCCCTTTTTTAATTTTATAATAAAAAACATGAGAAAATAAACGAAGTTTTATTATCCATAGACATTAACAATTTTATATATTTTATGTGCGGCCCAAAACAATTCATCTTCACTCATTGTGGCCCAGGGAAGTCAAAAGGTTGGACCCGACTGCGATAGACGATTAGACAGCTGATCTACAATGTTCAAATATGCGTATCTCATTTTCTAAAACGAACCAAAAACACTTGAATACCAAATACAAAAACACTTATTCCGTTCATATCGTTGTAAAACATCTCGTGCCCGTTATGCAAGGATACACCAGTGTTCAAAAATAATTGTAACTCAGGACAGTTTTTTTTACTATAAGAAATTACATTTCATTTAAAATCGCGTTTTTCGAGAATGAGTTAACCACTTATTGAATTATATCGTCCCCTTCTTTGATATTGACATATTTTTGCTGCGATCAAAAAATATATCTGGCTACAAAATTTTATCGCCATTTGTAATACCGCTAGAAGCAAGTTAAAAGTTTTATGCTTCAAAGTAACTTTTATTTCAGATATGTAGCCTTGTTAAAATTAGTAAATATATAGCAGTTTCTTTCTGCTTTCCTTAATTCAGTTTTTGAACTGTATTTAATATTCATGTTTATGGTTTTAGAAATTTAATGTAACTTCAACTCTAAAACTAGCTTAAATGTTTGAATTCATTCAGATCAGAAAACATAGCATTAATAATGTATAGTATATTTTACGCTGATTAAAACCTCAATACTTTTAAATTAAAAACATGATATTTCTGTATTATTAATATTTACCGAAGGAATATTAACGTTATTAGAACTATAGTACTATATATGGCTTACATTCAAGTAAACACATTTTCAAAGCTTTTTTTAAAAATATTAAGGCTGCTGAGGGCGTTTCATTACGTCATAGCCGAAATATGTCATGAAAAAAGTAAGCTATAAAATAGAGAATAAGCATTATTCAACTTAAAGTTACGTATATTTTAAGCAAGATAAATTTATTTTTTTCTTGACATTTTCAAAAGAAATGTCCGTGTGATCACTTACAAATGCTGAAACAATACAATATCGCCTTTGGCGAATGCAGAATACTCGTTTTCAAATGGAATGAAATTCGTTATTTTCCCACAGCGTAAACTCTTTCTTGTGTGAACTAATGGATAATTAAAATAATGTGAAGAATAATTTTGTATTTCTGCCTATCTGACCCAAAAAGTAATTTTTAATTTGTCTCTTTGAAAGATGGTTTCATTTTCCCACTCACTATCTTGTGACGTAGGAGGGGGGGAGGGGGAATCTTGCTGTGAGTGAAAATTCCTTAATCACTACACTGTACTACAAATTATTCATTTCGTAGCATGGATACAGTTTTTAATTTAAATTATTATTTAAACATTTGTCAAACTTTTGAAAATTCAAAAATTTCAACCTCCAAAGATCAAAATTTAAACTATTATTAAAAAAAGGTTTAATCGTAATAATTTTTGATACCTATGGAACAAAAAAGGATTTTTCATTTATCTGTTAAAACCAAAAACATTCAATATCTACAGACAGACAGAAGATAAAATGCAAACAGCAACTCATTTTTTGAAGCGAGTTAAATAATAAAAATAACGAAATAAATTTTTAATTTTTTCTAAAATCTAATGATTTTTAATAAAGATGAAATAATACAACTCATTGTCAGCTTACTAGTTGTATTCCTTAAAATATGTTATGATAGTGTTAAGGAAAAACTTTTTTCAAGGCAGTAGTAGCAAATTTCCCTGTTTCGATTTTAATACTCTGTTACCAGCACTTTCATAAGACACTAGAGCGTTCCCAACTTCATTTTTATAGTTATATAATGAAGTCGTACTAAATTAGAGGAAATAATTTTTGTAATTGTAACAAGATCGGTGAATGAGAAGAAAGGTAGAAAATGAAGACAAACCCATTTAAATGGGAATTCTTTTTAGTCTAGGTAACAGTAAAATATAAAGCTTTAAATAATTTTCCAAGGATGTTCCTACAGCCATAGTTCCTCGGAAGGTACTAAGAATTATGGCTATCCCGCAATGCGAAATTTACTGTTATTGTTCCAATATTTAGCCGAATTTAGGATTAACAGACGCTTTATAGGATATTTTTATATTTAGGCAGCATAAAGGAATTGCATAAATGCTTTCATTTAACGTATTTTATTACACTAGTGATCAAGAAACATTTGTTTTATTTCTCAGAACGAATCCAAATCTTTGTGAGGCCATCAGAAATATTTTCAGATCAAAAGTTCTCAAAAGATAAACGTGGTGTCACATGAAAAAGTCGTTGCAGTTGCAACCATGTCTCATTGTGCTGACTTCACATATCATTGTAATGTGACATTCAACTCGAAATGATCCTGTTGTTAGACTGAATAAAGTAATTATGTATTCAACGCAAAGATTGTTTCAAAATGTGTAACTCCTCCAAATATGTAAAGCTTCATTGTAATGAGGGAAATTTAATTTGATATATTTGTTAAATAGTAGAACTTTTGAAAGACTCGAACACTACTAACGATATTTGTTCCCATTCTTGAAAATACTTAACAAATAACTATAACACTATGTTACATATATTGGATTGCAGAAAAGAGCTACCGACGTAAATATTTAGTAGAGAATTGCTTAGAATCGCTTCTAGGGTTTCTCTCGTCAAGTTTACAAGTGATCGTTGGCTGTAAGAATGTAAGTTGAATTGTTTCGTTGACAAAGTGTGGCGCTGTGGTCGCTTTCTCGTTTTACACCCGCATATACTGTTGTTGGTGTTCTCGATTGCATTAGGACTCAGTGTAAGCTTGCAGCTTGAGTCCTGAATACGTTTCAACTGTGACAGATTCTGACTTTGCAGATATAATTATTAGCTTGCAGTTCATTTTTAACCTTAGGGTCCTTTATATGTTTTTGTGGTATTGTTTCATAAAATGTAGGTATTAAAATAATTTAAATGTAAACTATATTTTGTGGTGAGGGGGGGATTTTAATATATATACAGTGTTTAAGAATTTTTTCCTGATATACGATGTATCTTAATGTTAATACATGCAATACAGATAATTCAGGTTTGATATTTCTACACTGTCTGACAATGGAAAAATTATTTCGCACACAATCGTTTCGACATACGCATGGCGATGTGGCATATGTTTGCCTTCAATAGTTTATATAAAAAACAAAATTGACAATCACAGTGTTAATTGCAGAAAGTTACTAGCGACATTTCAATAGTGTCCATAATGGATATTTTCGAAACAATTAGCTTTAAGAATTACTGCTTAATACAAATGTTCTGATATCGTGTCATAAGGTTAAAAAAACTATAATATATATATTAACAATATATATATATATGGAAAAAACTTAGGATAGATACTAGCAAATATTAGTTTTTATTTTTTCTAAAAAATCTTTAATTTTCATTACACGGAAAAATAGTGTTACTGGTATATAAGGGAACTTGTGAGTCAAACAGAATCTTATTAACTTCTTTCCCGTTATACCTTAGGAAAATAGTGTTTCGTATTATGTTGGTTGGTAGGCGTACAAATTTTACAGAACTCTTTATCAATGGGGACTGGAGGAAGTCATAAGTATGTACCGCATGTGTCATTTGAATGTAATTGAAAAAGTGTTAACTGTTATTAATTAGTATTTTGTTGCGATTTTATTTGTTTTTTGATTAGATAACTGAAGTACATTAGAAATCTTAATTTTTCTGTCTAATTAATTTGAATGAAAAATGATTATTATAAATGCAGGTGCAATTACTTTCAGGCTTATTAACTTTGATATATTTTTCGGGGGGGGGAGAATTTGCAATGAATTTATAGACTGCCGTTATCGAATCTGTATCTCTGTCCTTCTTAACCCCGCCCCACCCCCACCATATGATGATTAATATTAAATTTTTTTCTGATGTAGCGATTAAAGGTTCGATGAAAATTTGACGGTATCGGTATTTGATTCACACTTAATTTTAGAGTGACTTTAAGCAAGGTTATAAAAGGAAGGGAAGCCGCGAATATTATCATTTGTGTTCGTGGAGCAGTCCAGCGCCAACGCGTTTTTATGCTGATTCTGCAGAGTATGTTTGAGTGTAAAGATTGCGGAATGGTCTACGCTCATCTGCAAGCTTGGACCGTCATAAGAAATCTCATGACAAAGGAGCGCTTTCCATTGTGTGGCTTGTACAGCTACATTTGCAAGGAAAGATAACTTTGAGCGACATCTAAGATCGCATGAGAATAGTTTCAACTTCGAATGCGAAGTTTGTGGGACGACCTTTAGTAGAAAAGATAATTATGAGCTGCATATCGGACGTATACATCACATAAATGAGAAGAGGAAACGTTCTGCAGATGATGGATGTCTGCAAAATAAAGAAGAAGGGTAATGAGCACGATGAAAAAGAAGACGACCCGTGCTGTTTCGCTGACATTCTATCAATGCTGAAATTGATGGCTAATGAGGAGAGGAGACATGGTTTGATTGTTTTCCTTGATGATTCGTGGAATTGAATTCTACAAGAAGAATTGCACTTGAAGCAGACAATCAAGTGGTACTTAGTGGTGAGAGTGCGTTTTATCCGAAAAGCCAGCCCCTCCAATGATGAATATAGTAATCCTTTCTTTAGGAGTAACTGCATCACAAGTCTTCCAGATTCCGATTTAAAGACGATCTTCGACTGGCTTATGATAAAGTTAAAGCTTCCTGTGAAGAATATGAAGGTTCCCAGAGTGGCTGGGTTGTAGATGAAATTCTTTTCGCTGAAGTGAAAATTGTAAAATGCGCACCTCTAGGAGGCTCTAGCTACAGTACTGTTCAAATTAGTTGGGACAATAGGAAAATGCAGTAACAAAGACACAACTGAAATATTTATTTGTTTAATAGTATAGTTAATGGTTAATGTGACCCCCCCCCCTCCTTAGCTTTAATTACTTCTTCCACCATCTCAACCATTGATGCCACTAGCTTTCCACACATCTCCTTCACTTCAGGTTCGTGGTACCACACTTTCATGACACTTTCTAGCATTTTGGTTTTCGTCGTGCAATCCATCTTAGATATGCGCGCTTTAATAATGGCCCAAAACGTTACAATGGGGTTTAGATCGGGTGAATTCCCTGGCCACTCCAATACCTTCAAATATTGCTGGGTAAAGAAGCTCTTAGCAAGCTTAGAATTGTGGCATGGAGCCAGATCCTGTTGAAATACCCCATCGCCGTTTGGAAACAGATTCTGCAATGTTGGGACCATTTTCGCCTCCAGAACGCCTATGTACTTTTTGCTGTCCATCATTCCTTCAATGGGTGAAGCGTCTGTGGCCCGGGAGCTGTGAAACATCCCCAAAACATGATCTTGGGTGGGTGTTTGGGGGATTGCTGAATGTGGCCGGATCGAAGAGGTTCTCCAGGCTTCGCTTGTCCCAATTAATTCGCACAGTAATGTATATCCCTGTACCACGAGAGCTACAAACAAAGCATGCAATTGTTAATGTGCGCAACAACGACCAGAAATGTTTCCTTTGGTAACTACTTGCTATTTATATCCAGTTCAAAAAAAATGCTGATCGTTTGACTAATTATCAATGTCTGGAAAGTGAACTGGACGTCTCAAGCCTTGCTTATCCTGTTACTCTAACGCAAATTCCAAAGTTTGAGAAGATGAATGGGGTATCTATCAATGTATTTGGATACGAGAACGATGCATTCCCTCTATACATTACACCAGTGAGAGCTAAACGACATATTAATCTCATGCTCTTATCAGTTGGAGAAAAGAGACATTACTGCTACTTTAAGAATATGAGTAGACTTGTAAGTTCCCTTACCAGCCATAAATGTATGAGCTTTTACTGAGATTATTGTTTACAACGTTTTCCGAAGGAATCTATTTTAAAGGAGCTTATGACCTATTGTGAAGAATACGGCCCTCAGAATATAGAGCTGCCAAGTGAAGAAGAGAAGTGTCTGAAGTTTACGAATTTCTAATTTCAGCTCCCTGTACCTTATGTGATTTATGCTGACTTCGAATCATTTTTAGTAAAAGTAGATACATGACTCCATAACCCGACTGCTTCTACAATTACGGCTAAACATGAAGCGTGTGGATTTGCTTATTGTGGTTGTGGGCCCTGATGGGTATAGTTACAAACCCTCCACGATTTAAAGGTGTCCGAATGTTATAGAGGAATTCTTGAAGTGTCTTCTAGAGGAAGAAGAAATTATTCAAAAGTTGATGAAGCATAATGTTGCTATGTGTCTCTCCGACGAAGGGCAAAAATTATACGGAAATGCTTTAAACTGCCATATATGCAAGAATCCCTTGGGGAGAGATCGAGTAAGAGATCATGATCATTTTACGGGAAAGTTTCGAGGAGCCGCACAAGACGCACGTAATTTGAATTTTAAAACTGGAAAAGATTCGTAAGCTCGGTCACCGTAAGCTCGGTTTGGCCGTGTTGCCCGTATGGATAATTATTGATTAGTGAATAGGGTTATCAAGAGTGTGTCTAAAGGCCTCAGAAAGAGGGGGAAACCTAGGAAACGGTGGACACACAATGCCGGACAGGACCTTGTTAGAATTGGTGTGCAGTGGCCATTTGCAGCAGATGTAGTTTAGGACTGAAATGCTTGGAAAACTAAATTGCACGGTCTGGTTGGACCTCCATATAGCCATGGCTGCTTGATGATGACGATGATGAGTTTTGTATCTGAGATGCTATTGACATAACATCGCCAACATGCTTAATGAAATGGCCTATAGTCTTATTATGAACGAGTTCCTAAAGAGTGCATGTATCATTTAGTGTATATGTGCTCTTTAGGGACTCGTCCGTAAATTCCGTAACTAACGATTTGAGGGGAGAGGATATGTTCTAATGTGGAACTCCTTATCTTTTAATAAAAATGTATCTTTTTAATGTTTATAGACATTAAAAACATTAAAATAATATTAAAATAAAATTAAAATTCTATATTTATTTTTTGCGATTAGTATATTTTTGCATTCTCCGATTACAAAAATCAGGTTTTTTGAAAGATATTATCCCCTTGTTAAGTATTACTAATTATAACTAATTATTTTACTTAATTAACTGCTACTACCTTAACAATGATTTGATATGGTTACATCAGTACAAAAAGGGAAGATTCTTTCACAAAATATGTTACTTAAATGAAAGTGACGATCGGTCATGATTGGGATGCTAAATTCGTCTGATGCGACATTATTTGTTACGGAAGACTTGCTATGAAATTTATTAGTGATATCTTTTTATGGTAATTTGCAGCGACTTACATGTAAGTCACTGAACCAGAATCTACTCCGTCGCCGTGGCATTAACTACGATTGAACGGAGGTATAATACTACACTAAAATACGTTATGATTTATAGCGGTAGCCATTTTTACTCTTCTTTTAATGATCTTTCTTTAACTGAAAGCATAACATAAAAACGAAAATTTAGCGTTTCGTTTAATGATAACTAAAATATCTAAAACTTTTATGATAGGTTAAAGTTAAGAAATTGTTTTTATAATTACACTGATCACCTTCAGAATGAAACGAAGAATATTATCTTTTCTAAACTATGTCCCTTTATCTTTATATATGAAGTGACCCAAAATAAACTGACAGTACTCCTGTAAGCTTATAGTAATAACTTAGTGGATATAAGAAATATTTGAAATTTATACATCATAAATCACTGTTGAAGCAATACATAAAAGCTTAGGTTTCATGCTATACAAATGGAGGGAATGTAATTTTCAATATTAGAAGAAGCACAGAAAATGACCTGTAAACATGGGACTCATTGCAACTAGCCCAGGTTTATATCTAAAAAGTGTTTTCTCGACTAGCATCTGCAATTGTAGTTAAGGCAACTTGCAATGACTGACTCGTGGTATAAAGCAATCAATAGAAGATATCTAGGTCGACAGCTGGTGGTTCAGGAATCAGAGTACATGACATGCCGTCAGGAGGTCGTAGGTTCGTACTCCACCGGGATTAAGTCAATATTCCCTCTATGCTTATGATTGTTCATTCTGCTTATTATGTACGTACGACTCTTTTTTCATTTAGTTAAATAATAATATACTTCTATGCACATTATTTATCGGATTTCTTAAAATACTTCTCCAAAATGCACATTGTTTAAATCTATTTTGTGTATTGTAAATAAAAATAATCGTTTAGGGAGCCTTCTACGTTTGGAGTCTGAGGTGGTTTCCTCATTAGTCTATTCCTAAGTAGATCACATTTGATCACTCATTCTCGCCATGTAAATAATCGAGTCCTTTGGCATCAAACTGAAATTTAAACATGACTTCTAATATGGCATCAAAGGAATTCCCATAACTTTCTCTTTTTGCACTTTTCTCAAATTCTAAATATTAGCATGTAGCATAATTATTATTTTTCGAAGTACGAAGATAAAAGATCCCCTAACCTCTATCTGTGGGTGTTCAGTAAGTGGCATGAGTCGCAAAGGACAAGATAAAAATCACCAAAAGGTGAGCCCCAGGGGGCAGAATTGTGGGGTAGGAATTCTCAGACATATGGCCCGTGAAGTCATTTTTGTATAATTCACAAGCAATAAGTTTCATCATAATCAAGGCAGCGACTGTAATGATCTCACGCGAATATGGTGGCCTTCAGTCGAAAATGAGACCACTATCAATGAAATCAAGTCTTTTTTATCGTTATGGTGTTGAGACAAGAAAGGTATTTTAAACTTTTTTTTATCAATATGCAACTTGTTGCAATACCAAAACAGTCCTCCTGACCCATAGCTCTAGCATATGAAAGTTTAAGCATTTCAATTGATATATACTGCCTAGGTAACAAAGTATTGAATTTTTGTCATATCAGAAGAAAGCCAAATTCGATGCTCCACAGCTTCTAAAATATGATTTTTATGGTAAATTTTGACGGAATATAAATTATCTGTCTGATATATTTACACCAGAGAGGCAAAACATTATGACCAGCTGCCTAATATTATGTTGGTCGTCCACGTGCCGCCAAAATAGCTGTTACCCGTCGAGACACAGACGCTACAAGATTTCTAAAGGTGTCTTGTAGTATCTGGTACCAACATGTTACCAGCAGATTTTTTAACTCCTGTAAGTTACGTGGCTTAGTTGCCGCACATCGAATATGCTGTTCCAACACAAACGACAGATGCTCGATTGTATATAGCGACAAATGGAACGAGAGTATGTTGGCGGACTGCTCTTGGGCTCTGCAGCATGAAGCTCCAGAAATAAAATATAAGCGATAGAAGACAGCAAAATATTTTTTTTTGTAAATATTTACATCTATCAAGATTTATTAGTGTCAGTTTTAGCTTTGTATAACATAAATAAATATTTGGTAAAATATATTTTTCTGCTCTGAATTAAAGAGTGTTTTTCTAAATTAAACGCATCTAACTTGAAACTGTAGGTGATGGAACAAAACGGCTGTCAGATTCGGATTCATCACTCTCCAAAGCATAACAATCAGAAAAATTTTCGAAGCGAGGGGAAAAAGTTTTTTTGCAGACCAGTGTAATCAAAGACGTTACTGTGATCGCATGTCAGTGCTCACAGACAGGGACCATCGATGAGTATCACGACTAGTGACTGTAAACCGATTTCAGAGCAGGCAGAAATTGCTACATGCAATGACGAAGGACCACATCTGCCTTTTCACAAAGAACATTTCGAAAGAAACCGCATTCTTTGGGTATTTGGAGCAGAGTATCTCGGAACAAATCTATGCAAACAGTTGCACATAAAGCAGCTCAGTTGCAACGGACAAGACATTCGATTGCATTCCACTGGAAATTCTTATCTGGTCAGATGAGTCGAGTTCCGGTCTGTAAGCCAACGATGGAAGACACAGGTTTCATCGCAGTAATAACGAAGCCTTTCATTCGAACTCTATCCAAGGTAGTATTCTGTGTGGTTCTGTGATATTCTGGGGATGTTTTACCTACCATGAGTTTGGAATCAGGAAGGCATTATAATATTTAGGAAGACCAGGTATTGCAGTTTGTGTTTCATTCGAAGGACAAACACTACATAGACTCTCCAGTGTCCCAGGATGACAAAGGCAAGGTGCACAGGGACAAAACTGTTTGTGACTGACTCGAGGAGCATTGGGATACTTCGACTGGCCCGCAAAGTCACCGGATATAAATTCCATTGAAATCCTTTGGGACTATGGAACAGAAGCTGAAGCATCGGAAAAGAAACCACGTAATCTAGCTGAACTACGAGTGTTATTTATTGGAGAAGTGATTACAACTGATGTAAATTACATCCGACGACTGGCGGAATCACTACCTAACAGTATTGCTGCTGTTATTCATGCGAAGGTGGGTGTTACGCAATATATTTGATGAGATATTAGAGGTGATTAAATTTTTTTGTCCACCGAGCTTATATTGAATTATTAAAAAAGTACTCTTATTTCAAGCTTCATGATTAAAAATTACGAATATGTAAGTTTGGTATATATTCTAAAACTTTCCTCCATCATCGTGATCTTTCTTCCCACGATTTATAATTTCTGCCACACAATCCAAACTACATTGAACACTTCACCGTTTTTCTTTTCGGTCCTGAAAGTGTCTCTGCACTAGTGATGAGTCGTTCGCGAACGATTTGTTAAAAATGAACGAATCAGGTAAGTGAGTCACTCGTTCGTAACTTCTTTCTGAAAAGAATCGATTCTTTGACTCATTTGAAGTCACCATGGATTATTTTTCACAACAAAACACAGTCACTAATTAACTGAAAAATTGCAGAAGCGGAAAATTATTTGCAGTTTAAAAATCAATTTTTTTCAAAGTTTCTTTCGAAGGAGTGGAAAGAATCAGACTGAACAAATCGGCCATACTGACTCAATGGCTCAAATGAATCCTTTGACTCCTTTTGTTGTCGAATCAGAGGGACTGACTCACGAATTCTTCCAGAGTAGTTCGTATGATTCCTCTGACTCCGCGAATGATCAGTCGTTCGCGGGATATGTTTATTAATAATAAATATAGATAAATGAAATGCCAGTGAAAGCCGACTTAAATGAAGTCAGTTTTAATAGTTGCTATGATTTAAATATAAATCTCTTTCAGTAATTTCATCAAAGCAGTTGAAAAAGGTGTTTTCCCAATTTATGTACTAAGGATATCATATTTGCGTACGTTCTTCTCTGTGTTAAAATTTTATGTATCTGGGGATCGGAATTAAAATATCAATACTTAAATACTCTTGTAGAAACAGCAACTCCATGGAAATACATTATATTTTAAATTTGCGTAATTGAAACTTTTGCTCAAGTACTACATTAAGAAAACCTTAGTCAGAATTTGGCAACTAGGTGTTACTTATTTGTAATGCCGTTCGCCACCGCCATCTGTTGGAATGATCCTAACTAAAATAAATGTTAAGGGTTAAATTGTTTGATGCAATTTCCATTTTAAAATGACCTTTCAAACAAATATGTAGCAAACACAAAAATGCATTCTATCTTAGTAAATATCTGCCATATAATATGAGATGTAAATTTTGAGAT
This sequence comes from Ryuthela nishihirai, assembly GCA_038380435.1. Classification (NCBI taxonomy): domain Eukaryota; kingdom Metazoa; phylum Arthropoda; class Arachnida; order Araneae; family Heptathelidae; genus Ryuthela; species Ryuthela nishihirai. The sequence continues at coordinate 1,346,922 of JAWZYU010000064.1, forward strand.
ATTAAGAAGTGTATTCACATCCATATGTTAATAATATAGTTTTTGAAAGGTTTCATACCCTAAACGTAATTGATAAATTAGGGAACATCTTTATTAATATGTTACAATGAAGACATGCATCAACAGGTCTTAAAGAAATATAGACGCTTCAATGCCTTGTTGAAGAAAAGGATTTCAAGTAAAGTTAATAACATCTATCTTAAAGTTATGCAAGGAAGTAAGTAAAGTAAGAAGTAAGGTTTACTAACATCTAATTATAATGGTTATAACCAAGGGTTATAAACATTATAGTATATAACCATATATAAAGGTTGGTGAGTCCAGTCCCACCAACCTTTCTATAAAATGCTTTTATCTAAATTCAAATTTTATCTCAAATTAAACCCTAAATTAGGGTGAATATTGAAACTTTAATGATATTATCTGAATTTTATTCGTTTCGTTTGCAATGAACACTTCATATCCATCCTAATACTTGTGTAGCAGGTCCAGATCCAGAAAGAAAGGAAAGTAGGAAGTGACGCAATAAAGGTGGGGGAAAGAGACTGAATTTTCATTGAAGTATAACATTTTCCCTCCATTCAGATGTGTTTGAAACTATCTTGAAAAATGCATGAAACATGCTAAAGTTTAATAATTTCTGTTTCCATTACTCTTACTTGCATTCTCAAGGGGGAGGGAAATTGACCATGCCTCACCTCAGATTCGGCCCTCTTCGGCCATTTTGTAAACAACGGATACGAAAGAAAACAAATAAATCGCAGCTAAAACTGTCGAAAACGATTGAAATTATCTAAATACGATATAAGCTTATGTAACAAATTCTCTTTAAAGAATTAAATAATTTAATTGCTAACTTTTAATGAAAAAATGGGTTTTGAGATCAGATTTTAGATCCAATAGTAATGATTCTGCACATTAGTTCCTTTTTTTATTTTTTTGGCAATTTCTTAGAGTATTCCGTTGTTTTACCTCTGCGCGGCACGTTTTTGCACACAATAGTCTAAATGGCCATTTGGCAGCCTTGGGCAAGGCGGGAACATCCTCCCTGCCCCAAGTCAGTAGGGGACAGCATCAGTTAACGTCCAATGTGCCATTGGACGTTAAGTTGGGGCTTTGGGTGTGGGAGAACCATACCCTGTGCACATTAAAAGACATGCTGGATAGCCTTGACAGGAGGCTTCCATGTGTATCCTAATAGCTGTACAGTGGTACTCCTCCGCCAACATTCTTTGAGCTTTATGGGTTCTTATGACTTTCTCATTTATCCCATTTCGTGCAAAAAACGTGCCGCTCTGTGGTAAAACAATGCAATACAATCCTCATCAGCCACTGTTGAGATTTATCTCTGCGAAACCTACACCAACTATGGCTATGTTTAACCCTTTCAGGACCATAAGGTTTCTAAGAGTAAATATTAGTATGTAACTGTTTATTTTAGTTTGTTTAGACGTAAAATAAATAATAATCATAAGAAAAATACATAACAATGTGTAGTTTTTTTGGAATTTTATGGGAAATATTTTTCCCAATGGACTATAAAGGTAACACAATTATACTTAGGCTTATTATGCAATGTCTTTTATTTATTGTTTTATTAGAACAAAATGTTTACTAAAATAATACAAAATTATGAAATAAAATTACTATACAAAATGATGTACTAATTATGATATTCTGCGAAGCAATTTCTTTTGGTAGTGAGGCAAAGATGGACATTGCACATAGTACATATATTATGCGTCCTGACAGTTTTGTTTTCTAAACGTTCCCGTTTACGTAATTGCGTTCGGCATACGTTCTATTTTGACATTCTGTATAAAAAATGCATGCAGATAAGGTTATAATTAAATACGACAATAACCAATTTTAAAATGGGGAAAATGTTTCCCTTAGTCGTGAAAGGGTTAACACTCACTTCGTAAGTTGATACTCGTATAAAAGTGAAGATTCCTACACAAAATACCTTACGTAAATTGAAATGGCGGTCCCATTATAAATTGTGTATGTGGTGAAGTGTTAAATCCTTTGGGTACGTTATATAAATTGGAAACGACCTGTTGTAAAGTAAGAGGTCGTAGACTTTTGTTTCTAATTCTTAGCAAAACTAGAACTCGTCCAAGTATGTTTGAGTACTTTGTGATTGAACGAATACATAACACTACATTAAAAAATACTCTAATATACAGTGGTACCGGTTTTCAGTTTTTCTTAACTATTTTCATCTAGAGCAGTGGTTCTCAACCTTTCATGCTTCACGCATCCCCTGGAAATGTGCACGTAGATAAAACTACAGTTATAGTATAACAATAGGAATAGAATAAAGCATATATATATATACACATTAAATTTTGTAATCATAAATTATATATAACGATAAACACAAAAAATGATATTAACAATTTAATAAATCTAATAATATTATAAACATTTTACTGGGTAATCAGTAAAATGGACTTGTTTCTAGATCTAGTGATTTTTGAGCTCTCATGGCGTGCCCTCAAGCGTTTTACCGCGTAAACCACGTTGAGAACCCCTAATCTAGAGAATGTAGTGGTAAATTAATAAACATTTTTACGGCATCATTAATAACTCATTAGAATGTATAACGCTTTTTTTTTCCGGTTAGATTTATTTACACAAGTACTGCCATGTAAATTACACAAGTATGTGCTATTTACATGGTTCTAGGAGCCGAGAGCTTCCGACTCTACTGAGCACTCATCTTCAGGGCGGCGTACAGTTCCTTGGGTATGCGATTGTTGGTGACAAGTTAAATTAAACGAAAATAATATATATTTTTTTCTCTTGCAGACATTTTCGCTGACGAGAGTCTTGTAATAGAAAGAAGTTTCAGCATGCTAATGGAGTAAAAGTAACTAGTTAGCAGCAGTTCGGTGCTTTGCCAGTATCTTTTAGATGTAATCCCTTCTCAGTAGCGAGAGTGCAGAGCAATGAGCTGTTTTCCTACGTGCTGGTCACTAAGTTCATTGGGACATCGCTGCGCAGTTCAAGTGTCGAATTAGTCGACACTCCAATTGGACACTAAATCGACACTTCAACTGCGCAGCATTGTTCCACTGAAATTAGTGACCAGCACGTGGGAAAACGACTCACTGCTCTGCACTCTCGCTACTGAGAAGCGATTACGTGTAAGTGATACTTGCAAAGCACCGAACTGCTGCTACCTAGTGGCTTTTACTCCAATAGAACGTTGAAACGTCTTTCCGTTGCAGGACTCTCGTCAGCGAAAATGTCTCCAAGAGAGAAAAAAAAATGTATTATTTTTGCTTAATCTAACCTGTCACCAACAATCCGCCTCTCCAAGGAACTGTACACCGCCCTGAAGATAACTACTGAGTACAGTCGAAAGCACTCGTCTTTTACAATCATGTAAACAGCACATTGCAGTACTTGTGTAAATAAAACTAACCGGCAAAAAAAGCTTTACATTCTTATGGGTTATTAATGATAAAGTGAAATATTACCATCTCTACAGTTGTTAGCACTGCATTCTCTACAGTCGTTAATTAAGCATGCATTGACATGAATCTGCGCAAACAGTTCCTTAAATAAAAATTATACCTGGCCGACCAACTGCTGCATTCAAAATTTCTTATTAAATAGAGGGACCAGTAGCTGATTCGAAATTTTTCAAGAATTAAGTTCAATACCAAAACCGTCGCTGAGCAAAGAATCATCCACACCGCTGAAATAAAATTTCTTCGAGCTTCTATTCGGAAAGCACGTCGCCATATTTGTATACGAGAAAGACAAACTCGTGAACTCCACCTATAGCTTGCCAAAACCATTCCTGCTTCCAAGCTATATGAGCACCTTCTGTGGATTCACCGAAAAAGTGAAAGAATTGAAAACCTTGCAAATATAAGACATGAAAAGAAGTTAAACCATCCAAAAACGAAATATTCCCGAACCAGTAAACCTCCGGTTAAGTATCCGGTCCCATTTTTAAACCTTTCGTCCCCCAAATTTACATCTGAAGAAAGCAACCTTCTAGAACTCGAACCCACATTTATTTCCCCTCCCCCACGGAAATGCCACACCCAAGAGATCATCACAGAACTGGAAGGTATAGTCAATTAGGTACCCAAGCTTCAGAGAGATAAGCTACGGTTTCAGCTCTTCAGACCACTCCATCAAACATTATCAAATCTCTCCCAGATGCCTCGCACAAACCAGGCATCTAAGCTTTGAAAGATGATGATTCCCCTATGTTAGATAATCAAGCGTAAAGTAAATATCTGTTGTACATATATCGGAAAAATGACACATATTGTTTGTAATCTTTGTAGTGAGTAAGTCGTTACTAATTTTTGTATTAATTTCCTTTAGTGACCCAGACAAACCATGTGGTTTTTGGGTTCACTCATATTTTTCTATGTTATAAATTGCATATGATGACGAAATAAAATTCATTGATTGAATGATTGATTGAATACTTTCTGCTGACAAATCAGCACAACCTGTTATCCTCGATACCATAATATTTGAGTCAAAAATGGAACCAACCATAGCTGAAATAAATGTTAAGGTAATGCAGAGAGATCCCACCTGCAATCTTTCCCAAAACGTTTTCAAGAGCAATAACTTTTTTCCAGACAATCTACAAAAATTTGCATTCACACTCCTTTTCCCCAAGGCCTCTATCCATTTTTGCTAAAATCAAAACACACAAACCCTCACGACAGTTTCGACCCCTCATATCGTAATATTGTGCACCAACATTCAACCTCGAAAAAGGGTTATTAGAATTTTTCCAACCCTTTTCCCCTCTAGACCCCAGAACCACCTCCTTAACCACAGACTTTCTCTCGAAAATCCGAAATTTAAAAAATATCCCGATCACGCCGAACTCCTTTCCTTTGATGTTTTCTTCCTACACCCTATAGCACTCCAGAAGACCAAGCAAAAGCAATGTTGATCAAAATACTGATTAACTCTGGAGATCTTAACCAAGTCCAAAACTAAGGAAATTTTGAAAATGCTCGACCTTGTCATTGATAATAATTATTTTAAATATAATTCAACCCTTTATAAGTAGCTCACCGAATGCCCCATAGGATCGCCTCTTTCAACCCTACTCGCTAACGCTGACCTTCGTAACCTCGAAAGGCTCATGATTGATCAGCGAACATGCAAATCTCTCTTTTGGGACAGATTTTCAGACGATGTGTTTCTCATTTGGTATACTCAGAGCAGGAACTTGCCAAATTCTTTAAGAGCTTAATTCATTTTACCCTACCACTTCATTCACAAAAGAGAGTGAGGTAGACAGAACCCTCTCATATCTGAACCTTAATATTCGGCGAACCAGCCAAGGCACTCTAACCACTAGCGATTTCCGCAAACCTGGTTTTCCCCAACCCTTATTCCCTTCGATGCCTTTCCTCCCACCCAATTTAAAAGTTTTCTACTCCGCATTTTATCTCGCTTTGCGCGCCTGTGATTCCCCAACCAACCTGCAAAATAAAATCAGCTTTATCTTTGCTACCGGGCGAAATGCTGGTTATACTAATAACTTTACCAATAGAATTCTTCACAAAGCTAAGCATAAATTACACAATCACTCTCCATCACCTCTGCAACCACATCGTAAATTCACCGCCTCCATTACCTTCCTCAATATTGCACCATTTGTACGCAACCTCCTGAAACCATTTAACCTAAATGTTCCTTTCAAAACACCACCGAATCTATTTAAAATTGTTATGCGTGACAGAGATCCCATAAACCAAGCTGACAAAGCGGAATCGACTTCATTCCCCTAACCTCCATTTCACTCCCCCAGTCCAAAACTCAATCTACTTTCCATGAAACTCTCGAAATTTTCGTCTTCTGAGACAGATGTTGCAATTTTAACACATCCTTTCCTCCTGCAGCTTGGCACATCTTGCTACGTCACTTCCCATCCCCATCACTCACCACCATTGGACAACCGACAGCACCGCTCCTCCCGCTGCACTAGACTAATACGACACTTCAACTGCCCAGCATTGTTCCACTGAAGTTAGTGACCAGCACGTGGGAAAACGGCTCATTTGCTCTTCGCTCTCGCTATTGAGAAGGGATTACATGTAAGTGATACTGGCAAAGCACCGAACTGCTGCTACCTATTGACTGTTACTCCACTTCCTTCCGCTGCAGGACGCTCGTCAGTGAAAATGTCTACAAAAAATGGTATTAATTTTACTTATCCTAACCTATCACCAACAATCCGCCTCTCCTAGCCGCCCTGAAGATAGTAAGTCTCCAAGCCGCCTCTGTAGCCGCCCTGAAGATGACTGTTGACTGTAGTCGAAAGCGCTAGTCTGCTACAACCATGTAAATAGCAGAATACAGTACTTGTGTAAATAAAACTAACCGAAAAAAATGTTATCCGTTCTTCTAAATGCTGCCTTTTGTGTTCCTGAAGTTAACCATTTTGAGGCAGAGCGACCTCAAAATGTAAACGGGCGTTCTCACCTCGGAATTGCTCACCATTGACTTGGCACTTAAATGGGTCATTAATCAGTCACACCAAAAAATAGTTTTATTAACAGACAGCAGTTTCTCTTTACATTTTCTTAAAGGCGGCCCATACTGATAGAGCAATAATATAATTTTTCAGAACATTTTGAAATCCTCAGCAGTCATCATGAAAAATGGTGCGGAATGTATACTACAATGGATCCTTGCACATGTGGAGATTAAGGGAAATGAATTCGCTAACATTTTGGGCAAAAGCAGTACACTCGCATGAAAAATCCATTTATTCCTGCACGGGAAATATACACCTCAAGAAGTTAATCAAGAAAAAATTAAACGAAGCATTTCAACATCAGTTTTAGGTATTAACATCTAGGAGGGTCAATCGTGGAAGCATGATTGAGAATGGCATTTCTCCCTTTCGAAACTTTGGTATGACCAGAAGGAACTTAATCTGTATTGACAGACTTAGAACGGGCTCAAATTTAATAAACCATTTCTCATTCAAAAAGATAAAGGTAAATTCTCCGAACTGTATTCATTGCAGTGTGAAAGAAACAGTATCACATGTGCTTCTTAATTGTGAATAATATGGAAATCAAATGAGAAAATTAATAAACAGTTTAAAGAGAAAGAATATTACTGAATTAAGTCTTAAAAGTCTATTACGCCAAGAAGATCCTACTTTAAAAAGATTTTATTTTTCAAGAAACTTTGAAATTTCTTCATAAATGTGAACTTTTCGAAAGAATTTAAAGAAACTTTGAACTAAGGAGAGGTCTTGCTTTTAGGGAATTGTCCCATTTTTGACGATCTAGAAGAGAGGTACGAAAAGCCGAAAGTTTCCAGTGGTCTAGAGTAGAGGTTCTCATCGTGGTGTATGCGGTAAAAGTTTTTGGGGTACGCAGTGAGAGCTCAAAAGTCGCTAGATAGATGTTATATATATATATATGTTTTATTTTATTCCCATTGTTATACTATAACTATAGTTTTATCCATCTATACAAGGGGTACGCTAGCTACATACACATTTCCAGGGGGTACGTGAAGCATAAAAGGTTGAGAACCACTGGTCTAGAGGTTTTCGACTGACTGACTGACACTCACTTGATATGTCTACACTTAAACAATAGTAGAGATTCCTACACAAAATACGATACCTAAATAGGTCCTTCTAATACATTTTTAAATTATAAACGACCTGATGTAAAGTAACACGTCATACGCTTTTGTTTTAATTTTAGCGACTTACACTGTAAGTCACTGAACTAGATAGGATATTAAACATCTCCCATAAATTTATGTAATTAAACGATTACATAATAGTTATATTAAAAGATACTGGAATTTATAGTGGTAGCTTCTCTCTCTCTTCCTTTAATTACCTCTATCTAGTTAAAACCATATGATAAAAAATAATGATTTAGTGTTTCGTTATTACACTGACTATTTTGAGAATAAAATAAAATTTTTACCCTTTCTAAACTATGTCTCTTAATCTTTACATATAAGGTGACTCATATTAAACTGGCTATGCTGAAGTAAGCTTGTAGAAATAACTCAGTGGGTATAAGTAACATTTGAAATTTCCCCATATAAGATAATTTTGCTGAAACAATGCATGAAACAGTAGGCATCATGATATACAAACGAAAGTAGTGAAATTTTCAATATTAGAGGAGTTCATAAAATGTCCTCTAAACATGAAACTCATTGCAATTAAATCAGAGGTAGTATTTGAAAATTGATTCTTCGATCTCCATCTTCAATTTTGTTTAATGCAAATTCCAATGACTGACTCAATGGTGTAGAAAAGCCATCAACAAAAGAGATCTCGATCGGCGGAATGGTAGCTCAGCGGTTATAGTACCTGACATGTCATTAGAAGTTCGTAGGTTTGTATTCCACCTGGATCAAGTCGATTTTTCTTTATGCTCAGGATCGTTCAACCTACAGGTGCTTACCTGGGTTTCTTATTATTAAAGAAGTTGGTTTCATTTCGCTAAAGAAAAAATATGTTTAGTTAAAAGCATGTTTATTTCACTGTTTAAAACTTTTTTCCGTAATATACGCATATATTAATTTTGTGCATTGTAAATAAAAATTACGGTTTAGGGGGAGTTTTAGGTTTGACGTATAATATGGTTTCTACATTACTCTGGTCCTAAGTATCAGATAAATGATCATTTGCCGATATGCATTTTCTGAGTTTTTTGATATAAATTTCTCTTTGGTATTTTAAGGCAGGGTTTCGAGACATATGGTCTGTAAAGTTATTTCGTGCGTCCCAGAAGCAATATATTTCATCGTAATCATAGTAGCGAAATTCTGGCTAACTTGCTTGACTCGACTGCGATTATCTGAATCAAGTATGCAGAATATGGTGACATTTAGCCAAAAAATGAAGCCACAATCAATGAAATTTAGATTCATGTTTCGATGTTAAAAGTATGTAGCATTTAAGAAAGCAGAAGTAACTTGGTTTTTTCTTATTATTAAAATAAAAATGTCATATAATGAAAAGTTAATGATTCATCCTCCTATATGATTTGAATTTGAGACTCCTGCCATACAGGCACTGTCCATGCGATCAGGCCTGAACTAACCAATTACAAGAGAAAACGTTATCTAACGGTTTATAGAACTAGCTCTACAGTCTGTGCCAGTCTGAAGTCTGAATCTTAGTCTGAATCTTAGTCTCTACAGTCTGAATCTTAGCTCTGTTGCAGATGAACGGAAAAAAATTCGGTGTCTAAAGATGAATGAGGAATTGGGAAGCAATAGGAGAGTACGAGAGTGTGCCGTTGAACGCTTCTATACTTTCCAGTGGTCATAAGAGAATGACATATCGACCTCTTTCAAACAACTAGTAGACATCAGAATTGATCTGAATTCAAATTCAATGGCTTACAATGTAAGTTGCTGTAAATATCATCAGAGCTGCAATCATTCTTAAAGAGCCAATGAAGAATAAGAACATTCAAAGTATCAAGTGCGCAGTCTCATTGTCTCCCATTGAATGACCAGATGTTATTTATCATTCACCACTGATCTAGGAACACGTATATGCAAAACAAAATAAAATTCTGTTTTTTTTCTATAATTTCTCTACTTTGCGAAATGTAAATCGCCCATTGGTTCATAGGCTGCAGAGGAGATTTCAGCTGCACAGATAGCATCCAGAAACTTATTTGAAGGAAGCCTTAGGACAAGAACTCCAAGAGAGAACAGATATTTGCATTGATCTTCAACTGCATTTATATCTGGTATACATGGTACCTGCTTACACCATATTCACTAGGCTTCATAGTATACGGCAAGTATTCTCGTGCCTCTAGCAAAACGTCACAGAGAGTCTGAATATAAGCAAACTCCAAATCAATTGGAATCAACATTAATCGACATCTGTACTCTTTGCACAAGAATTCAGATTTTGACATCCATCGAGTCTTTGGTTAATTTAAAAAAAAAACAAGTTCCAAATGTCATCCTTTATATAACCTGTCAAGACATTTCTCAGATGTTAACATTATCATGCTTTGAGAAAACTCTGGCTGCTACAAAGATATTTCATCCCCGCTCCATAACTACTTAGAGTTATGGTAATGAGATCCTGCCGTCCCGTGGTCGAGTGGTTAGCACGCTTGGCTACTGATCTACGGGACCTTGGTTCGAGCACCGGGTAAGGCATGGATGTATGTGTCGTTTTTCTGCTGAGGTCCTGCCATCCTCTCAGACCTCCTACTATGGCATATAAACTGACAGGCTCCTGTCAGACCTCTGTGGCAAACAGCTGCTTGAGGGGGTATTTTTTTAATGAGATCCTTAGCCCTACATAAGAATCTATGCAGGTGCCATATAGAACGATTACTTACACAAAAGAATATGAGGATAAACGAATGATGAACAGGTAATAATGATGACGAGTAAATGAGGTGTCACTTTCAACTTCTCGAAATAATGGATATTATACAATGCATGCAAAACCTTGAAATAACAGATATAACTAATTTATTTAAATACTATGGCAAAATGTGAGGAACATTTTTCTTCTATTAGCTGAGAGATCCTAGAAACCATAAAAAAAACAGTGTGCATGAGATTGTTCAACTTATGAAATTAATTATTAAAGCTATTGCAATTATTTGAAACTTGCCGATTACGATTAAATGTGTAAAACTTTGTTAGATATTCCAAAACTCCCCTCTACAATTTTGGTCCGAAATAACATTCCCTCCCACTTCCAATTTCGTCATTGTACGCTTTTCGCGAGAATTTCGTTTAAATTTCTCCAGTAGGCTGCGGAGGTCGTTAGCCTCGGCTAGCGTACCGCTTGCAAGGTTTAATCTCGTCTCAGAGCCTTTCACTGCAAATTTGCTCGTTGAGTTTTCTTTTAATATCAGCGATGATGAATCGGTTGTAGTTGTCATCGGCCTCTTCAATTAAGCTTCTAAAGCTTGTCTTAAGAAAGTTTGTAGCTTCCTTTTTTTTTCCTGTCAAACGCCTTCCTGCTAATTTCAGTATATCCCCCTTTGAGTTCGTCCCACTAGGCTGCTTGGGTAGCCTTCGCACTGCTTATTCTAGTGTTTAAAAATAATTCAGTCTCCTGTGAAACTTGAATATAATCCAGCAGGCTGGTCCTGTCCATTGTTTATGAAGTAGGACAGGGTGCGATAGAAATATTTTATATTGGTAGGCTTATTTGGGCAATAAACGTTGACGTGGCCGAGTGGTTAGCACGCTTGGCTATTGATCTAAGGGACCGGGTTCGAGCCCCGGGTAAGGCATGGATGTGTGTTTCGTTTTTCTGTTGAGGTCCTGCCATCTTCACAGACCTTCTACTATGGCATATAAACTGACAGGCTCCTGTCAGACCTCTGTGGCAAGCAGCTGCTTGAGGGGGTATTTATTTATTTTTTATTTAATCGCAAGTTGCAGTTGCGTAGAGTGCATGAGACTGCGATGACTCTTCCGTCTGTGTCACAGTCGTATTTAACGCTTGCAGACTTATATTGTTGCGCAAAAATAATTGCAATTCCGCGCTTTGCTGCGAACCGTTGGGGTAGTAGCACTGCATATCGTAATTACGTCGATGTGCAGTGATATCTCCCCAGCAGGGGAAGTGAGTTTCTTGCAACATGCACACATTAATTTTACGTAAATGCATAAAACCCTGCAACCAATCTTGTTTCTTGCGTTTGCGGGAACTCCGCATGTTGAGAGTCATTATATTTAAGGTCACTATTTCAGGTACATATTTTTAAAACAGAAGGGGTGGCATTTCAGACAAATGCAAAAAGACGTAGGTAGCACAGTTCAAAACTTATTGTTGTTTTGTGTGATTAATGAAGACATTGTTTATGATTTATGCAATTTTCCTGCATTAGTTAATAAATCAGTTTATTTATAGTTTGTTTATTTATTTGAATTTCACGTTCCAAAAATATTGAAATGAAATTGCGAATCTGTAAAAATACTTTTATTCGCACTTTATATTTTTGAATACGTGTGATATCAGTTATACATTCTATTACATGGCATGGAAAAATAATTCGGTTAAATTATTCGTGATGAAACTTCAATATTCGAATAAAAACATATGAAGTAAGAAAGGATCAAAATAATATTCTCGATTGTTATTTTTGTTTTTAAGTTTGTTAGCTTTTCATAGCTAACTTAATCTACCTGTATAAAATTTAGATACATTCGTAGAAGTATTATTATTTTCGTTTAATCACAAGCTCGGGTAAATTTATGGTCGTCCTCGAGAAAGGTCTCTGCAGAAGCGGAGATTGAAATAAAATTTAGCATTTTATTTAAATCAATTATCAATTTTATTTCAGGAGTAATTGGGACTGTTCAATGAAATTGCCATTCAATGAAAACTAATCTTTTGGTAATCTAGTAAAATATATTTTTCAGTTACAAATTTCGACTCTTAGTCAACTGATGCATTTATTCCAGGAAATATTTCACAGAACACTTTCCTATATATAATTATTATTCCCTCTTTCTCTCATTTCATGCTTCTAGGTTGAAAAAGTCAACAATACCATGCTTCTAACATTTAATAAGAAAACACATGAAAATTTTAATTCATCGGCATCCTCAGTGGGGGCATAACAGCAGATAACATTCAAGTGTTTAACGCTTGTCTGAAATTTTGCTGTAAGAAAACTTTCATTAAGGCTCTTGTAACCTAGAAGAGCATCACTAGCGTGTCTGCTGATAAGCAGACCTACGCCTTTGTGACTGAAAAGAGAAATTTAAGATTATTTTTAAGAATCTGACCTTTATCTGTCCATCTGGTCTCTTGCAAGCCGAGAATATCTAAATTAAAATGGTGGAATTCTTGAGTGAGTTCATCAAGAGAAAAAGCTCTGTGCAGAGTCCTTGCATTCCAACTACCTATGGAGAGAAAATGGTTAGTGGGATGGTTAAAGAAACTATGTTTCTTGAGAGAGGGAATGCCGACAATATCAGACAGCCCCCTAATCGCAGACATGGGGCAAAGACCCGTTCCCCCACTACTAAATGCTGAAGCCATCTACACTGGAAGACTTCCACCAATGTAGAATTTGACGATGCCAATAGAAGCAGAGAGTTCAGGTGCCTGCGATGACCTCTGCTCAGGATTATCCACCAGCTGATAAACATATTCTGTGAATCTATTCACTTGGGGCTGTCAACCCACAAACAAACAGAAAACACAGCGGAAGATTTTCCCTCCACAGAAGCCCACCAGTGCAGCAAAATCAGGATCCATAATCAAGCTCAGAGCCATGTTTCAGTCGAGTTCAGTGGATTTATATGGTCAGCACCAGGACCCTGTGTGGTTGACCACTCCTCAGCAGGGTAGAAAAAAAAAAGAAAAGTAGCCATAGTTGTCCAGATCAGTAGGCAACACTAATCTGGCAGCCCTCCCCTTCCGTTCACTTCAACAAGAGAGTATCTCTTTTGAAAGGTACTAACGGTCTGCACCACGAGAAGGCGGGGTCGGACATTAGGTGCTAGGCCTGGCCGGTTCTATGCATCATCACAGGGGATTGGTGCATAGCTCTCCTTCCAGTGACTACCTAGCTACAATTTATGCTACATATTAAAGCAATTACAGTATATTTAATATAGCGAAGAAACCACAGCCCTTACTACATTCGCGATAAATCAAGGCTGCATACTCGACAAATTATCAAACACAATAATACTTGTAACACACTTGGCATTATAAGTTACAATAACTTTTGCGAAAAAAAAAAGAACAAAAATTACGTTTATCTCACAAATCCAATTAGAACCATGCATTAACATAAGAGGAAAGAAAGTTACTTTTTTTTATCAATTTTTAATTACAGTAAACTCTCTTTTATACGGTCTCGGCTCAACCTGCTTCCGCTATAATCGGTCGTTCCAAGAAGCGGAAGCAAGTGGCCGCCTGTTTTGTTTATTTGCTTCAGTTTCCAAGAAGCGGAAGCAAGTCGCCGCGTGTTTTGTTTATAGTACACTACATATTTCATTCAGTTCCTCTTTGTGAATATTACAGTGTACAATGTACGGTGCGTATACAGGAGTGCGTGTTGTGATCTATTAATTATTGTGTGGTACAAAATGAGTGGGTGAAACGTAAGCGTAATGTCGTTACGATGGAGATGAAATTAAAAGCGTTAGAACGTATTGACAAATGTGATCCAGTAAAGCATGTTTGTCATGAACTAGGTGTTGCTAAAATCACGGTAAATGACTGGAGAAGGAATAGAAAATCTTTACAAGATTTTTGCACTCAAGTCGAGTCTGAAAAAACGCTTTCTTCTCGGTGCACTCTTAAAAAGCCGAAAAATGAAATTGTCGGTGATGCACTTTGGTTATGGTTCGTGCAAGAGCGTCGAAGAGGAACGCCAATTTTGAAATAAAAGCATTAATCCTTAATTCTATAATAGAAAAAGGGGAAGATTTTTCAGCAAGCGAGCGATGGCTTTATCGCTGGAAAAAACGGCATGGTGTTCACTACTTTGGTATTTGTGGTGAGAAATTGTCAGCTGATCCATTAGCAGCAAAGGAATTTTCAGGAAAACTTTTAGTGTTTATTGAAGAAGAAGGCCTATGCGCAGAACAAATCTACAATGTAGATGAGACTGGGTTAAATTTGAAACTTCTTCCAACGAAAACGTTTGTGACAGCGCAAGAAACCTCAGCCTCAGGATTTTTTAAACAAACAAAGAAAGAATCACTCTGGCTGTATGTACAAATGCTGCAGGTACGCACAAACGTCCTCTTTTTGTAATTGGGAAATTAGCAAAACCTCGAGCATTCAAGCATTTAAATTTAGCTGATTTGCTAGTTTACTATATAGCTCAAAATTCTGCTTCGATAGACTCATATTTGTTTAAAGAATGCTTCTTTACAGAATTTGTTCCAAAAGTAAAAAATCACTTGAGAAGTCTTAAAATGCCTGTAAAGACCCTACTCATTCTCGACAATGTTCCAACACACCCAAGAAAACTAATTTCTGACAACATGAAAGCCATGTTTTTGCCACCTAATGTAACGTCCTTAGTTGCAACCAATGGATCAAGGCGTGCTTGTAAGTTTAAAAAGGAGATACTGGAGTAAGCTTCTTTCAGAAATTCTACAGCGAACCGAAAATGACGGAATAGGACATTTAAATGCTTTGAAAACAATAAATATCAAGGATGTGATCTACATGTTGGCAAGAGCTTTTGAAGAAATGACTCGTACAGCGTTTGTGAAGTAATGGAGAAAACTTTGGCCCGAAGTTGAAAACTGTGTAGAAAGTACGAAAGACGACAACACGGAAGTATTGAATGAGCCTGTGCCTGCCAAAGGTATGACGGATAATGATCATATTTCGCTGCTTAATGATTTTAAACTGGTGCTTGGATGTGAACACTTGAAGAAGATGACATTGAAAAATGGTTAAAAGGCGATGAACAGTTGGAAAATGAAACACTGAATTATGACGAAGTTATCAATACTGTCTGCTAAGAGGAGAACGGAGAAGAAGAGGAGAATGAAGAAGAGAAATAAGGGAAAGTTAGCCATATTGAAAGAAAAGAAGTTTTTGATGTTGCAGTAAGATGCATTGAACAACAACCGGCCTCATCTGCGATTGATGTGATGTTTATTAAAAAATGGCAATACTTTGTAGGTAAAAAAGTGTTAAGTTCAAAGAAACAAAAGAAAATTACGGACTTCTTCAAGTGAGTGTGAGCAAATTATTAATATTGTGCAACAAAGTATTAATTAAAATACAGTACAGTAAGTATTATTGTTATTTGTCATTTTTATTTATTTTCTGACACAATTTTCAGGTTAACTGTTCTTTCGTTCATCCTGTCCAGGTCCGGTCCAGTAAGGACCGGATAAGAGGGAGTCTACTGTATGTATATTTGTCAGTTTTTTCGTCTCCTTTACCCTTCCTAGAATTCTCGGGGGTAATGTAGCCTTCCTCAGATTAGGTCCTCATAGCATATATCGTCATTGGCTATTTCACTTGGGATGAAAAATCTTTGAACGAAATGTCTCATTGGACGAAACGACTTTTGCGGAATTCTTTCATTGGACAATTGTGCTGTGGACGAGCTGTCCCATTGGACAATTGTGCTATGGACGAGCTGTCCCATTGGACAATTGTGCTATGGACGAGCTGTCCCATTGGACAATTGTGCTTTGGACAAGCTGTCCCATTGGACAATTGTACTATGGACGAGCTGTCCTTTTGGACAATTGTGCTTTGGACGATCTGTCCCATTGGGCGAATCATCTCTTTAGAGCAATTATCCATTGGCCGAATCGTCGCTGTTTGACGAATTGGCACTGGACCAGT
Source organism: Ryuthela nishihirai (assembly GCA_038380435.1). Classification (NCBI taxonomy): domain Eukaryota; kingdom Metazoa; phylum Arthropoda; class Arachnida; order Araneae; family Heptathelidae; genus Ryuthela; species Ryuthela nishihirai. The sequence continues at coordinate 1,363,249 of JAWZYU010000064.1, forward strand.
CAGTCCTATCAGACAAATCGGCATTGTAGAATTTGGCATTAGGCGAATAGTACAGTCGCTCAAATAATATCCGAACACTATTCGTTGATTACAGAATTCAGGAAAAATATCTGACAACGATTGTTTTTAGAAATCAGTGATCTGGCTACTTTCGTGTACTGTACACGAAGGTTGGCAGATCACGAATTTCTAAAAAAAATCGTTGCGAGATATTTTTCCTGAATTCTGTAATCAACCATAATGTTCGGATATTTTTTGAGCGACTGTACCAGACCCTTTCTCACCTTTGAACTACTGGCTGCCATTAAGATATCCTCCATTAATGATATGAACATTTATTATACTTGCATTATACTAATCTCGTATAAAACCCTCCCCCCGTTTCACTTGTAGACAGTTTCTTCTCTATTTACAATAATCATCCTGAAGCAGATGGCAACACCTGTTACAAGTATAAGAGGAATAAAGCATTTGAAGCCTTATGAGCATGCTCAGATTCTGAGATTAGGCAACTAATCTCAGTTCCACGTAAAACGTTACCTATTTCCATCTCCGTTTGAGAATACGCTCATTTGGCATAATTAAAAACATATAACAAATAAACCACCAACGGGTGGGCCCCTATAGGCTAACCTTAAACACAAGCTAAAAATAGCATATATCATGCACAAGAGACCTAAAACGAGTAGCCTTCTTCAGAGAAAGCCATCATTTTAGGCCTCTTGTACTTATTCAGAACATTGTGATCATAATTAAGCAAAGTAGAAATAATCGCATTAGGATTATTTTTAACAGCCTCAAAAAACCTTTTTGAGATGCATTTAATATGGGTATGTATGTGGAACAAAAGTTTATTCAATTAAATTGTTTCATAAAACAGGTGGTAGTTAATTGTCAAATTTCATTTCTCTGTTTTTATTTATTTTCTTATTGTCCTTCAATGGTAATTTGTTGTGTTTGCAATTTGTTTTAATAATTCGTAATTTGTTAAATCACTAGATTAAACAAAGAAATAAAACGCCATATCAATATACCTTTCATACATTTCTATCTTCTGTTGAAAGCTATGAAAGGTGACAGATTTTTGGCGGTTGTAACATGACGAGAGCAGAGAGAAATGAGTAATTCGGAACTTATGTTACGTGGCGTTGCACTGCAATTTCAATTCGTTACTTATCTGTCTTGTCCTTTATCTGTGAACTTTACAGTTCTCTCATCGGTGAGACACTTGCGCAAAGGGACATCACCCGATGGCATCTTGACCTCCGCATTAGTGGGTGTGAATTGCCGTGCACGTGGCAAGAGCAGCATTCGTATGCAGATGGTAACGGAGAGGGAAATCGGCGCTATGGAACTTTCTAGAAGTCTGCCTTCGGTGTTTCTCACGGAAACAGGTCGGGTTCAAAACTCCCACGAAGGATCAGAGATTTATGAAAAAAGAAGGCATTAAAGACACTACTACGTTTCCTCAAACGTACTAGTATCTTCACTACCGTTTGCAAAAACTATAAAAAACCTATTAACTGTTTTTTAGCAACACGCATTTGGATAAAGTTGCCAGGACAAATATTTCCTAACAGATGACTCCAAAATTTCCCAGTATATTGGAATACACACCATGCCTTTTAACCCACAGTTTAACTGTTGCAATTCCCCTAGTTGCGTTAAAGGTGGGGGGAGGAACATCCCTCATTTACTTACATTAATACCGACAGAAATGCGCTCACATTAATATTAATAATTCACTCAATTTAATACTTTCTTTTGTTTGTCATAATGCTGTCTTAAATATTATAATTAGAAACGTTCATTCAATAATTGATATCATCAAAAGAAAAGCGAATTTCAAATTAAGAAAACCTATTCAAGTTGAAAGGGAGTTTCAATTTTTGACCAATTACAAAAATGTTAATGTCTCTAGACAAAAAAGGAAAGCATTGTTTTTTTTACCGCGTCTAAAAAAGAAGAAATAATGTATTGCTTTATTTTTTTTTTGCAAGTTTAGTCTGAAACCGATAAGGGCTCTGCAGGTTTGAAAGATTACCTGAAAATGCTGAGTCATTTGTTTTTATCCATAATATACGGGCAAGAACTTATCTATCAAGCATTGGAGAAATAATTAAAGCTTGGTACGCTAATGAGATTGCTTGAGATTAGTGGAGACCAGTGACGAATCCAGAAATATCCAGTCGCGAAAGGGATGTACATTTTCTTGGGTCTAATTTTCAAAGACTTCCTTTGAATTTTGCGCGGTACATAAAATGAATTCTACGAGGAAAGAGGTTACGTACTGAGACTGAATAATTTTAAGGAGGGGAAAACTCCTACCGTAATGAATCTTGGGAATAACAACTCTAATGAAACCTGTCGTCCACAATCTTCAGGGATTGTTGAATAAAATAATTTTTATTCACACTCACACAGATGCAAATATCCAATTCATGCAATGAAATGCATAATTCACGAGTTTAACTGAAATCATCTGAGTTATTAAAAACACCGATAATAGCAAGGCAAATATAACAAATGCCCCTGAAGCAACTACTTGCCACAGAGACTTGAGAGGAGGCTGTCGGTTTAATACGTCATAGAGAAGGTCTGTGAGGAAGACGAGACTTCAGCAGAGAGAGAACACAAACATTCGTATCTTAATCCAGGGTTCACATCCATGTCCCTTTGATTAGTAGCCAACCGCGATAACCACTCAGACACAGGACGTCATTGATAGAAAATAATTGGCCTTGAAAAGGCCACGCTCGGTTAAATGTGATGATCAGCCGTGGTCCCGTGTGTAGGAAAGGCTTATTCTCTGCACCTTAAAGAACATGGTGGGTGGCCTTGATACGAAATTACATATTTTTCTAACAACTATCCAGTAAGTTCCCTTCTCACAATCTGCTCTGATCTCTTGGTTCCCTTGTGACCTGGCTATTTAACCCATTGTGTGACACAAAGTGACGCTCGGAGGTTAAATAGCAGAGTGTTGGAGCTCCAGCTCTGCCTGCATGCTCAGATTTTATATTCTGAACTCCAAAATGTGAGACACCATTTCACTGAGCCTCGCTCCTCCTCCCCTCTTGCCTTTGTGCTCCATTGACGTTAAATTATATAAGTTATAATTGCATATTGAATTGATAGAGAGTGGTGATACCCTTCAAAGACCGAGTTAGTAAGTGATATACAACTTTGCAAATCATTCGATCAGAAGAACCCTAAGTACAGAGAGATAGTGGTAGAAAGAGATCCAGTTTACAGCTGTTTTGAGAACAAATGTTTTTGTCAAGAACATACAACCTGATCTTTAATGTGCCTGTTGTCTGATATTTTACACACGGGCCACCGATAAATGTCTCATCCAATAGACTATCTTTCGAAACCCATAAGTCTTCCCTTTCCACACCAAGGATACTAGATTTTTTTTTCTTTTCTTGATTTAAAACACATAAGACAGAGAAGAATCCTAGAAGCTATCCAACGAATAACCTTTTACAGGCATTCACATACAAGGGCATGCCCTACTAAGATCGAAGTCACTGATGACCACTGCTTCAGAGCTGACAAAGCACAAAAGAAAACACAGTTTGCGTTACTGAATAGTCAGTAGGTCCGTAATCACTATGCCAAGGCTTAGAATGTAGCACTATGCCAAGGCTTAGAATGTAGCACTATGCCAAGCCTAACCATTATGGTAAGGCTTAGCATACAAAAACTCAGATGGTAGCCTCTGGAATGGGCTTGGAAAGGCCGCCGCCCGTCGGATGGGACGTTAAGCCGTGGTCCCGCGTGTGGGAGAGTCATACCCTATGCAAGTTAAAGAACACGCTGTATGGCCTTGACGGGAGGCTACCATCTGTCTCCCAACAGCTGTTCCAGTGGGTACCCTCCTCCAACCTTCTCTGGGCCTTCGGGTCCATGTGACCTGGCCATTTAGCCCATGGTGTGCAAAAAAGTGCCGCTCAGAGGTAAAACAACCCAACCCAACCCAAATGGTAGCCTCTGGTGAATGCCTTCCAGTGTGTTTCGTATGGTGCACAACGTACGGCTGTGTGAACCTGACTACAAAATATCTAAGATATATTTCCAGCAACTGAGAAATAGTAATAGTGCTCCAATAATGTTTTCATAAGAGTAGTAGGTAATATTCTCTATTCATATGGTACTACTGAATATAAGTGAGATTTTTGATTCATTACAAATGATCTGTCACATTCGTTTTGTGTGTGTCGATGACCAGCAGAGCCTGTCTGTTTAATGGGCCATAGTTGAAGATCTGGGAGGATGGCAGGACCTCTGAAGAAACACAACAAGAATAACCATAACCCGGGGCTCGAACCCAAGTCTCTTTGACCAATAGCGTAGCGTGCTAAATACTCGGCCAGGAGACGCCTAAAAATAAATGTCCCCTTAACTTTGGGTTATTTCACTTCTAAGCGGCACTTTTCTGCACACCATGGCCTAAATGGCGAGGATATAAAACCACGAACACTGAGAGAAAGTTAGGGGAGGGGACCAACAGCTGTTGGGAGACAAATGGCAGCCCACTGTCAAGGCCATTAATTGTGTTCTTTCACGTGCATGGAGTATGACTCTCCCGCACACGGGTCCACGGTTTAACGTCACATCCGACGGACCGACGGCCAGTGGCCTTTTCAAGCCCACTGGTGTTCCCTACTGACCAATGGCCAGGCTGGTAATTTTTACTTTAATTTTCGAGATTTCCGATTGTTAATTGGCCAACTCGAATATTACCGGTCCATTTTAACTTTTGTTACCTTCCTTTCATACGGGACATTTTCCCAGTCAGTCTGAAAGACATGCAAATCAGATGCCATGAATGTCACCTTCTTTCGTACACTTTTTTTCTCCTTATTAATCTTCATTTCTTGATGAATTGAAATATATGAACCCTGGCTACAAATTGAATTAAAACCAGCCGAGAGACACAAAATTCATTTGAAAGCTGGTGGAGATTCATAATTCTTCAGAGCAAAGGGTTCATGAATTCAGTCTGTCTGTAACAGGGCAGACACTGTCAGACATACAGTAATTGAAAATTCTCGTTTCAACTTATTCTCAACATCCTATTCTACCGAAAATTTCTTTGTCCTTATCATCATTTCATTGTGAGCTTCGAGAAACTGCTGGAATGGGACGTTACCATGGCCCAAAAGATGGGTTGGGTTGTTTTATTTCTGATGGGCACTATTTAACACAGTGAGCTAAATGGAAAAATCACAAGGACCCGTTGGGAGAAGGAGACCCATTGGACTATTGATAGGCACTATTTTCACACAATGGGCTGAATAGCCAAGTCACAAGAATCCCGAGAACTTTGGGAGAAAGAGACCACTGGACTGATGATTAGCCTTTTTTTTCACACAATGGGCTCAATGATCATGTCTCAAGAATACCGAGAACATTGTGGGAAGGAGACCAACTGAACTGCTGATAAACACTTTTCACACCATGTGGTAAATGACCAAGTCTCAAGAATCCCGAGAACTTTGGGAGAAGGAGACCCACTGTACTACTGATTCGCAAGCAAAGGACTTCGTTGTTTCAGTAGAACTACGATTTTGGCTGAAATGATTTTGCCTACTAAATCCGAAGTCCGCTTAATAAAGGTTACTCTTTATCTTAAAACTATTAAGGTAAAGTTTCTACCCTGTTCAAAATAAGTTCTGAACGCACAGGCTTACTGATTGGACCAGGCTAACCCGACGTTGCTACGTAATGTATTTAAATTCCTACTACAAGTATTAACATAAGCAGTTTTGAATATTTGTTAAAATTAATCCGAGGTGCATACTAATATAATAGTAGTAATTGTTTTAGGCTACTTTTTCACTTTATTCATTTTCACTTGATATAATTACATTATGAAGAAATGCAGCATGGCTTTAGTTTCACCATTTTGATAAAAATAACATTCTGCTGTTTACATTGTTTGATATTAAAAAAAAAAATCTTGTTACCCTCTCCTCTCCTTCTAGACAACCGTGCGGGATTCGCTGATAAAAATTATGGAAAATCTCAATATTTATCATTTCATGATGGTTATGATTGTCACCCTAGGTAGCATGTTTACTAATATGCAAAGATTCCAATGTGACTTTAATATGTCTTTACCGAGAAAACGAGCGACAAACGCCCTTAAAACTTTCTAAAAGAAAATGATGGTGATATTCTACATTGTCATGAATTATCTGTTGAACAAAGATTTAGACATTACTATCCGTAATATTATGGGACTCAAGGTATCGCCGTATGTCCCTGGAATTCAAAATAATTAGTTTAATTATGATTCAAGCTCCCATCCATTTTCACCGTTCCAGAAGTTTGCACGACCCCATGTATTAAAATATTCTGAAATTTTCGGAGATTCTTACTTTGAAGCCCAAAATTATTATGTTTTTCCAAAAACGGTGAAATTTATCGGACGTTTTCGGAAATTTGATCCTTTTGATATCTATATGTCACTTTTTATGTTAAAATAAAGTAATTTTCATATAAATTTCAGTTAAAAAAATGAAAAGATAATTTGCATTAAATTGCAAACGGTGGAGGGGTTAGCTACTACAGAAACGACCTGCTTTCGAGCTCTGGATAAAGTGTACAGGTTTGTGTCGTCTTTTTCCTGAGAAAGCTCGTCTTCATCAAAAACAAGCGATTAAACACAATACATATAAAGTGTATATTAAACTGAGAAGCTCTTGTGAGTCGTCTCAGGGAAGCACCTGTCTAAAAATCGATGGGGCTCATATTTAAGTTAGAGATGCTATTTAAAACTTTAAACATTAGCTTATTATTGATGCACTTTATTTCATTACTGCAACTGCAATGAAATTTAGATTGATTTACACACAATATATGTGCTCTTTTTTAAACCGATTACCATATACTAAAATTGATCATAATTCTTCACTACGCTATTTTATTCTTGGAGACATAAAGTGAAAAAATCTAAAAATGGACTGCCATTTATTTTGATGATGAGAAATATGCGAATAATATTCATTTGCGCAACTTTTCATAAATAGGGAGGATAACGAGATATTTAAATATAAATATATATATAAAGTATGGTAGAATAATTCAAAATTTTAAAATAAATAAAACCATAAAGCATTTATTAAATATATAGAAAGTTTTTCACTTTTGTATAAGGTTTTTGCAGAAGATTAAATTACTTGAAATTTATTTGAAAACTCAGAACTTCTAAATGTAAATCTGTTTATATATATATATACACACTAGAATTACAACTGTTAAATACCCCAATTATGCATTGATTTCCATTTTATTCTTCCAAGTCATCGGTTTGCTCCTGAAAACTTGGGGCTCTCATTTACGAACAACAAAAATATATAACATAATTTATATATTGATAATAATCCGCAGAATCATAAATGTACCCAGAACGTTAATTAATTCAACTTACCTTTTCCGTCTATCTTATATAACGATAATAATCTAAGAACACTTGATCTGATAATCAAGTTCGGCGTTATAAGAAGATCTCGCTTCTAACAATTCCCTTACTTTCGGACAAATGCCGACGCCGAAATGAACTTCATTGATACTTTCTGTCTCAACCAACAGCAGTGCTTTGTAGGTAACAAGATTCATCTACCTAGTTTGACCTTGGAACCGGTATTTTGATCATGCAAAAAAACCCATCTGAACAAAAGTTCTTCTAATCTCGGTTCCGAAACCGTTATCACGAGACATACCTTTCTTATGTGGTGTGCAGTGAAAATATTTTAAGGAAGGTCTACCGATTTGACATATTTATCGATACACGTACCCCGTACCTAGTTTAGGGAGGGAAGGGGGGCTAGTTTCGCTAATTGGCGCAAATATTAATATTAATATAATAATAATATTAATATTTACCCGAAAAAAATGCTGCGAATGAAAGACTATTCTCTATTATTTCCCCAACTGAAAGTCTACAGTATGAATATTGGTGATTTGTGTAATTTTTAACATCCATTTACTAACAGATTGCGATTATCTATTACTGAGAAAGCATTACAAATCTTCAGTTGATATTTTTAATTCTAATGAAAACTGTTTCAAGTTATTACACATTTTTGACTAGACACGACTCTAGAAATATATCCCCGGATATTTATAAAGTTTAAAGTTGGTGCTCACTTAAATAATCTCATAGGATCGTGATCAAACTTCATTAATTTTGTAATGACATCAGGAGCGTTTGGATGTTTTGTCCATTACATGTAGGTATTAATAATTTAAAAAAATATTGAAAAACATCTAATAGGGCTACTACCTTTACAATTTTGTTGTTACAATTGCGTTGTGGTTGGTATACTACTGGGTATGGCGGTTATTATAATTGTGCAAACACCTTTCTTTTTGTTTGTACCATTTCGTTGTTTTTATTATTACTACTATTAATATGCTGTTGTACTAGTGGGTGTAGTGGTTATTGTACCAACCTTTTTGTTTCCTCAGTTACTGATCTACTGCAGGAGGTAAAATAGAGGAAGACGTTTCCAAACATCCACCAACGAATCACCTTGTTGTCACATCTCAAACACATGAGCTTTTTCCAACAGATGAGACCTTCTATTTAATGAGGATTTAAATGAGCGATTGAAAGAAAGCCGCTTCTTTCAAACCCCTAAAGATGCTGTTAATCGAACGAAAGTGCTCAGAAAGTTTCAAAATTGTAGAACACATGGCTAAAGGAAATAAATAAGAAGATAGTACTTCCCTAATATTTAGCGGAAAAACTACATGCGAAAATGTTTATGTTTGGGTCTTATCACGTTTACGTTAAATCTAGAATGCCTGATATTGACGTTCTGTGCATTGCATCCCGGCATGTGGAGAGAAAATAAATTTTTTGGCACATTTGTTCAGTTTCTCAGCTTCTTTTGTTTCTCCTACGTACCGTAGAGGTTGGGTTGTTTTACCTTTGAGCGGCACTTTTTTGCACACCATGGGCTAAATGGCCAGGTCACATGGACCCCGAAGGCTCAGAGAAGGTTGGGATCCACTGGAACAGCTGTTGGGAGACAGATGGTAGCCTCCCGTCAAGGCCATCCAGTGTGTTCTTTAACGTGCACAGGGTATAGCTCTCCCGCACACGGGCCCACGGCTTAACGTCACATCCGACGGACGGCGGCCTTTCCAAGTCCATCGTTGTCCCCTACTGACCGTGGGCAGGGCGGGGAATTTTGCGGGGATAAATCTCAACGCTGATCAAGCTGGGACTCGAACCTGGGAACTACAGATTACGAGCCTGGTGCGCTACCGACTGAGCCACCCCCGGCCCTACGTACCGTAGGATATTCATAAGTTCCAGTTGTCAAAATTAAATTAACTGATGTCGAGTTAGATATGTCCATGTTCATTTAGCTCTTCGAATCTTTATCAAAATTCTAGATCTTAGAGTTCATAATATACTCAGAAATCTCGCTATCAAATGTATCCCAAGCTTAAACGAATTTCACATTACAAAAGAGCCCTAAGGTATATTAAACTGTGGGATAAAAGGCGTGGTGTATATACCAATTTATTTGGATACCAAGGTAGCATCTCATGGGCAATATTAGTGTGCAAGAGTATGCCAACTTTATCCAAATGCGAACTGTTCAAAAATAGTTAATAGGTTATCCATGGTATCCAGCAAGTCGGGTTGTAGAATACCAGTAGCTTTCACGAAACACATTGTTAGCTTGAATAGCCGATCTTACTTTTTTTACACTTCGATACTGTTCTTCAATAAAGATATGCATTCTGAAGAGATGGTGGGGTTATTATTGGTACCAAATGGTTAGCTAACCATTTAGAACAAAATGTAACTCCTGTTTTTATCAAAATTCTTGTGTTAATCTAACAATGTCAGCAATAATTGTAAATAAAAGAAAAATTTGAGTAAGGCTTTTCCTTAACAATATATTGCCAAGAATATCCAAGTGGGACGAATTATTTGAACCAATGAACTTTTACCACTTTTATAAGCTTTCCCCTATTTTTATTGCAGCCTGCTCTTCTAAAGAGACACATTTGTAATTGTGCTGTTTGGTTGAATCAATTTATTTTCTTGTATTAAGCTTGGAATCTCATTCAGAAATATCTGTGTCAATATGAAATAGTTAATTTTACTGTCCAAAATAATTGATGGTAGTAACCAATCGTTTTGGTTAATTCGATTAGGATTTAAAGAGGAGGACATTAATAGTGATCTAACCTTAGATATTAATAATTTGTTCCACATTATTACAAAGCAGTCTGTTCCTTGTAAATGATACGAAACATGTAATGCAACTGGAAATGAAGTACGGGAGTCAATTTTTATTTGGAAAAAAAAAACTACATTTTAGGTTCCTTATTTTCGTTGATATCAAGTTGGAATTATTGTAAAAGGAATTTATTTTGAATGTGAGAAATGTTTTGTAGATATTGCAGAAAAGTAATTAAAAGTTCTTGAGAAATATATTACGTTTGAAATCGCTTGAATATAAAAAGATGTTTTGCTTGGAGAAAGTGACAAATGGTGTTGGATCCCTCTTACTGCTTTTCAACGAGTAGTAGAATCTAAGCAACTACCTGTACTGGAAGCAAGTGTTGAGCCAACACGATACTAATGATTTTACGTTGTTCCTTCATTTTTTGTCCATTACTTATACTTGCTAATAATTTAAACAAAAAAATATTGAACAGCATCTGATAGGTCTACTATTACTATTATTATGTTCATGTCCGTACTGGGGATAGTGGTGGTGTGTATAACATTGCAAACACTTATCTTTTGTTTCCGCAGTTCCTGATCTACTGAAGGAGGTGAAATAGCGGAAAACGTTGGGAAAAATCCACCACCGGATCACCTTGGTGTTACATCTTCCACAGATGAGCTTTATACTGCAGAGAGAAACCGTCTATTAACTTAAGAATTAAATGAGACCTTGAAGGAATGCCGCTTTTACGAATCTCCTTAAGAAACTGTGCATCGAATGAAAGTCCTTAGTAGTTTTGTTGAGGACTTTCATTCGATGCACAGCTCTTTAAATTTTCTCACTTGTCCTCAACGAAATTGGCAAACTGTAAAACACATGGATAAAAGAAGTAAAAAAAGAAGACAGCACTTCATCAATATTTAGTGGAAAAAGTACATGAGAAAAATATAAATTGTAAAATTTAAAAAATACCTTTCATCCTATAGAGCCGTAAAAAGTAGAAAATAAACCTAAAGCATATCGATGGTGCATTCAGTCACTGAGTTTGTATTCATTTCAAACGAATGTAATGCGACGGCAATCTTGTCGGATAGGTCAATCGGCGTGCTATCTTCCTTCGAAACGAACTCAGTGACCGATTGCACCATCAATATTATTCCTTTTAGGTTTATTTTCTACTTTTCAGCGCCCTATAGTGTAAGCGAATACCGAAATCGTTAACGACAGTCATTATACGAGCTTTCACTTGACACCTAACTCTTAACTGTAGACCTTGTCGTTCGAAGGATGTAGTAAAACCACTTTCATATTTCCCGTTTTCAGGGGGAAGAAAACACGGGGGTTAATTGTTTCATAGCCTAAGACACTCCCTGGCGTCAGAAGCTTTCATTCGACGTATAGCTTGTTACTTTCACAATCGCGTTCTGGAGATTTAGTGAAAAAATATTACCTTTTTTTTAGGTGGGAAGAAAGCACGGGGGGGGGGTCCCTTTTTCGTAGCTTACGACATTTCGCCTGTCAGTAGCTTTCATTTGTCGTATACCTTGTTACTTTCGGTCTTCGTGTTCTGGAGATACAGCTTTAGAACAGTTTCATAACGCCCTTTTTTAGGAGGGAAGGAAGCAAGGGGGTCAATATTTTATAGCCTATGACACTACCTGCATCACAAGGTTTCATTTTGAACGTAATGTTTATCCATCGCGTTCGAAAGATATGGTGGCACAACCTTTTGTCAAATCCACAAACCGACCAAACGACAAATTTCAAACCAAGAGCAATAGGAAGATAGGGGAAAATGTTTGGATTTAACCAAATCACGTAAGCACTAGAACACATTGCATCTGACATTGCATAAAACAGCTGACAGAAATATCAGCAGATGCACCCGTCGCGATGATATGCACAAGAAATGAGTGCTTTACATCCCGATCTGTGAATAATTTTTTTTTTTTCTGTGTACTGCATCACGACAAGTGGAGAGAAACGACTTTTTTTACAACATTTGTTCAGCTTCTGGGAGAACATACTGAAGTGGAAAGCCTATCTTAACATAGGATATGCATAAGTTGCAGTTGTCACAATTACATTTGCTGGTGACGAGGTAGATATGGGCTATGCTCGTTTGGCTCTTTAAAGCTCTGACAAAGTTCGAGATCTTAGAATTTATAATCTAGTAAGAAATCACGGTATCAAGTGTATCCGTAGCTTAAACGGTTCTTGCATTAGAAGAGAGCTGTTCGAAATTAAATTCAGCAAAGAATGCTTTAAATTGTTCCAGAGATGTATTAAAATGTGAGCTAAAAGGCGTGGTTTGTATTCCAATATACTTGGATATCAAGGTGCCCTCTCATGGGCAACATTAGTAGCAAGAGTATGAAAATTTTATCCAAATGCGAGTTACTCAAAAACAGTTAATAGGTTCTTTATGGTCGTAGTTGAAGGTACGGTGCGTTTGGTGCAACGAGTTGTTGTACGTATTGATTGCTCTTTTTTTAAATCTGGGATCCTGTACTTGAATGAAGATAGGCCTTATGAACATCAGCCGGCGTCATCCTGTGTTCTTTATGGCTAACTAACCATTTAGTACATCATAACATCATTTTTTCTCTATTAAAATGTTTTTCCTTAACAAATAATATAATATCAGGAAATTGGATAATAGATTTGAACTAATGAACTTTTACAAAGATAACCTTATTTTGACTGGGACTTCCTAACCGGAGGTGACACATTTGGAATCATGTGTTTGACTGTTTTTTTTTCAAAAATTTAGTTTTCAGCTTAGAATCTCATTCAGAAATATTTGTAGCTCAATGTAATAGTAACTTTTATTGTCCAATAGGAAATATTGTGAATAGTAGACAAGTTGGGTAGTTTTACCTCTGAGCGGCACTTTTTTTTGCATACTTTGGGCTAAATGACCAGGTCACAAGGACCCGATGGCTCAGAGAAGGTTGGTGGAGGGGACCCACTCGAACAGTTCTTGGGAGACAGATGGTAGCCATCCAGCGTGTTCTTTAAAGTGCACAGGGTATGGCTCTCCCCCACATCGGGCCACGAAAAAACGATCCATCCGACGGACGGCGTCCTTTTTCAAGCCCATCGGTGTCCCTCTACTTACCGTGGGTAGTGCGAGGTACTATCCAATTAACTCTGGTTAATTAGGATTGGAAGAGAAGATAGTTAATGCTGATCTAATAATAATAACTTTTTTCTCATTCTTACAAAACAAGTTGTTGCATGTAAGCGGAAGTGAAGTATATAAGAAGAAATGAACTATTTCCATGAAAGTGTTCTGCATGCGAGATGAAACAAGGATCAGTAAAAGCACATGTTTCTAAGAAAATCCCTCAAGAGCAACAGGTTTCTATTGCCTACTATATTCTGCGAAATATTTTCATTTGAAGGAAAAACACTTTTCCTGTTTTGTTGATTTTAAGAATCAGGAAAAACGTTTGGATAAATTGTTCCCTGTTGTGTTTTAGTGTAAAGTGTTTTTTATTTGCAGGAAAAACAATTGCATTTTAGCTTTTTTATTTTCGTTGGTATCAAGATCGAATCTATCGTACAAGGAATATTTTCAAATGTGGGGAAAAAACTTTATTTTATTCTACTTTGTTTTTCCCAAAAGCTTGTCAAAGAATAATTAAGAGTTCTTGAAATATATAATATATTTGTCATCTTTGGAAAAATGAGATTTTGCTTTGTCAAATGGAAAATTTCGTTTCTTTTTTTATCTGAAATTCAAAAAAAAATTTAATGTATCTTAATAGGTGTATTCTACAGCTATGGAACATATATAATTTTGTTTTAAGGAAAAAACTTTATCTTTTAGATTTCTTATTATTATTGATATTAGTTTGGAATTATTGTACAAGGAATTTATTTTAAATGTGAGTAAAATATTTTATTTTTTCTTTATATAAACTACTAATAGATATTGCAGAATTTGAAAAGTGTACAAAAACATACTTTTTGTTCGATAAAAAAATCGTTATTTCATGTTTTTTGTACTAAACTTTCCAATGTGTAATTTAATGTGGAGCAAATCAGATTTTGTTTTGGGAAAAAACTATATTTTAGGTCTCTTATTTTCGTTGACAAAAATGTAGAATTATTTTACAAGACACCAAACAAAAACCCCTTTTCATTTCGAAGGATTTGAAATGTATAAAATTAGTTCAAGAATCCTTAATAATTATGATCCAATTTCTACAAATATTTTCAAATATAATATTGAACAAAATAATTTTTTTCTCACAGTTCATATCGATTTCTTGAAGAACAATTCCGAACTGATTTTACCTAAATAAGAAATCTAAAATGTAGTTTTTTCCCTCCAAATAAAAAACATTTAACATTACACCTAAATAGGAAACGTTGTATTAACACGTGATTCCTGTTTTTCAAATTCAATGAAAAAATACAACCAAAAGTTGTTGTTTTTTTTCCTACAAGTGAAAATATTTCACGTATATTACATAGTACGCATCGGAAACCTCGGCATCACGAAGCCTATTCTTAAAAATAGGTACATTAACTAATCTTCCTTCCCACATGCAGAACTCTTTCAAGTAAATAGTTTGCAAATTGGTTTCTTCTCATATACGCAACTTGTATACGTGTTTCGAAACATTTACATGGAACAGTTTGTTTGTAATAATGTGGATGAAATTATAATATTTAAGGTTAGATGAATATCAACATTCTTCTCTTGAAATCCAAATCCAATTAACCAAAGCGATTTTCTAGTACCCTCAATTTTTTTCATTCAGAAGAGTAAACGTTATTATTACATTGTGCGACAGATATTTCTCAATGAGATTCTAAGCTTAGAACAAGAATTTTGGAACATTTGGACATTTAGAAAACTTGAAAAAAAAAGACATTTCGAATTTTGCTGTTTGATTGAATTTTTAGTCAACGAAACCACATAACTCCAAATGCCTCTGCTCCTTATACGAAGTTATAATTAAAATAATGCAAAGCTTGTACAAGTGAAAAAAGTTAATTGGTTCAAATAATTCATACCATTTGGATTATCCTGACATAATATTATTTGTTAAGGAAAGCCCTTTCTCAAATTCATCTTTTACTACAATTATTGCTGACATTGTTACATTGTACATTAGCATACGAATTTTAATAAGGATAAGCAGGTGTTGTTATTGGCGTTAATGGGTTAGCGTAAGATTCATTAAGTATTAGGGTCAGAGACAAAACAGGCGAGTAGCTTTCTCGTACAACTTCTCTCTACATTTCGTACTGGTATTCTCACTTGCGAATTTAGGTGTATCATAAAGAACCTATTAACTCTATTTGAACTGCTTGCATTTGGATAAAGTTGCCAGTACAAATAATGCCCAAGAGATAGCCCATAGGTATCCAAGTGTATTGCAGTACACACCACTCTTTTTAGCACACAATTAAATACACGTCGGGGGCAATTTAAAACATTCTTTTTTGGGTACAATTTGAAATAGCTGCTCTATTACACGACACCCATTTAAGCTTCGAACATACTTGAATTCGAGATTTTTGAGCAAACTCTCATCTATAAGATCTCCAGTTTCGCCAAAGGTTTGATGATATAAACGAGCATAGACCATATTTGCCATATGACCAGCAAATGTGATTTTGACAACAGGAACTATGCTTGTTCGATGGCAGTCCATTTCACGCTGTTTTTAAGGAGATAAACAGAACTTGTGAAAAAGTCGTATCTCTCGACATTTCGAGATGCAATAAACAGAAGATCAATTATGCAAATATAACTGTTCGAGTTTTCAAATCAGGTAAACAAGTTTGAGGTTTTGTATAGAACAATCGGATATTAGCGAGGGGGATTGTACCGTTAGAGTTTCCCTGTGGTTCTCCCGGGACCACAGGTGCTTTGTTGATGGCACCATTTTCATACTGAAAGAAGGCTCTCTCTTCGTGAAAGAGACCTGCTCTCTCTTGTTGAAAGGACACACTCTGTCTGTTGATGAAAAGACACACACACACACTCTCTCTCTCTTGATGAAAGGACACATTCTCTCTCTTGATGAAAGACTGCTCTCCGTGAAAGTTTTTTCTCTCTTAATGATCTACTGATGGAGGTGAAATGGCGGAAGACGTTGCCAAAACATCCACTAACGAATCATCTGGGTGTTACATCTCCCAGAGTTGAACATTATCCAACAAACAGCGACCGTCTATTAACTGAAGAATTAAATGAGGCCATTGAAAGATTGCCTCTTTTATTAATCCCCTAAAGAAGATATGCATCGAATGAAAGTGGTCAGCAAAGTTGCTACGCTGTAGAACACATGAATAAATGAAATAAATAAGAATGAGCTACCCCCGCCCCATCCAAGAAGCGGAAGCAAGTCGTCGCTTGTTTTGTTTATAGTACAGTGCATATTTTCTTCAGTTCCTCTTTCTGAAAATTGCAATGCACAATGTACTGCGCGTATACAGGAGTATGTGTTGTGATCTATTAATTATTGTGTAGTACAAAATGAACGGGTGCAAACGTAAGCGTAATGTCGTTACGATGGAGATGAAATTAAAAGGTTAGAAAGTATTGACAAAGGTGATCCAGTAAAGCTTATTTGTGATGAAACAGATGTTGGTAAAAGCACGGTAAATGATTGGAGAAGGAATAGAAAATCTTTAGAAGATTTTTGCACTCAAGTCGAGTCTGAAAAAACGCTTTCTTCTCGGTGCACTCTTAAAAAGCCGAAAAATTAAACTGTTGATGATGCACTTTGGTTATGGTTCATGCAAGAGCGTTGAAAAGAAACGCCAATCAGTTGGCCAATCTTGAAAGAAAAAGCATTAATCCCTCATTCTAAAATCGAAAATGGGGGAGATTTTTCAGCAAGCGAGGGATGGCTTCTCGCTGGAAAAAAAACGGCATGGTGTTCACTACTTTGGTGTTTGTGGTGAGAAATTTTCAGCTGATTCGTTAGCAGAAAAGGAATTTTCAGAAAAACTTTTAGTTCTTATTGAAGAAGGCCTATGCGCAGAACAAATCTACAATGTAGAATGAAACTGGGTTAAATTTTAAACTTCTTCCAACGAAAACGTTTGTGACAATGCAAGAAACCTCAGCATCAGGATTTAAAACAAAGAAAGAAAGAATCACTATGGCTGTGCGTACAAATGCTGCAGGTACACAGAAACTTACTCTTTTCGTAATTGGGAAATGAGCAAACTCCGAGCTTTCAAGCATTTAAATTTAGCTGCTCTGACAGTTTACTGCAAAGCTCAAAAGTCTGCTTCGATAGACTCATATTTTTTTAAGGAATGGTTCTTTACAGAATTTGTTCCAAAAGTAAAAAAAAAAAACTTGAGAAGTCTTAAAATGCCTGTAAAGGCCCTACTCATTCTCGGCAAATGCCCCAACACAACCAAGCGAACTCATTTCTGACAACATGAAAGCCATGTTTTTGCCACCTAATGTAACATCTTTAGTGCGACCAATGGATCAAGGCGTGCTTGTAAGCAAGAAAAGGCGATACAGGAGAAAGCTACTTTCAGGAATTCTACAGCGAACCGAAAATGACGGAATAAGACTTTTAAATGCTTTGAAATCAATAAATATCAAGGATGTGATCTACCATGTTGGCAAGACAAATCGACATTGTAAAGTTGACATTAGGCGAATAGTACAGTCGCTCAAATAATATCCTAACACTATTCATTGATTACAGAATTCAGAAAAAATATCTGACAACGATTGTTTTTAGAAATTAGTGATCTGGCAACTTTCGTGCACTGTACACGAAAGTTGCCAGATCACTAATTTCTAAAAAAAATGGTTGCCAGATATTTTTGCTGAATTCTGTAATAAACCATAGTGTTGAGATATTTTTTGAGCGACCGTACCGGACCCTCTCTCACCTTTGAACTACTGACTGCCATTAAGATATCTCAATTAATGATATAAACTTTTATACTTCCAGTGAACTATTATCGTTGGAAACCCCCCGTATCACTTGTCTTCTCTATTTACAAACATCATCCTGAAGCAGATGGCAACATATGTTACAATTATACGAGGAATAAAGCATTTGAATCCTTAAGCGTATGCCCAGATTCTGAGATTAGGCAACTAATCTCAGTTCCACGTAAAACGTTACCCATTTCCATCTCCGTTTGAGAATACGCTCATTTGGCATAATTAAAAACATATAACAAGTAAACTACCAACGGGTGGGCCCCTATAGGCTAACCTAAAACACAAGCTAAAAATAGCATATATCATGCACAAGAGACCTAAAACGAGTAGCCTTCTTCAGAGAAAGCCATCATTTTAGGCCTCTTGTACTTATTCAGAACATTGTGATCATAATTAAGCAAAGTAGAAATAATCGCATTAGGATTATTTTTAACAGCCTCAAAAAACCTTTTTGAGATGCATTTAATATGGGTATGTATGTGGTCGATGCCCAAATCTTTATGAAGTTGTCTGTTAGTAACAAATCAAGGGACATCGAGAGCAGAATCAATATTTTTTTTCCAAGAACTAAATCTTTTTTATATTTGTGGACAACTAATCTCAGGAAAATTTGTTTTTCTTATAAATGATGGACATATTGTTGAAATACATCCGTGATATACCCTTCGAAATAAAGGGAAGATGACCTTTGATTGAACGAACTAAAGATAATTTAATTAAATTATTTTATAAAACAGGTGGTGGTTAATTGTCAAATTTCATTTCTCTTTTAACTTATTTTCTTATTTGTTTTTCAGTCGCAATTTGTTGTGTTTGCAATTTTATTTAATACTTCGAAATTTGTCAAATCACTAGATTAAATAAAGAAACAAAACACCATATCAATACACGTTTCAAACATTTCTATCTTCTGTTGAAAGCTACGAAAGGAGACAGATTAATGGTGGTCTTAACATGACGAGAGCAGACAGAAAATGAATAATTCGTACCTTACGTTAGGTGGCGCTGCACTGCAATTTGATTTCGTTACTTATCTGTCTTCTCCTTCATCTGTGAATTTACAGTTCTCTCATCGGTGAGACACTTGTCCAAAGGTATATCACCCGTCGGTATCTTAACCTCCGTATTAGTGGAATGGAGAGGGAGAGCGATGCTACGGAACTTTTTAGAAATCTGCCTAACTCCTCTTCGGTGTTTCTAACAGGTCAGGAGGGAAAAACAAAGGATCGAGAAAGAGGAAATGGGAAAAGGAGGCAATTCATTTCGAGATGGAGCCAGTTGGAGGATGTAGACAAAAATGGCGAAACCGGATCCAAAGGCATACGGTTACGACACTCTCCACAAAAGAAGCTTTCATTTGATAACCTAACTGTGGATACTAATATTCGGAAGAGAGAAGGACGATTTGCATAAATCTCCTTTTTTATGGGTAGAAGATTATGGGGCCAAATAATGACATCCCATAACGCTTCTGACACCCAAGCATTCATTTAACGCACTATGCACTGCATTTCGTGGAACAATAGCCCTGAAAAGCACAGAAAGTGACACATGAAATAATTACCTGTAAAAAATTGTCAGGAGTGGCAAATATTAAATTTCAGCTCTAAGAGACAACATAGTTATCCACTTCTTGATAGGTGGCACCACTGTGCGAATCAAACAAAAAATGCGGGAAAGTTAAGTCACACTAGTTGAAGAAGAAACGCCAGCAGTTGATGGTATAATGGTTAGCATACCTGGCCGGTTACCGGAAGATATGGGTTCGAATCCCATTCATGGCACAACCAGTTTTTTCAGTTCATTACTTTGTTTTTCATGTCTACAGGACATCTATGATACTTTACCACGAAGAGTGACATCATTTGACGGTTTGTATGTTTGTTCCATAATTAATGGAAAAAACAACAGACATCACGAGAAAAACAATAAGAAAATAGGTAAAAAATATACCAAAAAAAACGTGAAATGGTCGTTAAGATAAAGAACTTGCTTGTGGCATATCGATTTGAAAACATCAAATATTGTCGTTAAGATGTGTAACAAATGCTGAAATAGTAATTAAAATAAGACTATAATTAAATAATTCACAAAAATTTTGTTTCTTTCAATTTATCGGTATGCCATAATCTCACACAATTTCTAGTTGAATGCTTTCAGGTAATTCATAACAGAAAATAAAATTTTGAAATCAGATTAAAAGATACTTTAGAATGAATATTAAAGAAGTTAGAATTAGAAGTTAGATCAGAATTTTTCGCGACATATTACTGGGTCTTGAAACCAATTTTATGGTTTCCGACAACTGGGCAGCTGTTAGGAGACATGATAGCCTGCCTTTGAGGCCATCCAGCGTGTTTTTTGACGTGTACAGTGCATAGCACTCCCTCACTTGGGGCCATAGCGTAATATCCCACCTGATGGACGGCGGATTTTCCAAGCCTATCGGTGTCCTCTAAGATCCGAGGACAGCGCGTGAAGGGTTTCCAGTGGTAAAATGCAATGCAATGAATGGCGAGACTCGAACCTGGGAACTAGAGACTGGCCTACTACCGACTGAGCCACCCTCTCTCCATTGGTTAAGATGAAATGTATTTATAAATTTTGGTTCATCATCATCATCATCATCCTCAACCAGCCATGGGCTACGGATTTCCAACCAGACCGTGCAATTTAGTTCTCCAAGCAACTCTATCCTGAGCTACATCTACTGCATCCGGCCACTGCACACCAATTCTAACAAGGTCCTGTTTGACATTGTCTGCCCACCGCATCCTAGGTCTCCCCCTCCTTCTGAGGCCTTTAGGCACACTGTTCATAACCCTATTCGCCAATCTATAATTATTCATACGGGCAACATGGCCAAACCAACGGAGTCTCTCTCTGCACAATATGCTGCTTAAAGGAGGTTGCAAACTCCTTTGCCTAGTCTCATCATTAGTTACAAAGTTGAACCACCTAATGCCCAAGATACTGCGTAAGCATCTGGAATCAAAAGCATCTAGTTTCCTGTTATCTTGTTTACAAAGTGTCCAAGTTTCACTACCATAACTAACCCTAAAAGGAACCAAACTATTATACAGTCTAATTTTAGTCTTGAGGTGTATACGCCTATTTCTCCACACTCTCCATAGGTTCTTAAAAGTCCCGGCAGCAATCCCTATTCGTCTGTTAATCTCATGCCGCACATCACCATTATCTGTTACATAGCTCCCAAGATAATTAAACTGTGACACCTGCTCAAGACTGCAACCATTCAGATTAACTGAATCACAGCCTGCCTGACCAATTTTCATCACTTTAGTTTTCTCTCTGTTTATAACCAAACCTACTCTACTACCAGTCTCATCAACAGCTCGAATGAAAGAGTTCATCTCATCAACATCATTTGCCAAAAGGGCTAAATCATCAGCATAATCTAAATCAGAAATTTTCGTATCTCCAGCCCATTTAAGGCCAAAATCTTTCCCTTGAAGTGAATTTCGCATAACATAATCAATAACCAAGCTAAAGAGAAAAGGAGACAAAATGCACCCTTGTCGAACACCAGAAGTAATGCTAAACCAATTGCTACAAGCCTTACCAACTCTCACACACGACTCAGTGTTATTATAGAGAGCTTTCATAATGTTAACTAACTTGTCTGGTATACCATATGATCTCACAATCAACCACAAATTATGACGATCAACAGAATCGAAAGCCTTTTTGAAATCAACAAAGCTAGCAACCAAAGGTTTCTGAAACTTTAAACATTTCTCAAGAATCTGCCTAAGTGAAAATATCTGATCCACACATCCCCTACCACTTCTGAATCCACATTGCTCATCACGCAATTGACTGTCAACCAGATTCTTAATTCTATTAAGCACAATCATGGAAAGAACTTTACCTGGAACAGAGAGTAGGCTGATACCCCTATAGTTATCACAAGAACTGCGATCACCTTTTTTGAAAATAGGGATAACAATAGCTCTGGGAAAATCCTTAGGAACCATGCCTTTATCATAAAAGATATTCAGAATTTCAGTCATCCAAGTGGTAACAGAAACATTCCCAGCTCTAAGCATTTCCGTAGTAATTTCATCCACCCCTGGGGATTTATGAAGTTTAAGTTTAGAAACAGCCAAAATAACTTCAGATTGTGTTAGAGGGCCAACATTAAAGCCACCAATGCATCTATCATCATTGCAAACAATGGGAGTAGAACTAACTACATTGTTTAGAACATCACTGAAATACTCAGCCCACCTAGCCATGACAGAATCCTCCCCTTCTATAACCTTACCTTGTTTATCCTTCAATCCTTGTATGCCTGTCCGTTTTCTACCACACAAAACATTAACTATCTGGTACAGCTCTCTGCTGTTGTGCTGTCTAACTGCTTCCTCGGCTTTGTCAGCCAAACCATCAAGCCAAAGATTCTTATCAGCAGCTAACTGATCCTTTACAAGTTTATTAAGGTCTCTGTAATGCTTTCTATTAGGACTAGTAGGGTATTGATTAAGTGCATTCCTGCAGTTCTTTCTTTCCGAAATAAGCTCAAGTGCCTTATCACTCAGATAATTCTGACTCTTCTGCTCCTTTTTACCTAAAAGAGTACTCTTAGTGTCCAAAAAAGCCTGTTTAAAATTATTCCATTCTTCCTCAACTTCAGTAGTAAGCAAACCATGACTGTCATAATGACTAAGTAACCTATCATGGTAAGCTTTGGCTATAACTGGATCTTTCAGAGCTTCAGTATTAAAAGTAAATTTTTTAACCCTAGCACAACACTTTTTAAGTTTAAGTTGCAACACACTTTTAACAAGGTAATGGTCAGATCCAATTTCAGCTCCCCTATATGCCCTGGTATTCCGAACAGAACTAGCCCATTTGCTGTTAATTAATATGTAATCAATCATATTCTTATGCAGCCCATCAGGTGAAACCCATGTGTACTTATGTATGTCGCGGTGTTTGTAATAAGTGTTAGTTATTCTGAATCCATTGAGTTTACTTACCTGTAGGAGACGTTTCCCATTGCCATTGCAGCTACCAATACCAAAAGGGCCTATTACTCCTCCCCAAAGGTCAGAGTCAGTACCAACTTTGGCATTGAAGTCACCAAGAACAAGGGTAATATCTCCTTTCTTGACAGAATTCAAAATATCCTGAAGTTGTTCATAAAACCTATCCTTCTCATCCTCATCGGCATCCTCAGTGGGGGCATAACAGCAGATAACATTCAAGTCTTTAACGCTTGTCTGAAATTTTGCTGTAAGAAACCTTTCATTAATGCACTCATATCCTAGAAGAGCATCGCTAGCGTGTCTGCTGAGAAGCAGACCCACGCCTTGGTGATGCTTATTGTCGTCACGCCCTGAAAAGAGAAATTTAAGGTTATTTTTAAGAATCTGACCTTTATCTGTCCATCTGGTGTCTTGCAAGCCGAGAATATCTAAATTATAACGGTGGAATTCTTGTGTGAGGACATCAAGAGAAAAAGCTCTGTGCAGAGTCCTCACATTCCAACTACCTATGGAGAGAAAATGGTTAGTGGGATGTTTAAAGAAACTATGTTTATTGAGAGAGGGAATGCCGACAATATCAAACAGCCCCCTAATCGCAGACATGGGGCAAAGACCCGTTCCCCCACTACTAAAGGCTGAAGCCATCTACACTGGAAGACTTCCTCCAATGTAGAATTTGACGATGCCAATAGAAGCAAAGAGTTCAGGTGCCTGCGATGACTTCTGCTCAGGATTATCCACCAGCTGATATACATATCCTGCGAATCTATTCACTTGGGGCTGTCAACCCACAAACAAACAGAAAACACAGCGGAAGATTTTCCCTCCACAGAAGCCCACCAGTGCAGCAAAATCAGGATCCATAATCAAGCTCAGAGCCATATATCTGTCCAGTCCAGTAGGTTTATATGGTCAGCACCAGGACCCTGTGTGTTGACCACTCCTCAGCAGGGTAGAAAAAAAAGAAAAGTAGCCATAGTTGTCCAGATCAATAGGCCATACTAATCTGGCAGCCCTCCCCTTCCGTTGACTTCCACAAGAGAGTAAATCTTTTGAAAGTTACTAACGGTCCGCACCACGAGAAGGCGGGGTCGGACATTAGGTGCTAGGCCTGGCCGGTTCTATGCATCATCACAGGGGATTGGTGCATAGCTCTCCTTCCAGTGACTACCTAGCTACCATTTACAGACCAATTTTGTTTGGGTTGTTTTATCTCTGAGCGGCACGTGTTTTGTACAAAAAGAGCTAAATGGCCAGGTCACAAACACCCCGAGTGCTCAGAAAAGATTGGAGGGAGGGAACTCATTGGACAGCTGTTGGGAGACATGATAACCTCTCCTGAAAACTATCCAGCGTTTTCTCTAAAGTGAACACGTTATGACTCTATCTCACATGGGCCCCCGTCTTAACGTCCCATCCCATGGACATCGGCCTTTCCAAGTCCACTGTTGTCTCCTACTGACAGAGCGGAATATTTGCGGAGATAAATCTGAATGCTGGCCCTGGCGGGACTGGTACCAGAGAACAGGAGATTACGAGTATTCTGTTTATAGAGCTAATAATATTATTTTCATTTTCCAAAGACTCATTAGTAAAGAATCACTATTATTAAAGGGTGCAAAATTCAGTAAATGGAAAACTTCACTTTCTCTGAAAACGAGCAGTCTATATTAGTGAGAGGAAATACATTATCCTTCCAATTACCTATTACCCTAATGTTCTTCGTTTAACATTTGCCAGTTTTATTGTTTGTCAAAAGAGTTTTTCCATCATATCTTTCGAACCCGATACAGAAACTTAATGATTTAAGTGTCAAATTACAGCTGGTGACGCGGGGAGTGTCATTTGGCAACCTTCGTGTACGTACACGAAGGTTGACTGATCACTAATTTTTAAATAAACGATGACAGATATTTTGTTCTGAATTCTGTAATCAACCATTGTGTTCAGATACTTTTTTGAGCGACTGCAGTTATATTTATTTATCAGATATATTCTAAGAGAACCTGGTGAAATATAATAAAGGTTTTAAAAAATTATGTCCCCATTCATGACTTTTTCAAAATCGATTTCAAGGTTTTTAATACTATTTGAGACCAGTTAGTTACTAATGATGCGAACCTATTTGAGGTTAGGGATGATTGGGGTGAGTTGTTTCACCTCTGTACGGGACTTTTTTGCAGACAATGGCATAAATGGAGAGGTCACAAAGACCCAGAAGACTCAGTGGAGGTTGGGGGAGGGGACCCACTGCAGCAACCGTTGGCAGACAGATGGTGGCCTCCCATCAAGACCATTCAGCGTGTTCTTTAACGTGCACAGTCCTTAATGACTCTCCAACACACGCGGAGGCGGCCAAACGTCCCATCCGACGAACGGCAGCCTTTCCAAGCCCATCGGAGTCCACTACTGACCGAATGCTGGAATATAGGAATCATCTGCAACGGGGTACTGGGTAGGAAACATGGCACTTGAGGAAAATAGAATGTTACTTTATCATAGACTCAAAATTTTTATACAGTATTGTATTTGAAAGAAAAAAAATATATATATATAATATGATATGTTTGCTAACCTGGGAACGGGTCCAAACGTAGAATATATTTAGGAAGATTGAGTTTGATATTCAGTTTATTTTCGGTGCAATTTTTGCGTATATTTTCTGAGTGAGCTTTCGGATGTGGCGTTCTCTTCACATTCTCTCAAAATATTTTTGTTTTAGTAGTGTATGGGATATGGTTAATTTGTTTGGTACCGTGGCTTACCTTCGTTTCTTCTTAAAGATGCAATTCCTACAATATTTCATCAAACCATCGTGAAAGCAAAGTAATTGTTTCATTCTATTCTAAAATATGTTACTAAACATTTCACCATGTTCGTAATCTGCAATTCCAAGGTTCGAGTCCCACCTGAACCAGCATTGAGATTTTGTCTCCGCCAAATTCCCACCTTGAAGTCTGTCAGTATTTTATCACGGGCAACGATGGTCATGGAAAGGACGCTGTCCGTCGGATGATATTGTTACGACAGAAGGAATCTGGCAACCGAAAGCAAAAAGTTTCAGCCAACGAATAAGAACGTTGGGAGAATTTGGAGAAGAAGAGTGGAGCGTTAACGGTCGTTGTGTGGTAACGGTCGAAGAGTTCGAAAATGGACGGTGAGCTGTTCTGAGACAGTGTGCGTAAGTATCAAGAAGTAACTTGATGTGTTGTGTATACGCGGAAGGATAAAAGTGGGATCTTTTATCGTTAAGTATCAAGAAGTAACTTGATGTGTTGTGTATACGCGGAAGTATAAAAGTGGGAACTTTTATGGCTAACTTCGAATGTCTACACGGACTGTCTTTTTGTTCGGCTAGTGTGTGAAAAGTTATTAGCACAGGACGAGAATTGGTTTACGAGTGAAGATCTTCGGGTGACCTGGTAAATCAAGTAAAAGGTAGTATTTAGTAAAATACACAGAGCTGATATTGTGTGCTCTACGCAGGAAGATTGATGACTTGTGCATGTTAATAGTTGATTTGTTAATAAGATACTTCATCCATATTTCCTTTGTAACAATTTACCTTGTATTGAATTTGGTTTTGAAATATAGCTTTTAATACTCACGCTCAGTGGCTATCCATTTTTGTGATCCGCAACATTTGGTGTCAGAAGTGGGATAATTTAATTGAATGCCTTTCACTAGAAGTATGGATGAGTTAATAAAGCTGATGACTGATATGAAAGCCGATATGGCTAACAAAATAGGTGACCTGGCCGCACAAAATACTGAGATTAAAGGTGATATAGCTGCCCAAAGCGATAAAATAGGTGACTTGAAAGCCGAAATGGCCGCACAAAATACTGAGATGAGAGCTGAAGTGGCTTCTCAAATTGATAAGATTACTGATCAGTGTAAGGACATTAAAACCGAACTTAATAAACAATGTGATTGTTTAAAGGTTGAAATTGACAGTGTAAAATATGATCTTGATAGTGTTAAGTTAGATTATAAACATGAAATAGAAATTGTAAAAACTGATTGTGAACGCCAGTTTCAGATTTTGAGAAATGAAATGTTACCTTCTGCTTGTGATAATAATAATTCTAGTGGAAATAATGTTATTACACATATCGCTAAAAATACAACTAAACCTTCTACATATGATGGTCAATCATCTTGGACAGTATTTAAAACACAATTCGAAGTTATCGCTACAGCCAATGAGTGGAATGAATTCCAAAAGGCCAGTTTTCTTGCAGCTTCCTTAAGAAATTCTGCTGCGGAAGTTTTGCAATCTGTTCCAGAAGAAAAACGACTTGATTATCAAAGTCTAGTTTCTGCATTAAAACTAAGGTTTGGTGATAGTTATTTAAAACAATATTACGTGACTCAATTTAAACATCGCATGCAGAAAAGTGGTGAAACTTTGCAAGAGCTTGCTAGTGATATTGAGCGTCTAACTAGATTGGCTTATAGTAACTGTCCACCAGAAATTCAAGATAATTTAGCTCAATTACAATTTATTGATGCTATTGCTGACCCTGACACTCAGCAATCTCTGAGGATGTTGGAAGGTGAATCCTTAAAGTCAGCTGTGGTACATGCTATGAAATACGAGTGCTCCAGGCTTTCCTCCCGAGCGAACAAACGTGCAGTGAGATTTGTGAGTGCAGAAGAAACTGTAGAAAAGGATAATGAAATGAAAGAACTAACCAAAGCCATACTATCCGTTTTGAAAGATATAAAAGGTTCTTCAAAACCTACAACAGACCTTCAGTGTTGGAATTGTTTCAAGACCGGACACATTCGTACCAACTGCACTAGGAAACGAATGAGGAGTCCAAGTCCATCAACTAGACAACAGGATCAGGGAAACAGAAATTAGTCAGTCTTGCGGGGCAAAGGCTGGCAGTTGATTGGTTGGCCCCAGGGGAAATCGCCCACGTTTCAACATTACATGGCGATAATAATGGATTAGTAGCTGATGGAGCCATAAATGGAATACCTTGCCGTATGATAGTCGACACTGGTGCAAATGTAACTTTACTCAGAACGGATATAATAAAGAAAATAATACCTCACCCAAACTTGAATACTACACAGTCTAGAATAAGCCTACAAACGGCCACTGGAGATTGTGCAAAGGTTCATGGAAAAATAGAACTTAATATTCGAGTTGGTAGCTGTCTGGTTCGCCATCCTGTTTACATCGCTGACATCTACGACGAATGCATATTAGGCCTTGATTTTCTTAAGAAACATGGATTCAACATTAGACCCAGTGATAACCTACTCATCTATGAGACAGAAGAGATTCCTCTGCTTAGCCGGACGTCTGATTCTTTATCAAGCGTAACTCCAATATTAGTGACGGAAGACACAGAGATCCCAGCACAAAGTGAAGTTATAGTCCGTGGACATCGAGCGGAGACTTCTGGGGCCTTCCGATTGGCAGTTACTGATGCCTCTGGTAAAGGAGCTTTGGCTCATAATATCCTGGTTGCAAGGAATTTAGTCAGAATAGATAAAGAACAGATTCCTATCAGAGTGATGAACTGTAACAAATCCAATAGAATGTTAAAAAAGGTGAAGAGTTAGCAATATGTGAAGCTGTTACCTGTGTAACAAGTATAAATAAAATAGAAGTTACTGATTCAAATCAAAATCATACAGACATCCCATCTCATCTTACTGAATTATGGAGAGAAACAAGACGAACATTAACTGAAAACCAAGCTGTTAAGGCTTCGAACCTATTAAAAGAATTTTCTGACATTTTTTCTGCCACATCAAATGATTATGGCCGTACAAACCTGACAGAACATAAAATCGACACTGGTGATTCTCCTCCAGTCCATCTGTCAGCAAGAAGGCTTCCACTGGCAAAAAGAGAGGAGACGGAACAACTCATAAAGGACATGGAAGCTCAAGACATTATAAAACCATCGCAGAGTCCCTGGACATCACCAGTAGTTCTTGTCAAGAAAAAGGATGGATCTACACGATTTTGTGTAGGTTACCGCAGACTAAATGACGTAACAAAGAAAGACTCATTTCCTTTACCCAGGATTGATGATACACTAAACACTTTATCTGGGTCAGAATGGTTCTCAACATTAGACTTAAAGAGCGGCTATTGGCAAGTTGGTATACGTCCTGAAGACCGTGAGAAAACAGCTTTCGCTACAGGGAATGGACTTTGGCAGTTTAAGGTGATGCCATTTGGACTTTGTAACGCACCTGCTACATTTGAACGACTAATGGAGTCGGTGCTCAAAGGTTTGTCTTTGGAGGTCTGTCTGGTTTACTTGTACGACATCATAGTTCTTGGAAGAACATTTGAAGAACATTTGAGAAATCTTCGTCAAATATTTGAAAAACGTAAGGCAGCCAAATTAAAATTGGGACCGACAAAGTGTAAACTATTCCAGCAAGAAGTTCATTACCTTGGTCATGTGATCACTACATCAGGGATTAAGACTGATCCTAGTAAGATAGAAGCTGTAAGAGACTGGCCTCCACCACAAGATGTTCATCAACTTCGTAGTTTTATTGGACTTTGCACCTACTATAGAAGATTTGTCAAAGGTTTCTCCAACATCGCAAGGCCATTACATCGTCTGACAGAAGAGGGCTAGCGGTTTATGTGGACCACCGAATGCGATATAGCCTTTCAACAGCTAAAGAAAACTCTTTCCACAGCACGAGTGCTAGCGTACCCACAAACTGGAAAACAATTCGTAATAGATACTGACGCAAGTAACACAGGAGTTGGTGCTGAACTTTCACAAGAACAAGACGGACAAGAGAAAGTTATTGCATACTTTAGTAAAACTTTATCCAAACCAGAGCGGAATTATTGTGTAACACGCAAAGAACTGTTAGCAATGGTAAAAGCAATAGAACATTTTCATCATTATCTCTATGGCCAGAAATTCCTTATACGTACTGATCATGCTGCACTTACATGGTTATTAAACTTCAAAAACCCTGAAGGACAAATCGCTAGGTGGATACAACGGTTACAAGAATACGATTTCTCCATCGAACATCGAAGTGGTAAAATGCATAAGAATGCAAATGCTCTTTCCAGGCGCCCATGTATTGGCAACTGTAAACATTGCTATAATGCGGAACTGAAATTTGGAACTAAAGAGATAATGTCCATGCGACAAATAGTATCGACGCAAACAAACAGTGATACCCCTAACATCTGGAATCCAATTGAAATCAGGAAGGCTCAACTAGATGATGAAGACATAAAACCAATATTAGAATCGATTGAAAAATCTGATGTAAGACCTAATTGGGAGCAAATCTCGAGGTATAGTCCAGCTTCTAAAAGTTACTGAACACAGTGGGACTCCTTAAAAATGAAAGACGGAGTATTATACAGAAGATGGGAGAAACCCACTGGACGGCTGATCCGTTGGCAGATAATCCTTCCTCGCTCCCGAGTGGAACTTGTGATGAAAGATGTACATGATAGTGCCACTGGAGGACAATTCGGTGTTAATAAGACATTAGCCAAAGCCAGGGAACGATTTCGTTGGTTGAAAAGTAGGGCAGACGTTGAAAGATGGTGTAGGCAATGTGAAGCCTGTGCAGCAAAGAAAGGCCCTAAGACTAGGAGTCGGGGTAAGCTGCAGACGTATAACGTTGGTGCCCCTTTTGAAAGAATAGCCATTGATGTATTGGGTCCGTTTCCTAGAACTGATGATGGAAATCGATATTTATTAGTGGTAATGGATTATTTCACAAAGTGGCCTGAGGTATATCCCATCCAAGACCAGGAAGCAACAACAGTGGTAGAGATGATAGTTAATAACTTCATTAGTAGGTATGGAGTACCTTCACAACTCCACTCTGATCAAGGACGGAATTTTGAATCCAATGTGTTTAAAGGCATCTGTCATTCAGAACACTCCCTTACACCCTCAGTTTAAGGCATTCAGAAAACCAGAACAACTCCCTTACACCCTCAGTCGGATGGTATGGTTGAAAGATTCAATAGAACAATTGCTCAGCATTTAGCATTATTTGTGAACGACCACCAACGTGACTGGGATCGCCATGTACCACTCCTTTTGCTGGCATATAGGACGGCAGTGCATGAGACAACTGGACAGACACCTTCCATGATGCTTTTTGGAAGAGAGTTACGTCTTCCCTGTGACCTTTTATATGGTCGGCCCGAAGCAATGCTTGTGTCCACTCCACAATACGTACAAGAATTGCAACAACGACTAGAAGAAATCCATCACTTCGTTAGACATAACATCGACATAACAAGTGACAGAACCAAAACAAGATATGACAGTAAAATAAATGGAACTATTTTCAATCAAGGAGATCTTGTCTGGCTATACAGTCCACATAGAAAGAAAGGACTATCTCCAAAACTTCAGAAACCTTGGGAAGGTCCATATACAATAGTTAACAGGATTAATGATGTGGTATATCGCATTCGTCGACGTCCAGCTACAAAGTGCAAGGTGGTTCACGTGGATCGTTTGGCCCCGTTTCATCGAAGAACTGAAGAAACTTTGGAATCCAGAATTGTTCGGGACGAACAAGACCTAGGAAGGGGGCAGTGTTACGACAGAAGGAATCTGGCAACCGAAAGCAAAAAGTTTCAGCCAACGAATAAGAACGTTGGGAGAATTTGGAGAAGAAGAGTGGAGCGTTAACGGTCGTTGTATTGTAACGGTCGTTGTGTTGTAACGGTCGAAGAGTTCGAAAATGGACGGTGAGCTGTTCTGAGACAGTGCGCGTAAGTATCAAGAAGTAACTTGATGTGCTGTGTATACGCGGAAGGATAAAAGTGGGATCTTTTATCGTTAAGTATCAAGAAGTAACTTGATGTGTTGTGTATACGCAGAAGGATAAAAGTGGGATCTTTTATCGTTAAGTATCAAGAAGTAACTTGATGTGTTGTGTATACGCGGAAGTATAAAAGTGGGAACTTTTATGGCTAACTTCGAATGTCTACACGGACTGTCTTTTTGTTCGGCTAGTGTGTGAAAAGTTATTAGCACAGGACGAGAATTGGTTTACGAGTGAAGATCTTCGGGTGACCTGGTAAATCAAGTAAAAGGTAGTATTTAGTAAAATACACAGAGCTGATGTTGGGTGCTCTACGCAGGAAGATTGATGACTTGTGCATGTTAATAGTTGATTTGTTAATAAGATACTTCATCCATATTTCCTTTGTAACAATTTACCTTGTATTGAATTTGGTTTTGAAATATAGCTTTTAATACTCACGCTCAGTGGCTATCCATTTTTGTGATCCGCAACAATATATTTCTTTTTTCTCTCCATTTAAGGAAAGTTCGTTTTTATGAAACCAAGAAATTGCTCTATTTTAATCGTTTTGTGCACATTTAACTACCACTTCTACCTGTATACCTTATATTCAGTAGAACGATATTATCAGCAAACATTAACAGATTACTTGGAAAATTAACTCTAGTTAAAACATTTATATTAAAAAAATCATTCATTTGAAGTATAACTCCCATTAGCTTGTATCCTGTAATACATGAACTTCTATCAAGAGATTTAGCATAGCAGTTATTCGCCACGATTGTCAGCAAACCATGACAGTGTTTTAATGAACTTTTCTTCCATCCTTTCAAATATTTTGCTTTTCCTAATAACGTTATGATTAACACTCCAATCGTATTATAGAAATATTGTTTTATTTTCCTTCTCAATGAAAAATCCAATTTTTTCTGTTGCCCACCACTTATTATATTAAAATACGTTTTTAATAAAAAATTCCACATTGTTGTTATTTGCGCCCTGGAATAAAGCATTACAACATTATTACACTTATAGAGAGCTCAATGCTCTTTATGTGTTAGGATTGTTTAGTCCAACCCAAACACAATATGTGTGAGGGGAACTTAAAAGTTTTCCTCCACGCCCAGGGAGCTATTCCATTAGAAATAAAAATAAAAAAAAATTGAACATATAAATCTTCACTTACATCACGTAGGAAAGACTTGCATGAATATTTTTGATAAACACACCTTCCTGATAAAGGGATATAATGGAACTATTCCTATACCTTTTCCGATTTCGGCCCCTTATAATCTCTCTGTGCCTTCAAAATGCCTTGAACTGAATCTGATGTTAAATGATTAAAAAGAGTTTGGGAATCTTGTGATGTTGTGTGAAGGCATTCCTGTTATACAGCAGTATACAGTACCTTCAGGGTAGAGGATAATAGAGGTTGTGACCAAGACATTGCAATCGCGGTTGGGAGAGCCATTTATAAAAATAAAAAGAAAGTGAATGAAAATGCATGGAAAACAGCACACACACATTTGCAATATTTGTAATAAAGTATTTTCCTCAAGATATACTTTAAATAGGCACTATTTAATACATACGAAAGAACACCCACACAAATGTAATAGATGTACAAAAACTTTTGCAAGCAGAGTTGATTTAAGAGCTCATGCATTAATACATGTAGGTGAACGCCCATTCATATGCAATATTTGCAATAAAGCATTTGCAACAAGTGTTCATTTAAAAGATCATCTAGTAATTCATACAGGTGATCGCCCATACACCTGTGATATTTGTAATAAAATGTTCAAGCAAAATAGTCATATGAAAAGACACATGTTTATTCATACAGGAGAACGTGCATATAATTGTGATGTTTGTAATAAAAACTTTGCATATAAGTTTGGTTTAGATAGTCACTTGTTAACACATACAGGAGAACGTCCTTACATCTGTAAGGTTTGTAGCAGATCATTTGCAAAAAGCAGTTACTTAAGGAAACACATGTTAATACATACAGGAGAGCGTCCACACAGTTGTGATGTTTGTAATCAAGCCTTCAGACAAAAAGGTGATTTAAATAGACACATGTCAATACATACAGGTAAACATCCACATAGCTGTAGCATTTGTGAGAAAAAATTTGCAACTGGTGGTACACTGAACAGACACATGTTAATACACACAGGAGAACGCCCACACAGCTGTAATGTGTGCAATAAAACGTTTAAAGTAAGTTATACATTAAGAAAACATATTTTAACACATACAAGAGAACACCCTCATAGCACTGATTGTGATAAATAATTTTATTGATTGAAAAAAGTGCTTATTGATAAACATAAGAAAAAAATTGCACATTTTTAGTAAACCTTTTAATGTGAAAATAATAATTTAGTTCATATATTTATAATCACAGTTCACATATTTGATGAAACTTACACTTTGGAAATTGAGCATTCATTTGTTTAATATGTAAATTATATGAAATTTGGCATTTTTTAGTTGCACAGCAAACAAGACCAGGTTTTGATTCAGAACCCATGGCCGAGTGGTTAGCGCACTTGGCTACTGATCTAAAGGACCTGGGTTCGAGCCCCAGGTAAGGTATGGCTGTTTGTGTCGTTTTTCTGCTGAGGGCCTGCCATCCTCTCAGACCTTCTTACTATGGCATATAAACTGACAGGCTCCTGTCAGACCTCTGTGGCAAGCAGCTGCTTGAGGGGGTATTTGTTTATTTTTTTGTAATGTACAGAGATATCTCAGCTGAGATCTTGCCTTCCTCACAGCTCAGCATTATGTTATATGGACAGGCTCTTGTCAGATGTAAATGACAAGTTGGCTGATTAAGATGTAAAAAATTATGCAATGTTATTTTTTTATAGCCGTCCCGTAGCCGAGTGGTTAATGCGCTTGGCTACTGATCTAAGGGACCTGGGTTCGAGGACCCAGGCCCCTTAGATCAGGGACCTGGGCCATCCTCAGACCTTATACTATGGCATATAAACTGGGGCGGGGGTGGCTCAGTCGGTAGCGCGCCAGGCTCGTAATCTGTAGTTCCCAGGTTCGAGTCCCAGCAGGGTCAGCGTTGAGATTTATCTCCGCAAAATTTCCCTGCCTTGCCCACAGTTAGTAGGGGACACCGATGGGCTTGAAAAGGCCACCGTCCATTAGATGGGACGTTAAGCCATGGCCCCATGTGCGGGAGAGCCATACCCTGTGCATGTTAAAGAATGTGCTGGATGGCCTTGATGGGAGGCTACCATCTGTCTCCCAACAGCTGTTCCAGTGGGTCCCCTTCCTCAACCTTCTCTGAGCCTTCGGGGTCCTTGTGGCCTGGCCATTTAGCCCATGGTGTGCAAAAAAGTGCCACTCAGAGGTAAAACAATCCAAAACAATCCAATGGCATGTAAACTGACAGGCTCCTGTCAGACCTCTGTGGCAAGCAGCTGCTTGATGGGGTATTTATTTATTTATTATTTATTTTTTTCTTCATTTTTAAAAATGAAAGGTAGAATAAAGTTCTGAAAAAGACCATGTATCCTATTATAACCTAAATTGGTCAGAATGATACTAAGTGTTTCCCTTGTCAATACAATGTACTTTACTGAGCTTACTAACCTGCTGTAGTCATATACTGGTATCCAGAATTTAAGCATAGTTGACAAAATGGATAAATAATAAAATAGGAGATGATAGAATGTCATGGGCATATATAGTTCACATGAAATATGGTAGGAAGTAACTGATGTAAAATACAGGTTAAATTCTAGCAGTGCATTTCATTCAATAGAGTGGCAATTGGAGAAGTTGCCTAGAGAAGCCTGCTCATGCACCAAAGTTCAGTAAGGTGTCTGATGACCTCTTACAGTAATACAAGTGTCACAATGATGTTGCATGCTATTGATGAGGACAGTAAGAGGGTCCTGTAGGAGTAAATCCTATTCTTATACAAGAGCAGATTGGAGCTCCAGCAGAGTTCTGGGAGGAAGAGGTTGACAAAAATGTACCAGTCCCGGAGGCTGAACTCTGTCTCTCCATTGAATATGCTGGCCATGGCATATACTGGATGTCTTCATTTTCAAGGAAATCATCCACTAAAGCAACCCTCTGTGGAATCATGTTATCATCCATAAACAGGAATTATGGGGCAGCAGCACCAAGAAAAAGCCTCTTGTAAGGTTTGGGGATTTCATCTCTATATGAGGCCTCTATCATGAGTCCTGCCATGTGGCATAATGCTACTCCAGACCAGTAAACTATCACCTCTTCCCGGGTTCGAGTCCCAGCTGGGTCAGCGTTGAGATTTATCTCCGCAAAATTCCCCGCCCTGCCCACGGTCAGTAGGGAACACCGATGGGCTTGGAAAGGCCGCCGTCCGTCAGATGGGACGTTAAGCCGTGGCCCTGTGTGCGGGAGAGCCATACCCTGTGCACGTTAAAGAACACGCTGGATGGCCTTGACGGGAGGCTACCATCTGTCTCCCAACAGCTGTTCCAGTGGGTCCCCTCCCCCTACCTTCTCTGAGCCTTCGGGGTCAATGTGACCTGGCCATTTAGCCCATGGTGTGCAAAAAAGTGCCGCCGAGAGGTAAAACAACCCAACCCAACTATCACCTCTGTAATGGTGCATTTCTCGGATGTTTGTGGGATAATAATGGGTCTGTGGTGCTCTCCATATGACAACATGATGACTATTACTCTGTAAACTGAATCTGGTTTCATCGCAAGAGAATATTGGCCCATTGGTTTTGCAGTCTAGTCCTTTTGTGTCACAATGACAATCTGTCTCTTCCTGATGGAATGCAAACCGTAGGTCATTCCGCATAAAGGTCTTGTTCATGAATCCTCCTGTACATCATTTTCCTTGAAACTGTTTGTCCACAAGCCACAGAGAGTTCTACAGTGAGATCGCTCACTGATATGTGCTTGTTTACATCTTGCTTTTAGTACTAAATAGCAGTTGCCTGAGCAGATGTAAGTTGTGGTCAACCATGCACATGGGGATGACTATTCCTGTCTGTCAGTACCTTCTTCACAGCCTTGACACCACAGATTGGTGCACACCTGTTGCCCTGACAACATCATTCTGTGTCCTGCCTGATTCCAACATTTCTTTGATCTCTTTGTGGCATATTGTTACAATAACAAATTAATTCGAACCAAAACAGAATGCACTAACGACGAGAAATTTAATTTTCTATGTGTATCCCATTTTTTTTTATACCACCCAGGTTTGCAGTTCTTGTCTCATACAAATTATATATGGTCAAATACTATTGCATCATTACTCCTACATTTGCATCTGTCCAGCATTATAGGCATATAACTTTCGTTGCTGTTTTCGCCCATCATTTGTTCAATAGAGGCCCATTTGTCAACTATGCTTAACCTTTAGACTCCAGTGTATTATCAGTTTCTGTATACAATCAGATATTCATTATCAATCAGATGTTTATTGAAATTGCAGTGTCTAAGTGATGCTTGTTATCATTCTGAGATTCTCAGCATCTTTTAGGGATAGGTTTAGCTAGCACCTAAATTTATGTTTCAAGGTTTGTAGTTCAAAGCAATGTATAGAAAAGTTAAATGTTCTTGGTGTGTTAATATATCCAAAGGCTTAACATTTAAGTAACTTCTTTGTAGAAGAGAGTTGCAACTATACTGCTCACAAAAATTAGGGGATATTTCAAAATGAATATGAAGCGATAATATATCCCTTAATTTTTGTAAGCAGTATATTGTTTTTTTCCTTCCCTATAGTTTTATTTGTAACTGTAAAGACCAATGTACTTTATGACTTACTCTACATTTTGAACCCTGACTACTGATCAAAGGGACCTGAGTTTGAGTCCTGGTAAAATATGGATTTTCCTTTCCTCTGTTGTCTTTCCATTCAAGTTTCTCTTTCCTTGCATACCATCTTTGTAGTGTATTTATGCTGACAGACTCCTGCCAGACATCTTTGGCATGAAACTGCTTGAAGAATAATGATTTTTTTTTTTTGCAAAAATGTTTCTTTTTTTGTTTTTACAATGATGTCAATAATGCATAGCACAATTAATAGAGAAAGTCCAATGATACAATTTTGAAATTATTTTTCAGAAATGATAAATTTTTTAAGAGCATTTATCATTTCTGAAATTCATACCATCTCCGTGGAGGGTCGTCGGCACTCAGCAAGGTATTCTCTTGTCCTGACAACAGGTGGGGCTCTTCTAGAGCCAGATTATTCCACTAGCAGGAATGTGCCATGGTAGACATATATATAGACTACCTAAGATTTGCTGGAAGTGGTTCATGATATGCAAACCACAGACCTCATACTGCTGAAAAAACGAGCTAAAAGTACAGGGCTGTGTCAATCTTTTATTTTACTAGAAACTTTTGGGTAATCACCGTATTTCTGAACTCTTCTTTCACCTTGAGATCAGATGCTGAATACCATCCCTGTAGAATGTCTGGTCCTGGGAATGGAAACATTCATCATTGTCGTCTTATCACTGTGTGAGGTGAAGACTGCAACACTTTAGTGTGCTTTTTTGGTGGTCCAAATACATGAAAGTTACAGGGTTTATCATGAAGCAACATGACCCTGTTGATCAGCATGCCTGGCTGTTTTTGGTGGTGGGCCTCAGATAGCACACACTGTTGCAGTAGCGGTCTGCTGTGACATTGCTGTCATGTGGTAGGAAATCAGTCAGCAAAGATCCTTTCTAAATGCAACAACAGAACCTTGGCAGTTGATGATTGGGTTTTAAATTTCCAAGTTAAATTTCCCTCAATTAGTAGGGGACACCAATGGCTTGGAAAAGTTGCCATCCATGGATGGAATGTAAAGCTGTGGCCCCATGTACAGTATAGTCATACTGTATACATTTTAAAGAATCTGTCTCCTAACAGCTGTCCAGTGGGTATGCTCCCCCAACCTTTGGGGGCAGGTGTGGCTCAGTTGGTAGCGTGCCAGGTTTGTAATCTGTAGTTCCCAGGTTCGAGTCCCAGCTGGGTCAACATTGAGATTTATCTTTGCAAAATTCCCCGCCCTGCCCACAGTCAGTAGGGGACCCCGATGGGCTTGTAAAGGCCATGGCCCCATATGAACATGCTTGGATGGCCTTGACGGGACGCTACCATCTGTCTTCCAATAACTATTCCAGTGGGTCCCCTCCCCTAATCTTCTCTGAGCCTTCAGGGTCCATGTGACTTGGCCATTTAGCCCATGGTGTGCAAAAAAAGTGCCACTCAGAGGTAAGAGACTCTATTTTAATGAATACCTGCCCTGCCAAAAACAGCATTACAGGCTAAAAGGAGCTACTCTAAAATTTTGGTTCTTCGCGACCCCCCCCCCCCCCCTCGGGTCCGCTTGAAGAACACCATCACTTTTCCTTTACATCTTTCTTTTATTAAAACTGATAACATATATACAATATATACAAAGAGGGTACATACTGGTACCATTTACAAAAAGAATACAAGTACAAATTACATTTTCAAATAAATACAAAAATAATAATTTTGGCTGCAAAGTCTTCTGTCTTCTATTTTCTTCTCCTTTGATATTTATACAATCTCACATAGTATAATCTTCTTATCACTGTAGGAGGAGAGCCTTATCTCCTCCCTTTAGTCTAATATGAAAAGATTATGACTATTATCATACACATATTTCATGAGGTCTCTGACTTGAGACCTTAGACACTATCTCCCATAGCAGATTTAATCTGTCAAGACCGACTCTGTTTAAATTATTACCTCTTATTGTCACTAGCTGTGAACAGTCAAATAAATAATGCAGGGCTCCCACTTCATGGGAGCTACAAACACATGAACAGTTTTTGATATTAAAGCGATTATACTATTTCGGAAAGTTTCCATGATCCGAAATAATCTGATTTATGTAAAAGTGTGTAGAAGTTCTTTTTATGGATACCTTCCTTATAAATTTATATGTATGTCTCCCTGTGGAATCCTCTTGTTCCCATCTTGATTGCCATATTCTTAGACTTTTCTGTTTTAATTTTGTTTCAATACTAACCTTAGATGTAAGAACTTCAATATCAACTTGGGATCTTCTACAAGCGTTCTTAGCGTGTTCATCTGCTAATTTGTTTCCTGGGCAACCTTGATGACTTTTGACCCAGTGGAAAAGTATCTTCCTATCCTCTTCTAGTTTAGTTACTATTCGTTTGATTTTATCCACAATTGGGTTTTTGTGGTTTATCCTTTGCAAGGCATATAGTGCTGATTGACTATCAGAGTATATGTCTACTTGTTTATCAGAACTAGTGGTTGCAAACCACTTCACTGCCTTTAAAATCGCAAGTGCTTCGGCCTGAAACACCGTAGCCAAATCTGTTAATCTATATTCTTCTTGATCAATAGGCATCACACCCTGGTATATATGTCGCAGGGAGATGATAAAAATAATGATTTGATGAAATCCCTAAGGTATATGATCAATTCACGGAAGATGTTAAAATAACAACTCTGTGGGGTGATTTCCCTGAAGAAAGTAAGTGATTTGATCAAATCCCTTAATTGTTTTAGTGAAAAGATGAAATAATATTGTTTAGATATTAAAAGTATTTATTTAGTAAACCATGCATTATTAAATGTAGAATAGTTAATACAACAATAGTCATTGAAACACAAATTATTTATTCAAAACTAATTAACAAAAGAAATAGGTACTTAAGCTGATATTTTTAAAAACTGCATTATTAAATGTAGAATAGTTAATACAACAATAGTCATTGAAACACAAATTATTTCGGCTATTACGGAATTGTAATAGCCGGTACATTGTACTTTTTTCGTTTTTTCCGAATCGCCTCTTTCACCTCTTATTATCTCCTTTCCGAATCGCCTTTTTAAGGTATTCTTAATGTATCTCGATCTACAATACACCGCCTGCCGAATTATTCAAAATGCCCTTCATGAGCGAAGGCTAAGTGAGAACGAATCTGTAAAGTGATGAATCTCTTGAGTATGAATCTTCGGGTCATGTGACTCTGTGGTCCGAATTATAATGAAACGTCCCGAATGAGCGGAGGCCAAGTAGA
Organism: Ryuthela nishihirai; assembly: GCA_038380435.1. Classification (NCBI taxonomy): domain Eukaryota; kingdom Metazoa; phylum Arthropoda; class Arachnida; order Araneae; family Heptathelidae; genus Ryuthela; species Ryuthela nishihirai. The sequence goes on from JAWZYU010000064.1 coordinate 1,404,268, forward strand.
GCCATTGTAGAGCTTTTTCCTGGTATAAATCCAAACTGATTTGGATTTAATTTCCCATTATTATTGAGGAATAAGCTTAATCTATTTGTCAATAATTTGTGAAGCACTTTGCACCATGTTGACAATACATAAATAGGCCTGTAGGCCAAAGGATTCTTTCTGTCTTTTCCTTCCTTATTAAAAAGGTTAAGTTCAGATTCTTTCCAGCATTCCGGGAAAATTCCTCTTTTCAGACACTCATTTAATGTATCCATAAACCAACTTTGGCAGTAATACAGTTCACGGTCCTCAGCCGCCATTTTGTTTTTGACGCAACGTAACAAAATGGCCCTTTTAGTTGATTCCCACAACTCCTGAGACCCTAACCCAAATACGGGTTTCTAGAAAAAAGTTTTTTTTTTTGTTACCATAGTAACGAAAAACCCGAGTTTACGTCAAACGCAATGCACCGTAACCATAGTAACAAATGCAAACAAACGTAAAAAAAATTAAATTACCGCAAAAAAAACCCTCTTAACCGTCAATTACAGAATGAAAGCTCATAAAAGTGCCAAATCCAACAAAAAATAAAACGATTACCTTCCTACATACAGTAAACCACTTCCACCATTCCCCCTCCCCTCTTTTCAAAACACAATAAACCTACTAACATCGAAAACAAAACCACTTAAGCACAATAAAAACAAAAAATTAAAAACTACTAACTTAAATAAACAAAAACTAAAATACTACTCACCACAGCTCGTGGTTCATGCTACTTCATTACGCACATGGGGCGGATATAGATGTTTAACGTCCTCCACGAAACTCAGAAACGGGTCTAACTGGTGCTGCAGCCGCTTCCTATACATGAATTCAGCCAGATAGCTGTCAAACATATCATCGTCCACACGGCCTCTAGTCATCTCATTTTTTGCATGCCGCCACATTCCTTCCACAGTGTTAGTGTGGACCCCTGTCTCATAGTCAACAAACGAAACAGAGTGGTTGACTGTGAGGTGGACGAAACCCTCCTCACTCAAACAGTTATATGATCGCCAGCAATCTGAATAAATCGTGGACCCAGGTAAATTTTCTCCTTGATAACAGCAAGCAAGGAATCAGTAGAGCGGTCAGGAACAACAACAAGAAAACACTTATAAGAGTCCCTTTCCACTCCACTGAACACCCAACGACCTTCCCGGTATCTCCCCCAGTGGTATTTGTTGGTTCCAAACTTGCTCTCGTCAATCTCGACAATAGTACTGGGGCCCACCAATCGGCTGCGACCTGGCAACCACAACATCCATTGCCACCTCTCGACAAGAAGCATACCAATCAGATGTTGTGTTGCAAGATCCTATCCTCAGTTCCATTTCAGCAATCCTCTGAGGATAATCAAGCGCCCACATGTGCGTCAATTTCACAATCTGTTCCAGCCACAGATGGGACCTCACGAGCCCTTTTGGATACTTCGTCTACTATCGTGCTGGACCCTGCCAATCCTCCTTCGGCAATTCCATCTAAAACCATCACTTGTTGTATCAGTCGGGGCCAGCATCATGGCCTTACTACACCTCGGACATTCATACCCTGCTGCGAGCAAACCAATATTCTGCAAATACATAGTTCCTTCTTTTTTAGATTTCTCAAACAGCAAGGTAAAGTCCCTTAAGACCATACGAGGTCCACCTGCCACTACACCTAAACTATAGGATGCCATTACACATATTACTAAAAGTACCACAGACTCCAACCTTATAAGAAACCACCACCAGCATACCACAATAAAAATACCTATATGCAAATCAACCACCTCATACGCAACAACCCAAATAAAGCACAATGAAAATACCAATATGCAAATCAGCCAGCTCATACGCAACACAAGCCATGGTGACAACTCACATTCTCACGAAATATAATTACCCCAAAAAATTATTTTCTCTTAATATACACTTAACCACCACAATTCCATGAAACCAACCTCGCACACAGCGTAAACCAAAAAACATGAAAATCGGAAACAGTGCACCGCCGACCGAATTATAAAAAAGCCCCAAAACTAAATAAGGTCCTCCAAGACAACACAAACCAAAAAACATGAAAATCGGAAACAGTGCACCGCCGATTGAATTATAAAAAAAAGCCCCAAAACAAAAATCTGACAAAAAAAAACATCTTACAGCTCAAATAACCCTTCCCTAAATTATATTGTCATTTTACCTCTGAGGCTCCACATTTTTCCCACACCATGGGCTAAATATCGAGATTACATGAACCCCGAAGGCTCACAGAAGGTACGGAACCCACTAGAACAGCTGTTGGCAGACAGAAACTTCCTGTCAAGGCCATCCAGCGTGTTCTTTAACATACACAGTAACTCTCCCACACACAGGAGCACTGCTTTACATCCTAACCGACGGACGGCGACCTTTCCAAGCCCACCAGTGTCCCCTACTAACTATGAGCCGAGTTTGAAAATTTGCCGATATAAATCTAAACGCTGACATAGCTCTGACTCGAACCTTGGAACTACAGATTTCAAGCCTGGTGCGCTACCGACTCTGCCACTCTCACCCCACCTCTAAATTTTTCATTCTTTCCTGACTCCATCAAAAACTGCCGCTTTTTCACACACTGACAATTCTATAATACCCAGAATTACTACATCAAAAACTTGCATACTCCTCCACTACATCGGTCCCTAAATATCTTTAATAACTAATTATAAATCATACCCTAACCAATTTTCAAAAAAAAAACGCTAGAACATATTAATTATTCATATCCTACCTATCACTGACCCCCTCCCCCCATATTAAATATATAATACACACAAACTTACCTCTAACTATATAGGTATGTTATCCAAAGAAGTCATCAGGCAAAAATGGTGAAAAAAACCAAACGTAACTTCACACTCTCGTCAAATCACACACATAACACGTGACTCCGCATTACCCACCCAAAAGAAACAAATCAAAGAGCCATAGGCCACCAACAACCAACAGTTACGTTTCTACGTCGTACTTTACAAATCGACATCATACTTTACACTTCGACGTCACACGCCACTTGAGCAATTCCATCTATCAGCTGAGGACCGTAAACACTACACGGACCCCAACTTTTATTCACCTCAAAGAGCTCTTTAACAATTTCAAGAGAAAGCTCATCCAAGCCAGGCACTTTTCCCTTGTTCATTGAGTCTAGGACTTCTTCAACCTCGATTATGGTAAATGGACTGTAATCCTGTGTATTAACAGGTCTCCTTGATCTGTTTCTTATATTTCTATGATATTCATTATCTTCATCCCTATTATCTAATGGGAAATGATATTCAAGCAGTCTAGTTAGTGATTATCTTACGCTCTTTGTAAGAGAACCATCCTCTTGGACAAACAACGAAAGCTTGAATACTCCTCGAGTTGCTTCTTTTGCAACTTTGAAATGAACTCCAAATGGTTGTTCTTTTGTAACTTTATCACATAACTTTTTCCAACTATTATTTTTAGCCAAATTTATACTCTTTTTATATTTGGCTTCCCATAATTTAAACTCTTCTCTTAATTTCTTTCTTTGAATTTCATTTGAATAACATCTTTGAAATCTTCTCTTGTTTTTGACTTCTTTTCTGAGTTCCGTCAGTTTTTTACTCCACCATGGTCCTTTCTTATAACCTGACTTTGTTTCTTGGTTTTTCTGTTTCAGGTTCTCTCGACATTTTTTTTGTAATATCTTAGTTATGTTTATAATATATTCATCTATATTTCTTTGATCTTCGACTTCTGTAATAGAAATAGTCGAGAATTTTTCTGAAAGTTCTTTTCTGAACTCTAGCCAGTCGAGGTTTTTAATAGGAAACCTTTGATGTTTAGTTTTTCGGTTTTGGAGAAGTTCAGATGAAAACTGATGTATATGTGATCACTACAGCTGATCTCATCCTCTACAGTCCATTCTGTCACAGATTTAGCACTTTATGTAAGGTGAGATCTTTCCAACTGTCACCAAGACTACTAGTGAAAGTAGGATCACTATTCGGATTATTTAATATTGTAAAGCCATTTTGATTAACAAATTCCAAGACTTCTTTTCATCTTTGGTCCTCCATATGAGGACCCCAAAGTGTATTCCTTCCATTAAAGTCCCCTCCTAGGACTATGTCCCAGTCAGGGAATATCCGAACCATATTTGAGATAATTTGAAAGTTCTCTTCGAAAGAGTCTTTTAGTGGGCAGAATACTGAGATAATAACGCATTTTCGATCTCCTTTTTCAACTGTGATAATTACTACATCTCGAGAGGTGTAGATTTCTGTGGCACTTATATTTCTTTTGCCAATTACAATTGCACATCTTGGCATTGGGTGGGATGCTCCGAAAAGCATCCACCTGGCTGGAAAACCCCTTATTTTGTCCTTATTGGTATAAGTTCTTGAATTACGCCATTTCAATGTCATTTTCTTTCATAAATAACACCAGTCTATTTGTAGCAGCTCTGTCATGATGTAGATTTATTTGTACTATTTTCGACGATTGCATTTCAGTATTGAATGCGCTTGATTAGTAATTCGAGCTCTCTTTTATAACAAGAAAGTCCACATCCAAACTGGAATGCTGGACTTCTAATTTAGGTCTATATTTGTCATTTGCTGCTTTGCAATTTACACTGTTTAGGACTGTTGCTTTACAGTCCCAATGTTTGTGGTCTTTTTGACCACATTTTCCACAGGTTTGGTCTTCTGTACAATTAGTCTGAAAATGACCAAATTTGTTACATTTGAAACATCTCACAACTTTCAAATATTTTTTAACATTTAAATGGGATCAACCCACGTTGCCTTTTTCTCATTCATTAGAACTTTGAAACTTTCAGAATGTACTTGCACTATCCAGTGCTTCTTGTTATTTTTGCTTTTTATTAAAAACTTCGCCTCCATTGAGGCTTCCATCAAAGCTGTGTTCTGTGCTTTGATTCTGTCTACTAATACATCTTTTTCAATATCTCCATCCACATTATAAATTATAATTTGTGGCAATTTCGTTTTTAGGCTCTCTTGCTGCAACTTTGTCCTTTAGGACTACATTTCTCTGAATTTCTGTTTTCAGAATCTTTTTATCAAATTCATCTGTGCATTCTATCAATACTCCTCCTTTCGATATCTTTTGGACATTTTTAATGCCAATTTTCATTTTAGTTGGATCTAAATTGTTCAAGAGATCCTTCTTGAGTTCTGAATTCTTACCCTCCTCTTGAGGGTATATCAACATTATATGTTGTTGATCTCTCTTGCTAGGCTTCGGAGTCGTAGACCTTTTTACCACTTCAGCATAATTTTTAGAAGTTGACACCTTACTTTTGACTATCATTTCTCTTTCAGCTAACCTGCCCTCGAGGTTGCTGATTTTCAATTCTTGTTCCTGCACTACATCTTGTAGTTTACCAAACAGGTTTCTAATTTCAGCTGCTTGCTGCTTAGTAACCTTGCTTATACTGCTATTTAAAATAAGAGTCCAATTCTCCAAACAGTTCACTAGTTTTACTAGTGGTACACTGCACTTGAGAGGCCACTTCATTCACTTCACTCACTTCGCTAGCCATTGTCACCTGGTACCCTGGGGTTCACACCAAGCGGCTACTTCTTCTTTCTTCTGAGAGAGTGTTAGACCCTCCTCCAAGGAGGGAGCCCCTAGACCACAACAAGGTCCTCTCTTGGCAAATTAGTTCTGATTGCACAGGTCAAAAGAAACTGGCCAATGGCCTTATATTCATTATATTATTTTATAATCACACAAAGCTCACAGCAAAATCTAAATCAAAAACAATTCCCCCTAGGGCACTCAGAGGTAAAACAGCCCAACCCTAACCTTCTCTGAGCCTTTGGGGCCCTTGTGACCTGGCAATTTAGCTGAGTGTGTAAAAAAAAAAAGTGCAACTCAGAGGTAAAACAACCCAAACAGCTGCAAGCATAATCTTCATCTGGATCCCAAGCTTCAGCTTTGGGGGTACCACCATTTTAGTTGTGGCAGAGGCCAAGAAACTTGGTCTCATCTTTGACCACAGGTTGACCTTTTTACCACACATACATCATTCCAAGTGCACACAGGCACTGAACACCCTCAGGGCTCTCTCTCCTTGGAAGCAGACTGATGTTCTTTGCTCCTCCTGTATCATGGCAGCTTCGATGGGACTCTCTTGCCAGTCAGTGCTGTCAGCAGTCGCGCAATCTCAGCATAATGCAGGACATACTTGTAGTAACTGCAAAGGCCGAGAACACTTTGGAGTTCCTTTTTATTAGTCAGACGGGGCAAATTTTTAATGGCCGTTAGCTTTTCAGAATCCAACTCTGTCTTTCCTAATCCCACAATGTGGCCCAAATATTTTACTTTTGGCTGAATGAAGGTGCATTTGTCGATGTTAGCAGTGAAGCCAATATCTTCCAATTCTTGTTGCACTCTATCTAAGTGAATAAGGTGTCCCTTCCACGTTTTTGAAAATATGGCCACATCATCTATGTAAGCACATGGATACTCCTGGTGTTTGTCCAGTGCCTTATTCACAACTCTTGTGAAGCAAGCCGAACTGTTCTTTAAACCAAAGGGTAGAACAGTCCACCTATATTGCCCCTTAGGAGTGACAAATGCTGTTAACTGCCTACTTTCTTCTGCCAACGGGATTTGTCAATAACCATGAAGCAGATTTATAATTGAAATGTAACGAACCTTTCCACCTGAATGCAATGTCCTCTATGGGATAAGAGTCCATCTCGGTGCCAACATTAGGGCGCAAAAATCGACGCATAATCGAAGAGAGCCATCCTTCTTAGCAACACAAACAATGGGACGGGCATGCTCACTGACTCCAGGCTCAATCATTCCTGCTTCAAGAAGTTCCTTAATTTGCATGTCCACCTGCGACCTAAGGGCTTCAGTTACTCGGTAGTGGTGTACTTTCCTAGGGACAAAATCAGCTTTCAATTTAATTTTATGTGATTCCACTTGAACCCTGGCTGGAACTCCTGAAAAGAAATGCTGCCTCCTTGCTTAAAATATTATTTAACTGCTGCTGCTGCTGGTAGTCACTTAATCCGTTCAAACTCTTCTGCTCGATCCTCTCACTGGGGTTCGATTATTCTCCTCGCTCTCTAAACGTAGGAGCATAGCTTACTTCTTCAAAGTCAGAGTCATCCTCAGAAATGACTCCTATAGCATTTATTCTAGCCTGGTATTCCTGCAATTTGTTGATATGTACATGTCTTTTATTTCTGTCTTCCATCTCTACTATTTAACTGCATGGAGAATTCTTTCTTGTCACAGCTCCCGGCCCCATCCATCTCGAATAAATCTCAATTGTTATCAGGGGTCAAAAGCAACACTCTGTCTCCCACCTCAAATTGTCTGCCAGTAGATTTTCTATTATAGTACTCGGCATAGGAAGACTGCTGACGTTCTGCAGTAAACCCTGCCTTGGTAGCTGCCTTCTCCAGACTTTCTTTCAAGTTCTGTAGATATTTCACAGCCAGTTGCACTAAGCATAATGGAATATATGCTTCTACTGCCCAGGTAAATTTTAATATGCTAAGTGGTCCTGCTGAGTCTCTACCATAAAATAATTAAAGCGAGCTACTCCGGTCATGCAATTAGGAACCTCCTGGTATGCCCAAAATAAATATGGCATATGCCGGTCCCATTGCTTAGGTTCTTCTTTGATCACATGATGCATAATTTTCTTTAAAACCTGATTCCACCATTCACAAAGTCTATTCACCTCAGGGTGCCCCGGGGTTGGCTACCACGGGGAAGATCCAATCACTTTTAAAAACTTGCGAGTCAGTTGAGAAGTAAAGTTCGAACCCCTATCATTGGCTATTACTTTTTACCTGTTCTCGTTAATGTGTCAAGTAGGGCTTTTCGGGTAGCCTTCGCAGTCATAGATGTCAAATAAATGGCTTCCGGCCATTTCGTGCACTGATCTACTAAACAAAGTACAAATTTATGACCTGTTGCTGATGCTGGGTTAATAGGTTCAATTATATCTATGTTCACTACCTCACACCAGTGGCCTGGCTACAGGTGTGAAGGAACCCTATCCTTTAGCTTTACTGGCCCTTGTGCTGACATTTAACATTAAAGATATGACAGAGTATTACAAAACTCTGTCATATCTTTCTTTAAACCAGGCCAAAAAAAGGAATATTTCACCCTCTCCATACTTTTTTTCATTCCCAGTTGGGATCCGAACACCTGCTCATGCACTATTTCTAGGATATTTCTGTGTCTGGTCTGGCGAACCACCAGTTGTATCACCTTGTCGCCTGTAATCTTATCAACCCTGTATAATAATTTGTTTCTCATCACATATTGTCCCATTGTTTGACCTGCTCCCATGCACCAGAGTAGGGCAATTCCGCTGTTCCTGCTTGAAACAATTTGTCTCGGCCAGTTCTCCCTCCTTTTCTTCTTCCATGTAGGTGTCCTGGATACCTTCTTCTCTTATTGGTTCTCTTCTCTCTCAGTTTTGTCACCTCCTATCTGAGTGACAGGGATTATCTGCTGCTCTGATAAAGGAAAACTTGGTTCCAGATCCTTTTTTTTTATCTCTGTTTGTTCTACCCTGATTGCCATATAACCATTGCATCATCACTGTCTCTACTATCTTACTCATTTCCTGTCTCTCCTGACACCCTTGGGGCGGGGGTGGCTCAGTCGGTAGCGCACCAGGCTCGTAATCTGTAGTTCCCAGATTCGAGTCTCAGCTGGGTCAGTGTTGAGATTTATCTCCGCAAAATTCCCCGCCCTGCTTACGGTCAGTAAGGGACACCGATGGGTATGGAAAGGCCACCGTCCATCGGATGGGACGTTAAGCCGTGGCTCCGTGTGCGGGAGAGCCATACCCTGTGCACGTTAAAGAACACGCTGGATGTCCTTGACGGGAGGCTACCATCTGTCTCCCAACAGTTGTTCCAGTGGTCCCCTCCCCCAACCTTGTGACCTGGCCATTTAGCCCAACGTGTGCAAAAAAGTGCTGCTCAGAGGTAAAACAACCCAACCTGACACCCTTTTGCTATCATATTCTGCCAGGTGCCTACCTGGGCTTCGTGCTACCCATTACTGCCTGAGGAGCGTTCCACTTCCACCTATTTCTGCCTTTTTCTCCTATGTAAATACTCCTCCTGTACTTCCTGTACTTCTCCAGGGCATTCAATGCACATTAACTCTTTCTATTTGTCTCTAGCAGACCCCTCCAGGACATTTAAATCATTCAGCATAATCAGCATATCCGCACTCAATTCCTCCACCATCGCACACAAAATTTCACACTTCCCCTCATATCCACCGGCCTGACTTCCATCGGCAGCCCACTTGAGAGGGACAGTGATTAATGGAGCCTCCAGTCGGCCTCCGAAAACATTAACCAATACAGTCTTCCCCTCTGAATACTTATATTTCTCTGAGACTAAAGAACTTTTTATGACTGAAATCTGAGCCCCCAAATCCAAAATAGCATCAAACATTTTACCCTAACACCGAATGCGAACCATTGTTAAAGGTTCTATCCTCGACACAGACCTCCTCATTTCCCATTTTCTGCGTCACAGCCTGCCAATCTTGCCAATCAGCCTGCCAATCTTTTGATTCTGATGTCATCATAAACTGGCAGCCAACTCTCGCAACAATAAACGCTGCTCCCAGCGGGCTCGCCCGAATCGGGAGTGATCACATTAAATGTTCTGGCCACTTTCATATTCTTGCTACATTCCTTAGCCAAATGATCTTTCTGGTTACAGATGATGCATGATTTGGAAGAAAAGCTCTCATTCTGTTTGCTTTTAAAATAAATATTTTTGTTTTCTGCCAATTTGTTTTGCAGGTTCGAATTTTTTCCTAAATTCCTTTGACTTAAATTTAATTTTGTAGCTGATTGGCCAAATCTGTTCTCTCTATTTTCCAATTAAAAATTTTCAAGTACGTCAGTGGGATCATCCATGGCCTGCTTTGATACTATCATTGCAGACCAGATTGCACAGCTGTATTCCATTTTCGCTACAGAGTTGCACGCTCTTAGTCTGGCCTTGGGAGACATAGTGGCTAAGCATCACTAATTTCTTTTATAGGGGGACGACAAATTTATGTGGGAGTTTTGTGACACCATTTTAACTATAAAACATATTTTAACTCTTTTAACCTCAAACATTATGTTTATTTTAACCTTTATATCCTTGGATATCTTTGATCTGATAACTCTTTTATTACCATCTATTTTTGCCTATTTGTGGTTTACAGGGTATTTTAACTGAATCTGATTTTCTGACTTTGTCACATTCTTTTTATCTGAACTGTGTCTTTTGCACCTGGCTTGGCTATATCTTATTTTTATATACAGGGTGATTCAAAACTTATCGTTCAAATTTCGTGGGGAGGTAGGGAATACGTCAGGAAACCGATTTCACATAGGAAAGTATGTCCGCAAACGTCATCTACATGAACAAAATGGACAAGTAAAGTTAAGTGGTAACGAATGTGACTTTTATTCCAACAAGGTAAAGTACAGGTTCACAGTACGTGCTCAAAATTGCGACCATTTACACGGACACAAGATTCACAGCGCCGTTGCATTGACCGCCGAACATTTTCAAAAACGCCTGGCATATCACGGACAATGCCTGCGGCGGTCACTATTCGTGCAACTAGGTCCATTTCACTGTCGACGGGGGTCTCGTACACATGGTCTTTCATGGCCCCCCACGAAAAGAAATCCATGGGCGATAAATCAGGTGACCTGGGTGGCCAAGCGATCGGGAGTGGTCGGGCGAGCTGTACACTGGTTGGGTACACACAGCGCCCTCTACATACGCATGCGTACATTTGCGGACATACTTTCCTATGTGAAATCGGTTTCCTGACGTATTCCCTACCTCCCCACGAAATTTGAACGATAAGTTTTGAATCACCCTGTATAAGAAGAAACAATCTACCATTTTCATTTCGAAGGATTTGAAATGTATAAAATTAGTTCAAGAATCCTTAATAATTATGATCCAATTTCTACAAATATTTTCAGATATAATATTGAACAAAATAATTTTTTTTCTTACAGTTCATATCGATTTCTTGAAGAACAATTCCGAACTGATTTTACCTAAATAATAAATCTAAAATGTAGTTTTTTTCCCCTCCAAATAAAAAACATTTAACATTACACCTAAATAGGAAACGTTGTATTAACACGTGATTCCTGTTTTTCAAATTCAATGAAAAAATACAACCAAAGGTTGTTGTTGTTTTTTTTCCTACAATTGAAAATATTTCACCCATATTACATAGTACGCATCAGAAACCTCAGCATCATGAAGGCTATTCTTAAAAATAGGTACATTAACTAATCTTCCTTCCTACATGCAGAACACTTTCAAGTAAATAGTTTGCAAATTGGTTTCTTTTCATATACGCCACTTGCATACGTGTTTCGAAACATTTACATCGAACAGCTTGCTTTGTAATAATGTGGACGAAATTACTAATATTTAAGGTTAGATGAATATCAACATTCTTCTCTTGAAATCCAAATCCAATTAACCAAAGCGATTTTCTAGTACCCTCATTTTTTTCATTCAGAAGAGTAAACTTTGATTGCGTATTACGTTGTGCGACAGATATTTCTCAATGAGATTCTAAGCTTAAAACAAGAATTTTAGAACATTTGGAAAACTTAAAAAAAAGATATTTCGAATTTTGCTGTTTGATTGAATTTTTAGTCAACGAAACCACATAACTCCAAATGCCTCTGCTCCTTATACGAAGTTATAATTAAAATAATGCAAAGCTTGTACAAGTGGAAAAAGTTAATTGGTTCAAATAATTCATACCATTTGGATTATCCTGACATAATATTATTTGTTAAGGAAAGCCCTTTCTCAAATTCATCTTTTACTACAATTATTGCTGAGATTGTTACATTGTACATTAGCATACGAATTTTAATAAGGATAAGCAGGTGTTGTTATTGGCGTTAATGGGTTAGCGTAAGATTCATTAAGTATTAGGGTCAGAGACAAAACAGGCGAGTAGCTTTCTCGTACAACTTCTCTCTACATTTCGTACTGGTATTCTCACTTGCGAATTTAGGTGTATCATAAAGAACCTATTAACTCTATTTGAACTGCTTGCATTTGGATAAAGTTGCCAGTACAAATATTGCCCAAGAGATAGCCCATAGGTATCCAAGTGTATTGCAGTACACACCACTCTTTTTAGCACACAATTAAATACACGTCGGGGGCAATTTAAAACATTCTTTTTTGGGTACAATTTGAAATAGCTGCTCTATTACACGACACCCATTTAAGCTTCGAACATACTTGAATTCTAGATTTTTGAGCAAACTCTCATCTATAAGATCTCCAGTTTCGCCAAAGGTTTGATGATATAAACGAGCATAGACCATATTTGCCATATGACCAGCAAATGTGATTTTGACAACAGGAACTATGCTTGTTCGATGGCAGTCCATTTCACGCTGTTTTTAAGGAGATAAACAGAACTTGTGAAAAAGTCGTATCTCTCGACATTTCGAGATGCAATAAACAGAAGATCAATTATGCAAATATAACTGTTCGAGTTTTCAAATCAGGTAAACAAGTTTGAGGTTTTGTATAGAACAATCGGATATTAGCGAGGGGGATTGTACCGTTAGAGTTTCCCTGTGGTTCTCCCGGGACCACAGGTGCTTTGTTGATGGGACCATTGTCATACTGAAAGAAGGCTCTCTCTTCGTGAAAGAGACCTGCTCTCTCTTGTTGAAAGGACACACTCTGTCTGTTGATGAAAAGACACACACACACACTCTTTCTCTCTTGATGAAAGGACACACTATCTTTCTTGATGAAAGGACACATTCTCTCTCTTGATGAAAGACTGCTCTCCGTGAAAGTTTTTTCTCTCTTAATGATCTACTGATGGAGGTGAAATGGCGGAAGACGTTGCCAAAACATCCACTAACGAATCATCTGGGTGTTACATCTCCCAGAGTTGAACATTATCCAACAAACAGCGACCGTCTATTAACTGAAGAATTAAATGAGGCCATTGAAAGATTGCCTCTTTTATTAATCCCCTAAAGAAGATATGCATCGAATGAAAGTGGTCAGCAAAGTTGCTACACTGTAGAACACATGAATAAATGAAATAAATAAGAATGAGCTACCCCCGCCCCATCCAAGAAGCGGAAGCAAGTCGTCGCTTGTTTTGTTTATAGTACAGTGCATATTTTCTTCAGTTCCTCTTTCTGAAAATTGCAATGCACAATGTACTGCGCGTATACAGGAGTATGTGTTGTGATCTATTAATTATTGTGTAGTACAAAATGAACGGGTGCAAACGTAAGCGTAATGTCGTTACGATGGAGATGAAATTAAAAGGTTACAAAGTATTGACAAAGGTGATCCAGTAAAGCTTATTTGTGATGAAACAGATGTTGGTAAAAGCACGGTAAATGATTGGAGAAGGAATAGAAAATCTTTAGAAGATTTTTGCACTCAAGTCGAGTCTGAAAAAACGCTTTCTTCTCGGTGCACTCTTAAAAAGCCGAAAAATTAAACTGTTGATGATGCACTTTGGTTATGGTTCATGCAAGAGCGTTGAAAAGAAACGCCAATCAGTTGGCCAATCTTGAAAGAAAAAGCATTAATCCCTCATTCTAAAATCGAAAATGGGGGAGATTTTTCAGCAAGCGAGGGATGGCTTCTCGCTGGAAAAAAAACGGCATGGTGTTCACTACTTTGGTGTTTGTGGTGAGAAATTTTCAGCTGATTCGTTAGCAGAAAAGGAATTTTCAGAAAAACTTTTAGTTCTTATTGAAGAAGGCCTATGCGCAGAACAAATCTACAATGTAGAATGAAACTGGGTTAAATTTTAAACTTCTTCCAACGAAAACGTTTGTGACAATGCAAGAAACCTCAGCATCAGGATTTAAAACAAAGAAAGAAAGAATCACTATGGCTGTGCGTACAAATGCTGCAGGTACACAGAAACTTACTCTTTTCGTAATTGGGAAATGAGCAAACTCCGAGCTTTCAAGCATTTAAATTTAGCTGCTCTGACAGTTTACTGCAAAGCTCAAAAGTCTGCTTCGATAGACTCATATTTTTTTAAGGAATGGTTCTTTACAGAATTTGTTCCAAAAGTAAAAAAAAAAAACTTGAGAAGTCTTAAAATGCCTGTAAAGGCCCTACTCATTCTCGGCAAATGCCCCAACACAACCAAGCGAACTCATTTCTGACAACATGAAAGCCATGTTTTTGCCACCTAATGTAACATCTTTAGTGCGACCAATGGATCAAGGCGTGCTTGTAAGCAAGAAAAGGCGATACAGGAGAAAGCTACTTTCAGGAATTCTACAGCGAACCGAAAATGACGGAATAAGACTTTTAAATGCTTTGAAATCAATAAATATCAAGGATGTGATCTACCATGTTGGCAAGACAAATCGACATTGTAAAGTTGACATTAGGCGAATAGTACAGTCGCTCAAATAATATCCTAACACTATTCATTGATTACAGAATTCAGAAAAAATATCTGACAACGATTGTTTTTAGAAATTAGTGATCTGGCAACTTTCGTGCACTGTACACGAAAGTTGCCAGATCACTAATTTCTAAAAAAAATGGTTGCCAGATATTTTTGCTGAATTCTGTAATAAACCATAGTGTTGAGATATTTTTTGAGCGACCGTACCGGACCCTCTCTCACCTTTGAACTACTGACTGCCATTAAGATATCTCAATTAATGATATAAACTTTTATACTTCCAGTGAACTATTATCGTTGGAAACCCCCCGTATCACTTGTCTTCTCTATTTACAAACATCATCCTGAAGCAGATGGCAACATATGTTACAATTATACGAGGAATAAAGCATTTGAATCCTTAAGCGTATGCCCAGATTCTGAGATTAGGCAACTAATCTCAGTTCCACGTAAAACGTTACCCATTTCCATCTCCGTTTGAGAATACGCTCATTTGGCATAATTAAAAACATATAACAAGTAAACTACCAACGGGTGGGCCCCTATAGGCTAACCTAAAACACAAGCTAAAAATAGCATATATCATGCACAAGAGACCTAAAACGAGTAGCCTTCTTCAGAGAAAGCCATCATTTTAGGCCTCTTGTACTTATTCAGAACATTGTGATCATAATTAAGCAAAGTAGAAATAATCGCATTAGGATTATTTTTAACAGCCTCAAAAAACCTTTTTGAGATGCATTTAATATGGGTATGTATGTGGTCGATGCCCAAATCTTTATGAAGTTGTCTGTTAGTAACAAATCAAGGGACATCGAGAGCAGAATCAATATTTTTTTTCCAAGAACTAAATCTTTTTTATATTTGTGGACAACTAATCTCAGGAAAATTTGTTTTTCTTATAAATGATGGACATATTGTTGAAATACATCCGTGATATACCCTTCGAAATAGAGGGAAGATGACCTTTGATTGAACGAACTAAAGATAATTTAATTAAATTATTTTATAAAACAGGTGGTGGTTAATTGTCAAATTTCATTTCTCTTTTAACTTATTTTCTTATTTGTTTTTCAGTCGCAATTTGTTGTGTTTGCAATTTTATTTAATACTTCGAAATTTGTCAAATCACTAGATTAAATAAAGAAACAAAACACCATATCAATACACGTTTCAAACATTTCTATCTTCTGTTGAAAGCTACGAAAGGAGACAGATTAATGGTGGTCTTAACATGACGAGAGCAGACAGAAAATGAATAATTCGTACCTTACGTTAGGTGGCGCTGCACTGCAATTTGATTTCGTTACTTATCTGTCTTCTCCTTCATCTGTGAATTTACAGTTCTCTCATCGGTGAGACACTTGTCCAAAGGTATATCACCCGTCGGTATCTTAACCTCCGTATTAGTGGAATGGAGAGGGAGAGCGATGCTACGGAACTTTTTAGAAATCTGCCTAACTCCTCTTCGGTGTTTCTAACAGGTCAGGAGGGAAAAACAAAGGATCGAGAAAGAGGAAATGGGAAAAGGAGGCAATTCATTTCGAGATGGAGCCAGTTGGAGGATGTAGACAAAAATGGCGAAACCGGATCCAAAGGCATACGGTTACGACACTCTCCACAAAAGAAGCTTTCATTTGATAACCTAACTGTGGATACTAATATTCGGAAGAGAGAAGGACGATTTGCATAAATCTCCTTTTTTATGGGTAGAAGATTATGGGGCCAAATAATGACATCCCATAACGCTTCTGACACCCAAGCATTCATTTAACGCACTATGCACTGCATTTCGTGGAACAATAGCCCTGAAAAGCACAGAAAGTGACACATGAAATAATTACCTGTAAAAAATTGTCAGGAGTGGCAAATATTAAATTTCAGCTCTAAGAGACAACATAGTTATCCACTTCTTGATAGGTGGCACCACTGTGCGAATCAAACAAAAAATGCGGGAAAGTTAAGTCACACTAGTTGAAGAAGAAACGCCAGCAGTTGATGGTATAATGGTTAGCATACCTGGCCGGTTACCGGAAGATATGGGTTCGAATCCCATTCATGGCACAACCAGTTTTTTCAGTTCATTACTTTGTTTTTCATGTCTACAGGACATCTATGATACTTTACCACGAAGAGTGACATCATTTGACGGTTTGTATGTTTGTTCCATAATTAATGGAAAAAACAACAGACATCACGAGAAAAACAATAAGAAAATAGGTAAAAAATATACCAAAAAAAACGTGAAATGGTCGTTAAGATAAAGAACTTGCTTGTGGCATATCGATTTGAAAACATCAAATATTGTCGTTAAGATGTGTAACAAATGCTGAAATAGTAATTAAAATAAGACTATAATTAAATAATTCACAAAAATTTTGTTTCTTTCAATTTATCGGTATGCCATAATCTCACACAATTTCTAGTTGAATGCTTTCAGGTAATTCATAACAGAAAATAAAATTTTGAAATCAGATTAAAAGATACTTTAGAATGAATATTAAAGAAGTTAGAATTAGAAGTTAGATCAGAATTTTTCGCGACATATTACTGGGTCTTGAAACCAATTTTATGGTTTCCGACAACTGGGCAGCTGTTAGGAGACATGATAGCCTGCCTTTGAGGCCATCCAGCGTGTTTTTTGACGTGTACAGTGCATAGCACTCCCTCACTTGGGGCCATAGCGTAATATCCCACCTGATGGACGGCGGATTTTCCAAGCCTATCGGTGTCCTCTAAGATCCGAGGACAGCGCGTGAAGGGTTTCCAGTGGTAAAATGCAATGCAATGAATGGCGAGACTCGAACCTGGGAACTAGAGACTGGCCTACTACCGACTGAGCCACCCTCTCTCCATTGGTTAAGATGAAATGTATTTATAAATTTTGGTTCATCATCATCATCATCATCCTCAACCAGCCATGGGCTACGGATTTCCAACCAGACCGTGCAATTTAGTTCTCCAAGCAACTCTATCCTGAGCTACATCTACTGCATCCGGCCACTGCACACCAATTCTAACAAGGTCCTGTTTGACATTGTCTGCCCACCGCATCCTAGGTCTCCCCCTCCTTCTGAGGCCTTTAGGCACACTGTTCATAACCCTATTCGCCAATCTATAATTATTCATACGGGCAACATGGCCAAACCAACGGAGTCTCTCTCTGCACAATATGCTGCTTAAAGGAGGTTGCAAACTCCTTTGCCTAGTCTCATCATTAGTTACAAAGTTGAACCACCTAATGCCCAAGATACTGCGTAAGCATCTGGAATCAAAAGCATCTAGTTTCCTGTTATCTTGTTTACAAAGTGTCCAAGTTTCACTACCATAACTAACCCTAAAAGGAACCAAACTATTATACAGTCTAATTTTAGTCTTGAGGTGTATACGCCTATTTCTCCACACTCTCCATAGGTTCTTAAAAGTCCCGGCAGCAATCCCTATTCGTCTGTTAATCTCATGCCGCACATCACCATTATCTGTTACATAGCTCCCAAGATAATTAAACTGTGACACCTGCTCAAGACTGCAACCATTCAGATTAACTGAATCACAGCCTGCCTGACCAATTTTCATCACTTTAGTTTTCTCTCTGTTTATAACCAAACCTACTCTACTACCAGTCTCATCAACAGCTCGAATGAAAGAGTTCATCTCATCAACATCATTTGCCAAAAGGGCTAAATCATCAGCATAATCTAAATCAGAAATTTTCGTATCTCCAGCCCATTTAAGGCCAAAATCTTTCCCTTGAAGTGAATTTCGCATAACATAATCAATAACCAAGCTAAAGAGAAAAGGAGACAAAATGCACCCTTGTCGAACACCAGAAGTAATGCTAAACCAATTGCTACAAGCCTTACCAACTCTCACACACGACTCAGTGTTATTATAGAGAGCTTTCATAATGTTAACTAACTTGTCTGGTATACCATATGATCTCACAATCAACCACAAATTATGACGATCAACAGAATCGAAAGCCTTTTTGAAATCAACAAAGCTAGCAACCAAAGGTTTCTGAAACTTTAAACATTTCTCAAGAATCTGCCTAAGTGAAAATATCTGATCCACACATCCCCTACCACTTCTGAATCCACATTGCTCATCACGCAATTGACTGTCAACCAGATTCTTAATTCTATTAAGCACAATCATGGAAAGAACTTTACCTGGAACAGAGAGTAGGCTGATACCCCTATAGTTATCACAAGAACTGCGATCACCTTTTTTGAAAATAGGGATAACAATAGCTCTGGGAAAATCCTTAGGAACCATGCCTTTATCATAAAAGATATTCAGAATTTCAGTCATCCAAGTGGTAACAGAAACATTCCCAGCTCTAAGCATTTCCGTAGTAATTTCATCCACCCCTGGGGATTTATGAAGTTTAAGTTTAGAAACAGCCAAAATAACTTCAGATTGTGTTAGAGGGCCAACATTAAAGCCACCAATGCATCTATCATCATTGCAAACAATGGGAGTAGAACTAACTACATTGTTTAGAACATCACTGAAATACTCAGCCCACCTAGCCATGACAGAATCCTCCCCTTCTATAACCTTACCTTGTTTATCCTTCAATCCTTGTATGCCTGTCCGTTTTCTACCACACAAAACATTAACTATCTGGTACAGCTCTCTGCTGTTGTGCTGTCTAACTGCTTCCTCGGCTTTGTCAGCCAAACCATCAAGCCAAAGATTCTTATCAGCAGCTAACTGATCCTTTACAAGTTTATTAAGGTCTCTGTAATGCTTTCTATTAGGACTAGTAGGGTATTGATTAAGTGCATTCCTGCAGTTCTTTCTTTCCGAAATAAGCTCAAGTGCCTTATCACTCAGATAATTCTGACTCTTCTGCTCCTTTTTACCTAAAAGAGTACTCTTAGTGTCCAAAAAAGCCTGTTTAAAATTATCCCATTCTTCCTCAACTTCAGTAGTAAGCAAACCATGACTGTCATAATGACTAAGTAACCTATCATGGTAAGCTTTGGCTATAACTGGATCTTTCAGAGCTTCAGTATTAAAAGTAAATTTTTTAACCCTAGCACAACACTTTTTAAGTTTAAGTTGCAACACACTTTTAACAAGGTAATGGTCAGATCCAATTTCAGCTCCCCTATATGCCCTGGTATTCCGAACAGAACTAGCCCATTTGCTGTTAATTAATATGTAATCAATCATATTCTTATGCAGCCCATCAGGTGAAACCCATGTGTACTTATGTATGTCGCGGTGTTTGTAATAAGTGTTAGTTATTCTGAATCCATTGAGTTTACTTACCTGTAGGAGACGTTTCCCATTGCCATTGCAGCTACCAATACCAAAAGGGCCTATTACTCCTCCCCAAAGGTCAGAGTCAGTACCAACTTTGGCATTGAAGTCACCAAGAACAAGGGTAATATCTCCTTTCTTGACAGAATTCAAAATATCCTGAAGTTGTTCATAAAACCTATCCTTCTCATCCTCATCGGCATCCTCAGTGGGGGCATAACAGCAGATAACATTCAAGTCTTTAACGCTTGTCTGAAATTTTGCTGTAAGAAACCTTTCATTAATGCACTCATATCCTAGAAGAGCATCGCTAGCGTGTCTGCTGAGAAGCAGACCCACGCCTTGGTGATGCTTATTGTCGTCACGCCCTGAAAAGAGAAATTTAAGGTTATTTTTAAGAATCTGACCTTTATCTGTCCATCTGGTGTCTTGCAAGCCGAGAATATCTAAATTATAACGGTGGAATTCTTGTGTGAGGACATCAAGAGAAAAAGCTCTGTGCAGAGTCCTCACATTCCAACTACCTATGGAGAGAAAATGGTTAGTGGGATGTTTAAAGAAACTATGTTTATTGAGAGAGGGAATGCCGACAATATCAAACAGCCCCCTAATCGCAGACATGGGGCAAAGACCCGTTCCCCCACTACTAAAGGCTGAAGCCATCTACACTGGAAGACTTCCTCCAATGTAGAATTTGACGATGCCAATAGAAGCAAAGAGTTCAGGTGCCTGCGATGACTTCTGCTCAGGATTATCCACCAGCTGATATACATATCCTGCGAATCTATTCACTTGGGGCTGTCAACCCACAAACAAACAGAAAACACAGCGGAAGATTTTCCCTCCACAGAAGCCCACCAGTGCAGCAAAATCAGGATCCATAATCAAGCTCAGAGCCATATATCTGTCCAGTCCAGTAGGTTTATATGGTCAGCACCAGGACCCTGTGTGTTGACCACTCCTCAGCAGGGTAGAAAAAAAAGAAAAGTAGCCATAGTTGTCCAGATCAATAGGCCATACTAATCTGGCAGCCCTCCCCTTCCGTTGACTTCCACAAGAGAGTAAATCTTTTGAAAGTTACTAACGGTCCGCACCACGAGAAGGCGGGGTCGGACATTAGGTGCTAGGCCTGGCCGGTTCTATGCATCATCACAGGGGATTGGTGCATAGCTCTCCTTCCAGTGACTACCTAGCTACCATTTACAGACCAATTTTGTTTGGGTTGTTTTATCTCTGAGCGGCACGTGTTTTGTACAAAAAGAGCTAA
Source organism: Ryuthela nishihirai (assembly GCA_038380435.1). Lineage (NCBI taxonomy): Eukaryota > Metazoa > Arthropoda > Arachnida > Araneae > Heptathelidae > Ryuthela > Ryuthela nishihirai. The sequence continues at coordinate 1,425,319 of JAWZYU010000064.1, forward strand.
ATGGCCAGGTCACAAACACCCCGAGTGCTCAGAAAAGATTGGAGGGAGGGAACTCATTGGACAGTTGTTGGGAGACATGATAACCTCTCCTGAAAACTATCCAGCGTTTTCTCTAAAGTGAACACGTTATGACTCTATCTCACATGGGCCCCCGTCTTAACGTCCCATCCCATGGACATCGGCCTTTCCAAGTCCACTGTTGTCTCCTACTGACAGAGCGGAATATTTGCGGAGATAAATCTGAATGCTGGCCCTGGCGGGACTGGTACCAGAGAACAGGAGATTACGAGTATTCTGTTTATAGAGCTAATAATATTATTTTCATTTTCCAAAGACTCATTAGTAAAGAATCACTATTATTAAAGGGTGCAAAATTCAGTAAATGGAAAACTTCACTTTCTCTGAAAACGAGCAGTCTATATTAGTGAGAGGAAATACATTATCCTTCCAATTACCTATTACCCTAATGTTCTTCGTTTAACATTTGCCAGTTTTATTGTTTGTCAAAAGAGTTTTTCCATCATATCTTTCGAACCCGATACAGAAACTTAATGATTTAAGTGTCAAATTACAGCTGGTGACGCGGGGAGTGTCATTTGGCAACCTTCGTGTACGTACACGAAGGTTGACTGATCACTAATTTTTAAATAAACGATGACAGATATTTTGTTCTGAATTCTGTAATCAACCATTGTGTTCAGATACTTTTTTGAGCGACTGCAGTTATATTTATTTATCAGATATATTCTAAGAGAACCTGGTGAAATATAATAAAGGTTTTAAAAAATTATGTCCCCATTCATGACTTTTTCAAAATCGATTTCAAGGTTTTTAATACTATTTGAGACCAGTTAGTTACTAATGATGCGAACCTATTTGAGGTTAGGGATGATTGGGGTGAGTTGTTTCACCTCTGTACGGGACTTTTTTGCAGACAATGGCATAAATGGAGAGGTCACAAAGACCCAGAAGACTCAGTGGAGGTTGGGGGAGGGGACCCACTGCAGCAACCGTTGGCAGACAGATGGTGGCCTCCCATCAAGACCATTCAGCGTGTTCTTTAACGTGCACAGTCCTTAATGACTCTCCAACACACGCGGAGGCGGCCAAACGTCCCATCCGACGAACGGCAGCCTTTCCAAGCCCATCGGAGTCCACTACTGACCGAATGCTGGAATATAGGAATCATCTGCAACGGGGTACTGGGTAGGAAACATGGCACTTGAGGAAAATAGAATGTTACTTTATCATAGACTCAAAATTTTTATACAGTATTGTATTTGAAAGAAAAAAAATATATATATATAATATGATATGTTTGCTAACCTGGGAACGGGTCCAAACGTAGAATATATTTAGGAAGATTGAGTTTGATATTCAGTTTATTTTCGGTGCAATTTTTGCGTATATTTTCTGAGTGAGCTTTCGGATGTGGCGTTCTCTTCACATTCTCTCAAAATATTTTTGTTTTAGTAGTGTATGGGATATGGTTAATTTGTTTGGTACCGTGGCTTACCTTCGTTTCTTCTTAAAGATGCAATTCCTACAATATTTCATCAAACCATCGTGAAAGCAAAGTAATTGTTTCATTCTATTCTAAAATATGTTACTAAACATTTCACCATGTTCGTAATCTGCAATTCCAAGGTTCGAGTCCCACCTGAACCAGCATTGAGATTTTGTCTCCGCCAAATTCCCACCTTGAAGTCTGTCAGTATTTTATCACGGGCAACGATGGTCATGGAAAGGACGCTGTCCGTCGGATGATATTGTTACGACAGAAGGAATCTGGCAACCGAAAGCAAAAAGTTTCAGCCAACGAATAAGAACGTTGGGAGAATTTGGAGAAGAAGAGTGGAGCGTTAACGGTCGTTGTGTGGTAACGGTCGAAGAGTTCGAAAATGGACGGTGAGCTGTTCTGAGACAGTGTGCGTAAGTATCAAGAAGTAACTTGATGTGTTGTGTATACGCGGAAGGATAAAAGTGGGATCTTTTATCGTTAAGTATCAAGAAGTAACTTGATGTGTTGTGTATACGCGGAAGTATAAAAGTGGGAACTTTTATGGCTAACTTCGAATGTCTACACGGACTGTCTTTTTGTTCGGCTAGTGTGTGAAAAGTTATTAGCACAGGACGAGAATTGGTTTACGAGTGAAGATCTTCGGGTGACCTGGTAAATCAAGTAAAAGGTAGTATTTAGTAAAATACACAGAGCTGATATTGTGTGCTCTACGCAGGAAGATTGATGACTTGTGCATGTTAATAGTTGATTTGTTAATAAGATACTTCATCCATATTTCCTTTGTAACAATTTACCTTGTATTGAATTTGGTTTTGAAATATAGCTTTTAATACTCACGCTCAGTGGCTATCCATTTTTGTGATCCGCAACATTTGGTGTCAGAAGTGGGATAATTTAATTGAATGCCTTTCACTAGAAGTATGGATGAGTTAATAAAGCTGATGACTGATATGAAAGCCGATATGGCTAACAAAATAGGTGACCTGGCCGCACAAAATACTGAGATTAAAGGTGATATAGCTGCCCAAAGCGATAAAATAGGTGACTTGAAAGCCGAAATGGCCGCACAAAATACTGAGATGAGAGCTGAAGTGGCTTCTCAAATTGATAAGATTACTGATCAGTGTAAGGACATTAAAACCGAACTTAATAAACAATGTGATTGTTTAAAGGTTGAAATTGACAGTGTAAAATATGATCTTGATAGTGTTAAGTTAGATTATAAACATGAAATAGAAATTGTAAAAACTGATTGTGAACGCCAGTTTCAGATTTTGAGAAATGAAATGTTACCTTCTGCTTGTGATAATAATAATTCTAGTGGAAATAATGTTATTACACATATCGCTAAAAATACAACTAAACCTTCTACATATGATGGTCAATCATCTTGGACAGTATTTAAAACACAATTCGAAGTTATCGCTACAGCCAATGAGTGGAATGAATTCCAAAAGGCCAGTTTTCTTGCAGCTTCCTTAAGAAATTCTGCTGCGGAAGTTTTGCAATCTGTTCCAGAAGAAAAACGACTTGATTATCAAAGTCTAGTTTCTGCATTAAAACTAAGGTTTGGTGATAGTTATTTAAAACAATATTACGTGACTCAATTTAAACATCGCATGCAGAAAAGTGGTGAAACTTTGCAAGAGCTTGCTAGTGATATTGAGCGTCTAACTAGATTGGCTTATAGTAACTGTCCACCAGAAATTCAAGATAATTTAGCTCAATTACAATTTATTGATGCTATTGCTGACCCTGACACTCAGCAATCTCTGAGGATGTTGGAAGGTGAATCCTTAAAGTCAGCTGTGGTACATGCTATGAAATACGAGTGCTCCAGGCTTTCCTCCCGAGCGAACAAACGTGCAGTGAGATTTGTGAGTGCAGAAGAAACTGTAGAAAAGGATAATGAAATGAAAGAACTAACCAAAGCCATACTATCCGTTTTGAAAGATATAAAAGGTTCTTCAAAACCTACAACAGACCTTCAGTGTTGGAATTGTTTCAAGACCGGACACATTCGTACCAACTGCACTAGGAAACGAATGAGGAGTCCAAGTCCATCAACTAGACAACAGGATCAGGGAAACAGAAATTAGTCAGTCTTGCGGGGCAAAGGCTGGCAGTTGATTGGTTGGCCCCAGGGGAAATCGCCCACGTTTCAACATTACATGGCGATAATAATGGATTAGTAGCTGATGGAGCCATAAATGGAATACCTTGCCGTATGATAGTCGACACTGGTGCAAATGTAACTTTACTCAGAACGGATATAATAAAGAAAATAATACCTCACCCAAACTTGAATACTACACAGTCTAGAATAAGCCTACAAACGGCCACTGGAGATTGTGCAAAGGTTCATGGAAAAATAGAACTTAATATTCGAGTTGGTAGCTGTCTGGTTCGCCATCCTGTTTACATCGCTGACATCTACGACGAATGCATATTAGGCCTTGATTTTCTTAAGAAACATGGATTCAACATTAGACCCAGTGATAACCTACTCATCTATGAGACAGAAGAGATTCCTCTGCTTAGCCGGACGTCTGATTCTTTATCAAGCGTAACTCCAATATTAGTGACGGAAGACACAGAGATCCCAGCACAAAGTGAAGTTATAGTCCGTGGACATCGAGCGGAGACTTCTGGGGCCTTCCGATTGGCAGTTACTGATGCCTCTGGTAAAGGAGCTTTGGCTCATAATATCCTGGTTGCAAGGAATTTAGTCAGAATAGATAAAGAACAGATTCCTATCAGAGTGATGAACTGTAACAAATCCAATAGAATGTTAAAAAAGGTGAAGAGTTAGCAATATGTGAAGCTGTTACCTGTGTAACAAGTATAAATAAAATAGAAGTTACTGATTCAAATCAAAATCATACAGACATCCCATCTCATCTTACTGAATTATGGAGAGAAACAAGACGAACATTAACTGAAAACCAAGCTGTTAAGGCTTCGAACCTATTAAAAGAATTTTCTGACATTTTCTCTGCCACATCAAATGATTATGGCCGTACAAACCTGACAGAACATAAAATCGACACTGGTGATTCTCCTCCAGTCCATCTGCCAGCAAGAAGGCTTCCACTGGCAAAAAGAGAGGAGACGGAACAACTCATAAAGGACATGGAAGCTCAAGACATTATAAAACCATCGCAGAGTCCCTGGACATCACCAGTAGTTCTTGTCAAGAAAAAGGATGGATCTACACGATTTTGTGTAGGTTACCGCAGACTAAATGACGTAACAAAGAAAGACTCATTTCCTTTACCCAGGATTGATGATACACTAAACACTTTATCTGGGTCAGAATGGTTCTCAACATTAGACTTAAAGAGCGGCTATTGGCAAGTTGGTATACGTCCTGAAGACCGTGAGAAAACAGCTTTCGCTACAGGGAATGGACTTTGGCAGTTTAAGGTGATGCCATTTGGACTTTGTAACGCACCTGCTACATTTGAACGACTAATGGAGTCGGTGCTCAAAGGTTTGTCTTTGGAGGTCTGTCTGGTTTACTTGTACGACATCATAGTTCTTGGAAGAACATTTGAAGAACATTTGAGAAATCTTCGTCAAATATTTGAAAAACGTAAGGCAGCCAAGTTAAAATTGGGACCGACAAAGTGTAAACTATTCCAGCAAGAAGTTCATTACCTTGGTCATGTGATCACTACATCAGGGATTAAGACTGATCCTAGTAAGATAGAAGCTGTAAGAGACTGGCCTCCACCACAAGATGTTCATCAACTTCGTAGTTTTATTGGACTTTGCACCTACTATAGAAGATTTGTCAAAGGTTTCTCCAACATCGCAAGGCCATTACATCGTCTGACAGAAGAGGGCCAGCGGTTTATGTGGACCACCGAATGCGATATAGCCTTTCAACAGCTAAAGAAAACTCTTTCCACAGCACGAGTGCTAGCGTACCCACAAACTGGAAAACAATTCGTAATAGATACTGACGCAAGTAACACAGGAGTTGGTGCTGAACTTTCACAAGAACAAGACGGACAAGAGAAAGTTATTGCATACTTTAGTAAAACTTTATCCAAACCAGAGCGGAATTATTGTGTAACACGCAAAGAACTGTTAGCAATGGTAAAAGCAATAGAACATTTTCATCATTATCTCTATGGCCAGAAATTCCTTATACGTACTGATCATGCTGCACTTACATGGTTATTAAACTTCAAAAACCCTGAAGGACAAATCGCTAGGTGGATACAACGGTTACAAGAATACGATTTCTCCATCGAACATCGAAGTGGTAAAATGCATAAGAATGCAAATGCTCTTTCCAGGCGCCCATGTATTGGCAACTGTAAACATTGCTATAATGCGGAACTGAAATTTGGAACTAAAGAGATAATGTCCATGCGACAAATAGTATCGACGCAAACAAACAGTGATACCCCTAACATCTGGAATCCAATTGAAATCAGGAAGGCTCAACTAGATGATGAAGACATAAAACCAATATTAGAATCGATTGAAAAATCTGATGTAAGACCTAATTGGGAGCAAATCTCGAGGTATAGTCCAGCTTCTAAAAGTTACTGAACACAGTGGGACTCCTTAAAAATGAAAGACGGAGTATTATACAGAAGATGGGAGAAACCCACTGGACGGCTGATCCGTTGGCAGATAATCCTTCCTCGCTCCCGAGTGGAACTTGTGATGAAAGATGTACATGATAGTGCCACTGGAGGACAATTCGGTGTTAATAAGACATTAGCCAAAGCCAGGGAACGATTTCGTTGGTTGAAAAGTAGGGCAGACGTTGAAAGATGGTGTAGGCAATGTGAAGCCTGTGCAGCAAAGAAAGGCCCTAAGACTAGGAGTCGGGGTAAGCTGCAGACGTATAACGTTGGTGCCCCTTTTGAAAGAATAGCCATTGATGTATTGGGTCCGTTTCCTAGAACTGATGATGGAAATCGATATTTATTAGTGGTAATGGATTATTTCACAAAGTGGCCTGAGGTATATCCCATCCAAGACCAGGAAGCAACAACAGTGGTAGAGATGATAGTTAATAACTTCATTAGTAGGTATGGAGTACCTTCACAACTCCACTCTGATCAAGGACGGAATTTTGAATCCAATGTGTTTAAAGGCATCTGTCATTCAGAACACTCCCTTACACCCTCAGTTTAAGGCATTCAGAAAACCAGAACAACTCCCTTACACCCTCAGTCGGATGGTATGGTTGAAAGATTCAATAGAACAATTGCTCAGCATTTAGCATTATTTGTGAACGACCACCAACGTGACTGGGATCGCCATGTACCACTCCTTTTGCTGGCATATAGGACGGCAGTGCATGAGACAACTGGACAGACACCTTCCATGATGCTTTTTGGAAGAGAGTTACGTCTTCCCTGTGACCTTTTATATGGTCGGCCCGAAGCAATGCTTGTGTCCACTCCACAATACGTACAAGAATTGCAACAACGACTAGAAGAAATCCATCACTTCGTTAGACATAACATCGACATAACAAGTGACAGAACCAAAACAAGATATGACAGTAAAATAAATGGAACTATTTTCAATCAAGGAGATCTTGTCTGGCTATACAGTCCACATAGAAAGAAAGGACTATCTCCAAAACTTCAGAAACCTTGGGAAGGTCCATATACAATAGTTAACAGGATTAATGATGTGGTATATCGCATTCGTCGACGTCCAGCTACAAAGTGCAAGGTGGTTCACGTGGATCGTTTGGCCCCGTTTCATCGAAGAACTGAAGAAACTTTGGAATCCAGAATTGTTCGGGACGAACAAGACCTAGGAAGGGGGCAGTGTTACGACAGAAGGAATCTGGCAACCGAAAGCAAAAAGTTTCAGCCAACGAATAAGAACGTTGGGAGAATTTGGAGAAGAAGAGTGGAGCGTTAACGGTCGTTGTATTGTAACGGTCGTTGTGTTGTAACGGTCGAAGAGTTCGAAAATGGACGGTGAGCTGTTCTGAGACAGTGCGCGTAAGTATCAAGAAGTAACTTGATGTGCTGTGTATACGCGGAAGGATAAAAGTGGGATCTTTTATCGTTAAGTATCAAGAAGTAACTTGATGTGTTGTGTATACGCAGAAGGATAAAAGTGGGATCTTTTATCGTTAAGTATCAAGAAGTAACTTGATGTGTTGTGTATACGCGGAAGTATAAAAGTGGGAACTTTTATGGCTAACTTCGAATGTCTACACGGACTGTCTTTTTGTTCGGCTAGTGTGTGAAAAGTTATTAGCACAGGACGAGAATTGGTTTACGAGTGAAGATCTTCGGGTGACCTGGTAAATCAAGTAAAAGGTAGTATTTAGTAAAATACACAGAGCTGATGTTGGGTGCTCTACGCAGGAAGATTGATGACTTGTGCATGTTAATAGTTGATTTGTTAATAAGATACTTCATCCATATTTCCTTTGTAACAATTTACCTTGTATTGAATTTGGTTTTGAAATATAGCTTTTAATACTCACGCTCAGTGGCTATCCATTTTTGTGATCCGCAACAATATATTTCTTTTTTCTCTCCATTTAAGGAAAGTTCGTTTTTATGAAACCAAGAAATTGCTCTATTTTAATCGTTTTGTGCACATTTAACTACCACTTCTACCTGTATACCTTATATTCAGTAGAACGATATTATCAGCAAACATTAACAGATTACTTGGAAAATTAACTCTAGTTAAAACATTTATATTAAAAAAATCATTCATTTGAAGTATAACTCCCATTAGCTTGTATCCTGTAATACATGAACTTCTATCAAGAGATTTAGCATAGCAGTTATTCGCCACGATTGTCAGCAAACCATGACAGTGTTTTAATGAACTTTTCTTCCATCCTTTCAAATATTTTGCTTTTCCTAATAACGTTATGATTAACACTCCAATCGTATTATAGAAATATTGTTTTATTTTCCTTCTCAATGAAAAATCCAATTTTTTCTGTTGCCCACCACTTATTATATTAAAATACGTTTTTAATAAAAAATTCCACATTGTTGTTATTTGCGCCCTGGAATAAAGCATTACAACATTATTACACTTATAGAGAGCTCAATGCTCTTTATGTGTTAGGATTGTTTAGTCCAACCCAAACACAATATGTGTGAGGGGAACTTAAAAGTTTTCCTCCACGCCCAGGGAGCTATTCCATTAGAAATAAAAATAAAAAAAAATTGAACATATAAATCTTCACTTACATCACGTAGGAAAGACTTGCATGAATATTTTTGATAAACACACCTTCCTGATAAAGGGATATAATGGAACTATTCCTATACCTTTTCCGATTTCGGCCCCTTATAATCTCTCTGTGCCTTCAAAATGCCTTGAACTGAATCTGATGTTAAATGATTAAAAAGAGTTTGGGAATCTTGTGATGTTGTGTGAAGGCATTCCTGTTATACAGCAGTATACAGTACCTTCAGGGTAGAGGATAATAGAGGTTGTGACCAAGACATTGCAATCGCGGTTGGGAGAGCCATTTATAAAAATATCAGGTGTAAGGGAGATATTCATTGCATTGATTTTTCTTTCCAGGTACTGATGTATTCCTGGAGTACTGATAAGTAGCCTTAAATTGCGAGTTGTTTATCATTCATGCTGGTTGAAGAATTGTGAAAAATATTCCAGAAACTGAGCCACAGTTTCTGAGGTGAAAGGAGTTTTTGAATTTCTGGTAAGGTGGCTGGTTTAGAAATTTGAAGTATAACGTTAAGTATTCCTTCTGCTTGTGGAAAATTATGAGATTGCCGTGGAGAGTAGTTTCTAGCTATTCCAATGCTTTTGTGATATACCAGCAATGGCTCGCTGGAAGGTATTGAGAATAGTAATCTAAGGATTTCTTTTAAAACTTTTGAAACCCAAGTGAATTTTAGTAACCGAGGTGTAGGTAGGTTCTGTTGAAAGAATTTTAACACGTGTCATCTGATATGAAACATGATGAAATTTATGTTTTAAAATATAAATTTCTCTAATCCACTGAAAACACGCTCAGTCATTTCTTGTATGATCTCCAGGCAGGAGAATTATATACTCACACGGATGCTGAATGTTCGGGGCCTCATCGACTGCAGCATTCTTTGCTGCGCAATTTCTCTCAGTATGGTCGAAGGGTCGGCAGCGAGTGTAGTTGCGAGGTTTATCAAAAAAGAGTCGTTTTCTGAAGTTCCCATCACATACGAACTTTATGTGGACAAAGAAGGCCTAGAATAATCACAACAGTGGATGTGGGAATTGTAGATACGTCCCGTCGCGCGAACAAACGCAGCTCGAAAATAATAACTTTTGATTGGAATTTTTATATGATTCCTCCATTCTGATATTAATATCTATATCACACAGCAGAAAACGAGTGGATAATTCATAAGTAAATAAATTAGCTGTCACTTTTGTAGAAATTATATTTATAATGCGAAAAATATCACAAGCTCAAGAAATTCTATCAGTACATATAAAAAAGCTCTTCTTTCTTGCGAGGAAGGCGTATAGAAGTAAAGTCTTCTGGAAATTTTCAGGAATTATGATTATTAACTCTATAAAGCTAAAGGCTTTGCGGCTGTAATGAGAAGGCTTTTCCCTTTTATCCAAACGGTAAAATTTGTAATTCCTAAATCTGCAACAAGGCGGACAATTTCTTCATCTTGAAGGAAAGTTCACCCTCCTGCAAAAGATGCTTTGTAGAAGGAGTTATTGCATCAGTATGAAATTTTGCATGCATTGGTATGTTTCATGGTACTTCGCTCAGGATGCCGTGTTTATGATAACTGAGCCATACGGTGTAAATTCACCCTTATTGTTTAAAAATTTTCACTTGCCACGTGTCTAGTCGAAACGCCTGTAAACATACAGTTAATCATCTCCATTACTCTAAAATATTTTTAACGCAATTTTTCTTTTTATGTCTTCATTATTCGATAACTATCTATTATATACTTTGTATTAAAATAGAACTGCATTCAGCGTTTTCTGCTTCCACCTTTGTGTTTTTTTAATATAATTAAATACACAACAATAGAAAATATAGCATTAGCCAAAGTATAGTAAATATATTGAATATAGATATATTTCTTAAACCACTAAAACAGAGGGAAATATTTTTTGTGGAGGGGACGCAATTTCAACGACGAACAGTGTACCTTTCGCACTATTGTATCAATTATTCAAATAATTCATATAAGTCTACATCTGTTTTTGAAAGACCAACTTGAATCATGCCTTAGAGAAATCAGTGGTAGTTGTAATTGGTTTCTTCTTTTATTTCGGTGAATAAGAATCTTAGTTACATTTATTAGTTTCAATCGTAAACCTATAGTGATATTTGAAATATGATATTTCATATTCTTTATGCTTGATATTTCGTTCGTATGATGTTAATTAGGAATGGTGAGAACTGTTTTTGAGAATCATGTCTCATCGCAAATATGTGTATGGGAGTTCTTGTGAATGTATAAGGGAATACCTCCCGCATCTAAAACAGGGAGGAGGACAAAGGGGTCTCGCCCTTTGAGAATGCTGGCGAAGGTATTGGATATAAACACTAAACTTATCTAAACATTAAATCACGTATCTTTCCAGCTTTTTTAAAACCGCAATAACGAGTAAGGAAATGTTATATTGCAATGTTATTTCAACCTCTCTCCCACTCCTACTTTTTTCTGATTAGATGGAGTCACTTTCAACCACCTTGCTCATTCCCCCTTTATTTTTTACAGAATCCTGAGTGTGTGTGTGTATGTTTTGTAAGCCAATTTCTTTGATGGGACTTGCAAGGCATTGAAATGCAAAAAAGAAACTAAATGCAATAAGAATCCTTGATATGAAAATACTACAAAACTCAACTTTTTAGTTATTCTTTAATTGCGATTAGGAATTAAATTTGACAAATTATATATATATATATTACTTTTCATTAATGCAGATATTTTTGTTGAAATCTCTGTATACAATACCGATAGATAATAACGGAAACACATTTCATATTTTAAATTCTTGTTAATAAATACAAGGAGGTAGTATTATATATAATTAAGTAATCAAGCAGCTGATTCAGTACATTTATGCAATATCTATTATATAGCTGAAGAGTTAGTTTCATAGGGTAATGATTGCAGGGCGGATCTGATTACCGATCAAGAACTGTGGAAGCAAAGTCCTTCGCCGTACTTGAGAATGAGAGCAAGCGAAACGGAGGAGAAAAAATATTACATATATAGATTACAAATAATTTTCAAATGATGTTTCAAAAAACATTAAGACAGAGGGAAATACGTAGTTTATATCAGAATAACGTTCCCTCTTTCATTAAGACATCTTTTCCCCCGACATCCTTCTGTTTTCTTCTAGATTCAGGCCTATATACGTATACGGTATGATATTTTCTATTGTTATCGGATTATACCCCGATTCTTACCACCTGAAAATACATATTTAAATATCTGGGTTAAAACCGAAAATAATTATATATGCATTTACAAAGAATTTGTTACTTTTATTCTTACAGAGAAGAAAAAATTTTATTCGTATAATGTCTATTTGTTTCACTTTGTTATTTACCATCATAGACTAGAACACCTCCTCCACTATAAGTATTCCTTTCTCTGATATTGGAGGGATCTCTCCAGATTAAACAACATCCAGAATCTGGCTGTAGGCTAAATCGAGAGTCGTCAGAAAACAGAACATTAAGCCATTGTTCAGGGTTCCAATATATAATAATCCAATGTATAATATTCCAATATATCGGCGACACTAGTTAAGATGAGCTTTTCGGTGATTTCGGAATATCGGGACTGAATCACTAGCCTTTTCCAATAGAGACCACTCGAATGAAGCCTTCATGACCCTGTTCTGCTGAAATCCTTTCATCTGAGGCCGCAGAAACCTAGAGAGAGAATTGATGCGAAGATATAATGCAGTTCCGTCTTCCATTTAAAACCAGATAACGGTCAGTTGGAGTTCATGTAACTCTCGGGAGATCTAAGCTAGGTCTTCTGGAAATGGTTCCTGTTTCCTGAAACTGTTCCCATAGTGTCATCGATATCACCTTTCTCGACACATTCAGTCATCATGTTGTCCTACTTGAAATCCTACTACATCCAACTGTCCTTTAAATCAAACATCTCCCCATCGCTAGGAACCAGTAAACCAGTAGTTCCTACTTGTTTGAGCTTAGCCGCTCCCCTAACCCTTTCTAACGTTCTATTTAACACTCCCTCATGATTTTCAACATATTGTTTTTCTGTATAAAACTAGTTTAAATAACATTTAAAGTAAGTAAATATTTACGAGTAATTATTATTTTGCATCCGTAAATTTCAAACATGGATAGATTATGTGTTAATTAAGAAGTGGTTGATAGTTCATTTGACCTATTTCTTCCGAAAGCCTTAAGTAAATACCCCAGTTGGTCAGTGGCGCCCACTTTGCGATCCACTAGTCTAAGCTTGCCATCTGCAGTGCATATGGTAAGTGTAACCATCCTTGCAAACAGCAATTCCGAAATGAAGTGATTTAGTAATCACCAATGTTTTTATAGGCATTAGTGATTTACATGTTGCAAAGAATTGTGGGATTCGTGATGATGCTTATAGTTGTGCATTTTTATCTTCTGGGGAGGGTGTTAGAATTGAAATATCGATCAAAACGCTGGGTTACGTTAATTTCGTCGACCACTGTACATTAGAAAGATGAAAAGTTACATCTGATATCCAATATTTTTCTAAATAATCAAAAAAATTCGTAAATTTTCACAGGTCCAACAAGCGAATGTTCATTCCTAACAAACTTCTTCCAAGAATTTAAAATATTTATTGCATCGCAGAATGAACACTAGTGATATTGATTATTCTTTTAGGAAAATCAATATCACTTGTTGTTGTTGTTTTTTCGGACGGAAGGGGCATTTGTTCCTAAATTTCCTTCGGAAATTCCAGAATTTTGATATTTGTGGATTTCCGAGAATTCAGTTTCAGGGAGGCTCCAGCAATTCAGTTTCATTGGGGATGAGGGCCCACTGACACTAAATTATCGGAGCCATCGAGAAGGCGTAGTGAGGATGGGCCCCCACATAAACTTAATTATCTAAATAACATGATTATAGGGGTCTTATAATAAGATTTGGGTAGGGTTTCCAAGTTACTAAAATATTCCATCCAACAGGAAAGTTGAAAATGATACTCTGTATGGAACAAAGTTTCACATTTCTTTTTTGTATTTTTTAAACTATTTTAGTGTCGGACATAAAATTATGCAAAGAAAACTGTTTTTTATTTCAAATCAGGAAGACAGGTTTGAGATTTCGCATAAGACGGCAGGATATTTCAGGTGAGTTACCCTCTCCGTCCCTTCAACGCCCCTGAATACTCTCTAAGACATTAAAAGAATTCAACAAGACCGGCATTCATAAATTACAATAGATACACCGCAAATTGCAGAAGCCTATGTGAACTAAAAGAAATTAACTCAACAGAATAATGAAGCACCAAAAGCCACATAATACCCACAGCAACAGCATTAACAACAGAAAGAAAAAAAAAACATTGAAAACAAAAGAGCAGGAGTGTACAAAATACCTATGATAAACCAACAAAGCAAAAGCGCCATACTGTATTATGGAAATGCCAAAAGATCGGAAAAGTAAATTTAAAGAGATCAGTAAGATATGAAATAGAAGAGACCCAACGACATTAACGAAGTATTCAAGTAATAGGACAAATCGAGCAAGCACAGAAAATAGAAAACCCCAAAACGGAATATCAACTAAACCTGGCAGAAATATGCACAATATATAGATATAGGAAAACGTGTTCTGAAGACGATTTAGTAATCCCACCATACTCTCTGAAGCATCGAGCAGACAATGAGGACAGTAGTAACACAAACAAAAGGAAGGAAGAATTCCATACAAATAACAGCACCTCATGGCAATATAGAACAACAAACCATAAGCGCAGCAACTATGCATGTAACATTTCGAAACATCAATTGTCATTATCTCCTACTAACGCAACAAGTACGAGGGGCAATCAAAACCATCTTGACATGCATCAGCGAATCAAAAACCATTGCACTTACCGCAACAAAACTTTTACTGTCCTTCAAGGTAATCCCCTCCAGCATCTATGCAAAGTCCAAGACATATTCCCCAATTCTGGAACGCCTGATGGTACTCCTGTTGGGAAATATTCCGCAACTCTGAAACAACGCACACTTAAAAAAAGTTTCCCAACAAGTTCCTTTACGTTTTTGGACACAACAAAGCGTCGCATGGTACAAGATCAGGTGGGATAGCTGTTTCATATTTTCCTCTTCCAGATAAGCTGTAAGTTCCCGGGTTTTGTGAGCACTGGCATTGTCATGAAGAAAGTATAATTAAGGCAAAAATTAGATGCACCGCTAAATGACTATAGCACTACATCTATCAGGATAATGCCATTTTCTCCACTAACTACGCCGGGGCAAGACAGTGCCACAAGGACACAGCTCATCCACAGCTACCTATGGCGAACAATCCTATAGATGAAAGGTTCATCCATCGGTCAAAACCTAAATTTAATCTGTTCCCCGGTTAGCCACAAAAATGATATATAGAACCAAGTTGACTGGGCTCCCGGGGTGGAGACTCTTAGTCTGGCTTATCCATCGATAAGCCCGTCGAACGGGGATCCCACTCCCAGCTGCGAGCCTTCAACTTCTTCCTCTCCATAGTTCCACGGAACGAAGGCCCCAGCCGCAGTCTTCCGACCCACACTTTCATCGAGGCTGCACCGATGAGCCCACTGGACCGGGTTAGCCATGCCCAGTCCGCAGAACCACAGCCACAGCCCCTCCACTGGGGCTGCAACCCGTAGCTTCTCAGGTGACAAGTCAATAAGCCCAATAGACCGGCCCACCCAAACCCAAACCGATCTGCAGACCCTCAACAGACCCCTCCACCAGAGGTTACAAGATCTCGTACAAACCACGAACCAACGAGCCGTGACCTACTTCACAGAGGCACCATTCAGCCCCCCCACCATGTCAAGGTGGTCCCCTATCGGGGGGGATTGTCATGAAGAAGAACATTTGACATTCCTATTATTGACGCTGCTCCTTCATCTCCTTAACAGTTTTGGGCAAAATAATGTTGGAAAAGTATTGGCCATGTAAAGCAATTGTTTTTTAAGTTAAGGTGTCGACGGCTACCAATACTAGGGAAACATTTTTTTTGTTGTTCTGTCAATTCGGGGAGTACCCATTTAGCCCATATCTTTTGAAACTTTAAATGTTGATGAATAATTGTTTCCACACTGCCAATCGATACACTGATATCTGAAATTATTACCTGAACTGTTTTAATTAATGAGTTCCCGAGCAGCAACGATATTCTCTCTTCACGGCTTCCTTCGGTCTTCCTGAACAGGGGGAGTTTTTGAAAGTCTGTCATCCTTCTCTAAATCTGTGCATCCATCCGTAATAGTGACATATGGATAGGCATGATTCCTATATCCTTGTGATAAATAAGCATGGATATTTTGCTTCGTTCCCAAGCAGCATCTCGTGAAAGGATGATACGAGCTTTTTTTAACATGCAATGTCAAGTTTAGACAAGCTTTCAAATAAGTCGTAGCTCTTTAATTTCGAAGGAATGGGCAGAAATCTGCAGACACCTATCAAGCACTTTTTTAACGCTCTCCGTTAACACCTTCTAACAGATGATGATAAAAAGTCATCGCAACCGGACTAATAAAACAATACCAGTATTGAACTTACAGCATTAAGCAACTCAAAACTAACAGCAATCAGGCGGCTGTTTGTAAAAATTCTCAAAAATGAAATGCAAATCAGTTCAAAGGCTGTTCTTCTGAAATGTATATGGGTCGCATAAAATAGTCTCCATTGTCCCCATTTGACCATTCAGCTTATAATTTATTCATCACTACCCTTGTCGATCCATGCAATCGGCAACCAACAGTCCCTAATCGAAAGGGTAGATCTAGGTTGAGGTTTGTGGATAGTGAGAAACTTTTTTGCCTCTTTTTGAAGTTTTTTCTTAATCTAGAATTTGAATCGTTTGAATCAAACAGAAACAATAAATATCATTTGTTCATAGTCAGATGATGATTGCATCTATTTTATATACAAGGATTTCAAACAGAAAATTTTACACTGGCTTCTCGAAATAAGAGTGCAGTTTCCATTATTTTGAATATCTCGTTTAAAACACCTCAGGATAATTATTAATAGGAGGGTAAACAAAATTATCGATCTGGACCGGATTAAAAGTTCACATTGGCCATACGTTTGCCACCATTGCATCAGTTTAACAGAAATGACGAGTAAATAACCTTCCACGGATTTAGTTTATAGGTACAGTCGCTCAAAAAAGTATCCGAACGCTACGGTTGATTAAAGAATTCAGAAAAAAATATCTGGCAGCTTTTTTTAGAAATTAGTGATCTGGCAACCTTCCTGTCACGTGACACGAAGGTTGCCAGATCACTAATTTCTAAAAAAAACGTTGCCAGATATTTTTTCTGAATTATTTAATCAACCGTAGTGTTCGGATACTTTTTTGAGCGACTGTACTAATGGTGATTTCTATAAAAATATTTAGTGTCCGTATTAGCATAAACCTTTCTAGAGAGCTTAAATGATAAATGTGTATGAGAACTGTTATAGTTGTAAACGATAATTACTTTAAATTCTTTACTTAATAGTTGTCCCGGTAGGTACATTATTGCATGATATATCAACGGGACTTCAAAATACGATACGTATTTCTTCTCAACAGTAATGTAAATTCAACCTTAAATATTTTATCCTCGTATCTATTCGATTCCAAAATAAACTAAAAAGAGGTAACAAGACAAAATTTTAAAGTAACATTGAAATAAAATCCCTAGGTCATACTGAAATCCAGCTCTGATAATTAAACAACAATTAAAAGTTAACAAAACTTATAATTATTACATTGGTTTTTAATTGAATTAGTTTCTGTTCGAAAAATAGAATTAAAATAGAAATGAAGTATTTAAAACTTATTTTTTTCAAAAATTAAGAAATTGTTTACCATTAATAAAAAGAACTATTGAAATAAATTCATATAAACGTTTCATTAAAAATATTATTTATATTGAATATAATATATTCAACCAAAATGAATATTGAATATAATATATTCAACCAAAATAAAGAAATTTAATATAAAATCTGGCAGATAAATTATTTTACAATTAGGGTTTTATTATTTTACATTTAGACTCTAAATTTTAGAAATTTCCTAATTAAACACATTAAGATTCATTAGAAGCATCGACTTGAATAATTTGCAAAATACGGATGGCAATGAAGAAAATCCTAAAAATGAGGAAAATTTGAATGAGGGGAATTTGAATTTGGATTATTATCCAAATTCAAACCAAATCCATTGGTTTTATTACTATCCAGAAAAAATTTGAATGAGGGAAATTCAATGAGGGAAATTTGAATCAGCGGTAAAATATTTGTGAAATTACGAGATGACCAAAGATATTAATTGTAAACTCAAAGGAGAATACGAATTTACATATCGCTGAAACTAATAAGTAATTCTGTTTAAGGTTAGCTTATGGTTCAACTAATTGTTTGCATACTTCCAGATTGAGAACAGACTATGAAAGGTGACTAGGTGATCATATGGAATTAAGAATTTGGTTCATGGACAACTGCATGATGAACGTTGTAGATTCAAAAGTGGTGGGAGATGCATTGATCAAATTATCTACTTAGGCAGATTCTTGAGAAATATTTAGAACTGAATATATTTGTACTTTTCATCTCCGTATGTTTCAAAAAGGCTTTTGACTCAGTTTATAATCATAAATTGTGGTTTATCGTGAGATCATGTGGAATACTGGACAAGTTAGCATTATGACTAATCTATATAATAACACTGAGATGTGTGAGAGTTGGTAAAATTGGTAGCATGTGGGTCAACTTTACTACTGAAGTTGAACAGGACTTCATTTGTCTCCTTTTGTCTTTATTTCGGTTATTGATTATGTAATGCGGAATTCTTTGCAAGAGTAAGCTTTTGACCTTAAATTGTCTAAAGATTTCAAAATTTCTGTTTTGATTATGCAGATGAGTTATCCCTTTTGGCAAATGATGTTGATGAGATGAATTATTTTCTTAGGACTGCTGATGAAACTGGTAATAGAGTAAGTTTGGTAATAATAAGAAAGAGAAATAAATTGATGAAAATTTGTCAAGTAGGTTGTGGTTCAGTTAATCTGAAAGGTTGCACCTTTGAACAAGTGTTTCAGTTTAATTATCTTGGGAGCTATGCAACAGATACTGGTGATGTGCGGCATGATGTAAACAGAAGAATAGGGATTGCTGCTGGAACTTTTAAGAACCTGTGGAGAGTGTGGAGTAAAACGTCTATACACCTAAAGACTAAAATTAGACTATAATAGTTTGACTCTTTCTAGAATTAGTTACGGTAGAGAAACCTGAACCCTTTATAAGCAAGATAACAGGTAACTTGATGACTTTAATTCTAGATGCCTATGCAGCATTTTGGGCATCAGATGGATTCAGATTTGGAAACCATGATGGAGTTATGGCTCCATGTGTCTACTCTTTGCCTTCTCATTACAAGGGATGTCACCAGAGGAAGTGCACTTGTCGCCACTTGCATCGATCTATCGTTCTGTGTTGTTACACTGCAACTGGAATGATCTTCGACAACAATTCCGTCCCCTTGGGACAGCGACCTCACCCGATCTCCATCACTTTCAGCATGACAGTCGAATTAATTCACGATTCAGTGATTCTACAATATTTCCTTCTGATGGGATATCAGAAGAAAATATTGTAGAATCACTGATGAAGCGGCATTCCGGCAGGCACTAAACTCGGATCGGAGAAAACCTGCC
Organism: Ryuthela nishihirai; assembly: GCA_038380435.1. Lineage (NCBI taxonomy): Eukaryota > Metazoa > Arthropoda > Arachnida > Araneae > Heptathelidae > Ryuthela > Ryuthela nishihirai. Next base: position 1,444,750 of record JAWZYU010000064.1, read on the forward strand.
GCCGACTACGAAGATATCGTAAGTGTCATTCTCTCAGCACAAAATAAGGCTACAACTCTCCGCCATTTTCAGGATCATCCTGCAGCTCTGTGGTGGAACTCGGCATGACAGTTGGCGCTGGGCAGGAAGCATTGGGCCTTTTAAACGCCCGCACTACCCTCGACCGGACAGATTGGATGAGGTATAAACACACAGTGGCGAAATAAAAAAAAAACAATCAGCACAGAAAAATTAAACACTGGAAACGATTTGCCGGAACCATTCGCAGCTCCACGGACATCTATCATCAGTTTCGCCATTCACGACGCCAACAAGAATTTTGCTTAGTACCTCATTGAACGTACTTCAGGATGAGAACTCGTATGCCACACAGGGCACTGAACAAACAAATTGGTTTGCAAACCACTGGCATTCTCCAACCCGTCTTGCATCTCATCCAGAGCTTCCTCCAATGAGGAGAGGTTACTCTCCCATATTAAACCCGAATTTTTCCATAGGGGAAATTCAAAAAATCGATCTCTGGCCAACGTACCTTGGGCACGGGCCAGGATCGTCTCGCAGCAGTCACGATCAAAGAACTGCCGACAAAGTTCTTAATAGAGTTGCTACACACACTAGGCAAACTGTGGACAGAGGGAAAGATTCCTGCATCATGGAATATATCTGTCAAGTGGCGACGAGTGCATCCGCCGTCCGTCGGATGGGACGTTAAGCCGTGGTCCCGTGGATGGGAGAGCCACACCCCACGCACTTTAAAGAACACACTGAATAGACTTGACGTGAGGCTGACCCCCTTTACCCAACAACTGTGGGTAGTTGTCCAGTGGGTCCCCTCACCCAATATCCACAAAATCCTGAGAACTTCGAACTTGGACATTCTTCCCACTTTTTCAATAATCTATTGGATTTGTTACAGGTCATCACTCTGATAGCAATCTTTTCTTTATCCACTTTGACTAGAGTCTTTGCAATCAGGATACCATGAGCCAAAACTCTCTTACCAGGAACATCAGTGACCGTCAATAGGAAGGCCCAGAAGTCTCTGACCAATGTCTTGAGACTATAATTTCACTTTGTGCTGGGATATCTGTATCGTCACTAATATTGTGGTCACACTTGATAAAAAATCAGATGATCGGCTAAGCAGAGGATCTCTTCTGTCTTATAGATGTATAAGCTATAACTAGGTCTAATACTGAATCCATGTTTCTTTAGGAAATCAAGGTCAAACATGCATTCATCGTAGATGTCAGCGATGTAAACAGGATGGCGTACAAGACAGCTACCAACTCTGATGTTAAGTTTCATCCTTTCATGAACTTTAGCACGATCTCCAGTGGCTCTTTGTAGAATTATATTAAACTGTCTACCATTCCAGCTTCGGTGAGATATTATCTTCTTTATTTTGTCTGTTCTGATTAAAGTTACATTTGCACCAGTGTCTACTATCATACGGCAAGGCACTCCATTCATGGTTCCATCAGTATCAATCCGTTATATCCACCATGCAATACTGAAACGTGGGCCACTTCCACTGGGCCAACTAGAGTAAAACAACTGTTCCCTCTGTACGTAGGATAGCTGTGACGGAATCTTCTATCAATTGCATTTGATTTCCTTTCCCCCAACTTTATCTGAGACCTTGGGGTCTTTGTGACCTGGGCATTTAGGCCATTGTGTATAAAAAGAAATGTGCTACTCAGATGTAAAATAGCCCAACATTAAAGAACAAGTAGGATGGCTTTGACAGGAGGCTACCATATGTCTCCTACATGCTGTCCAGTGGATCTTCTTCCGCCAACTATCTCTATGTTCTTGGGGTCCTTGTGACCTGATCATTTATCCCATTATGTCAAAAAGTTCTTCCTCAATCCTTTCACTTAGCCTCACACTACTTTTTGTTAATTACTGTATATGCTGTGCTAGATTTACATGAGACCTTGGGATCTTCCCATGGCACCATATAAAGATAATTTCTTCGGTATTTCATCAAAGTATCGTAAAAGAAGAGTAATCATTTTAAAACATCTGGAAAAATATTATCGCAAACGCGGCGGGAATCGAACCCGAAACTCTTCAGATTCATGCCAAAGCGCACTATCGTTACACCACGCATCTTACGCTAAACTTTTTCACTGAGATTTATAGGTGAATTCTGAATCTGAAAGAATTCAGCGCCTGAGTCTTTCAGAATAAGACCTATAAATCTTTCACTGAAATTTATAGGTGAATTTTGAATCAGAAAGATCTTGCTCTCTGATGTGTGGTGTAACGGTAGCGCGCTCTGGCATGAATCTTGAGAGTCGTGGGTTCGATTCCTACCGCGTCAGCGATAATTTTTTTTCAGATGTTTTAACTGTTGTTGTCCTACAGGAAATCTGTAAATTTTTTGTGGATGTAATTATTTTATTCTAAATTATGTGTCTAAATATTTCATTTATCTCTTATTGTTCTGCCTTTCTTAAACGGCAACTTATTTATCATAACGAGTTTATGCTTTAAAGGTAGTATTTTTTCGAAATCACTGCTGATATTCAGTTAGGTAGCAAAAATCCCCAAATTTAGAATTTCTAGAAATCATTATAGGAATTATGTGTACAAATAATTGGTTATTCTAAAATAAGAAGATATATTAATTTACCTATTTATTTTTGAATCTGTGCTTTGGTATAATTTGTAGTATTTATTTTTTAACAATCATGAACTTATTTTTTAGAACTCTACTTTGAGGTTCAGGTATGACTTCCGCTTTTGAAATTAGTACGAGAAATACCAGTTTTATCTCTCTAACCTTTAGCCTCTATGGATCCACCTATGGATGGTTCACTTATTATATGTTTTAACTTATGCCAAAACATTCATACAAAATACACACTGCTGTCTCTCTTCATTGTTGATATATGTGAAAGTAAAGCCAAAGTCTAAATAACTATCGTCATATTTTCGATATTTCCGCTTCTTTCCACCTCCGATACTGGTTTGTGGTGTTTCATCACTTTCACGACACTTATTATTGTTTAATAAAAACTTTTCCATTTGCACGAAGACAAGAATTTAACTTTTTGTAAAAACTAATTAAAATTAATTCTTTTGTTTATATTACTAACTTACTACTATCAAATAACTTATTATTTCTATTTAATCACTTAAGTTTACTTAATAGTTTGATTACGATACCATTCAGTAGATTCGAACAACAATAACCACAGATAAAATAGGTTGTAGTAGGTTGTCAGAAAAAGAATGAGTAGAAGTCAGTCAGAAAAAAGTCTGTCATAAAACGAATACAGCTGTAGTGAGGCAAGGACGTGAAGCACGTTAAATGGTAGTGGTATTGAAAAAGATCGTTGTTTTCTGAGTTGGCGCAGAGAAAGGTGTCGATCGGTGATTGGCCGTTCGCCAGATAGAGGGAGGGAAGTGAAGTCATATCCGATTTCGACGCGGTGCATAATGTCTGCGATAAGAGAAGAGCAGTATGCTACGTCTAAAGTTTATTATCGCCTGAAGGAAACAGCCACCAAAGCATGTGAATCTATCATTGTGAACGTACATCAGAGCATCGAATGAAGATTGCTTGGAATTATCAAAATTTTCGATTATCCTGCGGCCTCTATTGAAGCTTCTATTGTCTATGTTACCAGGAAACTAGAGAATACTGTCTGATTCCAAAAGTATCTATTAAATTTCTACAGAAATATCGCTGTGGGGAATTTCCGGGATGTTGAACAATAGAATGACCAGGAAGGGAATTCAAACAGAAACATCTGAACTCCCAACTTTCCCTCCCCTCTTTAATTATGCGCTTTTCATATTTGAAGGATAAGGGGCACGAAACTCGGAGGAAACCAGTTTGGCGAACGACAAATGGATGAAAGACAATTCGGTAGGTACAACATCTCGGTGGATACGACAATTCAATGGATATGATAATTCAGTGGATACAAATTTTCGTGGACGAAACTTGGTGGAGGACAATTCAGAGGGTAATACAACTCTGTGAAAAATAATTCGGTGGAAAAAAGCAATTTCGTGGCAATTTCGCATTCCGACATTTGGAACACGAAATACCCTCCAACACCAATTTTCACTTTTCTAACTCTTATAGATCAAGGTTTGACCCCCTACTTGACATTTTATCAATCTTTGAAAAACACGTCGAAGGTCAAATTCCGGATTTTTCCCTAGATACGATTAGAAGCAACCCAAGTGCAAATTTTCAAAGTTTACCATTTCTGCATCATAGTTAGAATTAGCGTTGTCACCTTGTCAGTCAGTCAATAACAATCACCATATGTATATATCAGATGTAAATTTTCCAATTACCCATTAGTACGAATTTGCTACTGTTAAAGGTTGCAAAATTCGAAAAATGAAAAAATTATTTTCTTTTAAAATGAGCAATCCGTATTCACTAGGGGGTGATATGCTATCCATTCTAGTTTGATATTTTATCTATTTCGCTATTAGTTTTGCCGTTTTGTGAAAATTCAGTTCCCGCTAAACGGAGGAACTGACCCTTGAGTAAGCGATTAGGAATTAACCTCATCGCATTGACGCGTAGAGTAATTACTTTAAATTATCATACTAATTTAAACTGTTGCAGCTGAATTTCAAAATCATAGTAGATTGGACACTTTGTAAACAAGATAACAGGAAACTAGATGCTTTTGATTCTAGATGCTTACGTAGTATCTTGGGTATTAGGTGGTTTGATTTTGTAACTAATGATGAGGTTAGGTAAAGGAGTGTGCAACCTCCTTTAAGCAGCATATTGTGCCAGATGGTATATTGCAAGAGACCAGATGGTATCTGCTGTTATTCCCCCACTGAGGATGCCGATGAAGATGAGAAGGATAGATTTTTATGGACAACTTCAGGATATTTTGAATTCTGTCAAGAAAGGAGATATTACCCTTGTTCTAGGTGACTTCAAAGCCAAAGTTGGTACTGACTCTCACCTTTGAGGAGGGGTGATAGGCCCTTTTGGTATTGGTAGCTGCAATGGCAATGGGCAACGTCTCCTACAGGTAAGTAAACTCAATGGATTCAGAATAACTAACAATTATTACAAACACCGAGACATGCATAAGTACACATGGGTTTCACCCGATGGGCTACATAAGAATATGATTAATTATATATTAATTAACAGCAAATGGGATAGTTCTGTTAGGAATACCAGGTCATATAGGGGAGCTGAAATTGTATCTGACCATTACCTTGTTAAAAGTGTCTTGCAACTTAACTTAAAAAGTGTTGTGCTAGGGTTAAAAACTTTACTTTTAATACTGAAGCTCTGGAAGATCCAGTTATAGCAAAAGCTTACCATGATAGGTTACTTAGTCATTATGACAGTCATGGTATGCTTACTACTGAAGTTGAGGAAGAATGGGATCATTTTAAACAGGCATTTTTGGACACTAAGGAGGCAGACATATTTGCGTGATAAGGCACTTGAGCTTATTTCAGAAAGAAATAACTGCAGGAATGTCCTTAATCAATACCCTACTAGTCCTAATAGAAAGCATTACAGAGAACTTAATAATCGTGTAAAAGATCAGTTAGCTGCTGATAAGAATCTTTCGCTTGATGATTTAGCTGACAAAACCGAGGATGCAGTTAGACAGCACAACAGCAGAGAGCTGTACCAGATAGATAATATTTTGTGTGGTAGAAAACGGACAGGTATACAGGGATTGAAGGTTAAACAAGGTAAGGTTATAGAAGGTGAGGATTCTGTCATGGCTAGGTGGGCTGAGCATTTCAGTGATATTCTAAACAATGTGGTTAGTTCTATTCCTATTGTTTGCAATGATGATAGATGCATTGGTGGCTTTAATGTTGGCCCTATAACATAATCTGAAGTTATTTTGGCTGTTTCTAAACTTAAACTACATAAATCCCCAGGGGTAGATGAAATTACTACGGAATGACTTAGAGCTGGGAATGTTTCGGTTACCACTTGGATGACTGAAATTCTGAATATCTTTTATGATAAAGGCATGGTTCCTAAGGATTTTACCAGAGCTATTGTTATCCCTATTTTCAAAAAAGGTGATCGCAGTTCTTGTGATAACTATAGGGGTATCAGCCTACTCTCTGTTCCAGGTAAAGTAATTTCCATGATTGTTCTTAATAGAATTAAGAATCTGGTTCACAGTCAATTGCGTGATGAGCAATGTGGATTCAGAAGTGGTAGGGGATGTGTGGATCAGATATTTTCACTTAGGCAGATTCTTGAGAAATGTTTAGAATTTCAGAAACCTTTGGTTGTTAGCTTTGTTGATTTTAAAAAGGCTTTCGACTCTGTTGATCATCATAATTTGTGGTTAATTGTGAGATCATATGGTATACCTGACAAGTTAGTTAACATAATGAAAGCTCTCTATAATAACATTGAGTCGGGTGTGAGAGTTGGTAAGGCTTGTAGCAAATGGTTTAGCATTACTTCTGGTGTTCGACAAGGGTGCATTTTGTCTCCTTTTCTCTTTAGATTGGTTATTGATTATGTTATGCGAAATTCACTTCAAGGGAAAGATTTTGGCCTTAAATGGGCTGGAGATACGAAAATTTCTGATTTAGATTATGCTGATGATTTAGTCCTTTTGGCAAATGATATTGATGAGATGAACTCTTTCATTCGAGCTGTTGATGAGACTGGTAGTAGAATAAGTTTGGTTATAAACAGAGAGAAAACTAAAGTGATGAAAATTGGTCAGGCAGGTTGTGATTCAGTTAATCTGAATGGTTGCAGTCTTGAGCAGTGTCACAGTTTAATGATCTTGGGAGCTACGTAACAGATAATGGTGATGTGCGGCATGAGATTAACAGACGAATAGGGATTGCTGCCGGGACTTTTAAGAATTTATGGAAAGTGTGGAGAAATAGCCGTATACACCTAAAGACTAAAATTAGGCTGTATAATAGTTTGGTTTTTTCTTGGGTTAGTTATGGTAGTGAAACCTGGACACTTTGTAAACAAGAAAACAGGAAACTTGATACTTTTGATTCCAGATGCTTACGCAGTATCTTGGGCATTAGGTGGTGGTACTTTGTAACTAATGATGAGGTTAGGCAAAAGAGTTTGCAACCTCCTTTAAGCAGCATATTGTGCAGAGAGAGACACCGCTGGTTTGGCCATGTTGCCCGTATGGGTAATTATAGATTGACGAATAGGTTTATGAACATTGTTCCTAAAAGCTTCAGAAAGAGGGGGAGACCGAGGATGCGGTGGGCAGACAATGTCAAACAGAACCTTATTAGAATTGGTGTGCAGTGGCCAGATGCAGTAGATGTAGCTCAGGATAGACTTGCTTGGAGAACTAAACTGCACGGTCTGGTTGGACCTCCGTAGCCCATGGCCTCTTGAGGATGATGATGATGATGATGATGAAATATAAATAATTAAAATGCTATATTTATAAAAATAATTTTAATTAAAACATTTTGAATTGCTAATTAAAAATAAAATAATTTTAAAATGCTATATTTATTTTTACGATTAGTATATTTTCGCATTCTCCGATTACAAAAATCATTTTTTTTTTTACATATATTATCCCTTGTAATTTACTGTTACTACCTTAACAATGGTTTGATATTCTTACATCAGTACAAAAGGGATAATTCTTACACAAAATACATATGTTACATTAATGAAAGTGACGATCCGGTTTTGATTGGGATGCTAAATTCGTCTGATGCGACATTATGTAAGTTACGGAAGACTTGCTATGAAAATTATTAGTGATGTATTTCTTTCTATGTATATATTTCTTTCTTTCTTCTTTCTATGTATAGGTTGTAGCGACTTTTACTGAAAGTCACTGAACTAGAATCCGCTTTAGAGGAGAAAACCCTGCTAGTGATTAAACGGAGGTATAACACTACACTAAAAAATGTTATGATTTGTACTGGTAGTCATTTTTACTCCTCTTTTAATGATATTTTTTTAACTGAAAGCATAAGATAAAATGAAATTTTAGCGTTTCGTTTAATGATATACAGAAATATCTAAAACTTTTATGGTAGGTTAAAAGTTCTGAAATTGACTTTATAATTACACTGATCACCTCAGAATAAAATAAAGAATATTACATTTTCTAAACTATGTCCCTTTATCTTTACATATGAAGTGACCCAAAATAAACTAACAATACTCCTGTAGCTTATAGTAATAACTTAGTGGCTATAGGAAATGTATGAAATTTATACATTTTAAATGAATGTTAAAGCAATACATAAAACTAAGTTTTCGTGTTTTACAACTGGAGGGAATGTAATTTTTAATATTAGAAGAAGCACAGAAATGAACTGTAAACATGAGACTCATCGCAACTATCTCAGGGTTATATCTGGAAGGTGTTTTGTCGACCAGTATCTTCAATTGTAGTTAAGGCAACTTGCAATGACTGACTCCGTGGTATAAAGCAATCGATAGAAGATATCTCGGTCCACAGCTGTTGGCTCAGGAATCAGAGTACCTGACATGCCATCAGAAGGTCGCAGGTTCGTACTCCACCTGGATCAAGTCAAAATTTCCTCTATGTATAGGATTGCTCATTCTGATATCATTAACGATTTTTTTTTCATTTAGTTAAATAATAATATACGTTTATGTATATTATTTATCGGATTTTTTAAAATGCTTCTCCAAAATGTACACCGTTTAAATCTATTTTGTGTATTGTAAATAAAAAGAACCGTATAGGAAGCCTTCTACGTTTGGAGTTTGAGGTGGTCTCCTCATTTGCCTATTCCTAAGTAGATCATATCTGATCACTCATTCACGCCATGTAATTAATCGAGTCCTTTGGCATCCAATTGAAACTTAAACATGACCTCTAATTTGGCAGTGAAGGAATTCCCATATCTTTCCCTTTTTGCACTTTTTTCAAATTCTAGCATGTAGCATAATTATGATTTTTCAAAGTACCAGTATAAAAGAACTCCTAACCTTCTCCGTCTGTGGGTGTCCAATAAGTGGCATGAGTCGCAAAGCACAAGAGAAAAATCACCAAACGATGATCCCCAAGGAGAAGAATTTCCTATTCTTTGACATTAATTCTCCATACATACTATGGGGTAGAGATTCTCGGACATATGACCCGTGAAGACATTTTTGTACTTCACAAGCAATACGTTTCATCATAATCAAGGTAGCGACTGTAATGATCTCACGCGATTATGGTCACCTTCAGCCGAAAATGAAAACACTCTCAATGAAATCAGGTCTTTTTTATTATTATGGTTTTGAGACAAGGAAGGCATTTTAAACTTTTTTATCAATATGTCACTTTGTTGCATTACCAAAGAGGTCCTCCTGACCCATAGCTCTAGAATCTGTAAGTTTAATCGTTTCAATTGATATATACTGCCTAGATAACAAAGTACGGAATTTATGTCATATCTGAAGAAGAAAGCCAAATTCGATGCTCTGCAGCTTCTAAAATATGCTTTTTATGGTAAATTTTGACGGAATATAAAGTTATCTGTCTAATATATTTACACCGAAGAGCCATATCATTATGACCAGCTGCCTAATATGATGTTGGTCCTCCACGTACCGCTAACATAGCTATTATCCGTCGAGGCATGGACGCTACAAGATTTCTAAAGATGTCTTCTGGTATCTGGTACCAACACGTTACCAGCAGATCCTTTAAGTCCTGTAAGTTACGTGGCTTGGCTGCCGCAGATCGGATATGCTGTTCCAACTCAAACCAAATATGTTCTATTGGATTGCTGTCTGGGGAAATTAGAGGGCAGGGCAATACCTGAAAGTCTTCTTCATGTTCTGTTAAACATTCTTGAACAATCCGGTCAGTGCAGCATGGTGCATTATCCTGATGAAAGAAGGCACTACTAGACGGGTATACTGTTGCTACGAAAGCATGTATCTGCTCTGCAATGATATTTAGGTAGGTGTTAGACGTCAGAGTTTCCTGCATATGAATGACCGGATTCAGGATTCCCCAGTAGAACATTGCCCAAAGCATCACACTTCCTCCACTGGCTTGTTTTCGTCGTACAGTGCATCATGGTGCCCACACTTCCCCAGGTAAACGATGCACACGTACACGGCTGTCCCCATGGGGCAATAGGAAACGAGATTCATCGGACCATTCTTCCAATCAGTCAAGGATCAGTTTTGATGAGCGCGTACCCATTATAGGAACTTTCGATGGTGAACTGAAGTTAGCATTTGCACTCGGAGCTGCCAGCGGCTACGCAACCCCATTTTCAGCACGGTTCGAGGTACTGTGTGTTGTAACACATTACTCCGGCAGCAGCATTAGAATTACGGTCGATTTGCACCATAGTATCCCTTCTGTTGGATCGTACCATATGGGATTGCCTTGGCTGAGCTCTAGCATCGATGAGCTGTGGTCGACCCACACCTTATTGACGGTTTGTGGTTTTTCCCCCTACGACCACTCTTTGAAGATACTAACCACAGCTGACCGTGAACACCCAACAAGCCTTGCCGTCTCAGAAATGCTCTGACTCAGTCGCCTACCCATTACAATTTGGCCTTTGTCAAAATCGCTTACGTCCGCTGTTTTTCCCATCTGAAGAACAAGAATAACACTGATTAACAGAGCTCAGTATCAGGTGTTATTTACACCGTTTCATGATTTTCACACGCGCCGTCGTTTACCTGCAGTTACTTCGATTTGCATAAGATGCGGTGGTCATAATGTTTTTGGTCTTTGGTGTATATTTTAATTTTCAACCATATTATTTCAATATTTGGAGAATTACTGAAGTTCGAAATTTTAACAGCAGCATCAGTAGCAGACATAAAAAACTGCTCAAAGGTTAATAAAATTTGATAAATGACGCACTTGGCGACTCATAAAAGAAAGATATGGGTTCGAGCCCCAGGTAACGTATGGATGTTTCTTGCGCTGAAAGCACGTACCGATGGGTTTGGGTAGGTCGTCATCCATCTGTTGGAGCATTAAATCTTGGTTCCGTTTGCAGGTGAGAACCACACACTTTACACATTAAAGAACACTCTGGATGGCCTTGACAGGAGTTTCCATCTGCCTCCTAGCAGCTGTCTGGAGGATCTCCTCCGCCCAACCTTCTCTGAGCCCTCGGGTTATTTGTAAACTCTCCATTCAGCCCATTGTGGACAAAACCGTGATGTTCGGAGATAAACCAATCCAACCCTGAAGACGCTAGCTAAGGTTTCAAAATGGAAGTAGTCTCCTTCTGATTGGCATCCTGGTCATTTCACTGTAACGTGAAAGGAGTTTTTCGAAATTAATGTTTATAACAATTGTGAAACATAATGCAGATGACAATACTGAAACGTAATTCTTGTATCAAAACTGAAAAGTAATACATATGACAATACTGAAACATAATATTTAAAGCAATATTTAATATCAATTGCATCTTATACCGTCTTTTTGCACACAGTGGCCTAAATCACCTGGTGACAAAACCCCGAAGGCTCAGAGAAGATTGAGGGAGGGGACCCACTAGAATTGCTGTTGGAAGATAGATGTAATGTCCCATCTAATGATCGCAGCCTCACGTCAAGACCATCCATCGTGTTCTTTACCGTGTACAGAGTACGGCTGACCCATATACGGAACCACGGTTTAACGTCCCTGTCGACGCACTGTGGCCTTTCCAAGTCCATTTGTGTCCTTTACTGAACCTGGGCCAGGCGGGGAGTTTTTCGGAGATACATATCAACACTGACACAGCTGGGACTCGAACCTGGTGGATGTACACATTCCAAGTCCAACAGTGGGAGATATGGTTAAAATAGAGTTTCGATAAACATGAAAGCAAACTGAGAAACAAATCAACAAACTGGCCAATGACGAGTGAAAAAACAGTTCAAAGATAGGTAAAAAAGGAGTAAATATTCTCAGGTTTAATTTTCAACCTCTTTTTTAGGGAAGGAAAGAAATGGACATATTTCGAGGTACCGTATGTACCCCTCTCCAAATCAGAAGTTTCGAAACCAAAACACGAAAATCCTTCGCTCAGACAACCAAACTTTTCAAATCATTTTGTACCCACCCAGAGTTCCTCGAATGTAGTGTGACAAGATATTTAACTTTATAGAAAAATAAAAATATGGTTTGAGTTCCCCACAAAGTGTTTAGGTACTGCGAAAACATTATTATCATTATAGGAAGACATTATTTATAACTTAGCATATTAAAACGTTTATTAATTAATGTATGAGGTATACATTTATTTAAATTTTACATATTTGTTTTCAAAATAAATTAATAAATTTAATTTCCGATACAAATTTTTAGTTGTTGAAGTTTTAATTTCGGAAAAGAACCTCGTGTTCCGCTCGTGCTTAATTCGAATGACTTCAATATTCCCGGATGTTAGTGCTCTTGACCCAACAAACTGAACAATGACTTTATCACGCATAATCAAAAAGATATTAGTGTTATGCATTCCTTCTTTCAAATTTATTGGTGGCAACAGTTATTTTGAATAACTTTCAACCGTTAATGTTAAGTCTAGGGAGATTTTGAGAAATTCAATCTCCCCATCCCCACCCCAATTTTGGTTGCCACCAGGGGTTCCCACAGAGCCTAGTTCTTCCACTGGATGAAATAAACGTTCATGCAAAGTTTGAAGCATCCAGCTCTTCTGGACGCCGAGTGCATAGGCAAGCAGACAAAACAACTTTCTTCTTTATATATTAGATAAATTCTTTGATGTGTTCAGTTCTAATAGCACTCTATATAACAGCTTGCAAAATGCAATGTTTTGATTCACCTTTCTGAATAAAACATTTAGTTTGTGGATATTTCCTTTTTTTTGTTATTTATTTTATTAGAGGTCCATTTTCATATGCTCCCAATACTTATTTTTTTTTCTTTTAATATCTTATAGTCCAAAGAAACATAAATTAAGGTCGTGTTTGTTCAGTGGTATAGCGTTTGCTTGCAGTAGCATTGTGACGTTCGGGATCGAAGTTCTACACCCGGAATGGGTGTTTTGTCTGTCATCTGTTGTGATTTTTCATCAGTAAAGAATTCTTATTAATGTATCTTAAAATTAGGTGTTTTCGTATTAGTACATAAAGCGAACGCTCATGATTATTCCCACTTAGCAAATTTCAAAGAAAAATATACAAACTTCTACAAAAATGTCATATATTTCCAAAACACATAAATTAATCCATTAACAACGTTTATCTTCTTCAATTAACCCGAAAATTAACTGCCTTTTGTCCATAGCCTATTTCAAAGTTATTTTTAGATTACAGTTACCTGGTTTCCTTTGGTAAAAATTGCTACGTTTTCACAAATCTAAACCTGGGATATTTTACTACAATTTCCGATTTAGTAGTCCTACAATAAAGGCATCATTTATCCAAAGGATACTTCATATACAAAATCTATATTGACTGCCAAGATGTCGGTTATATCCAGCCAGGCTCGTAATGTGTTGCTCCTAAGATTCGAGTCCCAGCTGGATCAGCTTCGAGATTTATCTCCGTAAATCTCCCCACTCTGCTATCGGTCAGCAGGGGACACTGATGAACTTGAAAAGGTAGCCGTCCGTCGAATGGGGCGTTAAACCATGGCCCTTTGTGCAACTTAATGAACACAATAAATGGCTTTGAAGGGAGGCTACCATCTGTCTCCCAACACCTGCTCCAGTGGGTCTCCTCCTCCAACATTCTCTAAGCTCTAGGAGTCTTTATGACCTGGCCATTTAGCCCATTGTTTAAAAAAATTGTCGCGCATATGTAAAACCACCCAACGTTGAATAACACGCTGGATGTTCTTGACGTGAGGTCATCATCTATCTCCCAACATCTATCCAGTATGTCCTCTCCACCAACCATCTCTGAGCCTACGGGATTCTTGCAACTGCTCGTTTAGCCCATGGTGTGAAAAAATTGCCTCTCAGAGGTAATCATATATATGATATCCTATCATATTTTTGGGACATTTTGGTGGTAAGGTTTATTATTATTTTTTACCCCCAAGCACGATTGTGTGGGTTTTAGAGAACGATTTCGAAGTTTTTGAAACGAATTCAACATTTTGTACTCGGTTGTTTGAGAGTGGACTATGGCTGTTGGAACTCCCTACGTGTAGTGGTAGATAATAACAGCTATAATAAATAGAGTCATTAGGAAAGTTACATACTTTTAGTTTATTGAAGCATCTGAGGCAAAATTGGATTACAAAGAGCATCAGAAATTTTCAAAGTTGCACAAGATTATCTGAAATCATTATGCTGATAATGAATATGAGGTATTGGTTAAAAAGAATAGATTTTTGTGCCCATTACATATTTTTGGCAAGCAAATTGTGAATTACAATATTGTTTTTACCTAGTATCAAAGATTAGGTGTGAATAGTTCAGAGGTTGAGGAATTCTTTAGAATTTCATTTATTACTGAGTGGTTAGCGCACTTGGCTACTGATGAAATGGACCTGGGTTCGAGCCCAGGTATGGCATGGATATTTCTGTTGTTTTCCTGCTGAGGTCTTGCCATCCTCATAGGCCTTTTATGTACTACGGCATATTAAACTGACAGACACCTGTCAGACCTCTGTGGCAAGCAACTGCTTAAGGATTATTTATTATTTATTTATTTATTATTATTTATTTATTTTTATTAATTCATGTTTTTGATATTTTTTATATTTCATTATGCATTACTATTCAACAATTTTTGGCATATGTTTTTATATCTTACGGTTGTTCCACATTTTATAATTTCTGAAATACTTTAGAAATTATAATATATAAATTAATATATTAATATAATTTAATTATATATTAATTATATATAAATAATTATTTCATACATAGTATATTTGCATGCCTACAAACGAGCTCGAGTGAAATATGTCTGATTGAAAGTATTGTTACGACAGATGAACGTACTGCAGTGAGTTTATGATAAACGTGACATGAACGCTCGTGTATGCTTCTACGAGAGATTTATGTAACAAACATATTGGAACATAGAACAGATCTGAAATATAAGAATGATAGAATTTTAATGTTGGAGATGTAGAGATCTGAAAGGAGGCATAAAAAGCCTTAGTCAGGCACGATAGTCCAAAAGAGGAAATATTTTTATGTGGTGAGTGCGCGGGAGGATGATTAGTTTTATTAGTGTAAAATCTAGTTAGTTAACACTGTTGCGATGCATCACTACTGCTGGATTAAAACTGCAAGGATCGCTTGTGTTGTACTTATGACTCAGGGCTAAATGGGAGTTGCTCCAAATAACGATTGCATCATCTTTTGTCCGTGATGTCATGATTAAACTACGTTGCATCAGACAATGATTCAATTCCTCCATGGGTTGTATGTATGACGGGCTGATGTAACAGAACGCAATATTTTGCAGTCTGGAGTTTAAAATACAGCCTTGCGAAATGGTTACCAATATACTCAATGCGGACGGTGTCTTTTATACATGACCATCTCTGTCTCTCCTAAACAAGAGCTACTCGAAAAATTTTATTGTCATTTTCGTGTTTAGCATCTCGAAATTAGTAAAGATTGGCTATTTTCATTTGAAAGCCTTTTTGTGTGTTGATCAATGCTAGCAGATTAGAAATTTCACAAAGATTATAAGATGTAAAAGCGGAAGTATCCAGAGACATCATTTTTCAAGTCCATATCAGAATTAGATATAAATTTGACCTTCGACTTCGATGAAATGGTGAGATCCGAAATTTCAAAATTCTTCTGAAATATAGGACCGAAATTATCCGGGTTTTTAGCTCCCTAGTATCAGTAGAACGAAATTTCACCTTTCACCTAAAAGGATCCCCTCTACTCCAATGATCGAAAATATTGTTTCGTAAGATCAACAACAATATGGGTTGTTTTATCTTTGGGCTTCACATTTTGTACACAAGAGGCTAAATGGCCAGGTCAGAAGGACTCCGAAGGCTCACAAAAGGTTGGGGAAGGGGATTCAATAGAACACCTGTTGCGATACACATGATAGCCTTCCGTCAAGGCCATTCAGCGTGCTCTTTAACGTGCACAAGGTGTGGCTCTCCCGCACTCGGAACCAAGGCTCAACGTCTCATCAGACGGACGGCGGCCTTTCCAAACCCATCAATGTCTCCTAGTGACCAAGGGCAGGGCGGGAGTTTTCCGGTGAAAACTCTCGACCCTGGCGCGCTACCGATTGAGTCGCACCCCACCCATGCAGGAAGCTTGGGGAACAGTGCCACAAGAGGTTATGAGCAGTCTCTACGACTCACTGCCACGAGGCAATGTTCAATTTATTACCAATAGCTGTGGTTATACCTCCTATTAATGTGGTTTATATTTTGTATAATAAAATTGTCCACATTTTTTTTTTGAAAAATTAATCAATGCATTGTCCACATAATAAAATAAAATGCCACAAATAAAATTGTCCACATTTTTTTTTTGAAAAATTAATCAATTCTTCCTTGTCTCCAATACTGCTTGATATATTAATATCAGTTGAATTTTGCCACCTCTTTCTGGTGTTGTAATTTCAACGTTACAGAATGAGACAATGCTCCCGGTTTTCCGGCATTTATGGTGAATGAAATTTGCCTGTTAGATGAATCTGCCGGTTCCAATGAAAATATTTTTATACAAAATAAATACCGTAAGTGCAATTTGTATTCAAGCCTTAGTTGTAATAAAAATGCAATTAAAAATAATGAAAATGAAGTATAATGTCCTTAATGCAAATCTAAATATCTAAAATATAATTGTCAGGAATTTCGGCAACTGCTTCCCAAAGTTTTATAGCCAAGTGCGCTAACCCCTCGGCCGTTCCGTGGCTGAATTATTAGTGATCCTGGCAAGGTGATCAAGGGACCTGGTTTCGAACCAAGGTAAAGGCACGGATGTTTGTATTCTTTTTTCTGCTGATGTCCCGCCATTCTCACAGACCTTCTACCATGACGTATAAACTGACAGGTTGCTGTCAGACCTCTATGGTAAGCAGCTGCTTGAGGGGATATTTATTTATGTTTATTTATTCACCGAAAGACACCATAGAGAGAATTGTAATATTGGTTGCCAGATGGCGCTGATTATCGAAGAGTCGAATTTTTCCCTAATAACGAAATGTGAAAGAGAATTTTTTGAAACTAAAAAATCAGTAGAATCCTAGACACGAGAACAATGAGACTAACCTAAACTTTAATCTCAGAAAATTTATTATTTCAATTTGAAATTTATTCCGATTGCATGAGAATTCTGGCTGTTTAAGTTACGGATAACCGGGACTTTACTGTATATATTATCTTACCTACCACCAGAGTTATAGTGATAAATAACTAATATTTTAATCTCCCGTTTCAATTCAGAAACTCTTTTCACCATTTTTTGATCTACTAAGTATCTTCTTAAGGTACAGTATTACATCTAGATAAAAAACCGGGGATGAATAATTCGTGGAATGGCGTCCAGAACAGTTCGCGAATTTTCTTACGAGTGATATGTATGTATTGCATGATATGTATGTGCCAACTTAGCAACTTTTCATGACAGGGAGCAGTGTGTTGGGTTAGGTTGTTTTACCTCAGAGAGGAACGTTTTTTGCACAGAATGCGCTAAATAAGGAGGGCACAAGCAGCCCGAAATCTCGGAGAGGTAGACCCACTGGAACAGCTGCTGGGAGACAGATGGTAGCCTCCCGTCAAGGCCATCCAGCTTGTTATTTAACGTGCGCATGGTATGGCTCTCCCGCACACAGTGCTATGGCTTAATGTTCCTTCAGACGAACGGCGGCCTTTCCAAGCCCATCGGTGTTCCCTCCTACAGAAGGCAGTGAGAGTAGTTGTATGGAGATAAATCTCAACTCTGGTCCAGGCAGAACTCGAACCTGGGAACTGCAGATTACGAGCCAGTCGTGCTACCATATTAGTCATCCCCGCCTCTCGGGAGCACTGCGTGAAAGTTGAAACTATTGAGTCAGAGATAGACAAGTGATCACTACTGCTGTTGGGAAGGGGGTGACGCGGTGAGAAGCGTGCCAGGCTCATAATCTTCAGTTCCCAGGTTCGAATCCCAGCTGGGCGAACGTTGAGATTTATCTGCCCCAAACGTTCCACCATGCCCTCGTTCAGTAGGGGACACCAATGCGATTGGAGAGGCCGCCGTCCCCCGGATGGTACATTAAGCCGTGGCCATATGTGGGAGATTCATACTCTATTCACATTATGCAACACGCTAGGTGGCGTTGACGGGAAGCTACCAACTGTCTCATAGCAGCTCTCTAGTCGGTGGAGTAGCATACATAAGACAAAAAAAACAGTTCGAGACACGAGAATAGTAAACGTTATCTAAACTTGAATTTTAGAAGAAAAAAATAAACCTATTGCCTATGTACAGGTCCTGATCTAGTAAAAAACGAAGGGAGGGGGACAATAAACACAATACGCGAGACACAAGGGAAATGAGTTTTTTATGATTGTACAAATTTGTGCAGGAAGTTTTGTTATAAAAAGTACAATTTCCTTTTTGTAGGTATTTATCAGTTGTTTTGGTAAATGAAAAATCAAAGTAAAATATGGTTTCAGATATATTTATATCTTTTCCTATTTCTATTTTTTCATTTCATTACAATCTAAATTTTTAAAGGAATTTATTCGGATTACGTAGTTCATTATAAACATTCAGTTGGTTGCAAGTTTTATTACTGCAAACATTTCTTACACTGTAATAAAAGTTTCATTTCCTGGATTAATATTCCACTTGCAATAATTTTAGAAAGTATCCGTTCATAGAATTTGAGTTGGTATAAACATTTAAAAGTCGTTTTAAGAAAATCTGTTTTTGGTACTTTGCCATAGATTGCGCCCTACGCACCTCGGTATACGCGAGTATATACTCTGTAACACTGAAATTGCAACACCCAGGATGAATGATCGGAAGTGCTGCAAATCAGAAGGCGACTGAGTTGCACCGAGATATGCAAGTGATTAAAATTTGTGACCAATCCGGCTGCAGCGTTTGACGGTTTTAGATATAATGCTTTTGACATAACGTTACAACTGAGACCGGCTTCCTCGTGAGAAGGGTTGGAGTGTTGTAACTGTGAGAGATCCTTTTCGCACACAATGGGCTAAATGGCCAGGTCACAAGGACCCCGATGGCTCAGAGATGGTTCCGTGAGGGAACCCACTGCACATCTATTGGAAGACAGATGGTAGCCTCCCTTCAATAATATGCCCAAAATATGGCTGTCCACACAGGGGAACACACTCTCCACATTTTAGAACCCGTCCAACGGACGGATGCCTTTCTAAGTCCATCAGTGTACCGTATTGACCAAGGGCAGGGTGGGGATTTTGGCATAGATAACTCAGAAAGTTGGCCCAGCTGAGACCCGAACCTCGGGACTGTAGATTACGAACCTGGCATGCTACCGACTGAGCCGTCGGTTGGGGGTAGTTGGGGATGAGAATTCACTGGCCAGCCGTTAGCAGACTTGATGGTAGACTCCCATCAAGACCGTCCAGCGTGTTCCTTAATGCGCACAGAGTGTGGCTCTCCGGCACACGAGCCCAGTATTAAATATTCCATCTGACAAATGGTTGAATCAATGTCCCATCTGACCGATGGCGGAATCAATGTCCCATCTGACGGATGGTGGATTCAATGTCCCATCTGACGGATGGCGGTTCAATGTCCCATCTGACGGATGGAATTCTATTTCAAGAGTAGGCATCTGGGGAGCAATGCGCTATGATAGCCAAATACCTATAGTGTTTCTCTAAGGCAGTTTGAAAGTTTGGGGTACCTAGTAGAATGTTTCAGCAAGATAATGTGCATTGGCATATCGCAAATTTCACAGGGGAATGTCTAAGCGCTGTTAACGTCCTGAAGTGGCTAGCAAGATCCCCGGATCTCCCAACAGCACATGTTGGGACATGGTTAGACGCCATCTAGAGCCAGAGCCATCTCAACCAGAGCAGACAACGGTCACCCAGCAAGAAAATTTCAGACCAGGTGCAGTAAGTGTGATGGACAGTGCCACAGGTGGTTTTCAGCAGTCTTTGCGACTCACTAATACCAAGCATTGTTTAATGTATTGGCAATTGCTGTGGTACCTGTTACTGATGTGGTTTATATTTTGTATAATAAAATTGTCCATTTATTTTGAAAAATCAATCATACCATACCCCATCATACTTTAGTAGCTAAAATGATTCAATATCTAATGTTTCCGAAGCGTTCGTTTCTTTTTCGCCAACATAACGTTATACTACCGGGATTCGGTCCGTTAATTCAATCACGCAAGGTATCGAACCCGTACGTAACCGATCAACTGGGTCGAACCCGATAAAAGCTGCAGTGTTATAACTCATGTTCTAATTGAGCAACAGATCTAAAACTAATGTTTTCCGATTACATTCGGGGAGAATTGCACGTTGAGTGTATCGGAAATGGTCTCGACCCGCTACTATTTATTTTATGGGTTCGAAACCGGTTGCATACTGGATAAAACGACTTAGGTTACGACGAGGTCGGAATTTATTATCATTAGGTAGAGTAACTGGCATCTTGTATTTTCTTTTGGAATTTCTGTATCTAAACACACTTCATGAGAAGATGGAATTTGAAGTGAAATGAAGAGGATCAGTACATTATCACAGAATCCCTCATGCAAAGCAGAAGTCACTCTAGGAGAGTGTCATGTCGCTAGTCTCATGTTGGAACAAATGTCTCACTAGGCCTGTCAAAGTTCAACAGGTCAATAAAGGATTTACTTTTCATTTCAGACTTTTCGTCTTCTCATTTGAATGACCCTCGTACATCATTTTCAAAAACATTTTAGTAGTTAAAAAAAAAAGCCATTTTTCAGCATTTACCGTTGAAGAGTGATCGTATGCTCTCTCTCTCTCTTAACCATTTAAAGCGAACTTTTAATGGATATGGATTCTTTTAGACTGTAATTTGTTTCATCACAGAACGAAACCTGAGATGAAACATATTTAAAATTTAACGTTTTGATTCCTATATGTTATCTATATTGAAAGTTTTAAAAATATATATCACATTAATATGTATTGAATTCGTTTCGAAATTTATTATTTATTTGACTAGAATACCGATACCTATTTTAATTACATTTTTACTTTCTTTATCGTTGCAAAATAAATAACACCAATTTGTGATTTCGCACAATATTAAAAACCCACGCCGCAAATGATGGCGCTGCTGCTCCATGTGCTTAGGGGAGTTTGAAATGAAAAAACGGACTTTAATTTTTAATATAAAATGGAGAGTAATTACGATACTTTTCCCGTACCATAGAAGTTCATATCGCGAATGAATGGGTTAATATTTAAGAGACATAATCTCGGAATTAATTCTATATATTTTATGCCAATTTTTGACTCTATGTAAGTCATGATTTTTTTCATCAAACGATTCGTCCCAAGCCTTTGTCTGTCTCTTTTATATCGATTCTAATTCAAAATTATCACTGCACACTTCTTCTGTATTTAGATTTTTTGTTAAATATTGGAATCGAGCTACCGTAGCGAATGTTTTCATTTCAACATTAACTTTTACACTGAAGCACCATTGAATTAGGGATAGCAACCTAGTAACATATCGGACCCTTCTGGCTCTGATAACTGCCTCCACACGACGAGGCAAAGATTCCACAAGCTTGCGCACATGTTCCACAAGTATGGCGACCCACGCATCCTCCAGAGCTGTCCACAATTCTCTCAAGTTCGTCGCTGATGGGACACGAGCACGACCACTCTGATCGACGGTACCCCAAAGAGTTTCAATGAGATTTAAATCTGGACTTCTAGGTAGCCAATTCCTTATTTCAAAGTCAGCAGAATGCTCCTGCAACCATGCAGTAGCAAAGCTGAATCTGTGAGATGAACAGTTGTCTTGCTGGTAGATACCATCTCCATTAGGATGCATGATAACATAAATGAGTGAAAATAGTCAGCCATCAGTTCTACATACTGGGATGCATTGAGAGTCGCCGGTACACGTAGCAAAGGTCCCAACTAAAAGACACCCCAGGCCATCACTGAGCCACCACCAGCTTATACTCTTCCGACCTGGCATGCAGCATCCATGGCTTCATGGGGCTGGCGCCATGTCCTCAGTCTCCCATCGGCGTGATGAAGTTTAAATCGGGATTCATCATTCTAGGATATCCGTTGCCAATTTTATATGGTCCAGTTTCGATGCTCTTTAGTCCAGGCAAATCGTTGAGCCCGGTGTTGTGCCGTTAGAAGTGGGACTCTCGTAGGTTGGCGGCTCCTGAAGCTGAGATGATGAAATGAACGTTGCACGGTCTGTGCACTGACTTCCCGGCTGGAACCCGTGTTCAGATGGGAGGTGATTTCAGATAATGTCTGCTCCCTATCGTTCCATACAATGCGGGTCAGAAGGCGAAGCCCACGATCATTCAGTGCTGGTTGTCCTTTGCAGCTTGCTCGGGTGTTTGTTTTTTGCCGGAATTTTCATATTCTCGGAACACTCTTGAAACTGTCGTACGAGAAAAATCCATGTTCGTTGACAATTTCGGAGATCGAGTGTCCAATCCGTCGGGCACCTACGATCTACCCTCTGTCAAATGCATCTAAATCCCGTGCCTTTCCCATTACACTTCTCACAACGAATGCTTGGGGAAGCCAAAGCTGGCAGCTATATATGACCAGAGTTTCAGCCACGCATGCGCGCAAATGCCGGACTTGCAGTTCTGAATCTTGGATAACGTCCCCTA
The DNA here is from genome assembly GCA_038380435.1 of Ryuthela nishihirai. Classification (NCBI taxonomy): domain Eukaryota; kingdom Metazoa; phylum Arthropoda; class Arachnida; order Araneae; family Heptathelidae; genus Ryuthela; species Ryuthela nishihirai. The sequence goes on from JAWZYU010000064.1 coordinate 1,467,482, forward strand.
TCCCTAATTCAATGGCATTTCAGTGTATATGCATTTGGTAAAAAAAAGTGAATACTGCTTGCCTGTTTCGTTTATTAAATGTTGACTAACTTTCGTATTCCATAATATTGAAATTTTACTATTTTTCTTTAGAAATTTAACTTCTTATACAGAGAGCATTAAAAGATGCAATCAGATTGATAATTTTACAAGAAGTGAAAATTGTGAAATCATTGAAAACCTTTTTAAATATGTCTTAGTTTCGATCCACTCGAATTTTGATTTCTGATTTGTTAGGGGCGGTGTTGGCTCAGTAGGTATCGTGTCAGGCTCCTAATTTGCAGTTGCCTCGTTCGAATCCCAACTGAGCCATCATTGAGATTTATCTTGACTAAACTCCACCCTTCTCTGGGTAAGAAAGGTGCCACTCATAGGTTTGGAATGTCCGTCGGATGATTGGTTAAGCCGTTGTTCCGTGTGCAAGGGAGTCACATCCTGTACACGTGAAAGAACACGACATGCTGGATGACCATCACGGTGGAGCCATATGTCTCCTAATAGTTCAAATATAATTGCAATAAATTTTGTTGTTGAACATCGTTTTGGTGTTCTTTTATTCTTAAGGCGGCAGAGCATTGCTTTTACCATTGTAGGTCGGAATTTATTATCATTAGGTAGAGTAACTGGCATCTTGTATACACCACTTGTTTTCTCTTTAAGATCTCGATTTTTTTTACCACATTAAATACGTTACTAGCTGCTTTTACTGGAATTTTAAAGTTATATGATCTCATTATATTCCTCAGTGTTTCTGGAAATCATGGAATTAGAGGTATATCAGAAGTACACTTATTTTTAGTAGGTTGCCTCCATGTCGTTGTTATTTGTGTATTATTGAGAGTGGCTTCTCTATTGATATATTTCACAATGACGTCACTTATAGTTGATCTGGGCAGTTGCAGAAGGGCTGAAATGTCCCTAACTGACTTTTGCTAAGGTATCATCCTATAATGTAAAACGCTGGAAGTCACTGAGATCTGCTGTACGGCCCATTCTCACGTTCACGCACGTCCATGAGGTTTGTCAGGCTACGTGTGTCCTTTTATACCTGTTTGCACCACAAGTGGCGCTGTAACAGCTCCGGGACAGGTACAGCGCCATCTTTCGGTGACAAGTGTAACTATTCTGGAATAAAATTTTTCGTTATTAAAAAAATCCCATCTTTTTGTGCATTTCTGTTTAAACCGCTTCGTGCTACTGTCTCTACTTTTCGAATTATTGCATTTTTACTTTTTCTGTTACTGGCGTATAAGGGCGAATTTACTACTCAGAAGTGCTGTCCGGATATTTTTGATCAGATTGTGTATGTTGATAAAAAAGCAGAAATTTACAGTTTAAATGAGTACCATGAATTGGGAAAATCATTTGTTATGCACCTAAAAATGTTTAGAAAAAATATAGGAAGAAATGATCTAGGATCATATCAGAATATTAATTGTCTTATGAATTGCACTTTCGATTTAACCTGTTGTACAAGCGAGTGCTATCTATATTTTCTGAATTGTTTGGTGACATCCACTGGCAACCACAGAACTAGAATTTTCCGCTACTGAACAAGAAACATTTGAATTAAACGGCCGCTACCTATTCTAATTTGCTTATTAATACCGGGTGATCCAAAAGTAACAGAAAAAATAAAAATTCAATAATTCGAAAAGTATAGACAGTAGCACGATGCGGTTTTCACAGAAATGCACAGAAAGACATGGGTTGTTTTTTAATAACGAAATATTTTATTGCCAGAATAGTTTTGTAACCGGCAGGTGGCGCTTCAGTTGTGTCAGTAGTTTTTGTACAGTGGCGCAGCACAGTTCGCAACGCAGCTAGGATTACAAATGTTCAATGTGACGGCCATCATTCATGAGAATGGCCGTCAGACGTGGCATGACACTCGGCACAGCATCGAAGAGGGTTTCAGCTGTAATTCCTGTCACATGATGGCGAATAGCTTCTTTCAACATGGCCAATGGCGTCGGTCGATCTCTGTACACATGTGACTTCAAGTTTCTTCATAACCAAAAGTCACAAGATCTGGAGATCTTGGTGACCATTCGTGCGGGAAAGAGCGACTGAGGACACGGTCATCGCCAAATGTCAATCGCAGCAGGTGCTGGACAGGACCTGTGATGTGCGGAGGCGCTCCATCTTGCATGAATGTTACACTATGGAGCGCTTGCCTCTCTTGCAAGGAGGGAATGATGCTGTCTCTTAAAAGCACTGCATAACGCTCGCCTGTGACAGTAACAGTTCGAAATGTACCTCTGTGGACTTCCTCAAAGAAAAAGGGGCCTCTAATGAATGACGCAGTGAACCCGCACCCCGCTATCACTTTTGGCTGATGCAAAGGGTTTTCCACAATCGCGTGTGGGTTCTCTCTCGCCGAGATGCGGCAGTTGTGTGCATCTACACTTCCATTAAGCGAAAGGTGCACCTCATCAGTCCACAGGACGTTTGACAGCCAGTCCGCATTGTTTTCCAACTTTTGAAAAGTCCAATTTGCAAATTCAAATTTAAAAATTGCTTTAATCTGCCTATTTGTTTAAGTTGTGTAGAAAAAGCAAATTCGTGAACAGATTTCCGGAAAACTTTTAGTGTTCATATAAAACAATTCTTAAAATTATGTTTAGAGATGAAAGGAATTAATTCTGAAAGGGAGGAAGAATACTGGAAAACAAACTAAGCACATGACTTTAAATATTTTTCATTTTTTTGAACTTTGCTACCAGAACAGGTATTCATTGGTATATTTCACTTCTAATGGTCCAACTAAAGATGTAACAACTTTTTAAGTACCCTACCCCCTCCTTATTGGCAATTAAAGATATGTGCGTGCAAAACTGGATCCTTTCTTCCATGGAATGAAAAAAGTATATCGAGATCGGTTGATTAGTTGCAGAAACATTGCGTCCATAGAAACACAGATATAAAACATATGTGTGTAAACTGAGACTTTTCGTGCATCCAAAGCATAAAGAACCAATGAAATCGATCGATTGGTTACAGAAATATTGAATACACAGACAGATGGACGGACAGTCGGACCTGACGATGCCATTAGCAAATTTTGCTTTTAAGGAAATGTGTTAAAAGCAAATAAAAAAACAAATTCTTGATTCACAATAATACCAACGAAATATAACAGTCAGGTCCTGATCTAGAAAAAAAAAATTAAGAGTAAGGAGATAGGGGTGATGGTAAGAAACTGAATTCTGTTGCAGTAAAATGCTTTCCCCTTCGTTTTAGAAGTTTTCAAAACATTGTTTGAAAAATGCATAATAATATACCGAAGAGCCAAATCATTTTGACCAGCGCATCTTTATGCAAATCGAAGAAACTGCAGGTAAATGAAGATGCCTATGAAGGTCATGAAACGGTATAAACAACACTGAGCTCTGTATCACACATTTAGGTGGTGTACCTAACAAATTGGCATCTCAGTGTATACTATATGTTTATGATTTTGTCTCGATTCTGTACTGGTTACTGACATTCTCAAAGGGGACAACAGCTCCTGTAACGAACTGAAACGGATAACTCTCACGTGGTATATATTTGAATCATACTATTGCCAGAAGCAATAACATTATAAGTTGCATTATCCTTATCACAGAGATTGCATTAATCGTCCTTTTTCACCACTCGTTTCATGGCACTTCACACACTTTTTCTCTTTCCTTTCATTTCTTGGTTCATTTTACTGAAAATTACTTCGGTGATTCCTAAATAAAACTTTAATTCATACTTACTAGAGTACTGCAATATTTTTAGTATATTAATCATCATCACCATCAACACCAACATAGTCATCATCAAGCAGCCATTGTCTACGGAGGTTCAAACACAATGTGCAATTTAGTTCTCCAAATCACTACTGCATAATTCAGATAAACCATGCTTGGATTTATCAATCTATATAGTTTATTTACAAGAATTTAAGTTGAATTTTAAATTAATATCAGCGAAATATCAAATTGGAGCAGGACACGAAGGCGTAACTTTTAAAGATGGACCAAGTTATTAAACTCCACAGTGAACCACTCACTAACGATGAACTTCAGGATTTAGAATTCAACGCTGCTTTTGAAGAACAACAAGAATCTGAACCAAAAATAGTGTTGGCATTTAAATATTTAGATGAAGCCCTTTCCCCGCACAAAAAACGCATGGATTTGTTGAAGGATCATGTTATTGATATTTAGTGACTGGATGCCATAAGACGATGTTGTGACCAGTTAATGAAATGCTACAAATAAACATTACGCAGAAAACAGAGGCAAGCAATGCAAACCAGATAGTTTCGTTCCTTATTAAGAAATGAACTGTAAAATTAATTAATCGATCACATATTTATATACATAATTATGCATATATGTAATCATTAAATGAATATTTAGAATTATAATTATTTTTGTTGAAATAAAACATCTATTACGAAACTAAGAAAAGGAAAAAAGAGCAATAAGATAGGCGAAAATACAAACAAATTACAAATCCCCCACTTTTACGCGGAAATTTGTTTAACGATATTTAGATCTACATTAACGATTCTAGATGGACACCCGTCCATCTAGAATCGTTAATGTAGATACTCAATAGTGTTAGATTTTTAATTAAGGTGAGAAAATTGAAAATAACTCTAACCGGAACTCATCTCCCCTCATTAAATGAGAGTTACCTGTATACCTGCTTCGTTTCTGAATTATCCATTAATTGGTATTTTCAGAGTTAAACTACCACAATATATATATATTAATTTAATAGAATTGTTTGCCTTTCGTTCAATCACTTAACAGCTATGTCTTTCTTTACAAGACTATATATCACGGATGTATCTTAATGATACATTCAAGTTTTAAGAAAAAATATATTTCATCAACGATATTTTCACGCTTCAGTACCGAATGTTGAATTATCATCACTACAGCTATTGGTACTATCCTCTCTATGTGATTCTGATGTTCCTATAGGTTCGGATCACAAATTAGCCTGCATTGCTAATTTTCTCCACTAACGCTTCTGGTCAGTAAATGTTCGGCACAAACTGGGAGGATAGCTCTGTAGCACTCCCCAGTAATGACGCATAGAACCGTCCGGGTCTGGCACATAATGTCCAACCCCGCCATCCTTTGGTGCATGCCTTTAATACTTTTCAAAAGAGATATTCTTTTTTCGAAGGGAACAGAAGTTGAGGCCTGTCAGACCAGTGTGCCCTACTGATCCGGTCATCTGCGACAAGTTTTTTCTTTCTTTCTACCCTGTTGAGCAGTGTTCAACTTCGCAGGGTCGTGGTGATGACCATTTATGCTTACGAGACTGGACTGGTTTACAGCTTTGAGCTTGATTATAGCTTTTGGACTTGCTGCAGTGGTGGACATCTGTTGAGTGAGAATTTGCCGCTGTATTTTCTGTTTGCTTGTGGTTTGCCAGCCCTAAGTGAACAGAGGAACGGGATACCTTATATCAGCTGGTGGATAATCCTGATCATAGGCCATCGCAGCTACCTGAACCCTCACTTAGCTGGTTAGGCATCTCTAATCCTAAACCGGAGTAATGTGACTCACGAAGGCCTTTTAGCTCTTGAAAAGCACCACCGTTTTCCACTTCAAACGGTGGTGCTTGAAGTTCCTGGTAGCATGGATGACTTCAGCCTGTAGCGCTGGAGGAACAGCACTTTGTCCCATGCCCGCGATCAGGGGCTTTTTCATATTGTTGGTCCTACGTTTCTCAATAAACCTAGTTTCCTTTTAAAATCCTACTAATCATTTTCTTTCTGCAAGTATATGGAACCTGAGGATGTTACGTTGAGATTATTCTCTTGATGTTCTCACGCAGGAATTCCAGCGTGAGGACAGCTATATATTCTAGGCTTATCGGTTTTCTTCTTAGCGGAGATACGCTAGTGATGTTCTTCAGTAGGACATCACTGGCGGAATAATAATATAATATAGGTATAATCTATTTAGGATATGACTGCATTAATGAAAGAATTTATAAAGCAAAATCTAAAACAATAATTAAAGACGAATGTCATCTGTTTTTACGTAGGTCTCTGATGATGGTAGTAAAATTTATAGGAACAACACGTTTATCAAAAATTAAGCAAAATTTAAAACAATAATTAAAGACAACCACTTCATGTGGTTCTTCCGTGGTTCATCAGAGACCCCACGTAGGTCTCTGATGAGAATGAAAAGAATATTTTACAGACAGCTACATGATATTTTGAATTCTCTAAAGAAAGGAGATATTGCTAAGGTTGGTACTAACTATGACCTATGGGCAGGAATTTTAGGTCCCTTTGGCTTTGATAGTTTCAATGGCAATGGAGAATGTCTCCTGCACGTAAGTAAATTTAACGGTTTCTGAACAACTAATACATACTACAAACACCGGGATATTTATAAATATACGTGGGTTTCACCTGATGGGTTGCACAGGAATATGATAGATTATATTTTAATTAATACAAATGGACTATTTTGATTAGGAATACCAGACAATATAGAGGAGCCGAAATTGGGTCAGACCTGGTAAAAAGTGTCTTGCAACTGAAACTTAAGAAATGTTTTGCTAAGGTTAAGAAAATTACCTTTAACACTGAAGGTCTGAAAGATCTAGTTATAGCTAAATCATAACGTGATAGCTATGTGGTAATTATGACAATCGTAGTTTGCTTACTGCTGAAGTTTAGTGTAAATGGGATCAGTTTAAACAGGATTTTCTTAAAACTAACAGTACTCTTTTAGGTAAAATGGAACAGAGGAAACAAAATTATTTGAGTGATAAGACATGGAACCTATTTCTGAAAGAAAGAAGTGCAGGATTAATATGAATCAACACCCTACTAGTCGTAACAGACAACATTATAACAAGCTTAATAAACGTGTAAAAGAACAGTGAACAGCTGATAAGAATCTTTGGTTTGATAATTCGGCTGATAAAGCAGAGGAATCTCTTAGACAGCACAATAGTAGGGGATTATACCAGATTGTTAATGTTTTGTGTGGGAAGAAACAGGATACATACACTGATACACAGGGACTGAGGGAGAAACATGGTTAATTGGGTGAAGATGAGGATTCTCTGACGACAAGGTGAGCTGAGAATTTCAAAGATGTTCTAAACAATGTGATGATTTCTACTTCCATTGTTTGTAATGAGAATAAATGCATTACTCCATATATCCTCAGTTAATGATTGCAGCAGTTTATTCATTTAATGATGGTTTTATGGCTTTAATGTTGGCCTTGTATCACATTCGGAAGTTGTTTCGGCTCTCTCTAAAATAAAACTGAATAAATCTCCTGGGATCGATGAAATCACCACTGAAATGCTTAGAGCTGGGAAGACTTGTGTTGAGAAATGGCTGAGAGAAATGTTTTATATTTTTATGATAAACGTGTTGTTTCTACAAATTTTACTAGAGTTATTGCTATCCCTACTTTTAAAAAAGGTGATCGCAGTTCTTGTGATAACAACAGAGATATCACCATACTTTCTGTTCAAAGTAAAATTTTTTGCATAATTGTACTTAATAGAATTAAAAATCTGATTGATGGACAACTGCGTGATTAACAGTGAGGATTCAGAAATTGTAGGGGATGTATTGATCAAATGTATTCATTTAGACAGATTCTTAGGAAATGTTCGAATTTCAGAAACCTGTGGTTGCTAGCTTTGTAGATTTCAAAAAGGCTTTTGACTCTGTTGATCGACATAATTTGTGGTTGATTATTAAGATCATACGCAATACCTGATAAATTAGTTAGTGTAATAAGAGCTCTCTATAATAACACTGAGTCGTGTGTGAGAGTCTTGCAGCGATTGGTTTAGCATTGCTGGTGGAGTTAGACAAGGGTGCGTTTTGTCTCCTTTTCTCTTTAGTTTGGCTATTGATTATGTAATGCGAAATTCCTTGCAAGGGAAAGATTTTGGCCTTAAATGGCCCTGAGATTTCAAAATTTCTGATTTAGTTTATGCAGATGATTTGGCTCTGTTGGCTACTGATGTTGATGAGATGAATTCGTTCATTAGGGCTGTTGAGAGTCAGTAGGCTTATAATAAAGAGAGAAAAAACTAAAATGATGAAAATTGGTCATTGGTCATTGAAAAATTGGTCATTGGTGATTGTACTCATGAGAAAGTGTGTCAGTTAAATTTTCTCGGTAGCTACTTAATAAATACTGGTTATGTGTGGCATGAGAAAAGTAGAAGTGTATAGATTGCTGCTGGAACTTTCAAAAATCTAAGGAGAGTGTGGAGAAATAGACATGTAACCCTAAAGACAAAAATTAGGCTGTATAATAGTTTGGTTCTTTCTAAGGCTAGTTATGGTAACGGAACATGGACCCTTTTTAAACAGGATAACAAGAAACTTGATACCTTTGATTCTAGATGCTTGCGCAGTATCTTAGGCATTAAGTGGTTTGATTTTATAAATAGTCATGAGCTTAGAACGAGTCATCAACCTCCTTTGAGCAGCATGTTGAGAAGAGAGAGACTGCGTTTGTTTGGTCATGTTGTGCGTATTCACAGCTGCAGATTGGCAAGCAGGATGATGAACAGTGTGCGTAAGGGATGCAGAAAAAGGGTGACACTTAGATGCGATGGGCAGACAATGTCAAAGAGAACCTTGCTAGAATTGATCTACAGTGGCCAAATGAAGCTGCTGTAGCTCAGAACAGACATGTCTGGAGAGGAAAATGTAACTCTCCTAATGACTCTATTTATTATAGCTGTTATTACCTACCACTACATGTAGGGAGTTCCAATAGCCATAGTCCACTCTCAAACAACCGAGTACAAAATGTTGATTTCCTTTAAAAAATTTCGAAATCGTTCTCTGAAACCAACTACTTGGCTACTGGTACTTGGCGGTAAAAAATAATAATAAACCTTACCATCACAATGTCCGAAAAATATGATTGCCTCTGAGAGGCAGTTTTTTTCACACCATGGGCTAAATGACCTATTGCAAGAATCCCGTAGACTCAGAGATGGTTGGTGGAGAGGACATACTGGACGGATGTTGGGAGATAGATGATGACCTCACGTCAAGAACATCCAGCGTGTTCTTTAACGTTGGGTGGTTTTACATATGCGCCACAACCTTTTTAAACAATGGGCTAAATGGCCAGGTCATAAGGACCCCTAGAGCTTAGAGAATGTTGGGGGAGGAGACCCACTGGAGCAGGTGTTGGTAGACAGATGGTAGCCTCCCTTCACAACCATTTATTGTGTTCTTTAAGTTGCAAATAGGGCCACGCTTTAACGTCCCATTCAACGGACGACTACCTTTTCAAGTGCATTAGTGTCACCTGCTGGCGAGAGTAGGATGAGGAGTTTTAGGAAGATAAATCTCGAAACTGATCCAGCTGGGACTCGAATCTTAGGAGCAGCACATTACGAGCCTGGCTGGATATAACCGACATCTTGGCAGTCAATATAGATTTTGTATATGAAGTATCCTTTGGATAAATGATGCCTTTATTCTAGGAAAACTAAATCGGAAATTGTAGTAAAATATCCCAGGTTTAGATTTGAGAAAACGTAGCAATTTTTACCAAAGGAAACCAGGTAACTCTAATTTAAAAACAACTTTGAAATAGGCTCTGGACAAAGGGCAGTTTATTTTCGGGTTAAATCAGGAAGATAAACGTTGTTGATGGATTAATTTATGTGTGTTAGAAATATATGACATTTTTGTAGAAGTTTGTATATTTTTCTTTCAAATTTGGTAAGTGGGAATAATCATCAGCGTTCGCTTTGTGTACTAATGCGACAACACCGAATATTAAGATACATTAATAAGAGTTCTTTACTGATGAAAAATCACAACACATGACAGACAAAACACCCATTCCAGGTGTAGAACTTCGATCCCGAAAGTCACAATGCTACTGCAAGCAAACGCTATATCACTCAACAAACACGTCGCTAGTTTAGGTTTGTCTGGACTCTAAGGTTTATAGAATAAATAAAAGTTTGGTAGCATATGAAAATGGACCTCTAATGAAATAAATAACAAAAAAAGGAAATAACCACAAACTAAATATGTAGTGTTTGAAAACCGTATGGATTGTGCTATGGGTAAAATTGTGTTATAAGATTTTACTGCGAACACTAATCTCTCTCATATCGTGAGTGAAATATTGTATGGAAAAATTTAACCATAAACGAGTCATACTCCAGTGGGTTATTATTTATAACACAAATTTTGTGTATTGCATTTATTTTTTGTTCATATTGGAATAAAATTTGAGATTCTTATTTCCTGTGAACCAAGGAAATTTTATTTCTCTTGCAGGAACGTATTGTACAAAGGTCACAGTGATGTGGAATAGAAGTTTACCCCATAATTATTATTCTAAATTACATCTGTAGCTAATTTGTTCTAAAAAAGATCCAAGACATATCGTGGAAAAAAATTTTCGCATTACTGTAGCACATTTTTATGTTCTTTTAAAACTTATCTGGCTATTTACACGCAGATTTTTTATTTCTGTGTAATTCCGTTGACGGAGAAATTAGTTGGCACTGGTCTCACTTTCTTCTTGCGGTTATGTTTCAAAATAGAATGTGTGATAGAGAATGTCAGCGTATTCTATTTTGTTTCACTAGTTTGCAAATGGTTTAGGCTTCAGATCGTTGTAAACCTTTCAACTTAATATTAACTGCGCTAAGAAATCACAATGACAAAAAATCAGATAGAGAACACTATTTATTTAGTAACTATTAGCGTTTATTTAATACATATTCAGAGGCGCGTACCAGTTCGTCGTACACTTCGTTTAGTAACAGGAAAGTTCCATTCAGACATATAGGAATAATTATCTTCAACTCTGACTCTTCCACAAAAGGTTTAGCGATATCGCTTAAATAAATGTTTCTCAGGACTTCTGCGAAATGGGTATCAACTGATCATTGGATATGGCAAGACACGAATGGCGAAGCTGACTTGGGTTTTCGACCTCACTCCCAATACAGTTCGTACGTAGAATCTGAAAAAGTTCTTTTCTGACGAGTATGTTTAATGTTTTTCTGAAACTTAGTTTGCTCTATGATCATGCAATTCAACATTCGGTAGTCTTGGAGAATGGTCTATAGATAATTCGACATCCCTTACGGCATTAGAAAATTAATTACCTTAAAACTTCAGAGCCAACAAGCTGCAGGTGATGAAGTCCGGGAATCTTTTAACCACTTCCATTGCTTGATGCTGAGATGTACCGAAGAAATAATTGAAGTACCGTCATCACACAGAACACCATTTTCAATGACCACCCCTTTATTACCCTTGAATACCACCATGCAATTCAGTTCATAGTCGAAGGTAAACGTATAGGTGATGTATAGAAGTCAGCCCATACCACTGTTCTTCGGATAATATAACCGAAGCCTTTGTGGGTCTAAACGGAATGTCACTGCATTTCTTAAACAAACATATGTGCACTTTGGGAACGTTCTTGCAAATCTTCACCAACAAGTCAGAGCCTAGCTGGTAGTCATCATCTCCAATAGCAAACCGCTCCTCGTTGAGATCACCCTCGGTTTGAGAATGCTGAACACAGGCCATCGTTAACACTTCAGTAGTGCAAAACTATGTCTTTTCACACATCAAGGGTGCTGCTTATACCTAAAACATTTGACGTCATCTTGCAAAAACCTGCCATTGGTCGAGATCCAATTCGTGCTGATTGGCTAAAGGTTTTGGATTTAAATCATAAGTGTCGCTGTATCTCTATCATTCGCTGCCAGTAAGCGTCTCGTTAAACATGGCAGGACGAAAGAGCGATCCTATTTGGAATGATTTCAAGAAATATCCGAAGGGTAGGGGATTTCGCGCCGTGTGCTTACAGTGTAACAAGGATGTCATAGGGCTTGTAGTTCGCCTTAAAAGCCATCAATGTGAGAGCAAAGCCGTAACATCTTCGGAATGGTTAGACCAGCAAATCGCATCTGTGATGAACTCTTCGGAACCCGAAAAAATCAGACACTACCTCGACATCATACGAGTTCATCTAAAGGCTTTGAGGGACCAAGCTAAGGTTTCAACAATGGAAAGTGAATGAATTTAGCTGAAGAACTAAGATTCTGCACCGTTCTGTTAAGAATGTGCCAGGATGCACAAAGACTCTTTTTCGCATTCTACATATAAAAATAAATGCAATACACAAAAATTTGTGTTATAAATAATAACCCACTAGAGTATGACTCGTTTGTGGTTGCAATTTTCCATGCAATGTTTCACTCACGATATGAAAGATATTAGTGTTCGCAGTAAAATCTTATAACACAATTTTACCCATAGCGCAATCCATAACGTTTTTCAAACACTACATCAATTAATATCGGGTCAATAGCAAAGATTCAGTTATATTCAAGCCAGAGAAATAAAGTGGTTAAATTATTATTCAGTTTCGTCTAATTAGCATTCTTTCTAAAAATGAGACCTCGCAAATTTAAAATGTTGCTCATCATTTTCGAAATGTTCCAAAAATTCGAGACTGGAAGGTGATGTTTTTCACCTTGCCTCAAATCTTGACCAATTTCAGGGTGCATACTTTCATTAATAAGTCCTTTGCAGATAAGGGGTACCCAGTGCGATAACAAAATATTTTTGAAGTATGGCGGTGCATTTTCTAATCTGTAAATACTTTCATTCGTCCACATAAACTTTAGATCCCGGTAATCCTGCATTACCTAAAAAATGATTTGTGGTGAGAACAACCAGTTAAGATTTAGAGCGTATATCTCACCATGAATTACTTGTACACGGTTTTATCCGTGGAAAAAAACAAATATTTTCAAAATAATCATAACTCCATGCAGGTGTAAGGTAATTCTGGATATTAAACGTTCAAGAGGCTTGGTACCCCAGTACATTTCAGGATAGTACAAATATATTTACAGGAATTGCATAATACATATAAACAAAATGACCAGTTACACGGTCAAATATATAATATGATAAAAAACAGTAAACTTAGGGGGAAGAAGGTTTTAGACGCCAGAGAGTAATATTAAATGAACGAACAGGGGGAAAAGGATAATCCAGATAAAGATATCTTTGGTCAAACGTTTCAATATTCTAATGTTGTTTCTGAATGTAAAGAAGTAATATCGCTGGACTGAGTTTAGTTTGATTGAAAGCCAAAAGAAATTTCGCCATACTTAGCTTATAACAAGGCTTCTTCATTTTTATCAGAATATTTGTTATTACTACTTAGAAATAACCGTCGTGGGCTATCTAGAGTGAAAAGCCGCATACCCCATAATTCTGGGTAAAACATTCAGGACTTAGGTTTTTCAAATTCTCTCCAGTGAAGGGGGCCCACTCAGAGCAGGGACCATAATAGCAGCGACTTTCAAGGCCACCGCACGGACACATGGCCGAGGATGGCTGCAATATTTTTGGCTTTAATATGTTTGGTAAATATCAGAAGTCCTGTTTCAAACACGCATACAATTATACCATTGTTTTAAACTGACTTTACTGTTAACCCCTGATTGCATGGACAACGAGCTAGACCTCAGCCGTAATATCTTATAGTGTACCCTTGGCTGTCCATACATTTCATAGACATCTATAGGCGTACGAGACATATTACTCATCAGAGAATGTATATTAATATTCCTTTGATCACTAGAGTGTGAATATTACGTTTGTTTATCGATGCTTGTTTTAGACACCAGAGCTTGAAAATAGGGTTTGTATGTGGATGTTTTTTTTTTTATTTTGATATAAATCAGTGCAAGTTGTATATCCCGATAGTGACAGCGTTTCCACTATCAACTAAGAATATGTATGTCGGTTTCGTGGGTGAACAGTTGTTTGTCCTTATATCGACCCATGATGCATCCTAGAAAAACACGCTGTGGATGGGTTTGAGGTACCACGTGCCACGTTGCAGAAATGCTCGTCGTCAAAGTTACACAACTTAGAAAAACACGTTGCGGATGGGTTTGAGGAAGATTCTTTAGCCCATGGTGTGGTGTATTGCAGGAAAGCGCGCCGGTAAAGTTACACGGGATGAGTTTTTTATAGAAAGATCCTTTAACCCCTTGGTGGTGTATTGCGAGAAAGCGCTCCATCTCGGATACTTTTTTTTAAAGAATATAATTTTTATTCATAAGAGTAAAGAATACAAATACATTTACAATTTGACCCGCAAAGCTAAATAGCTTATCTGCAGGGAAATCACGCCATTATTGGTGGAAGCCCCTGTTGTGGTTTAAACGGCCCATCTTCGATATCTAAACTTTAACTCTTTTGATAAGATGCGATTCTAAGGGTTTTCGAAAAATTGTTCCTGGCATTCCCGTCGTGAAGGTACATTGCGATTTTAAAGTGGAAACCTTTTCAAGTTAGCTTTCGTAAAAAAAGGAAGTTAATGCCTATGTGTATTTGCACCTTTCATCGCGGTAGTAAACTACTAGCGACAATTTGCATCTTACGTTGTATCAATATTTTTCCTATAATAAGGGAGACAGCCTCTTCAAGAGTTTCCCCTCCTCGTGGCCAATGGCAGCACATCTCCGTTGCCATCAAACGTTTGAAAGGCAGGCTGCACCCTCCCAACGCCCCCAAGTCCCTTCGTCAGGCAAACGCGTCGCAGTAGCCACCGAGCGAGGCACAAGGTCTCGCGGTCGAACCACATGGACCGCGCGACAGTGATAAAATCTACGCACCCCGCAAAACCTAAAATTTTTCGACTGTTGAACTTTAATACGGAGGGGAAAAAAGTTCGTTAATGAAGCTAGTGGCAAAATATCTTTAAACATTAATTGGGTTGGGTTGTTTTACCTCTGAGCGGCACTTTTTTGCACACCATGGGCTAAATGGCCAGATCACATGGACCCCGAAGGCTCAGAGAAGGTTGGGGGAGGGGACCCACTGGAACAGCTGTTGGGAGACAGTTGGTAGCTTCCCGTCAAGTCCATCCAGTGTGTTCTTTAACGTGCACAAGGTATGGCTCTCCCACACATGAGGCCACGGCTTAACGTCCCATCCGACGGACTGCGGCTTTTCCAAGCCCATCGGTGTCCCCTACTGACCGTGGGCAGGGCGGGGAATTTTGCGGAGATAAATCTAAACGCTGACCCAGCTGGGACTCGAACTTGGGAACTAATGATTACGAGCCTGGTGCGCTACCGACTGAGCCACCCCCGCCCTTTAAACATTAATTAGTAAGGTAATATAATTTCAGTCTGCCAATTATTTCGACACTCTAGATCATAGATTCCCAACGGGGGCGATACCGCCCCCCAGTGGGCGCTGGAGCCTTCCATGGGGACGGTAGCGGATCCAGAGGCAAATGGGGGGCGTTGAGGCAGTCAAGAGGGGCGGTCAAAAATAAATAAATTTAATGGAATTTTCTGTGACAACCTTTTTATATCTTCTATTCTGTGGTGTCTTCCTGGTGATTCTGGTCATCCACTACCTCATCCGTCATGTACAGCTTTTCAACTGCAGCTTGGACAATAAGTTCCCTGCTACCACCTACTAGCGTACTGGTACGTCTGAAGTCGACTGAGATGCTCTCAAAAGTTCTCTTCAAGATCACAGATTGGATATAAGCTTCAATATGTTTTCCTACTCCAAGTCGCTTTGAGTATGCTTTATGGTACGTAGTTACAATACCATCCCACGTCAGAATATACGGTATAATATTAATATCATACTTCCTCTTCTTTTCAACCTCTACTGTCTGCAGGTTATCCTGAGATGTTATTCCTACTTGAATAATTGTAATCTCATTCAATACCTTATCATGCACTATTCAATACCTTATTATTCAATAATAAGGTATTGAATAATAATTCAATAATTCAATACCTTATTATGTTGGACATGTGTGTCCGTCCTGATACGCAAATCAACCTTGATGCAATAATATAATAATAATAAATTTATTATATTTAATATTTTTTATAATTATTTATTAATATAATAAAATACTTTGAAAATACCTGTTTTCATGAATAAATATTTTATCTAGCTTTGTAAATTATCTTATTGTTATCGCGTTAATAAGCATTTTTAAATTAGCATTAGGTATACCTATACCTAATTTGTTTTAGTTTAGAATAGATTGACGGTGACAAGTCTTTGCAAGTTGGTAGGCAAACACGCGGTTCATGCAATTTAACATGTTTCGACAAGAATATGGGAGCTTGAAATGACTTGTTTACGGAGCAAGTGCGCCGGCATCGCAAACATACAATTTAATGCGTGCACAAAATCAAATCTATAAAAGCGATAGCTCTAGGAATGTTTTATTATTTTTACGTGCTTCGCCGTGATAAATAGTCGTGAGTGATAAGCGTTAGAAGTCATTATAAACATTATTTTTATAACTATCTATAAATCTGTTGAGAAGTTAATTTGTATTTGAAAATGTCTGAATCTACATCTAAAAAGAAATGCCGGCAGTACAGTATTGAGTATTTGAAATATGGATTTACGTACTCTCCTACAAACCAATCATTACCTATGTGTTTAATTTGCCGAAAAGGTTTTTCAAATGAAGTTATGAAACCTTCTAGGTTACAAGAGCATTTAAATAAATTGCATGCTGATAAGAAGAACAAAGATTTATCCTATTTTCAAGAACTGGAAAAGCAATATTTAAAACAGCCAACTATGTCAAACCTTTTTGCGTCGTCTTCTAAATAAGATGTGATGGACTACGAGCCTCATATAACGTTTCATTGTTAATCGCAAAAGCAGGAAAACCACACACAATTGGCGAGGAATTAGTTTTGCCGACAGGCAAAGAGATATTAAAAACTGTTCTTCATCATAAGACCGTCAGATATCATCAAAAAAATTCCTCTCAGTAATAATTCAGTGCAAAGAAGAATAGATGAAATGGCAAAAGACGTTGAAATATCATTATGTGATTACTTAAAGACTTGCAAATTTTCCATTCAACTCGATGAATCAA
Organism: Ryuthela nishihirai; assembly: GCA_038380435.1. Classification (NCBI taxonomy): domain Eukaryota; kingdom Metazoa; phylum Arthropoda; class Arachnida; order Araneae; family Heptathelidae; genus Ryuthela; species Ryuthela nishihirai. The sequence continues at coordinate 1,484,470 of JAWZYU010000064.1, forward strand.
CTCTACCAAATAACGAAGCTCTACTCTTATCATACGCACGATTTATAAAAGAAGAAAAAATTAATGAAGAGTTATTATTTGCTAAAAATTTGGAATTTGATACAAAGGGAGAATCTATATTTAATACCATGCAAAAGTTTTTTCAAGAGAAAGAAATTCCTATTTGCAATATTTTGTCTGCTGCTACTGATGGTGCTTCAGCAATGTCAGGGCGTCATAAGGGTTTCATAGAACATTTGAAACAAGCAGTACCAAATGTACTCGCTGTACATTGTATTATTCATCGTCAGCATTTGGTTGCAAAAAATTTGAATGAACGTCTGCATACGTCGCTCCGTTACGTTATTAAAGCAATCAATAAGATTAGAAGCAATTCATTGAATGACCGATTATTTGGTAAGCTTTGTAATAAAAATGATGAAGATTACAATCGCGTACGTTAGCTCTCTAAAGGTGTGTGTCTGAACCGTTTTTTCAATCTATTTGACTCAGTACTGGACTTTCTTGAAGACAGAGACGAAAAATTGCGCGAAAACCTGATTACGTCAAAAAATGACATCGCTTATTTGACAGACCTGTTTAAAATATTTAATCAAGTTAATTTACAATTGCAAGGTGAAGAGTTGAATTTAATTGAAACAAAAAACGTCATAGCTGCTTTTGTGGGAAAACTTCTTCTATTCAAACGAAATCTAGGTAGAGGCGAATACAACCACTTTCCCACATTATCAGCAGTCTCTGCAAAACCGGAAGATTTACTTACTTACTGCCAACACTTGGAAGTTCTTCATGGTGATTTTACGGAGGGTTTCCAAGATATTTTAAACATGAATATACAGAGTTGGGTTTTAGATCCTTTCGCAAACACAGATACTGAAGAATCATCAAATTTGGAAGAGGAACTCTTAGAACTCACGACTAACGAATTACTCACAGTAAAATTCAAACGTGGATACCAAGAGTTCTGGCTTCAAAAAGCAATACCGGTTCTCTACCCTGGATTGTGGTCAATAGTACAGAAGTTTTTAATCGCATTTCCTTCGTCCTATATGGCTGAGCGTGGATTCAGTGCAGTAGCTAATTTACTGTTAAAGAAGAGGAACAGACTACGCATCACTGAACGTGGCGATCTGCGATTGATGTTAACGAAATTGGAACCCGACATTAACAAATTGTTAACACTCCACCAGCCTCAACCATCTCATTAATTTTTTTTATTTATTTTTAATTTTGTGTTTATCTCATTATTTTTTATTTCTTATTGATTCTGTATTTATTTTTAAAATTTTAATAAACAATTTTATTGTACATTTGGTTGTCGTTTTATTAATTTCTGTTTTATGATTTTTAATAGATAAATAAACATATAAATTAGGTACAGATAATATGTAACAGTATTTTAATATTTCATATAAAATTAACTATTATGGACTAGGGGGGCGTTGAAATTTTTGTTCTCTTCTAAAGGGGGCGATGGTCAAGAAAAGGTTGGGAAACACTGATCTAACCTAATCATTCCTGACCAAATTCAACTACCTAATGTCCAAGATTTTGCGCAAGCATCAACAATCAAAAGAATCAGATTTATTTGACATTCTGTTTACAAAGTGTTCAAGTTTCACTACCATAACTAACCCTTGAAAGAACCAAACTATTATACAGTCTAATTTTAGTCTTTATATGTATACACCTATTTCTCCACAATCTCCATAGATTCTTAAAAGTCCCGGCAGCAATCCCTATTCGTCTGTTAATCTCATGCCGCACATCACCATTATCTGTTACATAGCTCCCAAGATAATTAAACTGTGACACCTGCTCAAGACTGCAACCATTCAGATTAACTGAATCACAGCCTGCCTGACCAATATCCATCACTTTAGTTTTCTCTCTGTTTATAACAAAACCTACTCTACTACCAGTTTCAACAACAACTCGAATGAAAGAGTTCATCTCATCAACATCATTTGCCAAAAGGGCTAAATCATCAGCATAATCTAAATCAGAAATTTTCGTATCTCCAGTCGATTTATGGCCAAAATCTTTCCCTTGAAGTGAATTTCGCATAACATAGTCAATAACCAAACTAAAGAGAAAAGGAGACAAAATGCACCCTTGTCGAACACCAGAAGCAATGCTAAACCAATTGCTACAAGCCTTACCAACTCTCACACACGACTCAGTATTATTATAGAGAGCTTTCATTATGTTAACTAACTTGTCTGGTATACCATGTGACCTCAGAATCAACCACAAATTATGACGATCAACAGAGTCGAAAGCCTTTTTGAAATCAACAAAGCTATCAACCAAAGGTTTCTGAAACTCTAAACATTTCTCAAGAATCTGCCTAAGTGAAAATATCTGATCCACACATCCCCTACCACTTCACAATCCACATTGCTCATCACGCAATTGACTGTCAACCAGATTTTTAATACTATTAAGCACAGTCATGGAAAGAACTTTACCTGGAACAGAGAGTAGGCTGATACCCCATAGTTATCACAAGAACTGTGATCAACTTTTTTTGAAAATAGGGATAACAATAGCTCTGGTAAAATCCTTAGGAACCATGTCTTTATCATAAAAGATATTCAGAATTTCAGTCATCCAAGTGGTAACCGTACCATTCCCAGCTCTAAGCATTTCCGTAGTAATTTCATCTACCCCTGGGGATTTATGTAGTTTAAGTTTAGATACAACCAAAATAACTTTAGATTGTGTTATAGGGCCAACATTAAAGCCACCAATGAATCTATCATCATTGCAAACAATGGGAGTAGAACTAACCACATTGTTTAGAACATCACTGAAATGCTCAGCCCACCTAGCCATGACAGAATTCTCACCTTCTATAACCTTACCTTGTTTATCCTTCAATTCCTGTATACTTGTCCGTTTTCTACCACACAAAACATTAACTATCTGGTAGAGCTCTCTGCTGTTGTGCTGTCTAACTGCTTCCTCGGCTTTGTCAGCCAAACCATCAAGCCAAAGATTCTTATCAGCAGCTGACTGATCTTTTACACGTTTATTACGTTCTCTGTAATGCTTTCTATTAATACTAGTAGGGTATTGATTAAGGACATTCCTGCAGTTCTTCCTTTCCAAAATAAACTCAAATGCCGTATCACTTAAACAATTCTGCCTCCTCTGCTCCTTTTTTCCTAAAAGAGCAAAATTAGTGCCCAAAAAAGCCTGTTTAAAATGATCCCATTCTTCCTGAACTTCAGTGGTAAGCATACCATGACTGTCATAATGACTAAGTAACCTATCATGGTAAGCTTTGCCTATAACAGGATCTTTCAGAGCTTCAGTATTAAAAGTAAATTTTTAACCCTAGCAGAACACTTTTAAGTTTAAGTTGCAAGACACTTTTAACAAGGAAATGGTCAGAACCAATTTCAGCTCCCCCATATGCCTTTGTAATTAAGAGTATCATGACAAAAATTGATAAATGAATCGTATTATGACAAAAGAAACCAGGTAATATTTTTTAATGTGTTCTATATTTTCCTCAAAAAAAAATAAAATAAAAAAATCACCGTGTGCTTACCGTTTTTTTCTGCTGTAAAGAAAATTATATTTTCATACTTCTGCTAATACAGTGGACATTTCGCAAATAATTAAAAAAAATATTCGCTTTTAATAATTTCTAATATTTCTATAGTATTAGAATATTAAACAGTATTTCTGATCAAATAATTGCTCATAATCAATATGGTAAACAATAATCAAGCGAATAAAATGGAGATGATATTTATAAGAGGCTGGTTTGAATCCGAACTAGAAAATTATTTCCCAATTCGACCCGGAAAACTAGAATTTTTAAATGCAACATAGAATATGATTATATATATATGTAATAGCATACCTAAATGAGGCCAAACAGTGATCGCTGATGAGGAAATCTCCCCCAAGATGATAACCCATTGAACCTTTCCAAAGATTTTTGATTTTGGAAGTAGTTCACCCCATTCTCCCCAGAAAGCAGTGGTTCTTTGGTTCGTTGGATTTTTTACTTCTGAGCGACAAACGTTTCACACAGTGGGCTAAATGACCAGGTAACAAGGACCCCGTAGGCCAGGAGAAGGTTGATGGAGTGGACCCACTAGACACTTGTTAGGAGAGAAATGGTATCCTTCCGTCAAGGCCGTCCAGCGTGCTCTTTAACGTGCATAAGGATACCTCTCCCGCACACAGCAGCACAGCTTAACATCCCATCCGACTGGGTTGGGTTGCTTTACCTCTGATCGGCACTTTTTGCACACCATGGGCTAAATGGCCAGGTTACAAGGACCCCGAAGGTTCAGAAAAGGTTGGGGTAGGGGACCCACTGGAGCAGCTGTTGGGAGACAGATGGTAGTCTCACGTCCAGTTGGGTTGTTATACCCCTGAGCGTCACTTCTTTGCACACCATGTTCTAAATGGCCAGGTCACAAGGACCCCGAAGGCTCAGTGATAGTTAGGGGAGGGGACTCACTGGAACAGCTGTTGGGAGGCAGATGACAGCCTCCCGTCAAGGCCATCCAGCATGTTCTTTAACGTTGGGTTGTTTTACCTCTGAGCGGCACGTTTTTGAACACCATGGGCTAAATGGCCAGGTCACAAGGATCCCGCAGGCTCAGAGAAGGTTAGGGGAGGGAACCCACTAGAACAGCTGTTGGGAGACAGATGATAGCTTCCTGTCAAGGCCACCCAGCGTGTTCTTTAACGTGCACAGGGTATGGCTCTCCAGCACACGGAGACACTGTTTAACGTCCCATCCGACGGACGGCGGCCTTTCCAAGCCCATTGGTGTTCCCTACTGACCGTGGGCAAGGCGGGGAATAACTATCCGACTGACGACGATCTTTCCAAGAACGTCGACATCCCCTACTGACCGTAGGCAAGGAGGGGAATTTTGCGGAGATAAATATCAACATTGACTCAGCTGGACTCGAACCTGGGAACTACAAATTTCGAGCCTGTCGCGCTATCGACTGAGACAACCCAGTCCCTTCCTAGGATTACCACTTCTTCTAAAGGTCAAGGGGTTGTCACATGTTTGACTCTAATCTGAAGCAGGGGTTGACATTCGGGAGATTCTAATTTTCGGCAACTTCCTTGGGTAACATATGTTGTACCCCATCTTTGGTATATAACTGGCGAGCACAGGACAGTATATATATATATATATAGGGGCGGGGGTGGCTCAGTCGGTAGCGCGCCAGGCTCGTAATCTGTAGTTCCCAGGTTCGAGTCCCAGCTGGGTCAGCGTTGAGAGTTATCTCCGCAAAATACCCCGCCCTGCCCACGATCAGTAGGGGACACCGATGGGCTTGGAAAGGCCGCCGTCCGTCGGATGGGACGTTAAGCCGTGGCCCCGTGTGCGGGAGAGCCATACCCTATGCACGTTAAAGAACACGCTGGATGGCCTTGACGGGAGGCTACCATCTGTATCCCAACAACTGTTCCAGTGGGTCCCCTTCCCCAACGTTCTCTGAGCCTTCGGGGTCCATGTGACCTGGCCATTTAGCCTACGGTGTGCAAAAAAGTGCCGCTCAGAGGTAAAACAACCCAACCCAGTTCAGTATATGTCCTTATATCGACAAAGTATTGTGCTCTCATTAATTTCATTCTCATGCATAAATTTATACTATGACCAAATACATATTTTTATTAACTGGTTTTATTAACTCACTGTCTATGCAAATGACATTGTGATTTGGTACACTGGCTGACGCATATCCAGATCCAGTCGGCTTTTAACGAGACTGTTAAATATTTTGACTCATGGGGACTAGAAATATCCGAAGAAAAGACTGTAGTAATGCTCTTTTGTAGCCATCGAGGATATCCAGTTATTTCTATTAAATACAAGGAAAGGTCACTGCAGGTTGTGAAAGAATACTGTTATTTAAGAATGCTACTGGATTCTGAACTCAAATGGAACTCCCATATTCGTCAACTGATCTCCACTTCTAAACCTATTTTTAACATGTTAAGATGCATTGGGTCCAGCAAGAATAGAGCATCGACTCGTCAAATGATCTATCTTTACAGATCATTTTTAAGATCAAGATTGGAATATGAGGGGAAAGGAAACTCCTTGTTAAAAAACTAGGAATTATTGAAAACCAAGCTCTAAGAATCTGCTTGGGCCAGTTAAGTCTCTGTCCATCTATTTCTCTAAATGCTGAGGCTAATGTTCTTCCTCTTTCCAGCAGAAGACTTTATGTGCGCATTTTGACACTTCTCAAGATTGCTCTTCAAACAAGAATATCAACCAGTGACCGATAAAATCCTTTTTGGATCAGGAAAGAACATCAGTGATGTAACTAATTCCATCCGCCGACACCCCTCTTTGATTTTTCACAAGATTTTGATCACAAAGATTATCATCACAAGATTATGAGGTAGACAAATTTTCTGAAAAACCTCTTTGAACCTTTCAACCATTTGATTGCTTATTTCCATTCCAGGTTTCACAACTGAAAAAACTCGAAAAAAAGACAAAAAAACTAAAATAAAATCCGAAAGCTCAGTTCAAAAGATTATTGGTCAGGAGTTCACAGAAGAAAAATATGAAAATTGTATTAAAATATTTTCTGACGGATCTTTTGACATGTTAAACACAAAGAACTGGAGTGGCTTTCTGGATCTCAGAAATGTTCACTTTCAAACTCTCAGGCCACAAGGTGCCTCAGATGTTACGACTACTGAGTTGATTGTCGTTTTAATGACTCTAAAGTGGTGTTTTAATCGACCAAATTCTAATTTGTTTGTATCTGTTCTTTGTCTCATCTTTGTTGTTTCTTTTGGAAGATTCATGTCAATGCCAGAAAAATGTGCTTTTTCAAAACATTCTTGAGACCATCGATCAAATAAGTTAAAAGGATCCACAATAATTATGAAATGGATCCCTGGACATGAGTGTCCAGGGAAATGAAATTACTATTTTTTTTTATCAAAGTCGGCCCTTAATGAAAAATACCTCCAATTGCGAATTCGGAATTTAGTTAAATGAAGAAATATTGTAGGAGAGCTTTCTATATCACTTCCAAGAGATCGCTGAGGAAAGACCAATCATCGACAATTAATATAGACCAAGTTTATTCCACTAATTTATTTGCACCTTTCAAGAAGAAATTTTGTGTGCATCACCAGACTCAGAACAGGTGCATCATTCTTGAATGACTCACTTTTCGAGATGAGAAATATTCTTTCCCCTAATTACCAGACGTGCAACGTAAAGGAAAAAGTGATTCGTGTGTTGCTGAACTGTATTGCTTACTCGATCCAAATAAACAATTTAATATATAATTAATATATTATTAATATAACTTAATAGCAAGATTATAAAAGGAGAACATCTTTGAAATAAGTCTGCACACTTCACTTGGACAAGGGATTTTCTGACTAAGCTCAAAGTTTGCTACAATGAAACAATCCAATTTTTACAAGATGCGAATCTTTTCCATAAGTTTTAAGAATTTTTATCATGGTTATGTAACATAAACATCATCTGCTTCTTGGCATTATCCAACCTTGCGATCTGGAGGATAGGGTAGAAAGACTCGAACATATCCAGAGAAAAAACATTTATTTTTTAATGATGATGATGATGATGATGATCGAAATCCATATAACTTCATAGGTAGGAGAGTATATCACGGATGTGTCTCAAAGATGTGTCTAATGTTTCAGAAAATATATATTATATTGGCAGATTTACCCGGCTTTTCTCTGGTCTGAAACTCTTTAGAATATAGAATAAATGGTACTCCACACGTCGCAAGCCTTCATTTGGCATAACTATCATTACGATCGATCTCCCCCACTGGTTAAAAATTTCGCCCTCTCTTTTAGAAGAGGAAAACAATGGACATAGTTCGAGGTACCCATAATTCTCGCCATGTTGGAAATTTCTAAATCAAAATGCGGAATTCCTCGCTCAGGTTATCGAACTTTTCAAATCACTTCATACCAAAAAGGATCCTTCGAATACAATTTGCCAGGCATATATAATTCATTGCAAATGAAAATTAACTATGGTCTGAGGTGCATAAAAAATATTAAGGTAATAAAAGTTATTATTATTAAACAAAATTAGTTATTACTTAATGTAATATTGAAACATTTATTAATTATTTGTATATAATTTTAGTAGCATTTACATATTTATCAAATTAAGATAATGATTTCAGCTTCCGATATGAACTTAGTTTTTGAAGCTTTCTTTCAACAAGAAGATCGTTTATGCACGTGTCTAATTAGAACGACTTCAATATTCATGGAGACTCGCGCAATGACCCACTAACTGATGATTATTGACCCAGTGAACAATGAGTTTATCACGCGAAATCGAAAAGAAATTAGTTCGATGAATGCGGTATTTCAGATTTATTTGCGTCAACAGTTATTTTGAATAACTTCCAAGCGTTAATGTTTAATCACGCGTAATCGGATATTAGTTTAGTTTGATGCATTTTTTTTCCAAATTTATTAGTAGCAACACTTATTTTGAATAACTTTCAAACGTTAATGTTAAGTCCAGGGGTATTTTGAGAAATTATAACTCCATCATCACAATTTTGATTGACCCCATCGTGTTCGCACATAGCCTATGTTTCTTCCCTGGGTGAGGACAACGTTCATGCAAGTTGTGTGCCTTCAGCTCTTCTGGGGACCGAGTGCATAAATGGACAGACATACAGACAAACTTTCTTCTATTTATATTAGATTTCTAGTATTCTATGTATAATTGCAAGATATATTTAAAAATTAAATATTCTGAGCCCTCAGCCCGAACAGGTCTGTGTTATTTTTGAGCCCGGCAAAGCCCAATCCCGAACTCATCTCTATTAGGAAGGAAGCATCGAAAGGCACTTTTCATAACGTGGCAATCTTTACTCTCGTTCCTCGCGTTTCTAAATTATTGTGAGAAAACTAATTTCACATTTCTTTCCTTTTCTTTCCAGGAGCCATCTCCTGGTCGAGTGGTTAATGAGCTTTGCTACTAATATAAGTGATCTGGGTTCTAGCCCGGGTAAGGTGTGATTGTTCGTGTTTTCTTTCTGATGAGGACCCGCCATCCTGACAGACCTACTATGGGGTATAAACTGACAGGCTCCTGGCATAACTCTATAAAAAGCAGCTGCTTGAGGGGATATTTATTTATTCTTTAAAAGGGCAAATTAAATTAGACAATATTTCAAAATGCACGACCTTCCGGCGTAACAGGCTTTCAATTGGTACGTAGCTTGTTGCTAGTGGTCAACATCTTAGAAGAACCGTTTTGAGAAACATGTGGATAAACTCAAAAATCAACATAGGGTGAACGAAGTAACTTTTAACTTTTAAGGGATTAAAGTAAAAGGTAACAAAATTAAAACAAACAAAATTGTAACCAAACAAACTGGCATCTCAGTGTATACTATATGTTTATGATTTTGTCTCGATTCTGTACTGGTTACTGACATTCTCAAAGGGAACAACAGCTCCTGTAGCGAACTGAAATGGATAACTCTCACGTGGTATACATTTTGAATCATATTATTGGCAGAAGCAATAGCATTATAAGTTGCATTATCCTTATCAGATAGATTGCATTTATCGTCCTTTTTCACCACTCGTTTTATGGCACTTCACACACTTTTTCTCTTTCCTTGCATTTCTTGGTTCATTTTACTGAAAATTACTCCGGATATTCCTAAATGGAACTTTAATTCGTACTTACTAGAGTACTGCAAAGTTTTAGTTTATTAATCATCATCACTATCAGCAACAACAACACGATCATCATCAAGCAGCCATGGGGCTACGGAGGTCCAACCACACTGTGCAATTGAGTTGTCCAAATCACTACTTCATAATTCAGATAAATCATGCTTGTATTTATCCCTCTAAATAGTCTATTTACAAGAATTTAAGTTGGATTTTTTAATTAACATCAGCGAAATATCAAACTGGAGCAGGATACGAAGGCGTAACTTTCAAAGATAGACGAAGTTATAAAACTGCACAGTGAGCCACTCACTAACGACGAACTTCAGGATTTAGAATGCAACGCTGCTTTTGAAGAACGACAAGAATTTGAACCAGAAATAGTGTTGACATTTAAATGTTTAGATGAAGCCCTTTCACTGCGCAATAAACGCATGGATTTGAAGGATCATGTTATTGATATTTAGTGATTGGATGCCATAAGACGATGTTGTGACCAGTTAACGGAACGCTACAAATAAACATTAAGCACAAAACAGAGGCAAGCAATGCAAACCAGCTAGTTTCGCTCCATATTAAGAAATAAACTGTAAAATTAATTAATCGATCACATATTTATATACATAATTATGCATATATGTATTCATTAAATAAATATTGAGAATTATAATTATTTTTGTTGAAATAAAACATCTATTACGAAACTAAGAAAGGGAAAAAAGATCAATAAGATAGGCGAAAATACAAACAAATAAAAAATCCCCTCGTTTTACACGGAAATTCGTTTAACGATGATCTCCCCGGAACTCATCTCCCGCATTAAATGAGAGTTACCTCTATAACTGTTCCGTTTCTGAATTATCGAATAATTGGTATTTTTAGAGTTAAATTACCACCAAATATATATACTAATTTAATAGAATTGTTTGTCTTTCGTTCAATCACCAACTCCAGAGGTTGTCCATATGGAGAGAGTATATCACGGATGTATCTTAATGATACGTCCAAGGTTTAAGAAAAAGGAAATTTCATCAACGATATTTTCACGCTTTCAGTACCGAATGTTGGACTATCATTACTACAGCTATTGATACTATCCTCCCTATTTGATTCCGATGTTCCTATAGGTTCGGATCACAAAATGGCCTGCATTGCAAATTTTCTCCACTAATGCATCTGGTTTCTAAATGTTGCCTATGCATAAACTGGAAGGATAGCTATGTACCAATCCCCAGTGATGATACATACAACCGTCCGGGTCTAGCACATAATGTCCGACCCCGCTTGCCCTTGGAGCATGCCATTAGTACCTTTCAAAAAGTTTTTTCCAAAAGTGATATCCTCTTTTCGGAAGAAACATTAATTGAAGACTGTCAGACCGGTGTACCCTACTGGTCTGATCTTCTATGGCCACATTTTTTCTTTTTTCCTGCCCTGTTGAGGAATGGTCAACTTCACAAGGTCTTGGTGATGACCATTTACGCCTATGACACTGGACTGATTTACGGCTTTGAGCTGGATTATGGATTCTGTACTTGCTGCAGAGGTGGACATCTGTTGAGAGAGAATTTGCTGCTGTGTTTTCTGTTTTCTTGTGGGTTACCAGCCCTAAGTGAACAGAGGCACGGGATACCTTATATCAGCTGGTGGATAATCCTGATCATAGGCCATCACAGCTACCTGAACCCTCACTTAGCTAGTTGGGGTATCGCTAATCCTAAATTGGAGTAATGTGTCACAGGCAGGTCTTACGGCTCTTGAAAAGGTCCACTTAAAAACGGTGGTGCTTGAAGTTCCTACCAACATGGATCACTTCAACCTATAGCAGTGGAGGAACAGGTCTTTGCCCCATGCCTGCGATCAGGGGGTTGTTTGATATTGTTTGCCCTGCGTTTCTCAATTTACCTAGTTTCTTCAAAAAATCCTACTAGTAATTTTCTCTCTACAGGTACATGAAACGTGAGGACGCTACGTTGAGATTATTCTCTTGATGTCCTCACGCAGGAATTCCAGCGTTATAACCTATGTATATAATCTAGGTTTGCAAGAGACTAGATGGACGGGTTAAGGTGAGAAAATTGAAAATAACTCTAAATTTCTCTTTCGGTGAAGAGATCTCGGGTTCTAATAGAGCCAGAGATCAAAAACAAAAATGTTTTCCTTTTATATTCTGGAAGAATTACACGTTGAATGTATCGGAAGAGGTCTCGACCCGTTACTTCTGTTATATATGTTCTAAACTGATTACATACTGGATAATTTGATTTAATATCTAATGTTTACGAAGCGTTCGTTTCTTTTTCGCCAACATAACGTTATACTACCGGGATTCGGTCCGTTTATTCAATCACGCAACGTATCGAAACCGTTGAGTAACCGACCAACTGGGTCGAACCCGATAAATGTTGCAGTTTCATAACTCATGTTCTAATTGAGCAACAGATCTAAAACTAAAGTTTTCTGATAACATTCGGGGAGAATTACACGTTGAATGTATCGTAAAAGTTCTCGACCCGCTACTATTTATTTTATGGGTTAGAAACCGATTGCATACTGGATAAAAACGACTTAGTATCTAATGATTCCGAAACTTTCCTCTTTTTTTGGCCAGCATAGCGTTATACCACCAAAATTCGTTTGCAAGAGACCAGATGGGCAGATAAAGGTCAGATTCTTAAAAATAATCTTAAATTTCTGTTTTCAGGGAGCAAAGATAATAAGAATCACCAAGGCGTAGGTCTGCTTCTCAGCAGACACGCTAGTGATGCTCTTCTGGAATATGAGGGCATTAATGAAAGGTTTCTTACAGCAAAATTTCAGACAAGCATTAAAGCTATATCGTAATTGTTAGCCTTCTATCGATCGTAGCAAGTTATGTATGACTAGAATCACATGTGGCACCAGGTGAATCATTGGCATTTTCTTTAATGATTATCACTCATTTGGTCGGATGGGGGGGGCGAAGGATCTGTCGGTAAAGCGCCATGCTCGTAATCTGCAGTTTTCAGATTGAAGCAAGGTCACCTTTATAAGACATGTCTGGATAGACTTAAACAGAAGGAGGGACAAAGGGGGAGATATTAATTTTGCATAAAATTTCTAGTGGTGTAATTTGTTTAAAATTTTAATTAAACTATTTATTTTAAAACCCATTAAATTAAAATAATTTTTCATAACGATTTTAATAAAACATTTTAGAATATTATAAAATTAATTTAAAGTTTTTTAAAAATAAACAACTATCAATTCGATATTTAGGGAGGTAGATATAATTCATCATCATCATCATCATCATCATCATCATCATCATCATCATCATCATCATCATCATCATCATCATCCATGGGCTACGGAGGTCCAAAAAAGACCGCGCAGTTTAATTCTCCAAGCATATCTGTCCTGAGCTACATCTGCTGCATCCGGCCACTGTACACCAATTCTAACAAGGTTCTGTTTGACATTGTCTGCCCACCGCATCCTAGGTCTCCCCCTCCTTCTGAGGCCTCTAGGCACACTGTTCATAACCCTATTCTCCAATCTATAATTATCCATTAGGGCAACATTCCCAAACCAGCGGAGTCTCTCTCTGCACAATATACTGCTTAAAGGAGGTTGCAGACTCCTTTGCCATCATTAGTTACAAAGTTAAATCACCTAATACCCAAGATACTGCGTAAGCATCTAGAATCAAAAGCATCTAGTTTCCTGTTATCTTGTTTACACAGCGTCCACGTTTCACTACCATAACTAACCCTAGAAAGAACCAAACTATTATACAGCCTAATTTTAGTCTTTAGGTGTATACGCCTATTTCTCCACAATCTCCATAGTTTCTTAAAAGTCCCGGCAGCAATACCTATTTGTCTGTTAATCTCATGCCGCACATCACCAGTATCTCTTACGTAGCTCCCAAGGTAATTAAACTGTGACACCTGATCAAGACCGCAACCATTGAGATTAACTGAATCACAGCCTGCCTGACCAATTTTCATCACTTTAGTTATCTCTCTGTTTATAACCAAACCTACTCTACTACCAGTCTCAGCAACAGCTCGAATGAAAGAGTTCATCTCATCAACATCATTTGCCAAAAGGGCTAAATCATCAGCATAATCTAAATCAGACATTTTCGTATCTCCAGCCAATGTAAGGCCAAAATCTTTCAATTGAAGTGAATTTCGCATAACATAATCAATAACCAAACTAAAGAGAAAAGGAGACAAAATGCACCCTTGTCGAACACCAGAAGTAATGCTAAACCAATTGCTACAATTACCAACTTTCACACATGACTCAGTGTTATTATAGAGAGCTTTCATTATGTTAACTAACTTGTCTGGTACACCATATGATTTCACAATCAACCACAAATTATGACGATCAACAGAGTCGAAAGCTTTTTTGAAATCAAGAAAGCTAGCAACCAAAGGTTTCTGAAACTCTAAACATTTCTCAACAATTTGCCTAAGTGAAAATATCTGATCTACACATCCCCTACCACTTCTGAATCTACATTGCTCATCACGCAATTGCCTGTCAACCAGATTCCTAATTCTATTAAGCACAATCATGGAAAGAACTTTACCTGGAACAGAGAGTAGGCTGATACCCCTATAGTTATCACAAGAACTGCGATCACCTTTTTTGAAAATAGGGATAATAATAGCTCTGGTAAAATCTTTAGGAACCATGCCTTTATCATAAAAGTTATTCAGAATTTCAATCATCCAAATGGTAACTGAAACATTCCCAGCTCTAAGGATTTCCGTAGTAATTTCATCCACCCCTGGGGATTTATGAAGTTTAAGTTTAGAAATAGCCAAACTAACTTCAGATTGTGTTATAGGGCCAACATTAAAGTCAACAATGCATCTATCATCATTGCAAACAATGGGAGTAGAATTAACCACATTGTTTAGAACATCACTGAAATGCTCAGCCCACCTAGCCATGACAGAATCCTCACCTTCTATAACCTTACCTTGTTTATCCTTCAATCCCTGTATACCTGTTCGTTTTCTACCACACAAAACATTAACTCTCTGGTACAGCTCTCTGCTGTTGTGCTGTCTAACTGCTTCCTCAGCTTTGTCAGCCAGGCCATCAAGCCAAAGATTCTTATCAGCAGCTAACTGATCCTTTACAAGTTTATTAAGGTCTCTGTAATGCTTTCTATTAGGACTAGTAGGGTATTGATTAAGGGCATTCCTGCAGTTCTTTCTTTCCGAAATAAGCTCAAGTGCCTTCACTCAGATAATTTTGCCTCTTCTGCTCCTTTTTTCCTAAAAGAGTACTGTTAGTGTCCAAAAACGCCTGTTTAAAATGATACCATTCTTCCTCAACTTCAGTATTAAGCAAACCATGACTGTCATAATGACTAAGTAACCTACCATGGTAAGCTTTAGCTATAACTGGGTCTTTCAGAGCTTCAGTATTAAAGGTAAATTTTTTAACCCTAGCACAACACTTTTTAAGTTTAAGTTGCAAGACACTTTTAACAAGGTAATGGTCAGATCCAATTTCAGCTCCCCTATATGCCCTGGTATTTCTAACAGAACTAGCCTAATGCTGTTAATTAATATATAATCAATCATATTCCTATGCAGCCCATCAGGTGAAACCCATGTGTATTTATGTATGTTGCGGTGTTTGTAATATTTGTTAGTTATTCTGAAACCATTGAGTTTACTTACCTGTAGGAGACGTTGCCCATTGCCATTGCAGCTAACAATACCAAAAGGGCCTATTACTCCTCCCCAAAGGTCAGATTCGGTACCAACTTTGGCATTGAAGTCACCAAGAACAAGGGTAATATCTCCTTTCTTGACAGAATTCAAAATATCCTAAAGTTGTCCGTAAAACCTATCCTTCTCATCCTCATCAGAATCCTCAGTGGGGGCATAACAGCAGATAACATTCAAGTCTTTAATGCTTGTCTGAAGTTTTGCTGTAAGAAACCTTTCATTAATGCACTCATATCTTAGAAGAGCATCACTAGCATGTCTGCTGAGCAGCAGAGCTACGCCTTGGTGATGCCTTCCATCCTCCCTCCCTGTAAAGTGAAATTTAAAGTTATTTTTAAGTGTCTTACCTTTACCTGTCCATCTGGTCTCTTGCAAGCCTAGAATATCTAGGTTATAGCGCTGGAATTCCTGCATGAGGACATCAAGAGAATAATCTCTATGTAATGTCCTCACGTTCCACGTTCCTGCAGAGAGAAAATGATTAGTAGGATTTTTAAAGAAATTAGGTTTATTGAGGTTGGTAGGGCCAACGATATCAAACAGCTCCCTGATCGCAGTCATGGGACGAAGACCTGTTCCTCCTCCGCTAAAGGCTGAAGTCACCGATGCTGGTAGGAACTTCAGGCACCACCTTTTCAAGTGGACTTTTTCAAGAGCCATATGGACTGCCTGAGACACATTACTCCAGTTTAGGCTTGACGATGCCCAACTAGCTAAGTAAGGTTCAGATACCTGCGATGGCCTCTGATTAGGATTATCCACCAGCTGATATAAGGTATCCCATGCCTCTGTTCACTTAGAGCTGGCAACCCAGAAGCAAACAGAAAACACAGCAGCAGATTCTCCCTCAACAGAGGCCCACCAGTGCAGCAAATCCAGGATCCATAATCAAGCTCAAATCCATAAACAAGTCCAGTCTAGTAGGTATAAATGGTTAGCACCAGGACCCTGTGAAGTTGACCACTCCTCAGCAGGGTTGAAAAAAAAGAAAAAAAGTGGCCATAGATGATCAGATCAGTAGGCTATACTGAACTGGCAGCCCTCCCCTTCCGTTCTCTTCCAAAAGAGAATATATCTTTTGAAAGGTACTAACGGCCTGCACCACGAGAAGGCGGGGTCGGACATTAGGTGCTAGACCTGGCCGGTTCTGTGCATCATCACTAGGGATTGGTACACAGCTCTCCTTACAGTTTACGCCTAGCTACCATTTACATGTCAGATATAATTAGGTAAATGATATTTGAAAAATAAGTCTTCTGTTAGTCGAGACCCGTTGTATGTTGGTGGCTTTGGTTCGAGTCCCAGCTGGGTCAGCTTTAAGATTTATCTCCGCAAAACTTTCGGTCTAGACCTCGGTCAGTAGGTAACACCAAGGGACTCCAAATGCCTTCGTCCGTCAGATGGGACGTTAAGCCATGGCTCCGTGTGCGGGAGAGCTATACCATTGCATGTTGAAATAAAAAAAAATACCATTAGAACACAACAAATTTTATAGTAATAAATTTTTGGAGGATATTGTACATTGGGTTTAAGTTTTTTTTTATTAACGATGCCTGAAGAATGAGGAATTTATACTGTATATTCAAGTAAAAAAAAGTGCACGTATCTCCCAATTTACCTGAATTCTGCGTTAAGTCGATCTCATATAAGCATTCATATAAAAACTCTTCCTCGAAAACCTTCTTCATTAACTATTTTCAGTTAAGATATAATACATTATGTAATACATATTTTTATACATATTTCCTTCCTCGCCAATGAGAGAGCTAATGAGCTCTTCAGGCCTTTGTTAAACCGGATATGTTTATAACTGTATTTTACCCCTATTTATTGTTACCAGGTTCTCTTCTTTTAATTAAATTTGTATTTGTAATTTTAGACTTATTGATCGAAGTTTCACCCTACATAGCAACAGAAAATGTCGAATACCTCTGTTTAAACCACTGGTTTTGTTTGAAATTATAACACTCAAATATATTCTTTGTGTTGCAATGTTCCGAAATATTTGTAACCAATTTTGGATATAGTGTTATTTGCTTTGCTACAGAATTTAAATAGAACAATTACTATTTTATGAAAATTGTTAATTAATGGATAAAAACGTGTGCTTCCGACGCACTAGCACATAAAATGAAACTTTCAAGGGTAAATTAGTGAAACTTGAATGAAGAAATGAAACCTATTACAAGAAGTCACAGTGACGATACAATCGTACATTCTCTAGGGAATGTAGGAAAGTATCATTCATGCATTTCAAATATCGTCTAGTTTTCTTTAACCTTAGATATATCGTTAAGATATATCTGTAATATATCATTCCGAGCTGACGATGAATTGTTATGTAATTGAACGAAAGGCATTCTTCTACCCTAAACGTTAAAAAGTTAAAAGTTACTTCTATCATCATTGGTTGATTTTTGAGTTTATCTATATGTGTTTCAAAACGGTTCTTCTAAGATGTTGACCACTAGCAAGAAGCAACGTACCAAATGAAAGCCTGTTACGCCGCTTTTCAAATGAAGCATTTTTAAAAATTGTCTAATTTAAATAATAAATAAATATCCCCTCAAGAAGCTGCTTGTCATAAAGTTTTGTCAGGAGGATTGTCAGTTTGTGAGGATGGCGGGACCTCAGCAGAAAGAAAACACGAACAACCACGCCTTACTCGGGTCTCGAACCCAGATACCTGAGATTAGTAGCAAAGCGCGTTAACCACTCGGCCACGAGATGGGCTCCTGGAAAAGAAGGAAAGAAGTGTGAATATCGTTTTGTCACAATATTTTTGAAACGCGAGGGACGAGAGTAACGATTGCCACATCATTGAAAGTGTCTTTCGATTCTTCCTTCCTAATAGAGATGAGTTCCGGATTGGCTTTGCCGGGCTCAAAAGAGCACCTGTCTGAGATCACTTTTGGGTGGTGGAACATATCGCCTTGTGATCCGATTCAGGCCTTCTGCCACCTGGCCGTGTGCTAGCCAAATGATGGTCTATGCACTCCACCAATTCTCTGGACCTCAGCCAATCGGATCTCTCGTGCAAAGCAATATATTATTGCGTTGTCAGGAGCGCCTC
Organism: Ryuthela nishihirai; assembly: GCA_038380435.1. Taxonomy (NCBI): domain Eukaryota; kingdom Metazoa; phylum Arthropoda; class Arachnida; order Araneae; family Heptathelidae; genus Ryuthela; species Ryuthela nishihirai. Next base: position 1,502,998 of record JAWZYU010000064.1, read on the forward strand.
GGATTTAAGCCTATCCGACATCATAAGGTATTTTAATCGTTCCAAGTATGTCACTTTGCGGCTATCTATATAACGATTCCACAAATCACGGATATGTTCCCCAAACTGACCCCAGGTATCAGACTGCAATTTTCTGGCCCTATCAAGCCTTTGCTTATGCTCAATAGCCGACACCTTGCATCTGTCCAGAACATAGGCGTTGAGCCGATCATAATGCTCAGTATCATCTACGGCCAGCTAACCAGCAATCTCCCAAGTTGTTCCCGGAAAATAGGCAGAAGTACTGCATCATGAGCTTTAATCTTTATAAATTTTAAATCCATAGTTTTTAAAAAAAATTGCATTTCCTAGAAGCTCTCAGGTGGATTGCCAATAACTGGTCACAAAAGGGACGCCGACCTAAACAACTCTTCGCCGCTGCTGCAAACGGTATATTGCATTCGGAAGGGATCCGGATGAACTGGTTCTATCGTACGGCTCACCATGGGTTCCTCCTGCCCAGTCTGCATCTAAATTTTTCGAAGTTTGAATTATCGATTATCACGCCTCTCATCAACTTTACGAATTTCACGCTCTTCATCAGATTCAATTCCGCACAAATGTCTTTTATTTTCCGCCTCAATTTCGAGCAGCCGCACTTTCATGCACATTGTCTCCAGACTGTCGAATGGGGCGGAGGTGGCTCAGTCGGTAGCGCGACAGGCTCGTAATCTGTAGTTCCCAGGTTCGAGTCCCAGCTCGGTCAGCGTTGAGATTTATCTCCGCAAAATTCCCCACCCCGCCCACGGTCAGTAGGGGACACCGATGGACTTGGAAAGACCGCCGTCCGTCGATGGGACGTTAAGCCGTGGCCCGTGTGCGGGAGATCCATACCCTGTGCACGTTAAAGAACACGCTGAATGGCTTTGACGGGAGGCTACAATCTGTCTCCCAACAGCTGTTCCAGTGGGTCCCCTCCCCACAACCTTCTCTCAGCCTTCGGGATCCATGTGACCTGGCCATTTAGCCCATGGTGTGCAAAAATAATGCATGGATTAGCATGGTGTGCAAAAATAATGTCCATGGTGTGTAAAACAATCTAACGTTAAAGAACACGCTGGATGGCCTTGACGGGAGTCTACCATTTGTCTCCTAACAGCTGTTCCAGTGGGTCCCCTCCCCTAACCTTCTCTGAGCCTTTGGGGTCCTTGTGACCTGGCCAATTAGCCCATTGTGTGCAAAAAAGTGCCGCTCAGAGGCAAAACAATCCAATCCAAAACAAGCCTATATTCGGCTTCCCCTACTCTTTCCGCTCCAGAAACTACCTCCATGTCTCGTGCGTGGAGCGTTTGTAGTGAACTGTCTGCACTATGATCAGACGGAGCACCGTTTTCCGCACTTAATCGTATTTCGCAGTGGGACATAATACCCTAATACAATAGCAGAAGCAAAAACAAATTCACATCAATTGGAAGTCACCAAACCGATGTTATCGTAGAGATTCCTCAAAAGACGACAGACACAAAAAATAAATCACACCACACTTCATGTACCTCGCTTCTGCTGACACCAATCTGTCACAAGATGTTTTCGTGGAGATCATAAATGCTTGAACCGTCGTGTGGGTCCCGAGCATTATTTTAAAAAATACCCAATGCAGCATATATATATCAGGTTGGGTTGTTTTACCTCTGAGCGGCACTTTTTTGCACACAATAGGCCAAATGGCCAGGTCACATGGACCTGAAGGCTCAGAGAATGTTGGGGGAGGGGACCTACTGGAATAGCTGTTGGGAGACAGATGGTAGCCTCCCGTCAAGACCATCCAACGTGTTCTTTAACGTGCACAGTGTATGGCTCTCCCGCACACGGGGCCACGGCTTAACGTCCCATCCGACGGACGGCGGCCTTTCCAAGCCCATCGGTGTCCCCTAATGACCGTGGGCAGGGCGGGGAATTTTGCGGTGATAAATCTCAACGCTGTCCCAGCTGGGACTCGAACCTGGGAACTACAGATTACGAGCCTGGCGTGCTACCGACTGAGCCACTCCCGCCTCTATATATATCAGGAATATGGAGAGTTGGGTGGTCTCATGGATCGACAGACGACTGTACCAATATGTACAATATATTTATTGCATTGCATTTTATATTACAGTCCATTTATTGTATTGTATTTGCAAAAATATTTACACTGACCTTACACTAGGGCCTTGAACTGCATTACAAATGTGGCCGAACAGTGGCCCTGGCTCTGGAATTCTCTGTCCCTTCGCAGTTCGCGCTTACCGATGAAAGTCAAGGAGCCCAAGTCTCGCTCCTTCTCTCCAGCGCAGTCACGTGGGGTCCTTTGTCCAGACAGGGGCCAAAAGTGCTGGCCATCCTACCTGTCAAGAAAGCAGATTGATGACCCCTGTGGACCCTCCCACATCCGGCAGCAAGACACTTTGGTTTTTTCTGGTCATCTGTCCGTTACAAACATATTTTGGAAGTTCTTGCACCCTTGAAAAAGTCCTTCAAGCAAGTACTTTTTAAATTTTTGCTAACAACCAAAAATCATATAGTGCAAGATCTGGTGAATATGCAGGAGGGGGGAGACAATGTCGGTGTAGTATTGGCTATTGATAGTCAGGTTTTTTTTGATAAGGTGTCGATAGCTGTCATTCTTGGGAATGGAAAAAATTGTGAACATCCTCTTCCTTGAGCGAAAGTCTTGTTGGAGGATTTGGGGACTCGGTTCATCCTTTGCAAACCCAAACATAGTTGCCTACCTTTCTGGGAGTTGTATAGTAATAAAACCACTTATCATCACCTGTGAGAATGTCTGTTAACTGTTTGGAGCCACTAGGTTCAAACATTGTCAGCATCTCCCTGCACGAGTTGACTCTCGCCCTGTTCTGCTATTCTGTCAGTTTGTGTGGTGGTACCCATTTGTAACAGATCTTTCGTAACTTTGAGTGATGATGAATAATTCTTTGAACAATGCCAACTTATAAATAAACGGTGATGTGGGGATTTTCTTAATGAGTTCACGAACGTTCTCTACTTCACGGTAACCTTCGATCTTTCTGAACGAGGTAGGTCTTTGAAGCTGTGTCGTCATGCTCTGAATTTGCGCATCCATCCATATATTTGTAATAAATCGGCATGAATAGTTTTAGCGTCGTCCCCAAGCTGCATCCATGTGAAAAGGTAAAATATTTATCCATGTTTAGCAGGCGACATAGCAATATTACATTGAAACAGATTCCTCTGCATTATTTCACTGGAGCTGGTTACTCTCTTTATTGCTTTGGATCAGATTCCTTCACGTTACTATACTGGATCCGATTCCTGCATATTATTACATTTGAAGCAATTGCTCCAATTATTACACTGCAACCGATCCACCACATTGCTACATTGCAGCCGATTCCTTCACACTGTTAAATTGGATCCGATTTCTCTGTATTGCTACAGTGAAATCGATTCCTCCACATTACTACACTGGAGTCGATTCCTACACATTGCTACACTCTATCTGTTTCCTCTACATTGCTACACTTCAGTTGATTACTGCACATTATTAAAATGGAGCTTATTACTTTTTGATATTTTTTTATTTTTTTTATTTCACTGGAACCGGTCTCTCTGGTTATTTCTCTGGATCCAATTCCTTCACGCTATTACATTGGATCCGATTCCTGCACTTTATTACATTGGAGCCGATTGCTCCAATTATTATACTGCAATCGATTACAGATTGTTTTTGTTTTGCTTTTGTTTTCGTTTTTCAAACATGGATGTTTTGTAAGCTTATTTGTTTACGCATCAACAGGGAATGTTGAAAAAATATGAGTAAATATCCGTTCAAGTAGCTGCTTGCCACAGAGGTCTGATAGGAGCCTATTATTTAATATGCCAAAAAGAAGATTTGTGAAAAAGGCGAGATCTCAGCGGAAAGATAACACGAATATTCATGCCATAACCCAGGGATTGAACCCAGGTCCCTTTGATTGGTAGCCAAGGGAAAATGCATTATTCTTGTTCGTGCTCTTTCATTTAGTGCAAAAAAAAGGTCACATTTCTTTCAAAAGAAATATTCTGATTTTAATTAAAAGTACTTTTTTTGGCATCCTCTCTAATCCTATCGTAAGCATTGTTCTCTTTTCGTCGAATTACTGAATAAAGTCGAGGTTGCATCGTTTAATATTTATCAGGTGTTAGCATCTTATCCAGAGATTAAGCCATGGTAAACTGTGTGTGGAAAACCCATACCCTGTGCTAAATATATAATATCTTTTGTCTGCTAAATACTGTCCATTGGGTCCCTTTCCTAATATTCTCTGAGTCCTCAAGGTCCTTGTGACCTGGCTATTTAACCCATTGTGTTAAACAAAGTGGCGCTTAGAGGTAAAAACAACCCAACCCTTATATTGACAAAACATTATGTTCTTAACTTATGAATTTCAGTCTAATGCATAAATCTATGCTTATGACGGAACAGATTTTTTCATCAGTTAGTTTATAGTTATAGAATATTAACTAATCTCTCAATAGAGGAATGATGCACAGGGTGTAATCAATATATAGTTTCACCCATTTGATTTACTGTAGACTATTTACTAGCCAAAAATGACCACTGTAAAAATTATTTTTATAGAATTTTGATATCGCCTTTCATGTTAGTTAATTAACTCTCCGACATATTGCACGGACCTATCTTAAAAGAATTTCCGGACGAGAGGGGCGAAAGGCCCCGAGTGATTTCCGGAATAATAGTTTATGCTGAAGAAGAAAAAGAAGTTAGTTAATTTCGCTTTATATAACAACATGTAATAAGATTCATTTCTAGAGGACATCAGAATTGAATTTATTTCACTACTATTACTCTAATGTAAAGGAGTTAATAATCAATTGACGCGTGTTTAACTGGAGTTTAATATTTTTTCAACGGTTAGGTGTTTGAAGTATGTATCTTAAACGTACATTAATCATGAATTTAGTTGGGAAGTAAGAAAATTTAATCGTTCCTGGGGAATAAGGGATGCTCGATTCAAAGGGAACGAAGTTTTATTTTATGTCTTTAGCACCCTCTAACAGTGGAAACTGAAACTAGTGGATGATTGGGTAAATGCAAATAAAAATATTTCATTAATACCAATAGAACAGAAATGGAATTTTTCATTAATATGTTAAACAAAGTTGCATTTTCCGCCCCCTGCGACAAGAGAATAAATATTTTTCGCAATGTAAATATTTTCTCTCTCCGTGTACATCCATCTTACCGTGAATATTGTTACAACTAAACAGAAGTGTAACCAGGAATTTGAAACCGGGAATTTGAAACCGGGGAGGTTCTCTTGTACCAGGCGAAGTTTAGTTGCAGAAAAGTGAACGAAGCAGTTGAAATTTCGCATGATGAAAAACGAAAATTAAGTTTTTTACAAACATATTTGTAAAATTCTGACAGAGGAGGTTTGAACTTCCAAAACTGCCCCCGTACATACTCTCCTGTCAATGAGTAACTATACTCATTGACAGGAGATATATTTTGCTCTTATGCAAATGATTTCGAGCTTCATATGTAAATTTCATTTTTGTTGATTAATTGCCCTATTGTTCTTGCTACCCAATCTTGTCTAATTTTAAACTAAATGGTTCTTAGAAGTAGAAATGGCGATGTCTAAAAATTCATAGTGTTTAATATCGGTTAAAATCTACTAAGAAATTATGTAACTAATTCCTCGTGTCGTATAAGGATAGCTTTATTTAGTGAAGTCGATATTTTACGTAATTTCAAAGCCAAGTGAAATGCCCTAGTGCAGTGGTTCCCATTTGATGGTTCGCGACCATGGTCAAAGGTTTTCGCGCTAAATAGATCGGCAATGGCGCCTTAAGCAGTAAAGTATTGTCCAATTATGTTTCAAATATATTTTTCTCTGTGGCAACTACCATGTACATTTTTTTAAGAATTATAAGTTTGTTTCTGCAGCGATTCGAAACTATCACAGACGGTCACAAACGTCTGCAAAACAAACCTTTGTTCAAATAAAAAAGTCTAACATCGAAATTAAGTTTGCATATGATTATTTTATTATGTTAAACATTATCCAAGTTGTAACTTATTTCTTTACAAATGTTATTGATATTGAATATATAATATTCAACAATATTTGTGCAATAAAGAAATTTAATATGAAGTGTTGCAGGTAAATTGTTTTATAATTAGAGTTTTTATATTTAGACTCGGAATTTTAAAGGTACCTAATTATGGTTAGTAAAATTTTATAATGTACATTTTAATTTAGAGCTTTTTTTAGTCATTATTACCCTGGTGGATAGTAACATTTTTTTTGGTTGATAGGGGGTTCATGGAACAAAAAGCATTGGTAACCACTGCTCTAGTGTAAGCTTTTCTATATTGTATGAGACACCATCATAACTCTGATAGAACATCTAGGCAGGGACGTACGTACTGCAGCAGATAGCATAGAAATAAATAATTTCAAATGGTCGTAAACTGCATTCAATTTAGAATATTTTATGTTTGTTCTTATAGAGAAACTCTAGTAAAATTTCTGAATTCAACTAACATGTTGTAGTTATACCTGTGTACAATATATAGGGTCATAACAGAGAAATTTCGCCTTCTCAATATTAGAAAGAATTAAACTTGCACAGAAAATTTACCACAAATGAATAAGGATTGGAAGATCCTAACAGTGAATCCGAGGGAGCTAAGAACATCATTTTTACATGTCTATGTGATAACAGAAGTAAGATAAAAAAAAGTATGATCCGGTTCCTCATACTTGACAATCAAGTAGATAATTGAATTATTGAAGCTGTACTGTACCCACTGCAGCAATGCTTAGTCTTCTTTGAAAATGATTTGTCATCTGTACGTGGTTCGTCGTGAACCATGCACACGTCAAGATTTGATTAGGAATGAGGCTGCACTTGTGACATACGGAATGGCAGACCATACGTTCAATCTCTACTGTAATAGAAATCCACCAGGCTATAATGGAGGAGTCTCAGGGAAATGCAAGAGGAGTCGAAAGTGATCATTTTGACAGTCGTCAGCTTAACCTAAAGGTGTCCAGAAACCCCTTTAGAATGTTCCAGCACAGATTTCAGCAAGCATACTCTATTCAGATAGGGAGAAACGTGTTCCCTTGAAGCCAGAGTTCTTTGCACGATGCTATAGCCTGATGACATTCTTTGAAAGAGATGAGGTCCACTTCACTCTCAGTTATTGCAAGCATTTTTGTGTTTCAAATGGAGACAATTCCAAATGTAATTGTTCCCACATCGCTAAATGAAACTAAGGCGTGAATGCAATACTGAGTTTGAAATTGGGATATTTTATTTTATGATCACGAAGTTGGAAAAAAATAGTAGCTGTCGTTGTGCTTTGCGCTCAGAGGAACACAATGACTGCAGAAATAAAAGAAATATTGTCTGTGTGGCAGAACATGACTTTCCATTATCGTAATGGAATGTGATACATTATTTTAATGTGTAAAAGAGCCCTGTTTTCCACCCCCTTTAATCTAATAACTGATATTCAACTAAATTGTTGCAAGTATCTTCAGCTTCAACTACTTCTTCACAGTTTTATAGCAACTCTCCGATAAATCATAATATCAGTTTCCTTCCTAGACTTCATAAAAGATCATTTCAGGAAGTACCATGCTATTGCCGTGTACACCCCATAGGTTAGGATACTGATGTTCTGTTGGCCGGAATGCGACTGACGATGGTTTTACGTTGTGTTTATCATGTATGGGGCGACAAGAATTTATGGTTACCATATAGGACCTGCCTGAAAATAGGTAACTGTGGTGACTCTGACTGAAGTTCCTCCCTTCCCGCCCACAATTATATTCCACAAGTTAACCTGGGCACCAATGATAAAATAAAATAATTTAATGAAGAGTGGCACTAAGGCTATGTATTAAATCTGATATGATTGAAATACTAATTTCTAAATGGATAGTCAGTTAGCCACGTGCATACCAATAACTGGTGAGAGCAGCAGAAATGGACTATTTGACTGTCTCTCAGAAATGATAGAGACATCTGTCTAACCCTTCTTTTCCTTCAAGGCTCTCTCTCCTATCCAAAGCATTAGAGCTTCTGAAGCTCACAGGGCTAAGTGGCAATGCAGTGTCAAACTAATGGCCTCTCCAACCCTACTTTTAGATAGCAGCCACTTAACTCTACAAACACTCTTTCACTAGGTAAGTAAATGGAATATGCTTTAGAATTACTAAGCAAGTTTGGCAAAAGGGTTTAAACATGACACAACTGAATTTATTAACCAATCAAAACAAAGGGTCTAAACCCCTGAATACTGATAATAATTGAGTACTGAATATCGTCAAATTTGTAATGTTTCACAGTTGTCACCCTAGTTTGTGATTGATTATATGTTACAGACGAAAACACAAAAATACATTCCTACTAATAAGAATTATTGCTAATAGAAAACACTCTAAAATAAATGCTCATAAAGCAACTACTGTCTAAGCTGAAAATATCTCTAGTTGACTTGTAAGCTTCTAAGCTCTCTTAATCGTAACTGTTAACCAAACTGTTATTCTTACAATATCACATTAATTCTCCAGTTAATGGTGGTGAGCAAGATATGGTAGATTTCAAAATGGGCCCTCACCGACTATATCACTTTTGGCAGGATTTCTCACTGCCAAGGAATCAGTTTCGAGTTGAACACTAACGTGCACTTTGAAACATTGTCCTGGTGCAGGTGAGTTGGTGAAAATGGTGAATAGTTCTCGGGGCTGTTCACTACAAGAGTGGATAGTTCACTAGACTCTGGCTAACAGCTTCTTCTGGGGGTTTAATTTAGGCACTAAATTATCGAGCTGCAAACTGCTTCAATATTAAGAAACGACAAAATGCGAATTATGCTTTTGTCGTTTTATAAATTTAGCATACCCAATAAAAGAAGTGGGACTTTATCCACTTGGACAGATAGAGCTTCCGATTAGTTTTATTATCAATGACGAGCTGCTCCTCATTCTTTTCTGTATGGCAATTAAGTCACCGATGACGTCAAAAATGAGTGATATGGCCTTCCTGTCTAGATGGTGCTGACGTAGCCGGCAAGTGGTGTCCTGTACCGCTCAACAACTATGCGCTCAACCTTTCCACTTCAAAATCTCTATGTGAACTCCCCTTTTATTCGAGATCTCTTCTTACCTCTTGCTCCTTGGTCCGCCGGTTTCCAATGGGCGACTTGCCTCTTAGTGCAAGTGTCAGAAAGGATGGCTATCTAGCGACGTCCCCAATAATGACGGCGATTCTGGACCGCCCTCTCACAAGCTTGGCTGGCTGGAAAGTTTCAATGGGCTGAGTGTTTCTATGGCTATGTCCAGACTTGTGCGTTTTGCGCTAGACGCATGCGTCTAGAGCACGTGACGCATGCCCAAAGGCATGCCTCAAACCATTTGAAATGCGCCGTTTTTCAGTGCAGTAGCGAACATACTTCCACCAGTAGTGGATTTTTGTTCAGCATTCCGTGCAGCTTCGTACTTTGTGCGGAAGGTTTCGTTCTGCTTTTGTAATTATTGAGCTTGTGTTTTATGTTCACCATGTTGTCAGAACAAACATTGGCCTTTATTGAAGATTATGAATTAAATAATTTATCAGAGATATATTATTAAATTCATTTAAACAAATAAAAAATTAATTAAATTATTCATCAGATTATAGGTTCAAATATTCATCAGAGACATGAATGAATCACTGGTAGCCATATATCTAAGTGTGATAGCTAATTTCACTTCTTCTGGTATTGCTTCTCTGAAAGGAGAATTTTTTGTTTCGATCTTGGCTCTACCACTCCCAAAAGCATGTAGGCGTTTGTTCTACATATTCGCGTAAGGTTCTTAAAAAGAACGTTTCCATTTAATTCCAAAATTTCTCCCTCTAAAATAATCTTTCATCGAAATTGATCACCGGTATTATTCACGTCTTTTTCTCGCTTTTTTCAGCACTAAAATTGTAGCACTTATACTCGCTAACGTAGCAGCATCAGTTACGTACATTTTAATTCACGTCTACAGTGGTGAAAAATTGAAAACTATTTGACGCACAGGTGTAGACAGTGAAGGCATGCGTCCAGCGCATTTCATCTAAGGCATGCGCTAGGCTACTCGATGTTGAAAAGCGGAATTGAAAGTTGAAAGTGAAGTTAAAGATGAAAGCTCATAAGTGTGGACATGGCAATTCATCTCAACAGGATAAATGTCTCCAGTATTGTCGGCTGAGGAAGTTGTCGGTTCTTAAAGGTGAAAGGGCTTGCTCTACCTGTCCTGGAAAATGTTTCGTAAGTCGATACTTTCACTGGGAAAGCTCCCTGCACTGCATTCTATCCCGACCCTTCACGTTGTACTAGCGACGCGCTCACCACTGGATGGCACTTTCCTTCTTCCGAAAATTGAATCCTACTCTAAATGATACTCAAAAAGCTGGTCTCTGTTATTTATACGGCCCACCGCCGTTACGTGGTTTATTATTGGTTGAATGAACCTTATATGTTCGAGGAATGGTGTACCTAACAAATTGGCATCTTAGTGTATACTATATGTTTATTATTTATTTTTCTATTCTGTACTGGTTGCTGGCATTCCCAAAGGGGACAACAGCTTCTATAACGAAATATGTTACAGGAGCTGTTGTAACATATTCCAAGGTGAGAGGAACTGAAATGGATACCTCTAACGTTGTATACATTTGAAACATACTATTCCCAGAAGCTATAAACGTTATAAGTTGCGTTATCCGTGACACAGATTACATTTATCGCCATTTCTCACCATTCGTTTGATGGCAATTCACCCCCTTTCTCTATTTCCTTTCATTTTACTGAAAAATACATCGGATATTCCTAAATGGAACTTTAATTCGTACTTACTAGAGTAGTGCAATGTTTTTAGTTTACTAATCATCATCACCATCAGAAACAACACGATCATCATCAAGTAGCCATGGGATACGGAGGTCCAACCACACTGTGCAATTTAGTTCTCCAAATCACTACTGCATAATTCTCGTAAATCGTGCTTGGATATATACCTCTAAATACTTTATTTACAAGAATTTAAGTTGGATTTTTTAATTAACATGAGCGAAATATCAAACTGGAGCAGGATACAAAGGCGTAACGTTGAAAGATAGACGAAGTTATTAAACTCCATTAGTGAGCCACTCACTAACGATGAACTTAAGGATTTAGAATTCAACGCTGCTTTTGAAGAAGAACAGGAATGTGAACCAGAAATAGTATTGGCATTTAAATTTTAAATGAAGCCCTTTCACTGCAAAAAAAACGCATGGATTTGTTGCAGGATCATGATATTGATATTTAGTGACTGGATGCTATAAGACGATATTGTGACTAGTTAATGAAATGCTACAAATAAATATTACGCACAAAACAGAGGCAAGCAAACAAACCAGCTAGTTTCGCTCCATATTAAGAAATAAACTGTAAAATTAATTAATCGATCACATATTTATGTACATAATTATGCATATATTGAATCTTTAAATAAATATTGAGAATTATAATTATTTTTGTTGAAATGAAACATCCATTACGAAACTAAGAAAAGGAAAAAAGATCAATAAGATAGGCGAAAATACAAACAAATAAAAAATCCCCTCGTTTTACACGGAAATTTATCTAACTATGGCCTTCCCGGAACTCATTTCCTGCATTAAATGAGATTTCCCTGTATTAGTGTTCCGTTTCTGAATTATACATTAATTGGTATTTTCAGAGTTAAACTACCACAAAATATATATATTAAATTAATAGAAATATATGTCTTTCGTTCAATCACTAGACGAGTTGACTTACAATCCAAGATTTTATATAACGGACGTATCTTAATGATACGTCCAAGGTTTAAGAAAAACAGATTTTCATCAACGATATTTTCACGCTTTCAGTACCGAATGTTGGATTATAATCACTACAGCTATTGAATGAAACGCCAACAAGGTGAGGTTGCTTATTAACGAATTTGCAAACATTTCGGGGGGGGGGGAGGGATTTGAATTGATTGGTTGGTTGTTTAGGGTTTTATGGCGCATTAGCATCTGAGGCTATAATGTGCCAAACACATGTCCAAATAAAAGATAAAAGTCATAGAACCCTCAATCAAATATTAAAAATAAACTACAAATAAATACAAATATTGTAAAATAATAGAAGGAAATATAGTCAACAACAAAGAACAAATGTATAAATATTATATAAAGATAAACATAAAATTACAAAGGTGTAAGCGACCTGGGTTATACATAGAACGTAAAAGATGGTAAAATCAAAGTCGCGTAAAATATCCAGTATATCGTAAAAATTCAAATATAGAGTTAAAACAACAATTTTCTGTTAATAGATGTCCGAGTGTAAGGGGCTCGGATGTAAAATTATGAAAATTAAAAAAACATATGTCTTTCAAAGTTAAAACATGTTCATTCAATTAAAATATGCTTAATACTTAAAACGGTGTCACAAAACTCGCATTTAGGTACGTCGTCCGCCAGTAGAAGAAACGAATGAGTAAGAAACGAATGACCTAAGCGGAGACGAGCAAGTACAACTTCCTCCTTGTGATTCCTGCGGTAACATGACTGCCGTGGTTTGATGATAGATTTGATCTCAAAGAGCATGTTAGTAAGCTGTTCTAACCAAGATCTATGCCACTGTGCCCGGAACTCGATGGTAAAACGCTGCCGGAAATCCAGATAGGGAACAGGCAACGGAGAGTAGGACAGGGGCGTGGTTGACTTGGCAGCAGTGTCTGCCAAGTCATTGCCCCTAATCCCGACATGACCGGGCACCCAACAGAAATGGATGGTGGTGGTGGCTGCCAGACGATGTTGTTGCTGTCAGATCTTAGTAAGAACTGGGTGAGGCAAATGCCTCACTGAGATCAAAGCCTGTAGCGAGCTAAGCGAGTCAGTGTAAAGCACACACCGACGATGATGCTTAGTCACCACGTGGTCCAAGGTGAGGCAGATAGCGTGCAACTCTGCAGTGAAGATGGAACACTGCAGTGGGATCTAGTCTGCAATGTTTACATCACAGCAGACCATGGCCGATCCCACTGATGTGCCGGACTTCGAGCCATCTGTGAAGACAGGCAAGGCTCAGCTGTCGACTGTGCGACGCTATCGAGACTGATGTTAATGTCTCTGAGGTAGCTCGGACACGCAAACCAAAAGGACGAATGGCAGTCGGCCGATTTGTGTGAAGAATTTCCCACTTCGGACTGAAAACGCAGTCCCAAGTGGGATGGCCAGGCAGGGATCGCAATTTAGATGCATTGTGTAGGGACAACTGCTGAAGGCGAAGAGATAAAGATGGTTCAACAGTCTCAAAATAAAGACTCTGGACCGGTGAGGTGTGGAAGGCTCCCGTGCAAACACAGAAAGCCTGGTGATGGAGGGGGTCCAGCACCTTCACCACCGAATCCCGGGCAGAGTCAGGAATCCGTAATCCAGTTTCGATCGGACAAGTGCACGGTAGAGGCGGAGCAAAGAACATTGGTTCCCCCCCAAGAAAGGGAGGAGAGGACCTTCACGATGTTCAATGCCCGCGTCCACTAGGACCTGAGATGACGTATGTGAGGTAAAAAGGTCAATTTCCGATCGAATATGAGACCGAGAAACTTGGTCTCCGCCACAACTGGAATGTTGTTACCCCCAAGCCGCAGCTCGGGATCCAGATGAAGATTACGCTTGTGGCAAAAGTGCACACAAGCGGTCTTCTGCGGGGAGAACCGAAACACGTTTGCCATCGCCCACACCGAAAGATTGTTCAGGGCAATTTGCAGTTGTCTTTCAATGACCCTCATGCTGGACGAAGAGCAAAAGATGCTAAAGTCATCTACATAGAGGGCATTGCCTACTGATGGAGGAAGTTGTCTAGTAATAGAATTAATCTCGACAGCGAAAAGCATAACACTCAGAACGCAGCCTTGTGGCACCCCCTGTTCTTGGGGCTACAGCCGCGACAGAGTGTTACCGACACGGACACGAAAATAACGTGTCGATAAGAAGTAGGAGATGACGATCGGCATTTGACCTCTCAAGCCGAAACTGTGGAGGTCACGAAGAATGACGAATCTCCAAGCCGTGTTGTATGCTTTTTCGATGTCGAAGAAAATTGACACCAGGTGCTCTCTACGTAAAAATGTTTTACTGATTGCCGATTCGAGACGTATAAGATGGTCAAGAGTTGACCGTTGCCTGTGAAAGCCACACTGGGTGTTGGAAAGAAGGTTGTGATGCTCTAAATACCAGACGAGTCTGGCATTTACCATTCTTTCCAACACCTTGCACACGTAGCTCATCAACGCGATGGGACGATAATTGGAAGGAATCTTGGGATCTTTGCCTGGCTTTGGGAAGACCAAGACGATGGCCTCTCGCCAGGAGTCCGGAAACTGCTCCTCGAGAAAAATACGATTGAAGAGATGGAGCAGCCGATCCTTACTCGATGTTGAAAGATGTTGGAGCATGGCATAATGGACATTGTCCGGCCCTACAGCAGAGGCACGAGAAGAGTGCAGAGCAAGGCGAAGCTCCTCCACTGTGAATGGCCTATTGTAAGGCTCCAGGCCATTCGAGTGGAAAGACAGCGGAGAACGTTCCGCCCTGCCTTTCTGGGCCAGAAACTCGGGGAAGTAGGAGGAAGAAGAAGAGATGGAGGAGAATGACTCCCCCAGAGTGTCGGCAATTGCTTTGGGATCAGCAATTGCCTGTCCATTGTGCTCCCGAATCGATAACGAGTGGGACGTGTAGTTCCCACCCATCATCCGGACTTCACCACACGACCTTAGATCACCCACACGACCTTAGAACTCGTCGTGCGGGTGATAGAAGATGTATACTTGATCCAAGATTCCTTCAGGCTCTGGCGTCAGACGAAACGAGCTTTCACCCTGGCGCGTTTGAACTTTTCAAGGTTGGAGGACGTCGGATATCTCCGAAACACCCCCCAAGCCTTGTTTTTAGCCTTACGAGCTGCAGTGCAATCTGGTTTCCACCACAGTTTCGGAAAGAGAGGAAACCTTGTCGAGGTTTGAGGAATTGGTGATGCAGCTGCATCTACGATACAGTCCGTTATTTCCGCTACTGCCACATTGATGGGCTCCTGGCTGACAGAGTGGTCATCGAAGGAAGCTGCTCAGAGAGAAGCAGCTCAGAGAGCTGCTCAAAACCACCCCAGTCAGCCCGACTGAGACACCACCGCGAGATGCGTGAAGGGCTGCAAGGCCCCCACGGCAGATGGTGCACACCATGGGGAGGTGATAACTTCCATAGGGGTTTTCCTCGACTTCCCATGTAAAGAGTGGAAGGATCGAGGAGGAGCAGATGGTAAGGTCAATGGCAGTGAAAGTGCGGGTTGGGGAGTGAAAGTAAGTACTGACACCAGTGTTCAACAGGGAGAGAGAAGGATCCAGGAGCCACTGCTCCAGGTTGTTGTCAGCACTGCCCCTCCCGTTGGTGTCAGCACTGCCCCAAAGTGGACTGTGTCCGTTGAGGTCCCTCATAATGAGGAAGGGGGACGGCAGCTGCCAGACGAGATCATCAAGTTCTTCCTGGAAGACAATGCTCCCAGGTGGAAGATATACAGAGCAGACAGTCAGCGAGAACCCCACGAAGAGACGGATGGCTACCACCTCTAAGTTTGCGGTGAGGGGTACGACCCGGAATGGAGAATGGTTGCTCACGAGGATGGCGCCACACCCCGCGAGCTGGACCATCTCCATCCCGGTCCCGGCGAACTAGTGAAAATGCCGGATCGTGGGATCTGTGACTGGCTGCAAGTATGTCTCCTGCAGGCACACACAGATGGACTGGTGCGCCTGAAGCTGTGCCTTGATGTCGTCGATATTCCTCTGGAATCCACGACAATTTCATTGTAGGAGTGTGCCATCTCAGGACTTAAAAGAGTGGGCGGATGACGAATTCCTATTCAACTTAACCGCAGCAGAGGACGGTTTAGTGAATAGGGGGCGGTCGGTATCCATGTCGTCGGAATCGTCCGAAGGGCATGGATAGGTGACCGCTCTTTGCGGAGGAATGATTAATTTCTTTTTGGGCCCCGGTGGGGGCCCCTTAGGTTTCGCAGGTCTTGCTGTCTGAGGACGGGGAGGAGGAGGGCTTCCGGTAGAGGTGGAAGGCTGTGTTGCAGGAATGGAAACCGGGGTTGATGTCGAAGTTGACACCACCATCGGTTTCGCCTGCGTGAGGAGGTACTTGGCTGCTGGCAAGAAAGATTCAGTCGGTGGTACACTGATATCAGTTTGCACCACCACCGAAGTCATTGGAACGATGGGTTTTCCAATGACTGCACTGGCATAGGAAACCTTGCCAGGGGGGGTGGGCGGTGCAGCAAGCTTTCTCGCTTCAGCGTATGAGATATTGTTCATTACTTTGAGACGTTGTACCTCCTTTGATTCCTTCCACTTTGGACAGTCGCGGGATTACGCCGGATGTTCGCCACTGCAGTTTACACAGCATGCCTTTTCTGCCGTGCAGTCAGGATCAAGATGATCCTTACTGCCACAGCGAGCACAGGTGGGCTTGCCCCTGCATCCTGTGCGGGCATGAACGTATATCTGGCACTGAAAACAGCGCAAAGGGATCGGTATATATGGCCGTACCTCACAATGCAAGTAGCCTACCTTGATGGAAGGAGGCAGGCGTGGCGTGTTAAATGTCACAATCAGCACCTGGGTGGGTGCCAATTTCCCATCACAGCATGTCAAAACCCAGTGGACCGCTATTACTCCTTGAGGTGTGAGCTCTGAGAGGATTTCCTCCTCAGTGACTTTGTGGAGGCCCCACTCGGTGATCACACCCCTAGAGGAATTCAAAGTTTTATGGGGAGTGACTTCGACAGCCACCCCACCAATTTCTTTGACTTTCAGGAGTAGTTCGGAGTGTTTTGAACAAGCGGTCTCAACCTGCAAGTCGCCAGATCGTAAGCGCTTGATGGATTTCGGCTCTCCCGCAAGACCTTCCAAACCTTTGTTGACAAAATAGGGGACATGTCCCCAAGTACCTGATCACCCGTGGAGTGGATGATAAGGAATCTCGGGAACGAAGACTCAGACAAAGACGACGGCGGTGATATCAAAGATGAGGAAGATGGGGGCTCATGTTGAGCCCTCTTGTTGGCAGTGATCGCATTAATTTCATCATTTTCTCTTATGTTTTGTTTTGTGTGGTTCAGTGCCCGCTGTCCCCACCCTCCACGGAGCCCAACAACGCCCAGTCGGGCGCCAGGGCTACGCAGGCACTATACCCACACAGACAGTGAGCCAAGCCTTCACAAATAAATAGAAGGAAAATAAAAAGAGAAATATGCAGAACAAAAACATTCTACACAAATGAAACAAAGCGTAAAATAAGAAAATTATGAATGGCCAAACTGGCCTCACAAAGAAAGGATAACGACAAGAGAAAAATAATCTGTGAGGAAACTTGCAAACCTGTACCCGGAACGTGGGCAAGGTTACTCACCGCTCTGCACAGTTGACACTAGGAGGACCTGCCCACCAGCCGATTGCTCCAGGGGGGGCCACCCCAGGAGCTCCCGTTTACTGGAAGCAGAGGCCAAAGCAGTGTCCGGAATCCTCTGCCCAGCCCCGCGACAGACAGGCTCCCTAATGTCAAGAAGCTGCGGAACATCGAATTTGGCTTTCTGCTGATATGACAAAAATTCGCTACTTTGTTATCTAGGCAGTATATATAATTGAAATATACTATATATCAATTGATATATACTTGAAACGCTTCAACTTTCAGATGCTAGAGCTATGGGTGAGGAGGACTCCTGTTTTGGTAATGCAACTTTTATGATGCATATTGATAAAAAATTTTAAAATATCTTTCTTGTCTCAAAACCATAAAGATAAAAAATACCTGATTTCATTGATAATGGTTTCATTTTCGGATGAAGGTGATCATATTCGCGTGAGATCATTACAGTCGCTACCTTTATTATGATGAAACGTATTGCTTGTGAACTACAAAAATGACTTCGTGGGCCATATGTCAGAGAATTCCTACCCCACAGTATTTAAGGAGAATTAATGTCAAAGAATTTGAAATTCTGCCCCTTGGGGTTCACCTTTTGGTGATTTTTGTCTTGTCCTTTGCGACTCATGCCATTTATTGGACACCCACAGATGGAAAATGTAATGCGATCTTTTATCCTGGTACTTCGAAAAGTAATTATTATGCTACATGATAGTATTTCAAAAAAATGGGGAAAGGGAAAAATATGGGAATTCCCTCAATGCCAAATTAGAGGTCATTTTTTTCAGTTTCAATTTGAGGCCAAAGGATCGATTGATTACATGGCGTGAATGAACTGATCAGATATCACCTACATAAGAGTAGGCTAATGAGGAAACCACCTCAAACTCCAAACATAGAAAGTTCCCTAAACCGTTCTCTTTATTTACAATATACAAAATAGATTTAAACGATGTACATTTTGGAGAAGTATTTAAAAAAATCCAATGGTGCATAAACGTATATTATTATTTAATTAAATGAAGAAAAATCGTAAATAAAAAGCAGGATGAAAAATCGTAAGCATAGAGGAAATATTGACTTGATCCGGGTGGAGTACGAACCTACGACCTTCTGATGGCATGTCAGGTACTACCCGTATCCCTGAGTCACCAGCTGTCGACCGAGATCTCTTCTATTGATTGCTTTATACCAAAGGGTCAGTCATTGGAAGTTGCCTTAACTACAATTGAAGATGCTGGTCGACAAAACACTTTCTAGATATAACCTGGGCTAGTTGCAATGAGTCCAAGGTTTACAAGTCATTTTCTGTGCATTTTCCAATATTGAAAATTACACACCCTCTATTTGTATAACATGGAACCTATGGTTTTATGTATTGCTTCAACAGTGATTTGAAATGCACAAATTTCAAATATTTCTTATATCCATTAAGTTATTACTATAAGCTTATAGGAGTATTGTCAGTTTATTTTGGATCAATTCATATATAAAGTTTAAGGGACATCAAGTTTTTAAAAAGTAATATTTTTCATTTTATTCTGAAAGTGATCAGTGCAGTTATAAAGACAATTTCATAACTTTTAATTTACCTTTAAAAGTTTTAGATATTTCAGTATTTTTTTTCAACGAAACGCTAAAATTTACTTTTGTCTTATGCTTTCAGTTAAAGAAATATCATTAAAAGAGGAGTAAAAATGGCTACCAGTATAAATTATAACATTTTTTAGTGTAGTGTTATACATCGGTTTAATCAAAAGAACTCCAATAAATTTTCTCAGATTCTAGTTCAGTGACTTACAATGTAAGTTGCTAAAATTAATAATCTGTAGTTCACAGGTTCGAGTCCCAGTTGGGTCAGCATTGAGATTTATCTCCGCAAAATTCCCTGCCTGCCCACGGTCAGTAGGGGACACCGATGGGCTTGGAAAGGCCGCCGTCCTTCGGATGGGACGTTAAGTCGTGGCCCCGTGTGCGGGAGAGCCATACCCTGTGCACGTTTAAGAACACGCTGGATGGCCTTGACGGGAGGCTACCATCTGTCTCCCAACAACTGTTCCAGTGGGTCTCCTCCCCCAACCTTCTCTGAGTCTTCGGGGTCCATGTGACCTGGCCATTTAGCCCATGGTGTGCAAAAAGGTGCCATTCAGAGGTAAAACAATCCAACATTAAAGAACACGCTGGATGGCCTTGACGGGAGGCTACCATCTGTCTCCCAACAACTGTTCCAGTGGGTCTCCTCCCCCAACCTTCTCTGAGTCTTCGGGGTCCATGTGACCTGGCCATTTAGCCCATGGTGTGCAAAAAAGTGCCACTCAGAGGTAAAACAATCCAACATTAAAGAACACGCTGGATGGCCTTGACGGGAGGCTACCATCTGTCTCCCAACAACTGTTCCAGTGGGTCTCCTCCCCCAACCTTCTCTGAGTCTTCGGGGTCCATGTGACCTGGCCATTTAGCCCATGGTGTGCAAAAAAGTGCCATTCAGAGGTAAAACAATCCAACATTAAAGAACATGCTGGATGGCTTTGACGGGAGGCTACCATCTGTCGCCCAACAGCTGTTCCAATGGGTCTCCTCCCCCAACATTCCCTGAGCCTTCGGGGTCCATGTGACCTGACCATTTAGTCCATGATGTGCAAAAAAGTGCCACTCAAAGGTAAAACAATCCAACGTTAAAGAACACGCTGGATGGCCTTGACGGGAGGCTACCATGTGTCTCCCGACAGCTGTTCCAGTGGGTCTCCTCACCCAACCTTCTCTGAGACTTCGGGGTCCATGTGACCTGGCCATTTAGCCCATGTTGTGCAAAACAGTGCCTCTCAGAGGTAAAATAATCCAATGTTAAAGAACACGATGGATGGCCTTGACGGGAGGCTACCATCTGTCTCCCAACAGCTATTCCAGTGGGTCTCCTCCCCCAACCTTCTCTGAGCCTTCGGAGTCCACGTGACCTGGCCATTTAGCCATGGTGTGCAAAAAGTGCCACTCAGAGGTAAAACAATCCAACATTAAAGAACACGCTGGATGGCCTTGACGGGAGGCTACCATCTGTCTCCCAATAGCTGTTCCATTGGGTTTTCTCCCCCAACTTTCTCTTAGCCTACGGGGTCCATATGACCTGGCCATTTAGCCCATTTTGTGCAAAAAGTGCCGCTCAGAGGTAAAACAACCCAACGTTAAAGAACACGCTGGATGGCCTTGACGGGATGTTACCATCTGTCTCCCAACAGCTGTTCCATTGGGTTTCCTCCCCCAACATTCTCTGAGCCTTCGGGGTCCATGTGACCTGGCCATTTAGCCCATGGTGTGCAAAAAAGTGCCATTCAGAGGGAAAACAATCCAGCATTAAAGAACACGCTGGATGGCCTTGACGTGAGGCTACCATCTGTCTCCAAACAGCTGTTCCAGTGGGTCTCCTCCCCCAACATTCTCTGAGCCTTCGGGGTCCAGGTGACCTGGCCATTTACCACATGGTGTGCAAAAAAGTGCCATTCAGATGTAAAACAATCCAACATTGAAGAACACGCTGGATGGCCTTGACGGTAGGCTACCATCTGTCTCCCAACAGCTGTTCCAGTGGATCTCCTCCCCCAACCTTCTCTGAGCCTTCGGGGTCCATGTGATCTGGTCATTTAGCCCATGGTGTGCAAAAAAGTGCCATGCAGAGGTAAACAATCCAGCATTAAAGAACATGCTGGATGGCCTTGACGGAGGCTACCATCTGTCTCCCAACAGCTGTTCCAGTGGGTCTCCTCCCCCAACCTCCTCTGAGCCTTCGGGGTCCATGTGACCTGACCATTTAGCCCATGGTGTGCAAAAAAGTGTCATTCAGAGGTGAAACAATCCAACATTAAAGAACACGCTGGATGGCCTTGACGGACGCTACCATCTGTCTCCCAACAGCTGATCCAGTGGGTCTCCTCCCCCAACCTTCTCTGAGCCTTCGGGGTCCATGTGACCTGGCCATTTAGCCCATGGTGTGCAAAAAAGTGCCATTCAGAGGTAAAACAACCCAACCCTACCTATCCAGGTTCAGATATAGGGCTCAGTCTGCTCAGTCCATTTTAACTTTCAATGTTCGATGGAATATTTCAGCAATTGGGAAACCTTACTCAAATCTTATTCTCAGAATCCTCTCTCCCCTAAATTTTCGAACCCTCTCCGAAACTGAATTCTCTAATCGAAAAACTTCATCCTGTGTACGTCCCTGGTGTTAAGGACGAGCGGAACAACACTGTCTGTGTCAAATATTTTAGCTTCAATGACTCTGAATATTTAGAGAATATTGTTTTAAATCGATATTTGGATAAATTTTATTGACATCTATGATTTATCTCACGGGGGTAGTTTTCTGTAAAATTCACATTTTTAAAGATATGGAGCTTTAAATCCATTAACATAACACAAAAGTGTTTCAGTACGTCTAATAAATGTTACGTATCCTCCACCAGCCATATCCTGTAAGAGTTCACTTTCGATTGACAGGAGAGAGAGTTATTTCAATGGCACTTAACCATTACTATTTAGAACTAGTTTTAAATCTTTCTACGAACTGAAAGGGACATACTTTTGTTGATACTTAAATAAACAAACTGTAACACTTGGAGGTTGGCGCCCCTTGGCAAATGCCTAATATGCTTTATGGGTGGTAATTTATTGGTGGCGGAAGTTTCAACATTGGTGACCTTGTGTCAATTTCTTAGGTACAGTCGCTCAAAAAAGTATCCGAACACCATGGTTGATTACAGAATTCAGAAAAAATATCTGGCAAGGTTTTTTTTAGAAATTAGTGATCTGGCAACCTTCGTGTCACGTGACACGAAGGTTGCCAGATCACTAATTTCTAAAAAAATCGTGTCACGTGACACGAAGGTTGCCAGATCACTAATTTCTAAAAAATCGTTGCCAGTAATTTTTTCTGAATTCTGTAATCAATCATAGTGTTCGGATACTTCTTTGAGCGACTGTACTTGATCAATTGGTCCCAAATTTCATGTGCTGTTCTCCCTTGTGTGCTGTGTTGTGTGAGCAGATCGGGTTTCTAGCTTTGCTGGGTCTGGATTAATCCCACCGCAAATGTTCTAAATCTTTGGGGGTTCTGATGTCTCCTACGTTGAACGTTTTAAATTGAGTCGTACATTATCGATGGAGGTTACGAAGGCAGTGGTTCGTTATCGATGGGAAAAATTATCAATGGAAGACCTTTCGCGCCAAACATTTGTCGAGATATAACTAGCATTCCAGTGATATGTTAACAAGGCTTAGTGACTGGCAGACCCGGACAGAGAAACAAAAGAACTGTTTCTCGTGAACAGAAAACAGTTCACGAGATAGCAATTGCACGAGTGTAACATATTCCTCTCCACTTTAGTGATATTTAAAATTTCTTTAAAGCGCGTGAAGTGTATAAGCTTATTTATTCTTTTGCCTTATAAGAAATTTAACCCATTCCCAAGATCTAGGCCTGGCGTTTGAACTATTTAGATTATCGGAGTTGTTTTTTGAAGTGCGAAACGGAAATATCTTGCTCAGGAATTTCGATATTTCACCTAGTTATTTCTAATTGAATTTATCTGATATGATGTTGCAATATAACTCCTTTCCTGACTTAAACACGCCAAAACTAAATAATTCCTTAGATATTCTTTACCTTTTGATTTCTTAATCTTCTCTTCCTAGTGCTAAGAATGAAAAACCCAAAAAATTCAAAGCTAAATATTAATTTTTTTCCGTTTCCTGATAAGAAAAGTTTCATATTGATTTAATGGCGATTCCACCAACATATTTCGATTAAATGAGGATTTCAATCTCTTACAGGATAAACGCACCCACGTAATTGTAAAAGAAGAAAAATTAAAGTTTAAGATGAAGAAAGAAACATTTTTCATGCGTTGATACGTTTCTTTTTAAACATTTCTATTACATAAAGGTATAAAATTTAGAGGAAATAAAAAATAAATTAAATTATTATATTAAATTTAGTTTCAAATCTCGTATTCCCCAAGTGAATTTTTACTTCATCCGATGTTTTCCAGCTAAGTGGTTGTTGGTATATAAATTTACTGTCCCCCACCAGTCTATGCGTTCACGAGCTGCCACTCCATATGGGTGTAATTTGTAGTCTGACACTTCTCACGTTACAAGCTTTCATTTGACACCTTAATGGTTCGTTTGACCTTTGTTATCGAAAGATACATAAATTATACCAAAGGTTAACTTTTCTTTCCTTTTCATAAGCTTTAATTTTACATTGATTCGTTACTCTGAATTGAAAGTTGTGACGCAATGGTTTTGATATTTTCCGTTTTTAGGGAGCAAAACTACGGGGATAAAATTTTGATAGTCTCTAGACTCCCAGCGTTATGAGCACATTTGGTGCATAACTCGTTGCGATTGGTCAACGGTTTGAGAATATATGTTGAAACAATCGTTTATGAACACATAAACTGAGAAACCAAGAAATAAATCAGGGAAAAACAAAAAGAAAATAATAATGGTGTATAAAATTTTTACTATAAACTACCACTAATTTTATAAAACAGAAGTTGAAAACAAAAATCTTTCGTTCAAGCACAAATATTCTCCACGCACAGCTGAAATAGTTATATTACGGATATATCTGAATGATACGCCCATAGCCCTATATCTGAACCTGGATAGGTAGGGTTGGGTTGTTTTACCTCTGAATGGCACTTTTTTGCACACCATGGGCTAAATGGCCAGGTCACATGGACCCCGAAGGCTCAGAGAAGGTTGGGGGAGGAGACCCACTGGATCAGCTGATGGTAGCGTCCGTCAAGGCCATCCAGCGTGTTCTTTAATGTTGGATTGTTTCACCTCTGAATGGCACTTTTTTGCACACCATGGGCTAAATGGTCAGGTCACATGGACCCCGAAGGCTCAGAGGAGGTTGGGGGAGGAGACCCACTGGAACAGCTGTTGGGAGACAGATGGTAGCCTCCGTCAAGGCCATCCAGCGTGTTCTTTAATGCTGGATTGTTTACCTCTGCATGGCACTTTTTTGCACACCATGGGCTAAATGACCAGGTCACATGGACCCCGAACGCTCAGAGAAGGTTGGGGGAGGAGACCCACTGGAACAGCTGTCGGGAGACACATGGTAGCCTCAAGTCAAGGCCATCCAGCGTGTTCTTTAAAGTTGTGTTGTTTTACCTCTGAGCGGCACTTTTTTGCACACCATGGGCTAAATGGGCAGGTCACATGGACCCCGAAGGCTCAGAGAAGGTTGGGGGAGGAGATCCACTGGAACAGCTGTTGGGAGACAGATGGTAGCCTACCGTCAAGGCCATCCAGCGTGTTCTTCAATGTTGGATTGTTTTACATCTGAATGGCACTTTTTTGCACACCATGGGGTAAATGGCCAGGTCACCTGGACCCCGAAGGCTCAGAGAATGTTGGGGGAGGAGGCTACCATAAGATAGTGATAATTTGTCTGGTATGTTATGTTAATAATATGTTCTTTCATTATGTTAACTAATTCGTCTTGTATGCCATGAGATCGTGAGATCTCATGGCATACAAGACGAATTAGTTAACATAATGAAAGCTCGTTGAGTCGTGTGTGAGAGTTAGTTAGGCTTGTAGCAATTGGTTTAACATTGCTTCTGGTGTTCAACAAGAGTGCGTTTTGTCTCCTTTTCTCTTTAGTTTGGTTAGTGACTATGTTATGCGAAATTTTCTGCAAGAGGAATATTTTGAACTTAAATGATCTACAGATGTGAAAATTTCTTATTTAGATCCAGCACACGGAAACAAGGCTTAACGTCCCATCCAACGGACGGCGACCTGTTCAAGTCCATCGGTGTCCCCTGCTGACCGTGGGCAGGGCGGGGAGTTTTGCGGAGAAAATTCTCAACCCTGACCCAGCTGGGACTCGAACCTGGGAACTACAGATTAAAAGCCTTGAACGCTACCGACTTAGCCATCTTGCTTCGGTTCTAGAAGGATTATGGTGGTGTGGGGAACACTGTATTGAAATGGAATGTGTCCTGTTTTTTTATGCAGGGTTTTCATGCAGGATATCAAAAGAGATTTCTCTCTTCAAGATGGCCAATGGTATACATCCCCTTAATTCCTTACCCGTCTGAAATGATCTCTGTGACATATGCTTCAGACTCCCCAAAAAATGGCAACTCTTCATAGATTAGTCGCGATTGAACTTACGACCTGATTCTCGACGATCATTCACATAGAAAGAACATGAGACACCATATCATTCCTCTAACATCCAGGAAAGCGACTCCATGAATTTCAACAGTTTTAAAGTCGTGGATAACAGATTTTTCTCTGCTTTTCTTGCATGATTTCTCAGCACTGGAAGAGGATCTATATATTGATCAGAAGTTTTTATGTAAAGCTTTGTTCCCATTGAATCTGTACAAACTGATACATACTGCAGAATATCATTTCAGACGGTTCTTGCAGAGTAAGGAATTAAGAGGGTATATACTTGTATGAAATAATGTCAGTTTAATACGCCATGGTAGAGGGATCTATGAGGATGGCGGGTCGTATGTGTGAAAAATTAATAGGTCCACAATTTCATTTTTCGGTTACTGCTGTATACCTAATTTGATGTCTGGATAAAATTTAATAGTGCAAAATTGAGAGGAATTTAAAATTCTGTTACTTGTTCTGTTTTCATTATTAAATTCGTCAATATTATATGTCTGTAAAGATCGTCACTTGATTTTTTTTGGATGAATCAATTGCAGTGCATACCCTCAGCCATTGTTAATATAATTTGATAGTTTTGTTGTATTACCGAGATAACAATAGAACGAAATACAATTGATACAATTCATTTAGCAAAATTAACGACTCCGATTATCGGACACGCCCAAGAATTGCTGCATTAATTGTTATATTATGAAAGCTTTATAATTCAAATATGAAGGCAAAGTTTTTTCTTGAGTTTTGCCGTAAATAAAAGCTAAATATGCTGAGATGACTTAAACTCATAATGTATTGCAACCCAGTGAGGAGAACCGTTTAATGTAACCAGTATCGGATTACCTTCTGTATGACTAAAGTTTCGTCCATACAGAAGCTTGCTCAAACATGAATGAGTTTTATGATATCATTTGATTTAATTAATTGAGTAATACCTATGCTTAGGTTTGATTCAGCTGTTTTACCTCTGAACGGTGCTTTTTTGTACACCATGGGTAAAATGGTCAGATCTCAAAGACCCCGAAGGCTAAGAGAAGGTTGGGGGAGGGAACCCATTGATACAGCTGCTGGGAGACAGATGGTAGCCTCCCATCAAGCATACCACATGCACAGGGTATGGCACACAGGGTCACGGCTATTAGGTAAAAAAGGATAACAAATTATTATGATTTTAGGAGGGAATGAAAAATCTCTACACAAGAAAGTGAAATTTCATTCTCTCTGGACGGATGAAAGGGCACGTTTCCTTGGTACATTTCTCTTCTAACGGTCCAACTAAAGATGTAACAACTTTTTAAGTACCCTACCCCCTCCTTATTGGCAATTAAAAATATGCGCGTGAAAAACTAGATTCTTTCTTCTATGGAATGAAAAAAAGTATATCGAGATCGTTGATTAGTTGCAGAAACATTGCGTCCATAGAAACACAGATATAAAAACTTATGCGTGTAAACTGAGACTTTCCCTGCATCCAAAGCATAAAGAACCAATGAAATCGATCGATTGGTTACAGAGATATTGAATACACAGACAGATAGCATTACAGTTACTGGCATTCTCAAAGGGGACAACAGCTCCTGTAACGAACTGAAATGGATAACTCTCACGTGGTATACATTTGAATCATTTTATTGCCAGATGCAATAACATTTTAAGTTGCATTATCCGTGAGACAAGATTACATTTATCGCCTTTCTTCACCACTCGTTTTATGGCACTTCACACACTTTTTCTCTTTCGTCGCATTTCTTGGTTCATTTTACTGAAAATTACTTCGGTGATTCCTAAATGAAACTTTAATTCATACTTACTAGAGTACTACAATATTTCTAGTATATTAATCATCATCACCATCAACACCAACATGGTCATCATCAAGCAGCCATGTACTACGGAGGTCCAACCACACTGTGCAATTTAGAGATCCAAATCACTACTGCATAATTCAGATAAATCATGCTTGGATTTATCCATCTAAATATTTTATTTACAAGAATTTAAGTTGGATTTTTTAATTAACATCAGCGAAATATCAAATTGGAGCAGGATGCGAAGTCGTAACTTTCAAAGTTGGACGAAGTTATTAAACTCCACAGTGAGCCACTCACTAACGATGAACTTCAGGATTTAGAATTCAACGCTGCTTTTGGAGAACAACAAGAATCTGAACCAGAAATAGTTTTGGCGCTTAAATATTTAGATGAAGCCCTTTCACTGCACAAATAACGCATCGATTTGTTGAAGGATGATATTTCATGATATTGATATTTCGTTACAGGATGCCATAAGACGATGTTGTGACCACTTAATGAATTGCTACAAATAAACATTACACACAAAACACAGACAAGTAATGCAAACCAGCTAGTTTCGCTCCATATTAAGAAATAAACTGTAAAATTAATTAATCGATCACACATTTATATACATAATTATGCATATAGGTAATTTTGAAATAAATATCGAGAATTATAATTATTTTTGTGAAAATAAAACATCCATTACGAAACTAAGAAAAAGAAAAATGATAAATAAGATAGGCGAAAATAGCAACAAATAACAAATCCCCTAGTTTTACGCGGAAATTTGTTTAACGACATTTAGATCTAGATTAACGATTCTAGATGGACGGGTTAAGGTGAGAAAATTGAAAATTACTCTAACCGGAACTCATCTCCCGCATTAAATGAGAGTTACCTGTATACCTGTTCCGTTTCTGAATTATTCATTAATTGGTATTTTCAGAGTTAAACAACCACAAAATATATATATTAATTTAATAGAATTGTTTGCCTTTCGTTCAATCACCTAGCGGCCTCGTCAGATTCTGAAGACTATATGTATATTACGGATGTATCTTAATGATACATTCAAGTTTTAAGAAAAAAGAATTTTCATCAAAGATATTTTCACGCTTTCAGTACCGAATGTTGGATTTTCATCACTACAGCTACTGATAGTATCCTCCCTATGTGATTCTGGTGTTACTATAGGTTCGGATCACAAATTGGCCTGCATCGCAAAATTTATCCTCTAATGCATCTGGTCTCTAAATATTGCCTATGCATATACTGGAAGGATAATTGTGTACCAATCCCCAGTGATGATGCATAAAAACGTCCGGGTCTAGAACATAATGTCCGACACCCATTGCCCTTGGAGCATGCCGTTAGTACCTTTCAAAAGTGATTTTCCAAAAAAGATATTCTCTTTTCGGAGGAAACAGAAATTGAACGCTGTCAGACCGCTCTACCCTACTGATCTGGTCATCTATGGCCACATTTTTTCTTTTTTCCTGCCCTGTTGAGGAATGGTCACAGGGTCTTGGTGATGACAATTTACGTCTATGACATTGGACTGGTTTACGGCTTTGAGCTTGATCATGGATTCTGGACTTGCTACAGAGGTGGACATCTGTTGAGTGAGAATTTGCCGCTGTGTTTTCTGTTTCCTTGTGGGTTGCCAGCCCTAAGTGAACAGAGGCACGGGATACCTTATATCAGCTGGTGGATAAATCTGATCATAGCCATCACAGCTACCTGAACCCTCACTTAGCTAGTTGGGTATCGCTAATCCTAAATTGGAGTAATGTATCTCAGGCCGGTCTTAAGGCTCTTGAAAAGGTTCAGTTAAAAACGCTGGTGCTTGAAGTTCCTACCAACATGGATCACTTCAACCTGTAGCAGTGGAGGAACAGGTCTTTACCCCATGCCTGCTATCACGGGGCTGTTTGATATTGTTGGCCCTGAGTTTCTCAATTAACCTAGTTTCTTAAAAAAATCATACTAGTCATTTTCTCTTTGCAGGTATATGAAACGTGAGGACAATACGTTGAGTTTATTCTCTTGATGTCCTCACGCAGGAATTCCAGCGTTATAAACTATATATTCTAGACTTGCAAGAAACCAGATGGACAGGTTAAGGTGATAAAATTAAAAATAACTCTAAATTTCTCTTTCAGTGAAGAGATCTCGTGCTCTAATAGAGCCAGAGATCTCAGACAAATGTTTTCCGATTATATTCTGGAAGAATTACACGCTGAATGGTTCTCGGCCCGTTACTTCTGTAACACAAGTTCATAGGGTGAGCAAGTCTGTTGAGCGGCTACCATTTACCCCTGAGTTCATAAGTACATCACAGGTGATACTTGCAGTTTTAATTCAGCAGTAGTGATGCCTCGTAACTGTGTTAAGAGTGCAGATATATTTTGTTTCATTTGCGGAGAAGTGACGTTTGCAAGGCAGAAAAACGCCATCACTCCAATAGTGAAAGCCGTGTATGAGTTTTATTTTGGATGCAGGGTCACGGACCAGGACAAGACCTGGGTCCCACACATATGCTGCAGTATGTGTGAAAGAAATGTTTCGAAGTGGCTGATAGGGTAAAAAGTGGCGATGCCGTTTGCTATTCCTATGGTTTGGAGAGAGCCAAGCAATCACGCAAATCACTGCTACTTCTGCATGGTTCCACCTGTTTCTGGAGGCATCACAAGGAAAAAGAAGTGGACAATAGCGTACCCAAAAATACAATCTGCTCTCCGACCAGTTCTGCACAGCAAAAGGCCTTCCCGTTCCCGAACCTCCAAAAGAATTTTCCATCGATTCAGATGATGAGGAGGGAGACGAACCAACATCCGGTTTTCCGCAGCCTTCGGTGTCTAATGATGATCAATACGTCTGCCATGGTGCACCATCTGCACCACACTTTCTCACCGAAGAAGAAATGAACAATCTTGTTCGCGATCTGGAGCTGTCCAAGACTAAAGTAGAGTTACTTAGATCAAGACTTAAACAATGGAATCGTCTCAAGGAAAATGTCCGAGTGACTTCGTTTCGAACTCGTCATGTGCAGTTTGCACCTTACTTCAGAAAAGAAGATTACCTTGTGTTCTGCTCCAATGTAGATGGGCTGATGAATGCACTCGGAATCAAACTTGACCCTCAAGAATGGCAACTATTCATAGACTCCTCGAAATCGGCTTCCATCCATTCCAGTCGGACATGCTGTCTACATGAAAGAATCCTACGACAACCTTAAAATAGCTGTGAACTGGCTTCAATAGAGCAAGTATGGCTGGCATTTCTGTTGTGACTTGAAAGTAATGGCTCTGTTGATGGGTCTGCAGCTGGGATATACGAAGTACTGCTGTTTCGTATGTGAATGGGACAGTCCAGTGAAGATTGTGCACTATGTGAAGAGAAACTGGCCTCAGAGGAAATAGCTGAAGGTCAGAGAGAAGAATGTGGAACACCCAGCACTGGTAGAAATGCACAAAACTCTGCTACCGTCCCTGCACATGAAACTCGGTGTGATGAAAAACTTCGTGAAAGCTATGTATCGGACTGCATCAGCTTTCAAGTACTTGGCTGGCAAATTCCCCCAACTCAGCGAAGTGAAAATTAAAGAGGGAGGTTTTGTTGGTTACCATATCCACTAGCTGTTCCTCAGGTTCCTTGGGAATGCGAGGGCAGACAACTACAAGAAACTGGTTAAGGACATGTTGTCTCTGTATCACAAACTTAGCTGCAATATGTCCTTAATGATCCACTTTCTCCATTCCCACTTAGATTTCTTCCCTATCAACTGCAGCATGGTTAGTGATGAGCAAGGTGAACGTTTTCACCAGGACATTGCAACGTTGGTGAGAAGATACCAGAGAAACTGGTCATCAATGTTGGCTGACTACTGTTGGACGCTCGCCAGAGATGGTCCTGAGCAGCTATACAAGCGATGGGCAAAGCGACGTCGGAAGTAGAAGCGGAGTTTTACCGATACATGTCATATGTACGTATTACTCTATTATATAAGAAACTGTTGCTGATTTCAAAGAAATCGTAGCCAATTTTGCATTTTCATTGTCATATTCGTGTTCAGCACCTTGAAATCTTTAAGAAATGGCTACCTTTATTTCAGAGGCATGATGTTTATGAAAATTTCTTGTCCGGTGTTATTATGATTATATTATTCAATTACCTTCAGATTTGGCTACCTAGAGTTATGAGTCATATGCATTTTGTATCGTATTATAATCTCTTCTTAAAAATATTTCTTTTAAAAACTATTATTCACAATATTCATACTATTTGAGAGGTGTGACAATTTTTTAACCTTTTTTTCCCTAATTTAATGTACTTGTCTTTCACTATGCTTCAAGATTTAATCTTTTTTGTTAAACTATTCTATGATAAGCTGAATTTTATTGACATTCTTCGTATTTTGTATTCAATCTTAACTTACTAGTGTTTATACGAAAAAAAATTATGATATATTAATATATTCTTCTGCAAAAAAAAATATGTCGCTCACATCTTTGGTACCGATGTCAAGGATAGTTTTCGTGTAAGTGAAAACTGAAATACCTTTAACAAACATAAGTAACGATTTTGATTTGAATCTAACACTACAGAAACAAACTAATGCTAAAAATCACATTATTCGCAAAATAAAGTCGAACCATGAACTCTTGTGTCCTCATAACATAACTCATGACCCTGACTGCTGCGGCTGTGATGTTATTGAGCGTGTTGACAGCCATAAATATCTTGTACTTTCCATGGATACAACCCTCTGATGGAATACACATATTCAAAGGTTAGAGGGAAATTCCGTGTAGGTGCATCTGAACTTTACAAACTACAATTTGCTACAAGCACACATATATGTATTTTGGTTTACAAAGCTATCTGTGAATCTATATTGACTTATAGTTTGACAATATACGGCTCAACTAACCTCACAAATATGAAGAAAATAGAAACTATTCAATCATCCATTGCTAAAAATATAATACCATGCAACTTAAGTAATTCATTTTATCATAGCGAAGAAAGACTAAATTTTCTAGGCATACTTTCTTTTCACAACCCATACAAATACAGAACTTTAAATTTTTTTTGACAATCAATTTAAATAGAAAATCTCTCATGGGAAAAACACAAAGTTACAATCCAATAATTATTTCCAACTTTCAAAAAATATTAAAAAATTACGGGAAATGTAAGAGGGCATATACAGTACCTTAGGTATTCAATCAATTATCAAGGGAAATTAGTTTATTAAACATGTTTAAAGAAATTAAAAATAAGACTAAAAAATTTCTTCTAGGCACTAAAATCCATATGAAAATTTGAACCACAACACTGGAGCTTCCACTGAAGTTTCAATTAATTCGATGACATTGTTTTAAACTATAACTTTTGTATTTTTTCTTCTCTCCTGCAGATAAGCGGATGCTCTGCGGTTCGTTAGTTTAAACTCTTGTATAACTAACACGAGTATGAACAAAGATTATTGTTATTCTTTTACACAGCATGAAATTTAAGAGTTCATAGAACTTCACTATATTGCCAAGGTAAAGTAAATACATACGGCACCGTTGTAGGTGAAAGTAAATACATACGGCACCGTTGGAGATGTTATAGTGTCCAAAGGACTCCATTCTTTGGACACACTTTGATGTCTCTAACGGATGCCGTGTGTATTAACTTTTAGATAATATAAGTATAATTATAATGAATATATTATTCAGTTATCTACAGATAAGCTTCATCGTTTGTGGGTCATATGCATTTTGTACTGTATTATAAGATCTTATTTATTAGAAATAATTATTATAAATAAAAGAAAATATATTCATAATATTCACTCTAATTCATATTGTGCCTAATTTTTAGTATTTTTTTCCTAATTCAAAGTAATTTTCTTTCACTATGCGTTAAATTTTCATTTTTGCTTTTAAACGGTGCTATGTTATATTAAACGTTATTCAAATAATCTTCGCATTTTGATATTAAATTACAACTACCAGAACTTAGATAAAATATGTTATTATATATTAATTTATTCTACTGCACTTAAAACTTTGGAATAGCAGGAAACCTAATGTTGAAGGGTTTTTAACCTTCCATCAAATTTTATCACATCACATTTAAAACACACGAAAAGAAACTTCATTTTCATGTCAAAAATAATTTGTGCGTGAGTGGAAATTGAAATACTATATAGCCATATAGTTAACGATATTGTTTCGAATCTAACGTTACAGAAACCATAGTATTCTAAACATCAGATTATTTACAAAATGAAGTTCCACACAGCATGATTGTGAGCATTTCCTAAAAGTTCACAATATTGCTTGCAGATAAAAGTAAGTACGTGCTTCAGCCATTGCAGCTATTAAAGTGTCCAAAAGACTCCATCCTTTGGATACTTTAATTTATTTTTAGACTTTTCTATATCCAAAAAGTTTTAGTTTCTCCTTGTTAAAGTGTCCAAGGGACTCCATTCTTTGGACTTTAATATATCCAACGGATCCTTATTGTTTACGTTTACCTACAATAATATACTGAACATTTACGATCACACTATTCGTCACATCTACATATATTAATATTATTACCTATTTCAGCAGGAGTCCCTGAGGATTCACTCCTCGTGCCAGCCCTGTTCAATATCTACATTTCTGATTTACCAATAATGGATCGAATCAAAACTGCTACATATGCAGATGACACAGCGTTCCTCTCTTCCTCCTTATCACCGCAAATCACTTGAAACAGAATGCAAAATATGTTGCAACTTTTTGAGTATTGGTGAATGAAATCTTTCAACAAGATCAATACCGACAAGTGCACAGCTCTGCACTGAATGAAAGATTGCAAAAGATGGCATCAAATCTTATAATGTTTGGTAAGCAGATAGTGTGGAAAGACGCGGGCAGGTATCTTGGTGTCACGATCAACCAAAAACTCACATGGGATGAACACATTTTTTCTGTTGCACATAAGGCCCGTGAATACAGTTTAAGTTGTATTCGCCTATCTCCAGAAGGTCTAATCTATCAATTGATAACAAGTTGACAATCTATCAATTGATAACAGTTGAGAATCTATCAATTGATAACAAGTTGACAATCTATCAATTGATAACAGTTGAGAATCTATCAATTGATAACAGTTGACAATCTATCATATGATTCTAAAACCTATAATTCTCTATGCTGCTCCAGTTTGGGGTCATTGCTCACAAACCAATATCAAGCAGCTTCAGACTTTCCAAAATCAAATTTTGAGATCAGCTGTGGCCGCACCATGGTTTGTAAGAAACTCGATCATTCACCGAGATCTTAATGTGCGACCAATACATGAACACACAAAGGCCAAGAAATCAAGTTCTTTCAAAATGCAGAAAATCACCGAAATCATCATACCTCTGCCATCAATTATGATGATTCTGTTCAGCAAAAGTATAATAGATGCAAGACTGTTTAAACTAGTTTATTAATTTATCTGATTGTCACTGTAAAAGTGTTTGCTCCACTTTGGTTTATTTTAAATATTTTGTTAATGCCTTAGGTAATTTATCAAATGAAGTAGGTAAGGGCACCAGCCCGGTGGAATGGCATGTCAAAAATGATCTCTGATCTCTGAAATTTATACTTCCCAATATATTCATTATTTAAGTGTTTCCATGCACAGTATTAGGAAACCAAAGTAATAGAAAAGCAGCTGGCATACTCCCATCGCGAGCCATTCTCTTTAATTGCTATATATTATGTGATAATTTCTACGTCAAATGCCTGACAATCATACTTGTCAAGAAGAAAGGTATATATTACGGAAATAGGGACCTCGTTGAAAGAGCAGGTTGAGAAATAATTTCCCAGTGGGTGGGAAAGGAATAGACGAGAACACTATACATTTATATATTTTCAGAAACGGTTATCGTGAAATATCAGATATACACTCTTCTGTCGTACCTCGAATAAATGACCTGATACGAGACGGGTAGGACGACAACGGGCAAATGAAAATCCAAATGCAAAGTGTGTATGTGGAGGAACATTTTGTTTCCACGCAGCTGCTTAGCTGCAACAGGTACCTACTATTTTAAACCTAATTGCTAATTATCCTAACCAGGCTTGGACTGACAAAGAGCGTTGAGCGCTGTAGCGTCATATACCCTTAGTATTTAGGGCCCTGTGACCTCATAGGAGCAAGATTTTTTAATAATAATGATAAATATTTCTTATTTTATAGAAATTCGACAGAATTGGGAAAACTCATTTTAAGCTTCACGTAGGATGAAAGGAATAAGTATTTAAATCACGAAAAAGAATCCCCTGTTACATTTGTCAGACTTTGTCACTGTGTGTTATTAATAAATTAAAAAAATTATTAAATTATCGCGAGTAAACTATATATGTATTAATTTTTATAGACTGTTAAAATTTAACTATTCTTCAAATTCTTATGTAGAACAATATTAATTTCGGTTATTTTCTATAAATGTTATTATTATTACAATGCATTTTGTCTTCTAGTAGCTAATAATATCAAAAACAAGATACCACCATTATTTAAATAAACAACAATTATATTTAATATTTTGAATTCTATGGTTTGTTGCACTTCCCCTAACATACATTCCGAAAAGGTTTCCATGCATTGCATTACGAAACCAAAATAATTAAAAAAATGAAAGATGTGATGCATCTATAACGAGTCAATCTCTTTATTTGATATAAATTATGTGATATTTACTAAGTGAAATAGCTGACAATCCCAGTTGTAAAGGAGAATAATTAGATAGACAATAGGTAAATAAGGACATGGTGGGAAAATCAGGCAGAGAAAAAAAATATGTGTGATTGAGTTGGAGTAGGGGGAAAATTGTGGAAATATATTTTTTTTATTTTGGTTGGGATATTTCCTAAAAAATTACTGAGAATAATCACAACATATATGGCAGAACAAACGACCATGGCATACCAGGGACTCGAACCCCGGTAGTTGCAAGGTCACCACGTTTATCAAATTAGTACTGAAAGTCTCTTTAGCCGGATAATAGGATGACGGTTAAAGAACTACTGATCTTTTATATTTCTGAAGTTTAATTCCGATTTCGTAATCAATTTCACACAATAGACTTGATGTGAATACATGAATTTACGTAATATAATATATGTATATATTTATATACAACAGTTTCAGAGACATGGGGGGCGGGGGGGGCTCAGTCGGTAGCGCGCCAGGCTCGTAATCTCTAGTTCCCAGGTTCGAGTCCCAGCTGGGTCAGCGTTGAGATTTATCTCCGCAAAATTCCCCGCCCTGCCCACTGTCAGTAGGGGACACCGATGGGCTTAGAAAGGCCGCCGTCCGTTGGATGGGACGTTAAGCCGTGGCGCCGTGTGCGGGAGAGCCATACCCTGTGCACGTTAAAGAACACGCTGGATGGCCTTGACGGGAGGCTACCATCTGTCTCCCAACAGCTGTTCCAGTGGGTCCCCTCCCCCAACCTTCTTTGAGCCTTCGGGGTCCATGTGACCTTGCCATTTAGCCCATGGTGTGCAAAAAAGTGCCGCTCAGAGGTAAAACAACCCAACCCAAAGACATGAAGACAAAATACGTTTACGAAGATCATCATACTGTAATTGAATAGTAATGTATTGAACATAATATGCTGAATTTTGTGAAAAGCAATTTTTGCACTATCTTTTCAAATATTAACGGTAGAGCAAAGCAAGTGTAGATTTATATTCAGCACCACTCCAAGAAACACGAAAACGAGAGCATAAACAATTTCTTGTTACATATTGTTATTAAATGTGCTGGGAGAAGAACATCCATTATGCCATTTAGCAAATGCTCCTGCAGTCATTACGTAATGTCTTATCAGATTAAAACTTAATTTCTGCTTTAAAAATAATTTATTTAATTGATTCAAAATCATTCAATAATATCAGTGAATAACTTTTGGGATACTTGTTTTGAGGGTAACAATGTGAAATAAATGCATTGTGTGAAAATCTTAACTATTGGGATCTTATAAGCAAGTTAAGCAGATGTTAAAAATAAAAGAAATCAATATTTTAGAACCTCGAGATTACTCCTTTGGAAAAAAAAAGACTATATTAATTTTTAAATTACTAAATATGTTTTCTGTTATTTTCGGTATACAGTGGGTTTCTATAAACTAAGGAACAAACAGAAAACTCGCTGAATCTGCTCCATGTGAATCAGAAGATGTGTATATAAATATTGTGCCTAAGAATAGCAATTGAAAAATAATTAAAAAAATAATAAGTCCCTACAACGGAGAGTGAAAACATTATGACCACCTGCCTAATATGATGTTGGTCCTCCACGTGCCGCCAAAACAGCTCTTACCCGGCGAGGCATGGACGCTAAAAGATTTTTAAAGGTGTCTTGTGGTATCTGGTACCAACACGATACTAGCAGATTCTTTAACTCTTGTAAGTTACGTGGTGAGCCGCCGCAGATCGGATATGCTGTTCCAACACCAACCACAGATGTTCGATTGGATTGAAGTGTATATAAACATAATAATAATATTGATAATATAATAACATAATAATTAATAATTAAATATAATAATAAAATTGAATATATATATATAAACATACGCTTGGTAAGCGATGGCTAAAGATGACTCACTTGGTAAGCGATGGCTAAAAATGACTCACTTGGTAAGCAATCAATACAGATGACTCACTTGGTGAGTGAAGATAAAGATAACTCACCGGGTAAGTGATGGATAAAAATGACTCACTTGGTGAGTGAATGATAAATATAACTCACTTCATAAGTGATGAATAATGATGATTCGCTTGGTAAGCGATGGCTAAAGATGACTCACTTGGTGAGTGAAGGATAAAGATCTCGCCTGATATGCAATGGCTAAAAATGATTCGTTTGGTAAGCGATGGCTAAAATGATTCATTTATTGAGTGAAGGATAAAGATAACTCACCTGGTAATTGGTAGATAAAGATAACTCATCTGGAAAATGATGGATAAAGATGATTCGCTTGGTAAGCGATGGAAAGGTGACTCACCTGGTGAGAGTTTTTTTTTTTTTTTTTTTTGTGTAGCATATCCCATATATTCTCAATGGCGTTCAGATCCGGGATTTGTGGTGGCCAGGGAAAATGGTGGAAGTCGCTGTCATGCTCGCTGAACCACTGCTGAACTTTCTTTCGCGATGGACAGTAGCATTGTCTTCATGAAATGCCGCCACCTGCTGGATAAAAAAAAAACAACAACATTGCAGGATGGATTTGATCGGCAACAATGTTCAGATGATCCTTGGAGGACACCCGATCTTCCATCGATATAAGGGGACCAGTCCCGAACCAACAGAACGTGCCCCACACCATGACACCGCCTCCACAACCTTGAGTTGTGTTTATAAGGCAAGTTGAGTCCATTGCTTCATGGGGCTCTAGCCAAATTCTCTGCCTACCGTCGGTACCGAACAAGGTGT
Organism: Ryuthela nishihirai; assembly: GCA_038380435.1. Lineage (NCBI taxonomy): Eukaryota > Metazoa > Arthropoda > Arachnida > Araneae > Heptathelidae > Ryuthela > Ryuthela nishihirai. The sequence goes on from JAWZYU010000064.1 coordinate 1,542,033, forward strand.
ACCGTGAATCGTCGATTTCTTGATTTTTTTTCGTCTTCCAGTGTCCAGTCACTCTGTTCCTGACACCATTGTATTCCCTGCGCACAGGTCGATGATATATGGGTCGGGAACAGCCTTTATTGAATGCTCTGTCAATTCCTGCACACAGAAAGTCATGTTTTTCCGTACAAGCTTTCTCAGACGACAGCGATGTCGTTCCTGACAGATGTCGTCGCGCCATACTTGCGTCTCTTAGACAAGCAATGTGGGTTATTTTTCCATTGATTAAAAACCCGAGATATCTCACCTTTTGAGAAATCAGTGAGTTCTATTGTTTTAAAAATCGTCGCTCCAGCCAGAGGGACATCCACAATAAGCCCTCTATCGAACCCTGAAAGATCCTTTCTTTTTCCCATTGCGATCAACATTACTGTCGATTACTTAATAGATCACGTGATGATGCACGTGACCAGGTATTTTGCACGTACGCTGCGCAAGAGACGTTTACGTACATCTGCATAAGATTTCTAATTCAGTGGCAGTGAGTGTATATTACAATATATTTTTACTAAGTAATGTATATTGATATATATGTTACCGGCAATGTATGAAAAGCCGGCATTCTATAGAATACCCGGCGTTTTTAGGCAATGCATGAAATATGAGAATTATTACATACTTTTCCTAGGCATTGTATAGAATACCTAGGCATTATATAGAATGACAAATACTATTTCGGCAAAGTATGAAAAAGGCTTTTATTGAAAAGATGCATTTGAAAATGTAAGAAGTACAAAATATAAGATACGGGATTTTTCTATAAAAAGAGAAAAATACCATTGCTGAACTACCGCCAGAAATATTAACATCATAACCTGTAATGAATCTGTCGTCCGCATTATAAAAAACGCCCCAAATGAGGTAAAGCGAAGTGAGAAAATCAGTAAAGTGTTGAATATTCGAAGTTTGCAGTTCGAGTTAGGATACTCGTATTTCACTTTACTACTTGTCAAATCTATTTCAGTGGAGTTCCGAGATGCTTGTGATATGTCGTTTTTTGATGACTTTTTTTAATCTGTTTTTTGACCTTAACTCTCTTTCTATGGAAGCTAGGGTTCTCAAACTTTGGGATCCCTATTGAGGCAACCCTCTTTTACACTCTTGCAACGCCAGGGGGCGCTTTTCCGAATGGAAGGGTGTCTTTTTGGTGTGCAAAGGGACCAACTACGGCGCTCTTTTTTTACCGAACCTAGGGACTGGCGGATCTGGCAATCAGGGTTAGCCTATAGGGGACCCAGGGGAACATTTACTGGTCAATTCGAATTGGACTGAGTGCTCTGGCTCTCTGTTTGAGGCGAGCGTCGAGAATCACGTGAATCGCATTGCGACATTAAACATCACTGCCAGGAGTATTTTATACTTTGCCGATTTGCCTTTTGGCATTATATAGAATGCCTAGGAAATGTGTGAAATATGAAACGTTTCATACATTACCGGCTAGTTTTAGGCATTATATACAATGCCTAACCTTCGTGTCACGTGACGTGACGTGTCACGTGACACGAAGGTTGCCAGATCATTAATTTCTAAAAAATCGTTGCCAGATATTTTTTCTGAATTCTGTAATCAACCATGGCGTTCGGATACTTTTTTGAGCGACTGTACCCGAAGGTTGCAAGATCACTAATTTCTAAAAAAAGTTGCCAGGTTTTTTTCTGAAATCTACCATAGTGTTCGGATATTTCTTTTTGAGCAACTGTACATGTACACTAAGCCTTTCCATCATTAAGTGCAGTCCTATATATAGTAGAACAATTATTTAAACTGTCATTTTAGCTGTTAAATATTACAATCTGCGCAACTGTGAAAATAGTGAACGAATTTTGTTGAAAATCGACACTAAAATAGATTTGATTGCGATGATTTTAATGTAAAGCTTGTTCAAGAAGTTCTAAGTTATGTATCTGAGTTATTACTGAGATAACATGAAACTGTACCAAATAAAGCATTGTGCTCTGGACATGCTATATTTGGAGTGCTATGGAATTTGTGTTATACGTGTTAGGAGATCATGGCTTGGACCTCCTCGAAGAAGAAGGGTTCCTAGATGATAGTAGAATTGAAAGCACACCACACAGTAACAGGTGGAGAATGCTGTGAAATTTGTCAACCTCAGAGTATGTGATGATTCCCTTACCCAACAATTCTGAGTGTTGACATTACAATTTAGCCGGAAGTGCAGCTCCTTACTCCGTAAAATGTTCCATGGCCAATTGTTGTCCGGCTCCATCCTATCCAGCCCTAAGCTTCGAAAATATCAATTTGTACCGGAAGTAGCGCAATACACTTCGTAGGATCTTGGAGACAGTCAATCATGCAAGATTAAGGAGTGTTACTTCGGCCCTGGCTCTAAGAGAAGACTACTGCATTAGCCATTTACAATGTGTTCAAAACCCGGTAGACTTCCTCTGCAATGGCATAACGATTAATAACCGTTTCTTCAAAATTCTGAGCCCTGTTTTGTACTCATTCTCCTCAAAGGCGTCTCCATCTCATCAGTAAGCGATATTCGGCTACAGCATTCGTGTCTTTGTTATTATTTTGGAAAGAGAGCTTAACAAATAATGCACGATCCTTTAGTTTCGGTGTCGTGGCTCTTCCTGTCCCCTCTTCTGGAAAGTTTGGAAAAGTGAAAATGATCGGTCTATTACAAAAGGGTCATGTCTCATGATGGCTTTCTGTTTTCATTCTGTACTTGATATATTCTCTTACTAACAAGTGATTGGTAAATAATGTGCATGGTTTTTCTGTACAGCGCCACGTTCAACCCGCTGGCAGTTTTTATAAGAATTTCATTTTTTACCTGCCATTCTATTCTGCATGACCTGATTATTATCCCCTTCAAATTTCAGCTTTGTGCAACTAACCGTTTTTATCCGCAGATCTACAAAGTAACGTAGTTTAATTTAACCACTCATCATCAGTTTGAAACATTTCACTGCAGACTTCCTCCTCCTTTTGGGGGCGGGGGTGGCTCAGTCGGTAGCGCGAAAGGCTTGTAATCTGAAGTTCCCAGGTTCGAGTCCCAGCTGAGTCAGCGTTGGGATTTATCTGAGCAAAATACCCCACCCTGCCCACGGTCAGTAGGGGACACCGATGGGCTTGGAAAGGCCGCCGTCCGTCGAATGGGATTTTAAGCCGTGTCCCCGTGTACGGGAGAGCCATACCCTGTGCATATTAAAGAACACACTGGATGGCCTTGATGGGAGACTACCATCTATTTCCCAACAGCATTCCAATTGGTCCCCTCCCCGAGCCTTCTCTGAGCCTTCGGGGTCCTTGTGACCTGGCCATTTAGCCCATGGTGTGCAAAAAACTGCCGCTCAGAGGTAAACAACCTAACCTCCTCCTTTAATAAATTTCAAGGTTAAATCCTAACCACGATTGAGATAATAAATAATCATTTATTTCTTGAAACAATACCTAAAATGTTATTTAGTTTCATAAAGAAATAGAAGTACAAACGTATATTCTGACCACGGATGAGTGTAACAATCTGCAAATACACATGGAAAACCCATTCATACATAGTTAAAATATTCTGAAAAAAATTCATCGCCAACCAGGCGGGAATCGAACCCCCATCTCTACAGATTCGTGGCAGAGCGCACTACCATTGCACCACGACTCGGACAATGAAATCGGTGCAATGCGGGTTCGATTCCCGCCGTGTCGGCGATTAACTTTTTTTTTTAAGAATATTTTAACTAATGTTGGAAGTCTATTTCTACAGGTAATCTTTGTATTTACTACGGATCGATTTTACAGCATCATACATAGATTCAGTTGTGGCCCGTAGGCATCGAAAGAAACGAAAGCAATCCGTATCGCAAAACCAATTTGAAAGATTGGAGGAATGTTTTTTGGTATTGCTCCTGAGCATTGGGGTTCGGTAGCTTTACCTCTGAGAGGTTCAGTCAGTCAAAAAAATATCCGAATATATCTGACAACGACGTTTTTGGAAATTAGTGATCTGGCAACCGCCGTGTACATACAGTCGTTCAAATAAATATCCCAACACTATGGTTGATTACAGATATCAGAAAAATATCTTGCAACGATTTTTTTTTTACAAATTAGTGATCTGGCAACCTTCGTGTACAAACAGTCGCTCAAATAAATATCCGAACACTATGGTTGATTACAGAATTTAGAAATAAATATCTGGCAACTATTTTTTTAGAAATGATTGATCTGGTAACCTTCCTGTACATTCACTCAAATAAATTTCAGAACAATATGGTTGATTACAGAATTCAGAAAAAAATCTGGCAACGATTTTTTTAGAGAGTAGTATCTGGCAACCTTCGTGGTACGTACACGAAGATTGCCAGATCACTAATTTCTAAAAACATCGTTGCCAGATTCATTTATACTAAATTCTGTAATCAACCATATTGTTCGGATATTTTTTGAGCGATTGTACGTGTTTGCAAAAAATAAGTTAAATAATCAGATCACAAAGACTCCGATGTCTCAGAGGAGGTTCGGGGATCGAACCCACTGGACAACTGTTAGGAGACAGATGGTAATCCCACCAAGACCATCCAGTATGTTCTTTAACGTGCATAAGGTATGGATCTCTCATGCATGCGGAGCCACGACTTAACGTCGCATCCGAAGGACGGCGGCGTTACTAATCCCATCGGTATCCCCTACTGACCGAGAGCAGGGTGAGTACTTTGCGAAGTTCAATCTCAACGCTGGCCCAGGTTGGACTTGAACATGTGCACTGCAGGTATTCCGAGTCTGGTGCGCGATCAACTGCCTCTTCCCCAACCCAGAGCAATAATCTGTTGTTCTAAGGTTGAAGTCCCAACAGTGCTAGCGTGGATATTTTCTCTTTTAACTACCACTCTGAATTTGGTAAGAAAACAAACACCGATGGGCTTGGTAAGATTTATTCATATATTACTAGAAACCAATCGTTGTCATGTCATTTACCAGACTAGTTGTATCTGAACTTGGATTATTTTACTATGATGTCGCTGTGCAGCTCAGCTTCCCACTTTAGAAAAGCACTGAAACTAAATAACCCAATCAGAGAAAACTTGTCTGAAAAATGAAAATTCATGAACAAGTCACTTCCAGTCCATACTCATAAAAACACGGAGAGTGAATAATGGAATCAATAGCACTTATTAATTATTTTCTGGTGCAAAGTATTGTAAATAATAAATGCTCTTGTAAATCACTACCAATCTAAATTTACAGAATACCATTAGCTAATTTCCAACTGTATCACTATGAAGTCCTGTTCGAACCATATTCATGGGCTACGCCAAATCACTTCCCAGAAACAAGCATTTCCATAGACTTCAAGGTCGGCAGCGACTCCGTTAACAAATATTTTAATTCACTACAAGTTTTTGTCTTCTGATATAATAAAATAAATAAATTACAAATACCCCCTCAAGCAGTTGCTAGCCACAGAGGTCTGATAGGAGCCTGTCAGTTTATACGCCAGAGTAGAATGTTTGAGAGAATGGCGGGGCCTCAGCAGAAAAAACACCAATATCCATACCTTAACCCGGGGTTCGAACCCAGGTACCTTAGATCAGTAGCCAAGCGCGCACAGCACTCGGTCATGGGACAACTTACCTACTGATATACACCTATTAATTACAGTTCTTAACTAAAGTCATTCAAAATGCGAGTCAACGATTTTAAGAAATTATCAATTTTTGACGTGAATTCCCGTTAGGAGCCCTTGAGGATGAAACACATGCTTTTTGGGGAATCGTAGGTTGACTCTGTGCCCCATGATATGCGTGATATTCTTCTATATGTTAGTGGTTCTTTCTGTCTCCAGTTCCATAAGAAAATTTTTTCTTCTAGTTAGACTTAATTTCATTTTTTTTTTCAAGATTCAATTTTATTTCGTTAAGAAGTTTTATTGTGCCATAGGCTGCGAGATCTGCCTCACTACAGCTAATGATGCATATTGTCGGTTCTTTAAGTATATGGCCTTCTGAATCTGGGATCAGTGCTGTTTTTGTCACTGCTGGGAGCTACTTCACTTTGGAGAAGGCCTTTATTGCAAGATGGGTGTTGTTGGATGGGACTGCATTAAACTCGAGGGTTATCGTCTTCTGACAGAATACCATTTTTCGCTTAAAGTCTGACATGCATTTGGATGGGCGGAAAAGAGAAAGTAAAAAATACGACATGAGTAGAAGCACGCGTCTTCCTGGATCCAGAAAACCTACATAACTCATCTAATCTAACCGTTGAGCTCTGAAAAGAGCTGTGGAACCTTTTCCTAAAAAAGTTAAATTTAAAGTTAAGTTAACCTGACTATGTGAGATAACAAACTAAAGGGACGAAAACAGTGATTTAGCTTCGTATCACTCTTTATTTCAAATTAAAATGGGTAGCATTAGGCGCAGGATAATTGAAAATTTCCCAAATGCTAGATGCCAGCTCAATAATCTTTTCCGTAGGATTTTAAAATTATTTGCAAAAAAAAAATCGCAAATGCCTGTAAATAAATAAGTATCTCATATTAATATTTATAAGTATATCATATTAATAGGGGATAAAGTTTAGCAATTTCAAACTATTCGAAGTGTCAGGAATAGCAAATGGCAATACTAAATATGTTACTACATATCCATCTAAAATCTGCATTTTTCCTAATTTTTCTTTAAATATAATTATACGCTAATATTGAAAGTCTATTCACTTTATTAACCAACACATCTCCTTTCCATTTCACTCTGTAGGCATCGTGATTTGCACGGATGAAATTTCACACATTTAAATCACGTTTTTTAAGCAACAGCCGAGTAATTTTTTCAACTTGTTTCCTCTGTCAGCAGAAAGATCTCTTCATTTTAATAAAACAAATTTTTCTTTTAATTTGTGACTTTATACAAATGCATTTTTATTCTCTTTAAAATATCATCGTTGAATTTTCAAATTAGCTTTTTCTCATTATCGAAAGTCATTTTTCCCTTAAGTCATCTATCAATAATGCAGTAATGTTTGCACATGTTTCTGCAGATTTTATCTCCTGTCCTTGGTAATACAAGTATTTTATTCGAGGCTTAAGGGACCAGCACGCACACCCTTTCAGAATACTAGTAAGGGTAAGAGAGTGCCTAAAAATATTTAAGAAATTTTAAATACCTGCAAAACAGAGGGGGATGTGTTATACTACATTAATTCAGTCTTTTGCGACCCCCCACCCCTGCATTTTTCCGGTTGGTTGGTTTTTCTTGCCCCCATTTCCCCACCCACTTTGATGTTTTGTAGATCCTGGCTCTGTCACTATTATTGTGACGTCTTATAATGCATCCTATGTTACTCTATGTGCAATACGATATCATATGTTAGATTCAATCCATTATCCATCGGTAATAAACGTCTTTTTCAAGTGAATGCTTCGATTCTTGACTTCTTATAATACATCCTAAAGATGTTTTTTACTTACCGGCACTCTAAGTACTATTCAAGTAAGTTACAGTATTACACCGAAACTAAGAATTTACTCTCTGACCGCGATGCCGTGAATAGGGGTATGTAAACCGCAAGTTCGGTAGGCATCCCTGACGCAGCGATGTCCGCTACACAATCCAACGCTCCATGGACACGGACGCTGACTCCTGAAACTAAAAACAAGATCCGTACATCTAACAAAACTACAATGAAAAGAACACAAAACACGACAACGAGAAGAAAGGGAAAGTTAGACTTTAAAGCGAAGAGCATCGCCAGAAAAAAAGCAGAGAAACGGATGCTTACACCATTGCATGGTGAACTCCGACTTACCTCTTTGGAAGTGTTCGACCCTCTGAAAGTTACGGACACTTCCGGACCGCTAGCCTCACGTCCAGAAGGCCCGTCTTCGTCCTCTGGAACAGGGCTCTGTTTCTGGTCTTCCACAGGTGGTACTTCACTTCGCTCGACATCAACAGGAATTGCCACTGGGCGGCTGCCCGGACCGGCAGGGAAGTGAGGTACAGCACCAAAGTCACTCCTGGCATTGCGATGCCGAAGACGTTGCTGACGTGTCTCCAATGGCCTCTGCGAGGAAACAGCTGTACACGGCGTGGATAACTGTCTCCACCTCTCCGTGGTGAGGGCACCTGTCATTCCGTATGTGACAGAAGCAATAGAATCGTTGTTAAAATAATAGAAATGGAATGTTGGTAAATGCACGGTAAATGACTGGAGAGGGATGGAAAATCTTTACAATATTTTTTCACTCAAGTCGAGTCTGAGAAAACGCTTTCTTCTCGGTGCACTCTTAAAAAGCCGAAAAATGAAATTGTCGGTGATGCTCTTTGGTTATGATTCATACAAGAGCGTTGAAAATAAACGCTAATCAGTGGGCCAATTTTGAAAGAAAATGAATTAATCCTTCATTCTAAAATCGCTAGTGGGGAGATTTTTCAGCAAGCCTGAGATGGCTTTCTCGTTGGAAAAAACGGCATGGTGTTCACTACCTTAGTGTTTGTGGTGAGAAGTTATCAGCTGATCCGTTAGCAGAAAAGGAATTTTCAAAAAAAAAAAACTTTTAGTCCTTATTGAAGAAGAAGACCTATGAGCAGAACAAATCAACAATGTAGATGAGACTTGGTTAAATTTTAAACTTCTTCCAACGAAAACGTTTATGAAAGCGCACGGAACCTCAGCATCAGGATTTTAAACAAACATAGAAACAATCACTATGGCTTCGTGTACATATAATGCAGGTATGCACAAACTTCCTCTTTTTGTAACTAAGAAATCAGCAAAACCTTGAGCATTCAAGCATGTAAATTTAGCTAATCAGCTAGTTTACTATATAGCTCAAAAGTCTGCTTCGATAGACTCGTATTTGTTAAAGAATGTTTCTTTACAGAATTTGTTCCCAAATTAAAAAAAAACAATTGACAGGTCTTAAAATGCCTGTAAAGGCCCTACTCATTCTCGGCAATGCCACAACACACTCAAGCGAACTCATTTCTGACAACATGAAAGCCATGTTTTGCCACCAAATGTAACGTCTTTAGTGTAACCAATGGATCAAGGCGTGCTTGTAAGTTTAAAAAGACGATACAGGAGAAAGCTTCTTTCAGAAATTCTACAGCGAACCGAAAATGACAGAAGAGGACTTTTAAATGCTTTGAAACATTGTCAAGTAATGATTAAGAACCTCAAGGAACCGTTTTGAGATACATTTAATATGGGTATATATGTGGTCGATACCCAAATCTTTATGAAGTTGTCTGTTAGTAACAAACCAAACGACATCAACAGCAGATCTCAATATTTTTTTTTGGAAGAACTAAATCTTTTATACATTCGTGGACAACTAATCTCAGAATTTTTTTTTCTTATAAAGGATAGACATATTGTTGAAATACCTCCGTGATATACCATTTCATTTTTAAACAGTGTTTATTGAGGATTGAACGAACTAAAGATAATTTAATTAAATTGTTTTATAAAACTAGTGGTAATTAACTGTCAAATTTCATTTCTATTTTTAACCTATTTTCTTATTGACCTTCACTCGTATTTTTTTTGTGTTTGCAATTTGTTTTAATAATTCGTAATTTGTCAAATCATTAGATTGACTAAAGAAATTAAACGCCATATCAATGCTATCTTCTGTTGAAAGCTACGAAAGGAGACAGATTCATGGCGGTCGTAACATGACGAGACCAGAGAGAAAATGAATAATTCGGACCTTACGTTAGGTGGCGCTGCACTACAATTTCAGTTCGTTACTCGTTCCATCGAAATTAATGAGCTACTACTTCTTTGAACGCTTATGTAAACTTATTATTATATGTTAAGACAAGAGTTGCATGCAATATCATTTCGAGATATAACAGCTGAGCTAATTGCGATGAATTTCGTGTTTCAGGGCATTTTTTTGATTTGCTCTAAAATTGAAAATTACCCTACTTCCTTTTGTACATAATGATGCCTACTGTTTTATGTATCGCTTCAGCAATGATCTGAAATGTGCAAATTTATAATATTGCCTATATCCACTGAGTTCTCTCTACAAATTTGCTTAAATATTGTCAGTTTAATTTAGGTCACCTTTTTTATAAAGATTTACGACACATGGTTTAGAAAAGGTAGAAATCTTTATTTCATTCTGAAAACAGTCAGTGTAATAATAATGAAGATATTATTTCAAAGAAATTTTAAATCATCATTTTTTATCGTGTGCTATTTACTAGGATAATAGTAATTAAAGGAGGACGAAATAGCTACCGCTGCAAATTATAGTATCATTTAGTGAAGTCTTGTGTATTCGTTTATTCATACATCGGCCTCGGGATGAAGGTAAATTCCAGTTCAGTGACTTCCAACGGAAGTCACTAAAAATTAACAAAAATAGTGTACGACCTGTTAACTTTAGAACAGGTCGTTTTTAATATATATAACGTATCAGAGGGATTTAACACTTCACCCACCCGCTATACATAGCAGGACCGCCTCATCATTTTACTAACGAATTTTGTGTAGGAATCTTCACTTTTGTACGAATGTCAACATACCATGTGAGTATTAACTCTACTAGTATTTAATTACAAGGGATATTACATAAAAAATATGATTTTTGAAATCAGAAAAACGTAAAAAGATTAATCGCAAAAATAAATCATCTGCATTCGTATGCAGATGGAAATGGAGAGCGGGAGCGGTGCTATGGACCTTTCTAGAAGTCTGCCTAGCTCTCCTTATGCACATGCTCAGATTCTGAGATTAGACAACTAATCTCTATTCCACGCAAAACTTTACCCATTTCTATCTCCGTATGAGAATACGCCCAGTTGGCATATGTAAAAACATATAACAAGTAAACCACCAATGGGTGGGTCCCTAGAGGCTAGCATACAACACAAGCTAAAAAATAGCATATATCATGCACGAGAGACTTAAAACGAGTAGTCTTCTTCAGAAAATCCATCATTTATGCCTCTTGTACTTATTAAGAACATTATGTTCACAAGTAAGCAAAGAAGAAATAATCTCATTAGGATTATTTTTAACAACCTCAAGGAACCATTTTGAGATGCATTTAATATGGGTATATATGTGGTCGATGCCCAAATCTTTATGAAGTTGTCGGTTAGTAACAAACCAAGGGGACATCGACAGCAGATCTCAATATTTTTTTTGCAAGACTAACCTTGTGTATATTCGTGGACAACTAATCGCAGCAAAATTTGCTTTTCTTATAAAGGATGGACATATTGTTGAAATACATCCGTGATATACAATTTCCATTGAACTAGCATTAAGTGTTCGATTAAACGAACTAAAATTACTTTGATTAAATTGTTTTATAAAACAAGTGGTAGTTAATTGTCAAATTTCATTTCTCTTTTTAACTTATTTTCATATTGTCCTTCACTCGCAATTTGTTTTAATAATTAGTAATTCTTAAGCCACTAGATTAAATGAAGAAATAAAACACATTATCAATACATCTTTACACATTTCTGTGTTCTATTGAAAGCACCAGACAGATTAATGGCGGTGGTAACAAGACGAGAGCAGAGAGAAAATGAATAATTACGGCCTTACGTTAGGTGGCGCTGCACTACAGTTTGAAATCTTTACGTATCTGTCTTCCCCATTATATGTGAATTTTACAGTTCTCTCATCGGTGAGACACTTGCCGAAAGGGACATCACCCGATGGTATCTTAACCACCGTACTATCGGATGTGTCTTGCCGTGCACGTGGCAAAGACAGCATTCGTATGCAGCTGGCAATGGAGAGGGGGAGCGGTGCTATATGGAACTTTCAAGAAGTCTGCGTAACACCACTTCGGTGTTTCTAACAGGTCAGGAGGGAGAAACAAAGGATCGAGAAAGGGGAAATGGCAAAAGGAGGCAATTCATTACGAAATGGCGCCAGTTGGAGGATGTAGACAAAAATGGTGAAACCGGATCCGAAGGCATACGATTACGACACTCCCCATAAGATAAGCTTTCATTTGACAACCTAACTCTCGATGCTCATATTCGGAAGATGGAAGAACGATTTGAATAAATCACCTTTTTTATGGGTAGAAAAATTGGAGGGAGGGATTTTTGTATTCCATAACGCTTCTGACATCCAAGTATTCGATTAATGCAGAATGTAGTACGTTTGGTGGAACAATTGCCTTGAGAAAAACACAAAGTGACACGTGAAATAATAAGCTGAAAAAAATTGTCAGGAGTGACAAATATTAAATTTTAGCTTTAAGAGATAATATAGTTACCCCGTACCGATAGATGGCACCGTTATTCGAATGAAAAAAAAAAAAATGCGGTAAAACTAAGATATACTAGGTGAAGAAGAAAGGTTAGTAGTTGATGGTGTAATGGTTAGCATACTTACCGGTTACTGGAAGATGTGGGTTCGAATCCCACTCATAGCACAACCAGTTTTTCTCAGCTTATTATTTTGTTTTACATATGTACAGGAAATTTGTGACACTTTACGATGCAAAGTAACATCATTGTTTTGTGTTTGTCAAATAACCCATAAGCAAACAGACATATTACGAGGAAAAACAATAAGAACTAGGTAAAACATATACCAAAAAGACTTGAAATTATCATTAAGGTGAAGAACTTGGTTGTGACATATTGATTTTAAAATATCAAATATTCTCGTTAATATGTATAACAAATGCTGAAATAATGATTAAAATATGACTATAATTAAAAAAATCACAAAATTTTAGTTTCTTTCAGTTGATCAGTATGCCATATTCTCATACAATTTCTAGTTGAGTGCTTTCAGGTAATTAATATAAATATTAGGGGATATTTCATCGCTTCATATTCATTTTTAAAATCACGAAATTCAATTTTAAATATCACGAAAATTTTGTGAGCAGTGTATTTTCGTTGTATTTTTCATTGATTTTAAAAAACGGAGCACGTTTAAATACACTATTCACTATTGTGGTGTAGTGTTAATTATATTTAATTATCAGGAAAACAATTACATTTAATTTTTTTATTTTCGTTCATATCAACATATCAAGTTCGAATCTATTTTACAAGGAATATTTTTGAAATGTGGGGAGAAAACTTTATTTCTTCTATTTTGTTTTTGTAAACATTAGTAGATATTGCATAATAATAATTAAGGGTTCTTGAAACAAATTACAGTAGACTCTCTCTTATCACTCTCGGCTGAACCGGCCTCCGCTCTATCCGGTCGTTAAAAGAATCGAAAGCAAGTCGACGAGTGTTTCGTTTATACTACAGTGCATAATTTCTTCAGTCTCTCTTTATGAATATTACAGTGCACAGTCCACTGCGCCTATACAGGAGTATGTATTCTGATCTATTAATTATTGTGTGGTGCAAAATGAGTGGGTGCAAACGTAAGCGTAATGTCGTTACGTTGGAGATGAATTTAAAAAAGTTAGAACATATTCACAAAGATGATCCAGTAATGCATATTTGTGATGAACTAGGTGTTGGTAAAAGCACGGTAAATGACTGGAGAAGGAATAGAAAATCTTTACAAGATTTTTGCACTTGAGTCTGAAAAAACGCTTTCTTCTCGGTGCACTATTAAAAAGCCGAAAAATGATATTGTCGATGATGCACTTTGCTTATGGTTCATGCAAGAGTGTCGAAAAGGAACGCCAATCTTGAAAGAAAAAGCATTACTCCCTCATTCTAAAATCGAAAATGGGGGAGTTTTTTCAGCAAGCGAGAGATGGCTTTCTCGCTGGAAAAAACGGCATGGTGTTCGCTACCTTGGTGTTGGTGGTGAGAAATTGTCAGCTGATCATTTAGCAGAAAAGGAATTTTCAGAAAAACGTTTAGTGTTTATTGAAGAAGAAGGCCTTTGCGCAGAACAAATATACAATGTAGAATGAGACTGGGTTAAATTTTAAACGTCTTCCAACGAAAACGTTTGTGACAGCGCAAGAAACCTCAGCATCAGGATTTTAAACAAACAAAGAAAGAATCACTGTGGCTGTGGTGTACAAATGCTGCAGGTATGCACAGAATTCCTCTTTTTGTAATTTGGAAATTAGCAAAACCTCGGATATTCAAGCATTTAAATTTAGCTAATCTCCTAGTTTACTAGAGAGCTCAAAACTCTGCTTCGATATACTTCTATTTGTTTAAAGAATGGTTCTTTACAGAATTTGTCCCAAAAGTAAAAGGCTACTTGACAAGTCTTAAAATGCCTGTAAAGGCCCTACTCATTCTTCAAGATGTCCCGACACACTCCAGCGAACTCATTTCTGACAACATGAAAGCAATGTTTTTGCCATCTAATGTAACGTCTTTAGTACAACCAATGGATCAAGACGTGCTTATAAGTTTAAAAAGGCGATACAGGAGAAAGCTTCTTTCAGAAATTCTACAGAGAAACGAAAATGACGGAATAGGACTTTTAAATTCTGTGAGAAAAATAAATATCAAGGATGTGATCTACCATGTTAGCAAGAGATTTTCAAGAAATGACTCGTACAACGTTTGTCACGAAGTAAACTTTGGTCCGAAGTTGAAAACTGTGTAGAAAGTACCAAAGACGACAACACGGAAGTATCGAATGAGCCTGTGCCTGCCAAAGATATGACGGATAATGACACTATTTCGCTCTTAATGACTTTAAATTGCTGCCTGGATTTGACACACTTGAAGAAAATGACATTGAAAAATGGTTAACAGGTGATGAGCAGTTGGAACATGAAACACTGAATGATTACGAAACTGCCAAGAAGAGGAGAATGAAGAAGAAGAGGAAGAAGGGAAAGTTAACTATATTGAAAGAAAAGAAGCTTTTGTTATTGCAGTAAGATACATTCAACAACAAAAGACCTCATCTGCGATTGATGTGATGTTTATTAAAAAATGGCAAGATTTTGCAAGTAAAAAAGGGTTAAGTTCAAAGACACAAAAGAAAATCACGGAATTTTTCAACTGAGTGTAAGTAAATTATTAATATTGTACAACAAAGTATTAATTAAAATATAGTACAGTTAGTATTTTTGTCATTTGTCATTTTTATTTATTTTCTGACACAATATTCGGGTTAGTCGTCCTTTCGTTCATCCGGCAAATGTCCGGTCCCTTAAGGACCGAATAAGAGGGAGTCTACTGTATCTAAATTTGTCAGTTTTTCGTCTCCTTTACCCTTCCTAAAAATCTCGGGGTAATGCAGCCTACATTAGAGTAGGTCCTGATAGCATATTATCGCCATTGGCTATTTCACGTGGGATGAAAAATCTTTGGACGAAGTGTTTCATTGGATGAATCGACTTTTGTGGAATTCTCTCATTGGACAATTCTGCTTTGGATGAGCTGTCCCATTGGATAATTGTGCTTTGGACTAGCTGTTCCATAGGACGAATCATGACTTTACACCAATTGTCCATTGGCCGAATCGTCGCTGTTTGACGAATTGGCACTGGACCAGTCAGTCCTGTCAGACATAACTGGCATTGTACAAGTTGGCATTAGGCGAATAGTACAGTCGCTCAAAAAATATACTAACACTGTGGTTGATTAAAGAATTCAGAAAAAATATCTGGCAATTTTTTTTTTAAATTAGTGATCTGGCAACTTTCGTGTACTGTACACAAAGGATGCCAGATCACTAATAAAAAAATGGTTGCCAGATATTTTTTCTGAATTCGGTAATCAACCATAGTGTTCGGATATTTTTTTGAGCGAATGTACCAGAACCTTTCTCACCTTTGAACTACTGGCTGCCATTATGATATCCTCGATTAATGATATGAACTTTTATACTTGCAGTATACTGTTCACGTATAAAATCCTCCTCCCCGTGTCACTTGTCTTCTCTATTTACAAATATCATCCTGGAGCAAATGGGCAACATATGTTACAAGTATACGAGGAATAAAGAATTTGAAGCCTTATGCACATGCTCAGATTCTGAGATTAGGCAACTAATCTCTATTCCACGCAAACCTTTACCCATTTTCATCTCCATATGAGAATACGTCCAGTTGGCATAAGTAAAAACATATAACAAGTAAACCCCCAACGGGTGGTCCCCTAGAGGCTAACATGAAACAAAAGCTAAAAATAGCATATATCATGCACAATAGACCTAAAACGAGTAGCCTTCTTCAGAAAAACCATCATTTATGCCTCTTGTAGTTATTAAGAACATTATGTTCATAAGTAAGCAAAGAAGAAATAATCTCATTAGGATTATTTTTAACAACCTCAAGGAACCATTTTGAGATGCATTTAATATGGGTATATATGTGGTCGATGCCCAAATCTTTATGAAGTTGTCTGTTAGTAAGAAACCAAGGGACATCGACAGCAGATCTCAATATTTTTTTGCAAGACTAAACTTATGTATATTCGTGGAATATTAATTTCAGCAAAATTTGCTTTTCTTATAAAGTATGGACATATTGTTGAAATACATCCGTCGTAGATCGTAGATCGGTTATTCATTTTCAGAGTACCAGGTACATGGGTACCCAAAACCTCTTCCATCTGAATATGTGCTTAGTTGGCATCAGTGTAAACAGAACATAGTAAAATAAACCACCAAAGGTGAGTCCCGAAGGACAATAAAGATCAACAGTATGAACAGAAAGGATGCACAAGAGACCTAAAATGACTATCTTTGCTGAAAGCCATCATTTTAGGCCTCTTTAACTATTCATTACTTCATGATTGTAGTCGAACAAGCAGGATATAATTCCATGTTGATTACTTTGAACATTGTCAAAGAATCCACGTGATAAAAACTTGATATAAATGTAAATATGGTCGATGCCCAGGTCTTTGTAGATTTGTCTGTTCGTTACAAACCAAGGGGCATCGACCGCACATCTCAGGATCTTGTTCTGCAAGACCTGAATCTTGTGTATATTGGTTGCAGTAGGGTTCGCCCAAATAGGGGGAAGCATAGGAAATGATGGGACTTATGACCATGTCATAGAGCAAAAGCTTGTGGTCAATAGACATCGTGGAGTTTCTTCTGAGAAGAGGTCCCAGCTGTTATCATACAGTGTTCACCCTAGTAATGATCCCGTGAATATGGGGATCCCATTTCAGTTTCTTCTGCATGGTGACTCCAAGGTATTTGACAGTGTCTTGCAATCTGATGTCTTCATCGATAAAAAGTAAAGTCTGAGGGTTATTGATCCTCTTGCCACTAAAAATATGGCGTTACTCTTGTCAGCATTGATTTCATTTTCCAAGTATCATACCACGAATCTAATACATCCAAACAATTCTGGAGTCTTCTAATTGCATACTCAACTCCCAAGGAAGGGGAGAGGAGTGCAATATCATCGACATACTGGGCAATGACAATCCTGGTCAAAAGAAGGGATGTCATAAAGATAAAATGAGAAGAGAGTGGGGCCTAGGAGAGAGCCTTATGGGACTCCAGGGGCCACCACTCTCTTTGTGGAAGTAGAGGATTTGATGCGAACCTGGAAGGTTCTATCTGAAAGTTAAGATTGAAGGATACCAGTCAGGCCCGAAGGAATTCAAATCTTGATCAGTTTATAGATGAAGCCGTCCATCCAGACGCGGTCAAAAGCCTTGGCTACGTCTAGAAAGACGTCAGCAACAATTTCCTTTTTATTCAGAGCCTCGGCGATAGTCTCCACTACTCTGAGGACTTGATGCTGAGTCGATCTTCATCCGGTCGATTGAGCAAAATTCGCTCAAACAACTTCCCCAAACAGGATAAAAGACTTATAGGTCGATAGCTGTCAGCTAAGGATGGGTCCCTACCCGGTTTGTGGATGAGCCTAACGTAAGCATTCTTCCAGACTTCCAGAAAGATGTGATGCCGAGAAGAAAATTGTAAATGTTGCACAGATGCGTGATAGCTTTTATTGGAAGGTTCTTCAGCATCCTGTTGGATATATCATCAGGACCTGAAGCCTTATTGAGTTTCAGTTTGCGGATGGCCTGAGTCAGTTCAGGTGGAGATGTAAAATGAATTCTGGATCTGTCCACTTGAGAGAAACGGAAAAGAGTTTCCTTCACTTTGTCTCAGGTGTTATCGTTGGACAGATCAGAATTTTCTTGAAACTGAATCTCAAGGGCATCCGCAAAAGCTTCGCATTTATCATCCTCATTGTAACATAACCCAGCCTTTCCATGGGTGGGGGGGATAGTTAACATAAGGATTCTTTAAAGTCTTAACCACCTTCCAGGTGGAGCCATCACTTGTAGAGAGCGAGGTAATCTTCTTGTTCCAAGTAAGACCTCGGTAATCCGAGGCCTCTTGTCTTACTTCCATCATAAGTGCATAGTAGGCATTCTTGTCACGAGCCTCTCTCGATCTTTGCCATTTATGCCTAACTTTATTTTTCTCTTTGACAAGGTCAGAAAGAAATCTGGGAAGAATGTAGAAGTCCTTACGAGGTTTATGAATGGTGCTGGCATCAATTCTAGATTGATTTAAAAGATCCGTAAAGGTGATAATTGTATCTTCAATCCTCCTGAGAGATAGAGAATTACAGGATCCGGCGACTTTTCCGTTGACTGTAGTTTTAAAGAGTTCCCAGTTTACGACTCTAAAATCGTCTGGGACAAGGGTAACAGACGAGAAAATAGTCAGGCAGACTGGTAAATGGTCAGAGTTCAAATCTTCATGAACACAGAGGTCATAAGATGGTAAAAAAATTACCGAACATGACCAGATCAATTATATCTGGTCGGTGCATGGAGTTGTGAGGATAAAATGTGAACTCACTGGGAGCATCCACAATAATGCCGTTGGCTGTGGCGTAGTCTAAAAGAATTTTTCCATTTTTGTTACAAGATCTGGAGTTCCAGGTAACATTTTTTGAGTTTAAGTCTCCTGTTAAAATTGTAGGAGTACTGGTATTAAAAATTATTTTGAAATCATTCAAAATAATATCAGAATTGGGAAGTTTATATGCCGCATATATATTCAGATTTCCAAAAAGAATATCGTCGACTGCAATAGCAGTGTCCTCCAACGTATCGAAGCCTACAGTTTGTAAAAGATGGTGTTTGATGGATCTCTTGACGATAACAGCAATACCTCCACCTCTGTTATGCTGTCGATCCGACCTGTAGACCTCGAAGTTAGGAAACTTCAATTTGTCAGAAGCCCTAAGGTGTGTTTCGCCAAAAAGGACAATATCAGCCTGGGAGTCAGTCAAAAAGTGACTGAACTCCCATAAATCGTTGAGAATGCCATTCGCAGTCCAATAAAAAATCTTGAGATAGTTCTTTTTACCGATGTGCTCCATTTGAGGACAGCGAAGAGAGTAAATAGTCGAACGCTTTTAGCCCAACTGTGAGTTTGCCCATGAGGCCATTGGAATTCTGATATTCGTTAATTAATGACTTACCCATTAATAAAATATTGGAGATATTCAGATATTTGATGATCAAAAAGATTTCCTTCAGATCGTTTAAGATGGTTGCATCAAACTTCTCGCTTGTAGAAGGAGCTTGCGTAGGAGGTAAAGCAGTTGGATGCTTCATCTTAGGTAAAGGTTTCTCTTTACCAATGGGTTTGGGAGCAGATGCGCCTTTCGCAGCAACACTTGCGTAAGATAATCCGGGTGTGACATGAGTAGTAACAGCCTTTGAAGGTGGGGCAATGTTAGTTTTTCCTTTGGAGTTGTCACAACCTCCTTGGTAGGATAGTAAGAACAGCCTTTGTAATTGGCCGTATGGTGAAGGCCACAATTGGCGCATTTAGGTGGACTTTCATCCTTTTTTCTAAGGCAGTCCTTCGTTACGTGACTTCCAGCGCATTTCACGCAGCGTGGATGATTAAAGAATCCACTTTTTGCATGGCCATAACGCTGGCAATTATGGCACTGTGTCGGAGTTTTCTTATTTCTGTAACTTTCTATGTAAATCTTCAGATGGAAGAGGTCAGTTATATCTTATATCTTTTTATTGTTTGTTTCCTTAGGTAATTCCACCAAAAAGACAGGGATCAGGCTTTTGTCTTTGCCACGTCTCATCTGTGATATTTTTATGACTGTAAAGCCCAAGTCAACTAGAGCAGTATGCACGTCGTCAGAAGTTATGTCATGGGGTAGATTTTTAATGACTACCCTGAGATTCTTCTCTTCTTTTAATTTGTAGGTGTGGAATTGCTGTTTTGATGCTTCGAAGAATCGAACAAATGACCTATAGTCATCTGAACATCTGGTTTGTAATCTGACTGTTTCGCCAGAGGTCTTGGCAGTAAATGCCTCAACAGCAATTTTAGTTAATTCTTTGTGTGTGCTCATCCAGTTCTTGGGAGAGCGAATAATGATAGGGGGGATCTTTATCTTATTATTTCTAATTTCCTTAGAAACAGAAATAGATTCTGTAGCTTTCATTTCGGTAGCTGTTGTATCCAAATATTCCTCCTCTAAGCCAGAAAATTTGGTCTTAGAGGCATATACGGAATCCATGACTGGGGACAAGGTCCTCTTGTGCCCCTTTTTGGAATGTTTTCCAAGACCCTTCTTTTTGGATTCTTTGGCAATTTTGGTTGCATCTTGCAATAAATCTAACCCATGCTTTGGGGCAGAATTGAATCCTTGAATGCCCTCCAAAACAATTATCTGTGAGGAGCATTGGCCGGAGCAGACATGTTCATTTATGTCTTTTTCTATGTAGAATCTTTCTAATATAGCATCGTTAAATCTGACTCTTTCGTCAGGTAAAATGCAATGCAAATCTTTCATTGCAGGAATATGAGAAATTGTAGAATTTAAATCATAAAGGAGTCTGTTTTTCTCCGATAGGAAAGTGCAAATTTGTGCACTATAAGTCAGATGCGAAGAATCAAACAGAGACTTGGCTTTCAGAGGTCTCTGGTTGGTTCGCAATGACGTCACTGGCAGAAAAGCTCTCTGTCAGGACCGGGACAGATAAATCCAATTTGTCAGAACTTGACATTTTGAACTTTAAGAATTTGAAAAATCAAACTCGAAGTAATATAAAAACAATGAAATAATGGTTAAAATAGATATAAATTCGAGAAAAAGAATTAAATTTACATACAAATATGCAAACTTTAAGAATTTGAAAAATCAAACTCGAAGTAATATAAAAACAATGAAATAATGGTTAAAATAGATATAAATTCGAGAAAAAGAATAAAATTTACATACAAATATGCAAACTTTAAGAATTTGAAAAATCAAACTCGAAGTAATATAAAAACAATGAAATAATGGTTAAAATAGATATAAATTTGAGAAAAAGAATTAAATTTACATACAAATATGCAAACTTTAAGAATTTGAAAAATCAAACTCGAAGTAATATAAAAACAATGAAATAATGGTTAAAATAGATATAAATTTGAGAAAAAGAATTAAATTTACATACAAATATGCAAATAATTCAAAAATTTCGAAGTATAAAAACGACAGTTGTAACTGTCAAAATCGGTACAGACCAAATGAAATACAACAGATTTCTGTAAAACACCAGAGAATCTGTCTACAACACTAAAACTCAGAACAAGTTATAAAATCAACTTAAATAGTTAGTTTTTTAAGACTAACAACAAATGAGAAAATTTGAAACAATAAATTAATAAATTCTAGTAGCGACTAGAATCGGTAAATACCAGGACTTAAAGTTAAAATAAACGGGAGATAATACCTCAACGTAGGATTTGAAGTGTGTAAACTTACTTTAAAATGTATATTTCCGAATCAACAGCGGCCAACCAAGATTCGGCTATCAGTACGTACTATTCCGCTGCCAATATCGGCCAACGCTAAGTCGGCTATTGGCAGGTACTTTTCCAATACTGACAGCGGCCAAATCAGGTCGGCTATTGACTCCTACTTATACTTATTGAAATGGCGTTGAAGTGGTGTTAAATAATCCAAAAGTCAGCTTTATTCAGACATGGTGAAAATTAATCTGAAAGGCTATCTAAAAAACTAACAGTTTAAGTAAAAGTTTAAGCTATTCTAGCTAAACTTCCTGCGAAATGCTCCACTGGGATTTTAAACCAATCTCGCCTAAGGCTAGTAGGAAAATTAAGTAAAGAATTAGCTAATAATGAATACTAGAAGTAATCTACGAGCGATGCGAAAACACGTCATGACTGTATGAAGTCAGAGCTCCAAGTCCTTCATAGTTTCTGTTTTATGCAGAAACTTAATATATTCCAATTCAAAGAGCAGTCAATGTAATCAAACATTTACATATTCACCTTTAGCGTATTATTCTTCCCTCCTTTTTTGTCTGGTATTATAGATAGAGTTCTGCTGAACCACAGATATCTGCAGCTTTATCAGCGTTTTTTTTTATTTATTATTTTTTTAGGTAGTTCATGCATTGTAACGCCACAAGCTTTAATTTGAGATATGACTCATTAATTCGAACCCGCGAACACACACACACACACTAATCAGGGAGCGGATTCGAAATGGCTTACGACGGTCATTATATGAGCTTTCATTTCATACCTAACTCATATTCGTAGACCATCGCGTTCGGAAGATATAATAGAACAACTTTCACATTTACCGTTTTTTAGGGGGGAACGAATGTATGGAGGGTCACTTTGCTATAACCTATGACACTCCCGGTATCACAAACTTTCATTTTACATAGTTTGTTACTTTCCGCACTCGCTTTCAAGAGATATAGGGGAACAATCATTTTCATATTTCTCCACTCTTTACCTATCTTCCTACTACTCTTGGCTTTGATATTTGTCAGTTGATCGGTTTGTGGATTTGAAGAAAATTTGTTCCACTATATCTTTCGAACGCGATGGAGAAACTTAATGATTCATGTACCACATGAAAGCTTGTGATGCGTAGAGTGTCGTAGGCTATCAAACATTGATCCCCGTGCTTTCTTCCCTATAAAAAGGGGTTGGGTTGGGTTGTTTTACCTCTGAGCGGCACTTTTTTGCACACCATGGGCTAAATGGCCAGGTCACAAGGACCCCGAAGGCTCAGAGAAGGTTGGGGAAGGGGACCCACTGGAACAGCTGTTGGGAGACAGATGAGAGCCTCTCGTCAAAGCCATCCAGCGTGTTCTTTAACGTGCACAGGTATGGCTCTCCCGCACACGGGACCACGGCTTAACGTCACATCCGACGGACGGCGGCCTTTCCAAGCCCATCGGTGTCCCCTACTGACCGTGGGCAGGGCGGGGAATTTTGCGGAGATAAACCTCAACGCTGACCCAGCTGGGACTCGAACCTGGGAACTACAGATTACGAGCCTGGCGCGCTACCGACTGAGCCACCCCCGCCCCATATAAAAAGGGGTAATATGGAGACTATTTTTAAGCTATATCTGCAGAAACGAAGGCCAAAAATAACAAGCTATACGTCAAATTAAGGCTTCTGACATGGAAGATGCCCTAGGCTATGCAAAATTCACCCTCGTTAAAAAAAAGTGGAGGAAATGAAAATGATAGTTCCCAATATATCTCCTGAATACGAGTGCGCAAAGTAACCAGCTATGTGTCGAATGAAAGCTTGTCACTTGGGGAATGTCATAAGTTATAAAAAATTGACCTCCCATGCTTTCTTCCTCTCTGAAAAGGGAAATACTAAAACTATTCTTAAGCTATAGCTCCAAAACGCAAATGCCGAGAGTAACAAGCTATACTTGGAATAAAACTTCTGACGGAGAAAAAAATAAATACCACCTCAAGCAGCTGCTTGAGGTGGTATTTATTTATTTTTTTTTTTATTTTTTTTTTTTATAAGAACAAAATATATAAGTAAACCACTCTTAGGTAGGCTCCTAAGGGCAAACATAAGAAAAGCTAAAAATGGCAGTAAAATTGTATAAGAAACCAAAAACGGGTAGGTATCCTCAGAGAACGCTACCGTTTTAGGCCCCTTGTACTTGTTCAAAATAATATGATCGTACAGAATCAAAGAAATAATCTCATTTCGATTACTGCTTACAGCCTCAACGATAATTCTCGGTGGTCCGCAAAGGTTTTAAAACTTTTTCTGTTTAAAATTCTAGTGGCGGTTAATGTTGTGAAACTCTGTGATTTTCACAAAACAAAATAATCAAATTTCAGATTATAATTTATAAAGGTTGAAATATACAATATACGTTATATGAAATACACAACAATTTCAAAGTAATTGGAACTCACATTGATTGACGTGCATTCCACATGAGAAACGAATAATATTATATCACCAAAAACTTCAACGGGAGTTAAACGAAAGATGAAAACAGACAGTTAAAAAATAACAGTTGAAATCGAACAAGTGTTGAAAAGGTAACATATTAGAAAACAAAAACTTCAACGGTAGTTTAATGAAAGTAAGATAATGAGAAATAAACATTTGTCAGTTAAAACAGGAAATAGATTAAATATTTAACCTCAAAAATAGATTAAAGATGGAAGAAACAGAATAGCAGTGAAAACACTGATATTCAGAAAATATGTAGAGATTTCAACTTCAAATCTTTAAACTCCTATACATATATTTAAGTTTTAAGTAAAATATTAAGCTATTTCTAACCTATCTTAGGGGCTCCACCGGGGTTAGATACCCGATCTATCCTAAGGTTATTAGGCAATTTAAGTTAAATTTTATCTAACTAAAGTTCACTTCTTGGAGCTATGAAAAAACACATCCGTTTCCTTCCACCTCTGAGCTCCAAGTCCGGGACCTGTTCGGTGGATGTTGCCAGATTTCCCAGAACATTTATATCATTTATAACATAGCATAGCATAAGTAGCATTTTTCAAAGTACCAGGATCTAGGATCCCATAACCTTTCCATCTGAAGGTGTCCAGTAAATGGTATGAGTCAAGTGACAAGAAAAGAATCACCAAAAAAGTGAGCCTCAAAGGGCACTAAAAACAGTGATAAATACGATAATTCAGAGAGTCAGACCGAAAAGGTTTCCAGTTTGAAAACTAAAGGTCTGGCACCCTTCAATCTACTCATAGGATCATGATGAAATTGAAAAAAATACTGCTATTCAGAAAATATATAGAGATTTCAACAATGAAATCTCGAAAATCCTATACATATACCAAAGTTGAAATAAAATATTAAGCTATTTCTAATCTCTCCTGCTGACCAAGGGCTCCACCGAGGCTGAATACCCGATCTCGCCCAAAACTATTAGGCAATTTAAGTTAAAGTCTAGCTAACTAAAGTTCACTTCTTGGAGCTAGTTAAAAACACTCGCCCGTTTCCTTCCATGTCCGGCCCTTCTCAATTAATGACATCTATTAAAAAGAAAGAAAAATTTTAATAATTTTCGTCTAAAATATCAGTGGTAGATATGACGGCAGAAAATATGTAAAATAATTAATTGCATGCTTATAACAGTAATTCACAAATTCATTTATTATCTACCGCTTGTTTAGTTTCGGCTAAGAAGCGTTACATATATACAATTCGGCCAAAAATACTTATTAGGTATCATAGCATTTAGTTTAACAAGTTTCGTTTCGGACGTATTATTAGCGAGGTTCTTTGGGTAACATGTCATTGTAATTAACATTGTTTAGATAGGACAATTCACTCATTGCTATAATGAGTGCAGGGTTTAAATAGGTTAGTGTAGTCAAATGATGGCCAAAATTAGATGCTATGATTACCGTTTTTTTTTCTTTCCTCTACGTATGACTATAGGTATAATAATTTGAACTAACATTTCCAATTTCCAATGTTTGATGCTTAATTGAATGATAATCGTTCTTCCAGTACATCGGTACATCACTTTAGAAATAAAAGATAAAGATTCATTTTGAAAAAGACTTTCACGTGCATTTGCAATTCTCCTGATTCTCTCTCTCACAAGTTCATTAATGTTTATAAACTAAACAGGCGAAAGACAGGCTGGGTATATTATTATAAATTCCTGCCATGTGCCTTGATTCATTTATCATGCTATCGAGATTTTATTTCCGCTACCACAGAGTTTACTACCTTATGGCTCCCGTAATATTCGTTCGCACGGTCCAAATTTCCTGTACTACGTTACCCGTGTGGCCCGATGATTGGTTTAAATAGATTCTCACTTGGCCCGTGGCTTCGTTTCTAGACATATTGTGACAGCTCGTGTTTTACTTTTAATCTGCATATTCTGTTGTTTCCTGCACTAAAGGTTAGTTTTGTCAGTATCCCCCGACATTTTATCACAGTTTGAACACGAATTTCCCGGTGTTGCAAAGGTCATTGTTCACTCGGCGCGCGCTCTCAGAGCCCGTGACAAACGATCGAGATATTTATTTCGTCAGATTTTGGCATTCTGTAATTGCAGACGTGCTTCATAGAAAGGTCCCAAATTTCGTAGACTGGTTCCATTTTACCCGACCCCATGTTTGGTTAGAAAATCAGGTTCCTAGCTGTAATGGAACTCTTCAATAATGTCTTTGGAAATATGGGGAATCTGGCAACGGATGCAGATTTAAAGGCTATTTTAACTCTTTACTTTCAGAGTTAGGAAGTAAAAAATGGCAACAATAGATTTGACAGCGATTCTCGTTTCCCGTAGGAACAGCATTGTCAATATTTTTGCTCTAGTAAGCCCCCCGTTTGGATTTTCGACCTAACATTTGACACTACATCTGGACCATAACCTGAAATATTCTCTGAAAATTTGGAGCGTGTACGTTAATTTCCCGATGAGTTATGGCTGCCACAGACAGACACACACACACAGACAGACATCTTCTTTTACTATATAGATTGCATTTGTTTTAAATTTGTCCTTTACAAGGTACAAAATTTGGCTCAATCGACAGAGCTCATTCCGATCGTATCCAAAATTATCACTTCCTTAATCAGCAATTAATTAAAGTTCTATTAGGTGCCAAATTTTAGAATGTTTCTTGGTCATCTAAAATCATGAAAGGTTCTTGTCTGAACAGGAATTAATGTATCGTATGAAATTATAGTAAAATATTGAATTTGTATCGAGGAAAACTTTCGTTCTTCAATTTCGTTTTTTTTTTCAGGGCGATAATTGAAATTACCTAATTGGCTCTTATATGTAGCAAAACTGGCCACTAGCTCGATCAGAATGAAAATTTGAATCTTTTGATGGACTTATTAAGATTCTATCACCTTAACGCAAAAAAACGTTAGCTACCATATATTTTTTGAAGAAGACAAATATCATTAGGTTTCTTATCGTTGTAATTGTATAATTGCAATTCAGTTATTCCATTGAGCAAATATTTTGAGGTTAAGAAACAAGAATTTAAATTCCAGATTCAAAGCATGATACGGTATCTGATATTTAAATTAGCTTTTAATAAGCTCCTGGCCTTAAACGTTAAAATCATTGTATATAGCGCTAATCGCAATGATAGTAAAGGAAAACAACCCCGAAGAGGCCCAATGGGCAAAAACAAGGGCTTAATTAAAACATAACAATTGATGATCACATTAAAACACAACAGTTGATGAAGTTATGTAATGATCAAATATTTTGATCACCAGACTCCAAACCCATCAAATATTTGTGGAATGTCGTGGAAATGGAATTCCATGGGCGATACATCAGCTACCTCTTAGTAATGGAACACCGTGTATACCCTATTCCCAATTTGTTCAACGTTTATACCTATAGTATCATCTCCAATATGAAGTGAATTACACTCAGTTATAAAAATAAACATTTCTCACATTTTTAAATCTGTAGGCATCTTTCTCATTTTATGCTTGCAAAATATCAACTAAGATCCATGTCTTCCCCTCATCGCTTTACTTCCTTTGAGTTGTTCATAATTTTCGGATGACCCTACTTAATGTTAATGACCCTGACAATGAAGGAAAAAAGTATGGAATATATAATAAGTATTGCTAGCATCGATTCATAGTTAATAGGTTGATAAAAGGTACATGTTATTGCAATTAAATGACAAAGTATTATGATAGTGATTGAAGAAAACATAATTCTTTCCTGCTAATAGCCTTGTTTCAATGATTTTTCCATACTTTCAATTATTAGCAGAAATTTTTTCCTTGGCTTAGTTTTGCATTTTTATTTTAGAACTTCATTATTATAATCATTTTAGTTTTCATTTCGATATACATTCCGATTTTATGGGTAATTACCACTACTTAAATTAACCAATAAGGGTGAATTTACACCGTATGGCCAAATTATCATAAACACGGCATCCTGAGCAAAGTACCGTGAAACATACCAATGCATTCAAAATTTCATACTGATGCAATACCTCCTTCTACAAAAGCATCTTTTGCAGGAGGGTGAACTTTCCCTCAAGATGAAGAAATTGTTCACATTTTCACATTTTTTGATAAAAGGGAAAAGCCTTCTCATTACAGCCGCAAAGCCTTTAGCTTTATAGAGTTCATAATCATAATTCCTGAAAATTTCCAGAAGACTTTACTCCTATACGCCTTCCTCGCGAGAAATAAGAGCTTTTTTATATGAACTGATAGAATTTCTTGATCTTTTGATATTTTTCGCATTATAAAAATAATTTCTACAAAAGCGACAGCTAATTTATTTACTTATGAATTATCCACTCGTTTTCTGCTGAGTGATATAGATATTAATATCAGAATGGAGGAATTATCTAAAAATTCCAATGAAAATTTATTATTTTCGAGCTACGTTTGTTCGCGCGACGGGACGTATGTACAATTCCCACATCCACTGTTGTGATTATTCTAGGCCTTCTTTGTCCAAATGAAGTTCGTATGTGATGAAAACGACTCTTTTTTGATAAACTTCGCAACTACACTCGCTGCCGACCCTTCGGCCATACTGAAAAAAATTTCGCAACAAAGAATACTACAGTCGATGAGGCACCGAACATTCAGCATCCGTGTGAGTATATAATTCTCCTGCTTGGAGATCATACGAGAAATGACTGAGCGTGTTTTCAGTGGATTAGAGAAATTTATATTTTAAAACATAAATTTCATCATGTTTCATATCAGATGACACGTGTTAAACTTCTTTCAACAGAACCTACCTACACCTCAGTTACTAAAATTCACATGGGTTTCAAAAGTTTTAAAAGGAATCCTTACATACTATTATCAATACCTTCCAGTGAGCCATTGCTGGTATATCACAAAAGCATTGGAAAAGTTAGAAACTACTCTCCACGGCAATCTCATAATTTTCGACAAGCAGAAGGAATACTTAACCTTATGCTTCGAATTTCTAAACCAGCCACCTTACCAGCAATTCAAAAAGCTCATTTCATCTCAGAAAACGTGGCTCAGTTTCTGGAATATTTTTCACTATAACTATATTTATATTTTTTCATATAAATATAGATATATTTTTCACTATGACTATATTTATATTTTTCATATAAACAACTCGCAATTTAAGGCTACTTCTCAGTGCTCCAGGAATACTTCAGTACCTGCAAAGGAAAGTCAATGCAATGAATTTCTCCCTTACACCTGATATATTTATACATGGCTCTCCCAACCGCGATTGAAATGCCCTGGTCACAACCTCTATTATCCTCTACCCTGAAGGAACTGTATACTGCTGTGTAATAGGAATGGCTTCACACAACATCACAAGATTCCCAAACTCATTTTAATCATTTAAGGTCAGATTCAGTTCAAGCTATTTTGAAGGCACAGATAGATTATAAGGGGCCGACATCGGAAAAGGTATACGAATAGTTCCATTATAGCCCTTTATCAGGAAGGTGTGTCACATGGCAATGCAAAAATTTTCATGCAAGTCTTTGCTACATGACGTAGGTGAAAATTGATATGTTTAATTTTTTCTTATTTTTATTTCTTATGGAATAGCGCCCTGGGCGTGGAGGAGAACTTTTAAAGTTCCCCTCACACATATTGTGTTTGGGTGGACAAAACATTCCTTACACATATTCGAGCGTTGAGCTCATATTAATATGTAATAATGTTGCAATGCTTTATTCCGGAGCGCAAATAACAATAATGTGGAATTGTTTATTAGAAATATATTTTAATATAAAAAGTGGTTGGTAATAGAAAAAGTTGGATTTTGCATTGAGAAGGAAAATAAAACAATATTTCTATAATACGATTCGAGTGTTAATAAAAACGTTATTAGGAAACGCAAAATATTTAAAAGGATGGAAGAAAAGTTCATTAAAACACTGTCATGGTTTTTCTAACAATCGTGGCGAATAGCAGTGCTATGCTAAATCTCTTGATAGAAGTTCATGTATTACAAGATACAAGCTAATGGGAGTTATATTTTAAATGAATGATTTTTTTTAATATAAATGATTTAACTGGAGTTAATTTTCCAAGTAATCTGTTAATGTTTGCTGATATCACTCTCCCGCACACAGTGCATCGTCAAGTCAATTAATATCGTCAAGTAAACTGTCCTATCTTTTGCTATTCTAAATTAAATAGCTTCTGGTTAACTTTTAGACGAATTAAATCCCGTGAAATTTATGCATAATGAAGCTCTGTTTCTGTGAAGGACCAGGTTGTCACTAACTGTTAAATGATATCTACGCCCAATCAGCAGTGACACATTTTAAGTGCTTGAACAGATCAGAAAACCTTTGTTATATTTCTGGCAAGGTGACATTTGCGTCACAGAAGGGTGTCATAACTCCGATCAGCAGAAAAGATTACAATCTATATATATATAGGACCACGGCTTAACGTCTCATTCGATGGACAGCGGATTTCCAAGCCCATCTGCGTCGCGCTTTTCACCGCCTTTTTTGCACAAAATGGGCTAAATTGTCAGGTCACAAAGACCTCAAGGATTCAGAGCAAGTTGGTGTTAGCGAACCCACTGATAGATGGTAGCCTCCAGTCAAGGCCATCCATCATGTTCCTCAACATCCACATGGTATCACTCTCCCGCACACAGTACCACGGTTCCATGGATGGCGACCTTTCAACCCCATTGGTGTCCCCTACTGACCGAGGACAGGAAGATAAGTTTTGCGGAGATATCTCAATGCTGGAGCAGCTGGGTCTCAAACCTGGGAACTGCAGATGACGAGCCTGGCCAACACCTCCTACAAGAGAAGGCCGTACAACTACGTCACAGTAAAATGACGATGTCTAGAGCCCCTATATACCAAACCGACCTATCCGCCATTCTTATGCCAACTGGTGACGTGACTCAGTATTATAGTCAATGCAGCCGCCATGTTCGCAGCAGTTTTTCGAATTCTTAGTATATGAAAAACAATTATTATCGGAAGATATTCAGTTGCGAATTGTCTGAACAGCTATGGAAACAATTGCAGAGTGTTTAAATTCCAGGCTGATCCAATTAAATTTAAAAAAAGGGGGTTGAAAGAATTCGACCGAGAACGTGCATTAGGCTTACAGCGTTCTATAATATATACTTCTGACTATTGCTTCTGTATTTTAATGTTATTTTATGTGATATATCGATTAGTAATACGTAGATGAATGATAGCTACATTTAAGTTAGTAGTCATTCATCATTTACGATTAAGTTTAGTTTGGTTAATATTACAAAATATGCATGCAGCAATCTTCAATCGGGACAGCCGTAACCCTCAGCTTCCTTTGCGGGCATACCGAGATCGGCGACTACCGTAGTCGCTAAACGCCAATCGTTGCTGGTCGGCCTGTTATATAGGGGCTCTAGACGTGTCAGTTTTCTGTGACGTAGATGTATGGCCTTGCTGTGTCCTTGCGCACTAGTGATCTGCCCAAAATCGGGAACGTAGCCGTGTAGGTAAAGATGCCATTAGCTCGACACAAGACAGGGCAATGCATTTGTTTGTGACACTGTCAGAGCCAGGACAGGATCTAGAAAAAATATTGGGAGCGGAGGCCAAAAACTGCATTTCCATTTCAGTGTAACATTTTCCTGTCGTTTTAGTGGTTTTGTAAAAAAAAAAATCATCAAAAATTCTTGAAATATGCACAAGAATAATAATTTGTGTTTTCCATTACCTTTACTGCAATTCTCCAAAGGGGAATCACTTCCCCCCCCCCTAAATCCAGCTCTGCTATACCGTAATTGTTAATCTCTATCGATCGTAACAAGTTATGTATGAAAAGAATCACATATGGCACCAGGTGAGTCATTGGCATTTTCTTTAATGATTATTTCTCATTTGGACAGATGGGGGGGGGGGGCGAGGATCTATCGGTAACTCGCCAGGCTCGTAATCTGCAGTTCCCAGATTCAAGCAATACTACCTTGATACACCAGCCTGGACAGACTTGAACAAAAAGAGAGAATAAAGGAGAGATATTAATTATGCATAAAATTTAAAGTGATGTAATTTGTTTAAAATTTAAGTTAAAAGTAATTTGGACCAGTTAAAATAAAATAATTTATTCATTACGATTTTATCAAAATATTTGAGAATATTATTAAATTTATTACAAATTGTTTAAAACAAATAACTACCAGTTGAATTTTTATGAGGGTAGATATAATTAAAACTGCTATAATTTTCAGAATTAGGTCTTCTCTCACTGCAGTATCCAGGCTTATTGTATCAATGTGGTTGTTCGAATCGCAGCTTGGTCAGCTTGCAGATTTATCTCTGAAAAATTTCCCGCCCTGCCCTCGGTCAATAGGAGAGACCAATGGTTTTCGAAAGGCCATCGTCCGTCGGATGGGACATTAAATCGTGGCTTCCTTTGAGGGAGAGCCATATCCTGTTAAAGTACCCTTTCGAATACAATAATTTTAAATTGTAATACATTTCTGGTCGGTATTGTATATTGGATTGTAGCAGAGAAATATTGTCATGACCGATGGAGAATTTAATTTCTAAGAAAATGTTTACCAAAATCAAGTTTTATTTTCATATGATCTGTTCTTTTTTCCCTAGATCCGTTCTATTAGTAGTGTTATAGGAACAAAATTCATCAGTTGAATGATTATAAATATTGGAAATAAAATTTTGTAATAATTTTAAATGTTGAGATACGACATAAAGAAAATAATTAATGCATAAAATCAAAGGAGCATAATTTTGAATCTCTTGTAATTTCATGTGTTATTTTCTTCCTTTTCTTAACGGAATTTATTACTAATTTATTATTAATATATTTAATTTTATAATTTATTAAATAAAAAAAATTAAATAAATTTTTCGGTTTAAATTACAATGCTTTGATCATGATCCTATGGGTATATTCAAGAGACCCACGATGAGCCGGGGAGAGTTCCACAGGTCATCTGGATCACAGATGGCTCTCATCTAATACAGCATACAGCGGAGAGGCAACGCCAAAGCCGAGGATTCGGATGCTATATTTTGATTTTGGAGGAAGTAGTCGCATTTTTCTTAGTTTAAACTCTGGAATTGTTAATCAAGAACTCTAAATTAAAAAAAAATTGCAAACTCAATTTTGGGAATCACCACTGAATGTCACTGTTTCAATGGGAAAATCCAAGTTGACAGGGGCGGGGGTGTTTCAGTTGGTAGCGTGCCAGGCTGATAAACTGCAGTTCCCAGGTTCGAGTCCCTGCTAGGTCAGCGTCGAGATTTATCTCCGCAAAACTCCCCATACTGCCAACAGTCAGTAGGGGACACTGATGAACTTGGAAAGGCCGCCGTCCAATGAATGCGTCGTTCAGATGCTGCCCCATGAGAGGGAGAGCCATATCCTGTACAGCCTAAAGAACATGCCTAAGGCCTTGATGGAGGCTACCATCTGTCTCCCAACAGTTGTTCCAGTGTGTCCTCTACTCCAACCTTCTCTGAGATCTCGTCGTCCGTTGTGACCTTGCCGTTTAGCCTACTGGTGAAAATAAAATGCCTCTCAGAGGTAAGACAAACGAACAATATCTTAGAAACCAAATTTTGGAAGCGATGGGTCATTCGAGGTCAAATGCCAAATTGAGATCTAACTTTCAAAAGTTTTCGCTTGCTCCATACAATCCTTCATGTATGGAGGAGTCTATTAATATTCTTTAACTGAAACTAGTTAATCAAAAATATCTGGAAAGGCATTCGTGCAAATTTATTCATTAAAATATAATTCTTCACTTCCCGAAAATCAAAGATTTTAGGTTTTTGATTCTATGATCAGAACTCTGTGTTAACCATTTCTGACTAGGAGTTGGCTCTGTCTGTGGCTCATCTGGCTCATAATCTGTGGTTCCTAGCCTCAAGTCCCAAATGTTCTGTCACTGAAAGTTACTCCCATATCCTTTGCCTGCTCTCAGTAACAAAGGAAAGACCTAATGGTGTTGAAATGTCCAGCGTCCGTCGGATGGGACGTTAAAACAAGGTTCTTTAGGCAGATGGGTTGTTTTACCTCTGAGCGGCCCCTTTTTGAACACAATGTGGTAAATGGCCAGTTCACAAGGAACCCGAGGGGCTAAGAGTAGGTTGGGGGAGGGGACCCACTGGAACAGCTCTTGGGACACCGATGGTAGCCTCCTGTCAAGGCCATTCAGTGTGTTCTTTAATGGGCACAATGTATGGCTCTCCCACACACGAGTCATGGCTTAATGTCCCATCCGACAGACAGCGGTCTTTCCAAGCCAACCGGTTTGGAGCCCTGTGCACGTTAAAGAACACGCTTGAAGGCCTTGACGGGAGGCTACCATCTGTATCCCAACAGCTGTTCCAGTGGGTCCCCTCCCCCAACCTTCTCTGAGCCTTCGGGATCCATGTGACCTGGCCATTTAGCCCATGGTGTGCAAAAAAGTGCCGCTCAGAGGTAAAACAACCCAACCCGGTTTGGAGAGACTGCTGTCTGTCAGTTGTGGTCGCGGTCTGTTGGTTTTGCAGAGATAAATATCAACGCTGACCCAGCTGGGATTCGAACCCGAGAACTACAGATTATGTACTCTGGGGCGCTACCGACGGAGCCATTCCTATCTATGACAAGAATAGGGAACTAGCCGTGTAGGTAAATAACCCTTTAGCTTCATACAAGACAATGCATTTGCTAGAGACACTGTCAGAGCTAGGACAGAATCTTGAAAAAATAATGGCGGCGTGGGGGAAAAGAAAGTGGGGGGGGGGTTAAAGTAATTGAATTTCATTACAGTGTAATGTTTCCTCTCCTTTTAGCGGTTTGAAACAAATCATGAAAAATGTTTCAAATATGCTCATGTATTATAATTTGTGTTTTCCATTTTCCTTACCAGGATTCACAAAAGGGGGGATTATGTACTTTCCCCCCACTAAATCCGGCTCTGCTATATCGTAATTGTTAGTCTTCTATCGATCGTAACAAGTTATGTATGAAAAGAATCACATATGACACCAGGTGAGTCATTGGCATTTTCTTTAATGATTATCACTCAATTGGTTTGGGGGGAGCTCTGTCGATAAACGCGCCAGGCTCGCAATCTTCAGTTCCCAAGTTCGAGCAAAACCACTTTGAACAAAAGACAAAAGAAGGATAAAAAGGAGAGATATTAATTATTGATAAATTTTCAAGTGATTTTCTTTATTTAAAATTTAAATTAAAACTATTTAGTTTAAAACTGGTTGAAATAAAATAATTTATTCATGATTTGGTTAAAATATTTGGGAATATTATAAAATTATTTGCAAAATTCTTAAAAATAAGTAACTATCAGTTGCGTTTTTAGGAAATAGATATATTTAAAGTGGTGTATTTTTGAAAATTAGTTCTTCTGTTACTGCAGTGTCCACGCCTTTTGTTACAACTGCCATGCCCTGGATCAGTGGAAAATACTGATAAGCATCTAAAACCCGGCGTCCATCGGATGGTACGTTAATCCTTGTTCCGCGTGTGTGAGAGACCGCACCCTGTGCACGTCAAAATAAAATATATTTAATAGCAATACATTTTTGGAAGGTATTGTATATAGTGTTTTAAGAGAGAAATTTTTTTCATTACCGATAGTGAATTTAATTTTTAAAAAATGTTTACGAAAATCAAGTTCTATTATCATTGATCTGTTCTTTTTTCCCTGTATCCGTTCTGTTAGGGTTGATATAAGAATAAAATTCACAAATGATTATGCGGAATTTTGCGATAAATCTAAATAGTTGAGATACGATATAAAGCAAAAATTTAATACATGGAATCCAAAGCATGATAATTCTGAATCTCTCGAAATTTCATTGTGTTATATTCCACCGTTTTATTTATAGTTATATAATATAATAAGTATATTGTTCGCATTAATTAAAACTAGTCTCTCAGTTATTTCTAAATTAGAATGTGTCCGATCGTAACAATTTATGTAACAAATGACTCATATGAATTGCCAGGCGTTTCACTGGCATATTTCTGGATGATTTTGACTCATTTCGTTGATGTTTCTGATGACTCCTTTTTCAATACGTTATTAAGGATGAACAAATTAATTGCCACTTTCTCCGCTTAATTATTATAATCTTTACACTTTCAATTGTTTTTTGGGTAAACATTTTTGCTTTGTCGTCTGTCTGTAATGCTGTTGTCATTCAAATTTTTGTTCTTCAAATTAAATGCATTTGTTTTAGATTGGATAGATATTGAAGAAATAGGACTATTGTTAATTTCCGAAATTCCCAGTATCCTTAAAGATAGAAAATTCCTACCTTTTTAGCATTTACCACAGCTATTACAAACGGTTATTTAAGAAAGAAATTTAAAATTTTGGTGGTGAACTATGAGGGAGAAAATATTTACATTGCCAAAAGTGTTTTATCCTTTGGTCACAAGGGTTGGTAACTGCAACTTTTTAAACATATTAATGAAAAATTATATTTCTGTTTTATAGGTATTAACGAAATATTACTATTTACATTTACACAATCATCCACTCGTTTCAGTTGTCACTGTTAGAGGGTGCTAAAGACGGAAAATAAAACGTTCGCTCCCTTTGAAATCGAGCATCCCTTATTCCTCAGGAACGATTAAATTTTCGTACTTCCCAACTAAATTCATGATTATTTAAGATACGTACTTGTAACACCTAATAGTTGAAAACATATTAAGCTGCAGTTAAAAACGCGTCAATTGATTATTAACTCCTTTACATTAAAATAATAGTAGTGAAATAAATTCTATTCTGATGTCCTCTAGAAATCGAAATATGCTTGCATGGGTTAAGCCACAAATTAAAAACTAAATTCGAATCTTATTAAATTTTGTTATATAAGAGAAAACAAATAACATGAAAGGCGAAATCAAATTTCTATAAAAATAATTTTTACAGTGGTAATTTTTGCTAGTAAATAGTCTACAGTAAACTAATGGGTGAAACTATATATTGATTACACCCTGTGCATCACTCCTCGATTGAGAGATTAGTTAATATTCTTTAACTGTAAACTAACTGATAAAAATATCTGTTGCGTCATAAGCATAAATTTATGCATTTGATTGATATTCATAATTTAAGAACATAATGCTTTGTTGATTGTTTTGACCTCTGAGCGTCACTTTGTTTAACACAATTGGTTAAATAGCCGGGTCACAAAGACCTTGAGGACTCAGAGAAGGTTAGGAAAGGGACCCAATGGACAGTATTTAGCAGACAAATGGTAGCCTCTTGTGAAGGCAATTCAGCGTGTTCTTTAAGGTGCACAGGACATGGGTTTTCTAGACACAGTGTACAACGGCTTAACCTGTAGATAAGCTGCTAACACCTGATAAAAATTAAACGATGCAACCTCAACTTTAATCAGTAATTTGACATAAAGAGAACAATGCTTACGATAGAATTAGTGAGGATGCCAAAAAAGTATTTTAATTAAAATCAGAATATTCCTTTTCGGAGAAATGTGGCTTTTTTTTGCATCAAATGAAAGAGCAAGAACAAGAATAATGCATTTTCCCTTGGCTACCAATCAAAGGGACCTGGGTTCCATCCCCTGGTTAAGGCATGGATATTTGTGTTACCTTTCCGCTGAGATCTCGCTTTTTCCACAAATCTTCTTTTTGGCATATTAAATGATAGGCTCCTGTCAGACCTCTGTGGCAAGCAGCTACTTAAACGGGTATTTACTCATATTTTTTTCTATATTCCCATTTGATGCGTAAACAAATAAGCTTACAAAACATCCAAGTTCGAAAAGCAAAAGAAAAAAAAAACACAATCTGGGTTCTAAGAACAGCTCTGTCAGAAGGTGACTAAGCTGGTGTTAGAAAAATTGACTCATATTCGAAAAGTTGACTCCTGTCCTAATTCTCATGATTTAGGCTACTCGCAGAGTTAATAATTTGGAGGAATCAGCTGCAGCGTAGCAATGTGGAGGAATCAGTTCCACTGTAATAATGTAAAAAAACCATCTCCAGTTTAATAATCTGAAGGAATAGTCTGGAGTGTAGCAATGTGGTGGAATCGGTTGCAGTATAACAATTGGAGCAATCGGCTGTAATATAATAACATGAAGGAATCGGATCCAGAGAAATAAGCGGAGGGACCGGTTTCAGTGAAACACCGTGGAGGAATCAGCTCCAGTATAATAACGTGGAGGAATCGGCTCCATTTAATAATGTGCAGAGTAATCGACTGGAGTGTAGCATTGTGTAGGAATAGGCTCCAATGTTGCAACGTGGAGGAATCGTCTCCAATGTAATAATGTGAAGGAATGGGCTCGATTGTAATAATATATCGGAATCGATTAACGTGCAGGAATGTGTAGGAATCGTCTCCATCGTAGTAATGTGGAGAAATCGATTCCACTGCAGCAATATGGAGAAATCGACTCCAACTTAACAATGTGAAGGAATCGGCTGGAGTGTAACAATGTGACGGATCGTTTTTTTTTCTTTTTTTTTTAAGAATATAATTTTTATTCATAAGAGTAAAGAACACATATACATTTACAATTTGACACGCAAAGCTAAATAGCTTATCTGCAGGAAAATGAATAAATTATAATAAACATAGGTCATTCAGCCACAAATATGTACATCAAATAAATCCACAAAACGCAACACATAAATCAGCTAACTAGAAACTAACTTGCAGTGTAATAATTGAAGCAATTGCCTCAAATAGTATAATATGCAGGAATCGGATCCAGTATATAACGTGAAGGAATCGGATCCATAGCAATAAGAAGAGTAACCAGCTCCAGTGAAATAATGCAGAGGAATCAGTTTCATTGTAATATTGCTATGTTGCCTGCTAAACATGGAGACATATTTTACGTTTTCACAAGGATGCAGCTTGGGGACGACGCGAAAACGATTCATGTCGATTTATTACAAATATATGGATGGATGCGCAAATTCAGAGCATGACGACACAGGTTCAAAACCTACCTCGTTCAGAAAGACCGAAGGAGACCGTGAAGGAGAGAAAGTTCGTGAACTCGTTAAGAAATCCCCACATCACTGTTCATTGATAAGTTTAGATGTCAATATATCGATTGGCAGTGTTCAAAGAATTATTCATCATCACTCAAAGTTACGAAAGATCTGTGACAACTGGGTAGCACACAAACTGACAGAACATCAGAACAGGGCGAGAGTCAACTCGTGCAAGGAGATATAATAATAATAATTTATTTCATGCAGGGGGTTACAGTAAAGAAAAGGTACAGGTAATTTTGGATATTAATTTAAACCCAGTGACTCCAAACAGTTAACAGACATTCTCACAGGTGATAAAAAGTGGTTTTTATACTGTACAACTCCCAGAAAGATAGACAACTATGTCTGGATTTACAAAGAATGAATCGACTCCCCAAATCCTCCAACAAGACTTTCGTTCAAGGAAGAGGATGTTCACAACTTTAGCTAGAAAAAAACTGACTATCAATAGACAATACTATACCGATATTGTATATTGTTTATATATACTATATCCCCCATCCTGCATATTCACCAGATCTTGCACCATGTAATTTTTGATTGTTTCCAAATATTTAAAAAGTACTTGCTTGAAAGCCTTTTTCAAGAGTTGAAGAAGAACCTTCCAAAATGTTTTGTAACGGGCAGATGACCGTTACCTCCTCGAAGCACCAGGAAAAACCAAAGTGTCTTGCTGCCGGATGTGGTAGTCAACAGAGGTCATTAATCTGCTCCCTTGCCAGGTACGATGACCAGCACATTTGGGCCCTGTGTGGACAAAGGAACCCAGGTGACTGCGTGCTGGAGAGAAGGGGCGAGACTTTGGCTCCTTGATATTCGTCGAGAAGCGCGAACTGCGAAGGACAGAGAAGCAGGCTCTGTCGCGATTTAGTCAGCGGCTGAAAAATATCCAGCCAGGGCCATTGTTCGACCACATTTGTGTGGTCGAACAGACATGAAGGCAGTTCAACTCCCTAGTTTAGGGTCGGTGTAAATAATTTTGTAAATATAATTATATTGTGAACAATAAATGTGTTGTACATATTGGTACGTTGTCTGTCGATCCATGCGACTACCCAGCTCGCCATATTCCTGATGTATACGCTG
This sequence comes from Ryuthela nishihirai, assembly GCA_038380435.1. NCBI lineage: Eukaryota > Metazoa > Arthropoda > Arachnida > Araneae > Heptathelidae > Ryuthela > Ryuthela nishihirai. The sequence goes on from JAWZYU010000064.1 coordinate 1,582,305, forward strand.
CATTAGGTAGCTTTTAAAATAACGCTCGGAACCCACACGCCGGTTTAATCTCCACGAAATTTAGATCTCCACGAAAATTAATTTAGATCTCCACGAAAACATCTTGTGACTTATTGGTGTCAGCAGAGAGTGTTCTTGAGCGAGGTACATGAAGGGTGGTGTGATTTATTTTTTGTGTGTGTCGTCGTTTGAGAAGTCTCTACGAGAACATTGGTTTGGTGAGTTCCAATTGCTGTGAATTTGTTCTTGTGTGCTACTGTGTTAGTGCATCATGTTCCACTACAATACACGACTAAGTGCGAAAAACGGTAGTCCGTCGGATCATAGTGCAGACAGTTCATTACAAACGCTCCACGCACGAGATACGGAGGTAGTTTCTGGAGTAGAGAGAGTAGGGGAAGCCGAAGATAGGCATCGCCCGAGAGTGGAACGGCCCGATGCTCTGAAAGAACAGCGCAATCCGAACTCTTTTTGACAATTTGGAGACAATGTGCATGAAAGTGCGGCTGCGCGAAATTGAGGCGGAGGAAAAGAGAAATTTGCGCGAAATTGAAGCTGATTAACAGCGTGAAATTCGTTAAGCTGAGGAGAGGAGTGAAATTCGTGAATTCGAATTTCGAAAAATGCGGATGCAGCAGAGGCGGGAGTATCGCATGGTGAGCTATACGACAGAAACTGCCACCCGGGTTCCTTCTGAACGGACCTGATACCGTTTGGAAGCTCGGAGAAGAGTTGTCTAGGTGGTCGTCGCTTCTCTTGCCGGTTATTGGCAATCCGCCTGAGAGCCTCTACGAAATGCCATTTTTTAAAACTAATCAGGCACCATTTAGAGCGCAGTGGGCACCACGTGATCTTCGTGGTGCAGTATTCTGCCTATGTCCCAGGAAAAATTTGGCAGATTTCTGATTAGCTTACCCTTACATGATGCTGAGCATTATGATCGGCTCAAGACCTATGTACTGGAGAGATGCAAGTTGTCGGCTATTGAGCATAAGCAAAGGCTTGATAGGGCCAGAAAATTGCAGTCTGATACTTGGGGTCAGTTTGGGGAACATATCCGTGATTTGTGGAATCGTTATATAGATAGGCGCAAAGCGACAGACTTGGAACGATTAAAAGACCTTATGATATCGTATAGACTTAAATCCGAGGCGCCCCTGACAAAGCAAGAATATATTGCTTCCCAGGAGAGGTCCGATTGGCTGAGGTCCAGAGAATTGGTGGAGTGCATAGATCATCATTTGGCTAGCAGACGGCCAGATGGCAGAAGGCCTGAATCGGATCAGAAGGCGATATGTTCCACCACCCAAAAGTGATCTCAGACAGGTGCTCTTTTGAGCCCGGCAAAGCCAATCCGGAACTCATCTCTATTAGGAAGGAAGAATCGAAAGGCACTTTCCATGATGTGGCAATCGTTAGTCTCGACTCTCCCGTTTCTAAAATATTGTGACAAAACGATATTCACACTTCTTTCCTTGTTTTCCAGGAGCCCATCTCGTGGCCGAATGGTTAACGTGCTTTGCTACTGATCTGAGGTATCTGGGTTCGAGACCCGAGTAAGGCGTGGTTGTTCGTGTTTTCTTTCTGCTGAGGACCCACCATCCTCACAGACCTCACAAACTGACAATCCTCCTGACATAACTCTATGACAAGCAGCTGCTTGAGGGGATATTTATTTATTATTTAAATGGATAATTTAAATTAGACAATTTTTCAAAATGTTCGATTCTCCGACGAAACTGGCTTTCATTTGGTACGTTGCTTCTTGCTAGTGGTCAACATCTTAGAAGAACAGTTTTGAAACACATATAGGTAAACTCAAAAATCAACCAATGATGATAGAAGTAACTTTTAACTTTTTAACTTTTAGGGTAGAGGAAAATTAAAATATCAAAGTTATTATCCTGAACTAGCACAAAATTTATAAATTAATTTAATATAAGAGAATGCCTTTCGTTCAATCCAAAATACCTAATATTATCGTTTACAAATGGTACATTACAGATATATCTTAACGATATATCTAAGGTTAAAAGAAAACTAGATGATATTTGAAATTGCATGAATGATACTTTCCTACATTCCCTACTGAATGTACGATTGTATCGTCACTGTGACTTCATGTAATAGTTTTCATTTCTTTTTCTTCATTCAAGTTTCACTAATTTACCGTTGAAAGTTTCATTTTATATGGTAGTGCGTCGAAAGCACATGTTTTTATCCATTAAATAACAATTTTCATAAAGTAGTGATTGTTCTATTTAAATTCTGTAGCAAAGCAAATAACACTATATCCAAAATAGGTTACAAATATTTCGGAACATTGCAACACAAAGAATACATTTGAGTGTTATAATTTCAAACAAAACCAGTGGTTTAAACAGAGGTATTCGACATTTTCTGTTGCTATGTAGGGTGAAACTTCGATCAACCAGTCTCAAATTACAAATACAAATTTAATTGAAAGAAGAGAACCTGGTAACAACAGATAGGGAGAAAATACAGTTATGAACATACCCGGTTTACCAAAAAGGCCACCTGGAGAGCTCATTAGCTCTCTCATTGGCGAGGAAGGAAATATGTATAAAAAATTAAGCAATTGAATTTAGGTAATATTTCATTGAATTCCATTTATTTTTAAGCCTACATAATAATAAATGAATTGTATTTAAAATTTTAAGAATATTTTAAAATTGTTTAGCAGATTAAAAAAAATTAAGAGCCACCAGTCGAATTATAAGAATTGAAATTTGTTATAAAAATATCAATCGTTCTGTTATTGTACTGACCATGTCTAGTATGACATAAGAAGTGTGGTTAGAATAGAAATCAGAGCGGTAACTGAATCAGTGCCATATTCAAGATCGTTATAGCATATGCTCTATAAGGAGATGCTTTCCCAAAGTCGAAATTTATTACCTACGATTAACATATTTTTAGAGTCTGTAGCGAAGTAAATACGATTACATCCGAACTAATGTTGCTGAAAATGCAAATTCAGGTACATTTGATTGAGATCTTTCATTTATATCGACTGACATTTTTTAATACGTGTTCGATAATTGCATTCAGAAGGCAGGCGACGACGGCGCCCCACAAATATCGGATGCCTTTCGAAAAATCACTCCCGACCCACGGAAGATGGGAATCCTCATCTGTCACACCAAGAGGGTAAGAACTAAGCGGGACCATTCCACGAAATTCAGGACAAATCGCTCAAGTAGCCGAAGAACCACGATGAAACTGCCAATTTCTGTCACCGATGACGTCTAATTCATTATAATATGATGATTAGATAAATGATTTCGATATTTTTTACATCTTAACTGAAAATAGTTAATGAGAAAAGGTTTTGAGGAAGAGTTTTTATATGAATGCTTATATGAGATCGAGTTAACTCAGAATTCAGGTAAATTAGGAGATATGTGCCTTTTTTTATACTTGAATATACAGTATAAAATCCTCATTCTTGAGGCTGGTAGATTTCTTACATAGCGATTAGCCATATACAAATTAGACCCTAAACATATATCATTTTATTAAATAGCGTTCTAACAACTAAAAACACTGTTTAATTCGTTTTCAGAAAAATTTTTTTCGTTTTCTATATGGCCTAAGAGAATATTACAATTTGCCTTTTACCCACCAAATATTTGCTCATATTTCCATGGTTAGAGGAAGATACAGGAAAAAACACACTATCTTTCAAAATCTTGCCAAACCGCCCTATTCGTTAGACGCTATATATTTTTCTTCTAGTTAAATATATATATAATAAATATCCCTCAAGCAGCTGCTTGCTACAGAGACCGTCATTTTATAACGTCATAGTAGAAGGTCTGTGAGGATGGCGTAACTTCAGCAGTAAAGCAAAGATTCCATGCCATACCAAGGGATCCAACCCAGGTCGATTTGATTAGTAGCCAAGTGCGCTAAACACTTGGGCACAGTTAAGGGTACAAATATTTACAATTTTTATCTCTGTATGTTATTCTTTATCTCTGTGTGTTAAATACAGAGATAAAGAGTTCAATTTTATTCCATGAATATTCGATTTGAAAGGACAGCCTAATAACTTTGGATAATATATAAATATTTTTTCATTTCTTTATATTATACTAAATTTTACTAACACGTGTAAGAGTGTTTGTAGTTATAATATGTAATAATTATGTTAATTTCCGCTAATTAAAAATGACATTTTGCAGAACAAGCTAACTTGCTAAATGTTTCAGCTTCCATAACTCTTTAAATACTGAACATATCAGTTTTAGAAATTTGTAGTTTTTCAGAAATATTGTTTGGATTTCAATAGATTTGACTGAGGTTTTTAACCTTTCTTCGCCAGGATTTTTCATAAAGCTTATTTAAGAAATTACTGAATTATGCCCCTGAGTTACTGTTGACATACATAGAACTCTACTTAATCACGTGGCCGCTTAGTATACATGCACTCTGTAAATTCAGCAGCGATTTGAGGTTGGGTTGAATTGTTTTACCTCTGAGCGGCACTTTTTTGCACACCATGTGCTAAATGGCCAGGTCACATGGACCCGAAGGCTCAGAGAAGTTTGGGGAGGGACCCACTGGAACAGCTGTTGGGAGACAGATGGTAGTCTCCCGTCTAGGCCATCCAGCGTGTTCTTTAACGTGCACAGAGTATGGCTCTCCCGCGTACGGGTCACGCCTTAACGTCCCATCCGACGGACGGCGGTCTTTCCAAGCTCATCGGTGTCCCCTACTGACCGTGGGCAGGGCGGGGAATTTTGCGAAGATAAATCTCAACGCTGACCCAGCTGGGACTCGAACCTGGGAACTACAGCGATTTGAGACAGGATGGGATGTTATAATGTGGCATTACATAACATACTATTAACTTTCTCATTAAACAAACAAATGACCTACTACACTAATATTAAAATCCAATATTTGTTTTTGCGATTAATACTTTATAGAGTTTTTCGATCACAATAATCACATTTTTTATGCGTGATCTCTTGTAATTAACTACTACTACGTTTAACACTCACTTGATATGTTGACACTCGTACAAAAGTAAATATTCCTACAAAAACAACATTACGTATAATGAAGAGGCGGTCGCTCTACGAACTGCCTCTGGGGTGAAATGTGAAATCCTTCTAATACACGGGGCGGGGACGGCTCAGTCGGTAGCGCGCCAGGCACGTAATCTGTAGTTCCCAGGTTCGAGTCGCAGCTGCGTCAGCGTTGAGATTTATCTCCGCAAAATTCCCCGCCCTGCCCACGGTCAGTAGGGGACACCGATGGGCTTGGAAAGGCCGCCGTCGTCGGATGGGACGTTAAGCCGTTGCCCCGTGTGCGGGAGAGCTACACCCTGTGCACGTTAAAGAACAAGCTGGACGGCCTTGAAGGGAGGCTACCATCTGTCTCCCAACAGCTGTTCCAGTGGGTCACCTCCCCCAACCTTCTCTGATTCTTCGGGGTGCTTGTGAGCTGGCCATTTAGCCCATGGTGTGCAAAAAAATGCCGCTCAGAGGTAAAACAACCCAACCCAACCTTCTAATACGTTATATAAATTATAGACGACATGTTGTAAAATCGTACGCTTTTGATGTTAAGTTTTAGCACTGTAAGTCACTGAACCAGAATTCACTCAAACTTCGATATAACGTTCTGTAATTAAACGAATAAATAATACTACACTAAAAGATACTAAAATTTATAGTGGTAGCTGTTTTCACTCTTCGTTTAATTACTTTTAAATAGCTAAAACATATGATAAAAAGTGATCATTTAGTGTTCCGTTGAAATCATATCTTCATTATAACAGTGACTGCTCTCAGAATAAAATAAATAATTCTACCTTTTCTAAACATTGTATCTTAATCTTTAAACTCGAGGTTACGCACATTAAACTGACAATCCTCTATGATCACGATTGTTCAACGTAGAGATGCTAACCTGAGTTTGCTTATTTTTAAAGAAACTGGGTACATACTATGACGTTATATTTTTAAAGAAATTGGGTTAAGAAATTGGGTTCAGCTAATGAAAAATATGTGTTTAGTTACAAAGGTATTTATCGTACAGTTCAAAATATTTTTCAATAATATATATAGGGTAATTGAGATAAGCGTGTACAAACTTCTGGGAGGGGTAGGTTGCACAAAGACGAATCGGAATCATGTAGCAATGCAGGGTCGGTAACGGCATCTTCACGCGGTAGATGGCGTTGTTCTACGCGGTAGACACGTGCAGCTTTGGGTTGGGTTGTTTTACCTCTGAGCGGCACTTTTTTTTGCACACCATGGTCTAAATGGCCAGCTCACAAGCACCCCGAAGGCTCAGAGAAGGTTGGGGAGGGGACCCACTGGAACAGCTTTGGGGAGACAGATGGTAGCCTCCCGTCAAGGCCATCCAGCGTATTCTTTAACGTTGGGTTGTTTTACCTGTGAGTGGCACTTTTTTGCACACCATGGACTAAATGGCCAGGTCACAAGGACCCCGAAGGCTTAGAGAAGGTTGGGGGAGGGGACCCACTGGAACAGCTGTTGGGAGACACATGGTAGCCTCCCTTCAAAGTCATCCAGAACGGCCGCAGGATTGCACAACTTCCTCGCAGGTAACCGTCGTTCGCGAAACGCCTGCAGAGGTAATAGGATGTCCGATTACACAAAAGCGGGGTTGGCCGATATGCATCTCGCATACGGGTCTGCAGACTGCAACGGGCAAGCAGCTGTACGTATGTACCAGGAACGGTACCAGATGAGGCATACCCTCAACCACCAGATATTTGCACGGCTGCATCAGAGGTTACGGGACACTGGTTCCTTCCAGAGCCATGCCAGGAGTCGGGAGCGATGGGCACGGACTCCTGACATGGAGAAGAATGTGCAACGTCATACAGAAGACATTCCGAGAGCCAATACAGTCGCTCAAAAAAGTATCCAAACACTACGGTTGATTGCAGATGGTGTGCAAAAAAGTGCTGCTCAGAGGTAAAACAACCCAACTGGACGTGAGGCTACCATCTGTCTCCCACCAGCTGTTCCAGTGGGTCCCCTCTCCCAACCTTCTCTGAGACTTCGGGGTCCTTGTGACCTGGCCATTTAACCCATGGTGTGCAAAAAAGTGCCGCTCACAGGTAAAACATCCCAACGTTAAAGAACACGCTGGATGGCCTTGACGGGAAGATACCATCTGTCTCCCAACAGCTGTTCCAGTGGATCCCCTCCCACAACCTTCTCTGAGCCTTCGGGGTCCTTCTGACCTGGCCATTTAGCCCATGGTGTGCAAAAAAGTGCCGCTCCGAGGTAAAACAATCCAATCCAATTATCTTTCCTCGCTGAAAACCGAAATTTAAGAATATTTTTAAGAATCTGACCTTTATCTGTCCATCTGGTCCCTTGCAAACGAATTTCGGTGGTATAACGCTATGCTGGCCAAAAAAAGACGCAAGTTTCGGAAACATTAGATACTAAGTCGTTTTATCCAGTATGCAATCGGTTTCGAACCCATAAAATAAATAGTAGCGGGTCGAAACCTTTTCCGATACATTCAACGTGTAATTCTTACCGAATGTAATCGGAAAACATTAGTTTTAGATCTGTTGCTCTTTTTAGAACATGAGTTACAAAACTGCAACCTTTATCGGGTTCGACCCAGTTAATCGGCTACGTAACGGGTTCGATATTTTGCGTGAATGAATTAACGGACCGAATCCCGGTAGTATAACGTTATGTTGGCGAAAGAGAAACGAACACTTTGGAAACATTAGATATTAAATTTTTTTATCCAGTATCTAATCAGTTTAGAACTTATATAACACAAGTAACGGGTCGAGATCTCTTCCGATACATTCAACGTGTAATTCTTCCAGAATATAATCGGAAAACATTTGTTTGAGATCTCTGGCTCTATTAGAGCACGAGATCTCTTCACCGAAATAGAAATTTAGAGTTATTTTCAATTTTCTCACCTTAACCCGTCCATCTAGTCTCTTGCAAACCTAGATTCTATACATAGGTTATAACGCTGGAATTCCTGCGTGAGGACATCAAGAGAAAAATTTCAACGTAGCGTCCTCACGTTTCATGTACCTGCAGAGAGAAAATGACTAGTAGGATTTTTTGAAGAAACTTGGTTAATTCAGAAATGCAGGGCCAACAATATCAAACATCCCCGTGATAGCAGGCATGGGGCAAAGATCTGTTCCTCCACTGCTACAGGTTGAAGTGATCCATGTTGGTAGGAACTTTAGGTACCACAGTTTTTAAGTGGACCTTTTCAAGAGCCGTAAGACCTACCTGTGACACATTACTCCAATTTAGGATTAGCGATACCCAACTAAGCGAGAGTTCAGGTAGCTGTGATGGCCTATGATCAGATTTATCCACCAGCTTATATAAGGTATCCCGTGCCTCTGTTCACTTAGGGCTGGCAATCCACAAGCAAACAGAAAACACAGCGGCAAATTCCCCCTCAACAGATGGCCACCACTGCAGCGAGTCCAGAATCCATAATCAAGCTCAAAGCCGTAAACCAGTCCAGTCTCGTAGGCATAAATGGTCATCACCACGACCCTGCGAAGTTGAACACTCGTCAACAGGGTAGGAAGAAAGAAAAAATTTGTCGCAGATGACCAGATCAGTAGGGCACACTGGTCTGATAGGACTCCACGTCTATTCCCTTCGAAAAGAGAATATATCTTTTGAAAGGTACTAACGGCATGCACGAAGGGAATGCGGGGTCGGACATTATGTGCCAGACTCGGAAGATTCTCTTCGTCATCACTGGGGATTGCTACACAGCTATCCTTCCAGTTTGTGGCGAACATTTACTGACCAGAAGCGTTAGTGGAGAAAATTAGCAATGCAGGCTAATTTGTGATCCGATCCTGGTAACATCAGAATCACATAGGGAGGATAGTATCAGTAGCTGTAGTGATGATAATCCAACATTCGGTACTGAAAGCGTGAAAATATCGTTGATGAAAATTCGTTTTTCTTAAACCTTGGTATCAGATATTTTCAATTAGGCAGATTCTTGAGAAATGTTTAGAGTTTCAGAAACCTTTGGTTGCTAGCTTTGTTGATTTCAAAAAGGCTTTCGACTCTGTTGGTCGTCATAATTTGTGGTTGATTGTGAAATCATATGGTATACCAGACAAGTTAGTTAACATAATGAAAGCTCTCTATAATAACACTGAGTCGTGTGTGAGAGTTGGTAAGGCTTGTAGCAATTGGTTTAGCGTTACTTCTGGTGTTCGACAAGGGTGCATTTTGTCTCTTTTTCTCTTTAGCTTGGTTATTGATTATGTTATGCGAAATTCACTTCAAGGGAATGATTTTGGCCTTAAATGGACTGGAGATACGAAAATTTCTGATTTAGATTATGCTGATGATTTAGCCCTTTTGGCAAATGATGTTGATGAGATGAACTCATTCATTCGAGCTGTTGATGAGACTGGTAGTAGAGTAGGTTTCGTCATAAACAGAGAGAAAACTAAAGTGATGAAAATTGGTCAGTCAGGTTCTGATTCAGTTAATCTGAATGGTTGCAGTCTTGAGCAGGTGTCACAGTTTAATTGCCTTGGGAGCTATGTAACTGATACTGGTGATGTGCGGCATGAGATTAACAGACGAATAGGTATTGCTGCCGGGACTTTTAAGAATCTATGGAGATTGTGGAGAAATAGGCTAAAATTAGACTAAAATTAGAAAAGACTAAAATTAGACTGTATAATAGTTTGGTTCTTTCTAGGGTTTGTTATGGTAGTGAAATTTGGACGCTATGTAAACAAGATAACAGGAAACTAGATGCTTTTGATTCTAGACGTTTACGCAGTATCTTGTGTATTAGGTGGTTTAACTTTGTAACTAATGATGAGGTTAGGCAAAGGAGTTTGCAACCTCCTTTAAGCAGTATATTGTGCAGAGGGAGACTCCGTTGGTTTGGCCATGTTGCCCGTATGAATAATTATAGATTGGCGAATAGGGTTATGAACAGTGTGCCTAATGCCCTCAGAAAGAGGAGGAGACCTAGGATGCGGTGGCAGACAATGTCAAACGTGACATTGTTAGAATTGGTGTGCAGTAGCCGGATGCAGCAGATGTTGCTCAGGACAGATAGGCTTGGAGAATTAAACTATGTGGTCTGGTTGGACCTCCGTAGCCCATGGCTGCTTGAGGATGATGATGATGATAAACCTTGCACATATCATTAAGATACATCCGTGAAATATGGTCTTCCAGAAACAAAGAGACACTTCAGTGATTGAACGAAAGGAAAACAATTCTATTAAATTAATATATATATATTTTGTGGTAGTTTAACTCTGAAAATACTATTTAATGAAAAATTCAGAAATGGAACAGTTATACAGGTAACTGTCATCTAATACGGGAGATGAGTTCCGGGAAGACCATCGTTAAACCAATTACCGTGTAAAACGAGGGGATTTTTTTTTTGTTTGTATTTTCGCCTATCTTATTAATCTTTTTTCCTTTTCTTGGTTTCGCAATAGATGTTTTATTACAACAAAAATAATTATAATTCTCGATATTTATTTAATGATTACATATATGCATAATTATGTATATAAATATGTGATCGATTAATTAATTTTACAGTTTATTTCTTAATATGTAACGAAACATGCTGGTTTGCATTGCTTGCCTCTGTTTTGTGCGTAATGTTTATTTGTGCCGTCCCGTGGCCAAGTGGTTAGCACGCTTGGCTACTGATCTAAGGGACTGGGTTCGAGCCCCGGACATTAGGCATGGATGTGTGTGTCGTTTTTCTGCTGAGGTCCTGCCATCCTCTCAGATCTCCTACTGTGGCATATAAACTGACAGGCTCCTGTCAGACCTCTGTGGCAAGCAGCTGCTTGAGGGGGTATTTATTTTTATATTTATAATCCCCTGCTATTATGCTGTCTAACAGCTTCTTCTGCTTTATCAGCCCAGTAATATTTATTTATGTATATTTATATATAATTTTTATTTATTTGTATTATTCCATTAACTTGTCACAACATCGTCTTATGTCATAAAGTTATGAAACATTAATGTCATGATCCTTCAACAAATCCATGCGTTTTTGTGCAGTGAAATCTAAATATTTAAACGCCAATACTATTACTGGTTCAGATTCTTGTTTTTCTTCAAAAGCAGCGTTGAATTCTATATCCTGAAGTTCATCGTTAGTGAGTGGCTCACTGTTTAGTTTAATAACTTCGTCCATGTTTCAAAGTGACGCCTTTGTATACTGCTCTAGTTTGATATTTCGCTGATGTTAATTAAAAAATTCAACTTAAATTCTTGTAAATAAACTATATAGATGGATAAATCCAAGCATGATTTATCTGAATTATGCAGTAGTCATTTGGACCACAGCATAAAAACAACACAACAACACTCGAACCCAGATCCCTTTAATCAATAGTCAAGCGCGCTAACCACTCACCGCGGGATGCCGTTCATTTTTATTTTTGAAGACTAATAAATAATGGGCGAATATATTTTATAGATTTTGACAATCCCTACGTCATGAGCTTAAATTTAGTACATAACTCTTTACGAAGAGCAGTAATCCTTCACCGCGTTGGAGAAGATATGGTGGAACAAGTGTTTAGTCAAATATACAAACTCGCAAACGTCAAATATTCAATCCTTTCTAAATAGCAAGGCCTCTGCTAAAGGCAAAGTTTACATTTGCCATCAGCCATATAAACTGAGATGCTAGTTTATTATGTACGCCTACTAGTAGCGTGTTCTACCTTCAGAACAGCCCGAATTCGTCGGGGCATGGGGGCGGGGGTGGCTCAGTCGGTAGCGCGTCAGGCTCGTAATCTGTAGTTCCCAGGTTCGAGTCCCAGCTGGGTCAGCGTTGAGATTTATCTCCGCAAAAATTCCCCGCCCTGCCCACGGTCAGTAGGGGACACCGATGGGCTTGGAAAGGCCGCCGTCCGTCGGATGGGACGTTAAGCCGTGGCCCCGTGTGCGGGAGAGTCATACCCTCTCTCACGTTAAAGAACACGCTGGATGGCCTTGACGGGAGGCTACCATCTGTCCCCCAACAGCTGTTCCAGTGGGTCCCCTCCCCACCAACCTTCTCTGAGCCTTCGGGGTCCATGTGACCTGGCCATATAGCCCATGGTGTGCAAAAAAGTGCCGTTCAGAGGTAAAATAACCTTAACCTCGTCGGGGCATTGAAATTGCAAGGTGCTGGATGTATTATTCAGGAAGATTTTGACGGGCAGTTAATACAGATTGGACGGCGGAACAGTCTCACTGAGAACAGCCCTTACCAACTCATCCCAAAGATGCTCGATAAGGTTTAGATCTGGGGAAAAGTGCCAATGAAGCATGGAGAACTCCTCAAACTTCCTGGAACCATTAAGTGAAGGTACGTGCCTTGTGAGCAAGTCCATGTTCATACTGGTGGTGTCCATCCGAATGAGGATAAACTGTAAATCAAGGGATGAGCCTCGTCTACAAATATGTTCAAATACTCCGTGGCGTTCAGATGTCTTTAGTGGGTATCAAGGAGCCTAATATGTGCCAGGAAAAACATTTCCCACACCATCACACTGCCACCACCGACCTGTGCTGTTTACACCTTACTAATAGCTCCATGGCATCATGTTGTTAGCGCCAAATTCTGATCCATGAGCATGATGCAAAAGGAAACTTGAATCATCCGACCAGACTATCTTTTTCCAGTCCTCATTGGCCCAGTGTCGATGCTCCTGTGATCACTGGAGATGTGCTTTCGTGTTCTTCGCTGACATCGACACTGGATATGATCGGCGGCTGTTATAGCCCATTTGCGACAAGGTCCAATACCTGATGCATTCGGAGAAGACCATCTGCACACCCAGAACCGGGACTAATTCATAAGCTAACTAAGCTCACGATTATCAGGGTTCTCAAAAATTTAAGTTTGAAGTTTAGTATCGCGGTTTTTTTTTATATTCAAATTAATCTATTGTGCAAACACTGTTCATCTCAACTTTTCACAGTTGATATTATATACCAATGCTAGTATGTTTTCAACACATCAGTTTCATATTTATTTTTTAGTGTTCCCTTCAAACAGAATAATAAATATATACGTTATTTCGACTTTCGAAATTTTGGGGTTTCAAACTTATTGTAGCTTAGGGCCTCTTAAACTTAGTGTAGGGCCCTGGAAGGTAAAAATCCGGCCCTGTACACACCAATGTTTAATTCTGCTGTGATTTGCTTGGTTGTGGCCTGTCTGTTTGCTTGCACGATTCTCGCTAGTTTCCTTTGACCTCTCTGATCCACAAGTTGTTTTCGTCCACAGGATCGCCAATCTCTAGTAGTTTTTTGCTTTTCGCACCATTCTCGAATCTGGAAAACCCTTGAACCCTTAAAAAGGTTGTACGTGAAAATCACATAAGCAGTGGCAGTCATAAGGAGGGTGTCACGGGGACTATGCCCCCCTCCAAGAGACTCAGAAGTGTTTCATTTTTTTATTTCAACAGCAGCCAGTTTTTTTTCTATGAAGGCAAACCTCTGACGCCTTCAGTACCCCCTATGAAGCCAAATGTAAGGACATATATAAAGGATTTTGAACACCAGAAATGACACTTTTCACTACAAAATTGGGCGAGGGTGGCTCAGACGGTAGCGCGCCAGACTCGTAATCTGTAGTTCCCAGGTTCGAGTCCCAGCTGGGTTAGCGTTGAGATTTATCTCCGCAAAATTCCCCGCCCTGCCCACGGTCAGTAGGGGACACCGATAGGCTTGGAAAGGCCGCCGTCCGTCGGATGGGACGTTAAGCCGTGGCCCCGTGTGCGGGAGAGCCATACCCTGTGCGCGTTAAAGAACACGCTGGATGGCCTTGACGGGAGGCTACCATATGTCTCCCAACAGCTGTTCCAGTGGATTCCCTCCCCCAACCTTCTCTGAGAATTCGGGGTCCATGTGACCTGGCCATTTAGCCCATTTTGTGCAAAAAAAGTGCCGCTCAGAGATAAATAAACCCAACCCAACTCACTACAAAATTCTTCATATGTCCCTAAATGCCCCCCTCCCCCCAGGATTGAGACTTCTGACCTCTCCTTTCCATAAGAACTGCCGTTTGGGAGATGCTAGAACCATCAAGCCTAGCACCATCTATCAGGCTGCATTCAAAATCGCTCATTTATTTCGAATATCTCTTTTGAAAGGTACAGTCGCTCAAAAAACTATCCGAACACTATAGTTGATTACAGAATTTCTGTAATCAACTATAGTGTTCGGATACTTTTTTGAGCCACTGTACTAACGGTTTGCACCACGAAAGGTCGGGGTCGGACATTAGGCGCTAGACCTGGCCGGTTCTCTGCATCGTCACTGGGGACTGGTACACAGTTCTTCTTCCAGTTTATGCCTAACTACTACTTACAGGGTATCATTACAGGTACTATTACCATAATACTCCATAGCCTGCCGTTGTATGAGGATTTTATGTATTATTGGAAATCGAAATTTAAATAAATTTGATTATGTTCCTAAAATTATTTTCAGTTATATTTTTTCAAAAAAATTTTTTTAAGAAATTAATAAGCCCTATATCTGCGTTACTATTAACATAATGTGGAACTGTACCTAATAAAATGATCCTTTGAATATATGTTGATATTACGGATATCATAATTACATCATTTATAATTTATTTCGAATTACTATAGAATTTCTATTAGATGATTCTGAGAAATTGTTATGATTTTGCTCTTAAAATTAAATTCGATCGAATTAAAACACCAGATCTTCATTTCAAATTATCTTTTTATCAACTGTGTTAATAATTATAATGAAAATAAAAAATGTAATTTTTCGCCGCTGTCAGTTGGTTTAAATTTTATCCCTTCCAAAAAATGTTTAATGTGACCTGGCGTAAATAAAATAAAATAAATAAATACCTCCCTCAAGCAGCTGCTTGCCACAGAGGTCTGACAGGAGCCTGTCAGTTTATATGCCACAGTAGAAGATCTGAGAGGATGGCAGGACCTCAGCAGAAATGGCAGGACCTCAGACAGTTTTCAGTTTAGTAAGAAAATTTTTCTTGGAGTATTCAACAAAAAGTCTGTTTGTTTTTTTTTTTGTTTTGATCAATTCTGATTTTTATTTTCTGCTGTATCAATTTTTATGTTTATTCCACTGCTTTTGCTTTGATCGCAATCTTGTTTACAAATCACAGATTTTCCTCCGGTTTTATTTAGTTTTTTAATAACAATTTGAAACTGTTGCTGCAATATTCTAATGAGTAGATTATGACTATAATATGATAAGCTATTATTCTCATGAATCAGTACAGTATAAGCCAAAGTTGGGTTGGGTTGTTTTACCTCTGAGCGGCACTTTTTTGCACACCATGGGCTAAATGGCCAGGTCACATGGGCCCCGAAGGCTCAGAGAAGGTTGGGGGAGGGGACTCACTGGAACAGCTGTTGGGAGACAGATGGTAACCTCCCGTCAAGGCCATCCAGCGTGTTCTTTAACGTGCACAGGGTATGGCTCTCCCACACACGGGGCCACGGCTTAACGTCCCATCCGATGAACGACGGCCTTTACCAAGCCCATCGGTGTCCCCTACTGACCGTGGGCAGGGCGGGGAATTTTGTGGAGATAAATCTCAACGCTGACCCAGCTGGGACTCGAACCTGGGAACTACAGATTACGAGCCAGGCGCGCTACCGACTGAGCCACACCCCGCCCCATAAGCCAAAGTATTTAAATAATCAATTACCTGAGATAATGCTACTTTTTACTGCTAGGACACTGACATAGCTCTAAGAACAATCTGTTTCTTATTCCAACAATCATTTCGTTGTTTTCCGTGATAACAATCGTCTGGACGGAGTAGAATCGGTCATAGTAACGAGATAGAATTTTTTATGTGACAGGTCTGGTTGGATTGTTTTACCTCTGAGCGGCACTTTTTTGCACACCATGGGCTAAATGGCCAGGTCACATGGACCCCGAAGGCTCAGAGAAGGTTGGGGAGGGGACCCACTGGAACAGCTGTTGGGAGACAGATGGTAGCCTCCCGTCAAGGCCATCCAGTGTGTTCTTTAACGTGCACAGGGTATGGCTCTCCCGCACACGGGGCCACGGCTTAAAGTCCCATCCGACGGACGGCGGCCTTTCCAAGCCCATCGGTGTCCCCTACTGACCGTGGGCAGGGCGGGAAATTTTGCGGAGATAAATCTCAACGCTGACCCAGCTGGGACTCGACCCTGGGAACTACAAATTACGAGCCTGGTGCGCTACCGACTGAGCCACCCCCGCCCCACGGGACCAGCATGCTACACCATAGGACATGAAGTTTGCATATTCCATAGGAGGGACATTCACCACTCTATTACCATAGTGATTGTGCTGCAGAGTGATTTACGGTTCACTGTGGGTACTGTAGTAGTCTTCACGCAAACCATTGGACAATGTTTGCATGACGCAAAAATGAGGGTAAGATGTGTGCAGTTTGGCATCTGTCGTTGCAGTGACGTCACCGGTTATGCAGTCTCCACTGGTGTTGAGTGAAGTAACATTGGACTACGGAGTGGAGGTGAGAGTTGTTCACAGAGGAGTCCCGATTCTGTTTCAGCATGCCTGACGCCCGTTTGTGTGCATAGTATTGGCATTGTCAATGATACGAGTAAGCTTATTTTCCATTAGCTTCTATACTGCTCCCACCGTGATAGAATGGTATAAGGTGGCATCACATATAGTAGCCAGACACCTGCTCCATGTTTCTGGTGTGCTAACGGCGAGATGTTACATCGTTAATTCTGTGGCATGACCCTTACTACCATGCCCAGATTGATTCTGAATCAGGACAACGCCATCCCACACACTGAACGTGCAATGACAATCTTCAAGGTGTACACATTCTCCCAAGGCTGCCATACTCCTAGGGGTGGTGGGTGGCTGTCGGTAGCTCTCCAGGCTCGTAATCTGTAGTTCCCAGGTTCGAGTCCCAGCTGGGTCAGCGTTGAGATTTATCTCCGCAAAATTCCCCGCCTGCCCACGGTCAGTAGGGGACACCGATGGGTTTGCAAAGGCCGCCGTCCGTTGGATGGGACGTTAAGACGTGGTCCCGTGTGCGGGAGAGCCATACCCTGTGCACGTTAAAGAACATGCTGGATGGTCTTGACGGGAGGCTACCATCTGTCTCCCAACAGCTGTTCCAGTGTGTCCCCTCCCCCAACCTTCTCTGAGTCCTCAGGGTCCATGTGACCTGGCCATTTAGCCCGTGGTGTGCAAAAAAGTGCCGCTCAGAGGTAAAACAACCCAACCCAAGCCATACTCCTAGTACTTGTCGCCCATTGAGCATGTGTGGACTTTATGGGTTGCTGCCTTCGCCAGCTCCCTCGGGCAGCAAACCTGGTACAGTTGCTTGCGCATTTGGATGCTGTTTGGAAAGTTATACCTCTGAACACATTATACCTCTGAGGCTTGTAGACCTCTCGGTATTCCATCAGTCATCTCTGACTGATGGAATACCGAGAGGTCTACAAGCTTTTGTGTAACCGCCCAATATAGGCCTATTATGTACTTATGAATCGGCAATAAACCCAAGTACCTTGCGTTCGCACATTCTGTTTTTCAATCATTTGCACATCTACTCTCGTAGCTTCCATCCTGTTAGTTTCGGACGAATACAACAGTTACCTTGCGATATTGCGATTTCCAATTGAAGCACGTAGATACCAGTATTGTTCACATAGCTTTTAAATGACCCCATAAATAGAAATCCAAAGAGATACGTCACGAATAGTTTAGCCGAATTATTTTTCCATGCCATGTAATAGAATATATAATTAATATCACACGTATTCAAAAACACAAAGTGTGAATAAAAGTATTTTTACAGATTTTCAATTCTATTTGGATATTTGACAACGGGACGTGAATTCCAAATAAATAAGCAAACTATATATATATCAACTGATTTATTAACTAAGGCAGCAAAATTGCATAAATCATAAACAATGTCTTCACTAATCACACAAAACAACAATAAGCTATCAATCAGTATAAAATGATCCCAATTATCACAATTACCAGATTTTCTTTTAAACAAAGCGCATTTTTCTGCAATACAGATAATTTGATATTTTACTTGAAATTAAAACCTTTCTTATTAGTTAAACATCCAAACCTCATAACTGAACATAACACAAGCTAAATATATCTCCAAAACCACATTTCTTACTACCAACGCGCACAGATTACGATTAATTTCTTTCTTCAATACACAGATTCTCAGAAGTACTATTAGACATTTAACTATCTGGTACATAATCACAGTCAAGCAGAGAAGAAATAGAATTCTGGTCTTTCATTTTATCGTTCGAACCCGTAAGTGACGTAATTCTCATCGTGTGCTATACCTGGAGTGGCAAGTTGTAACAAAGTCTCGTTTTCCATTGTTGTACGTGCATGTTCCGCTTCAGCATATTGAAATTGAAGTCTTGTTCATAATACATAACTTACACACCAATTGTAGCAAGGTCCTGCTTGACAAGTCCGCACATCTCATCCTAGGTCTTCCCCCTCTTTCTGAGGCCTCTAGGCATACTGTTCATATCCCAAGTCGCTAATCTATAATTATCCATATGGACAACATAGCCAAACCAACGGATTATCTCTTAACATTTGCACAATATGCTGCAAAGTTAAAAATAATTTTACTATCTGTGCAACATTATTGATAATGATAAGTGTAAAATATTTTATTTTTCATGGGTGCAGTCGATTATTCGATATGATATTTTAAATTGGGGAAGTACTTATTCTAAAAATTAGGAAGACTAGTTTCTCTTCAAAGCAGAATAATTAATGTTAAAATAAAAATTAGCGACAGAAATTTAATTTAATTTGAAACATATTGCAATTCAGGCATTTTTCCGCTTAGATATGTATGCCCTTTCTTAATGCAAAAAAAAACTTTCCATTCTAAGAATTGATTGCTGACTGTATAAGAATTATTATAGTAGGTTTAATGGTATAAGGCAGTGGTTTTCAACCTTTTATGCTTCACGTATGCCCTGAAATCTGTATATAACTGGCTTAACCCTTATATATATATAGATAAAAACTATAGTTATAGTATAACAATGGGAGTAAAACAAAACATATATATATATAGCATATATCTAGCGACTTTTCAGCTCTCACGGCGTACACCAAAAAACGTTGACAACACTTAGTTTAAGGTATGTAATTCCTGCCGTGGAAAAAAAAAAAGGAAAAAGATTTCTCCTCTCTTGATATATATATAGGAATTGAGTTCAACGCGTATTATTTCAAGATCTTATTGCAGGATTATCTTTAAAATATTATCGATATAGAACATTCTATCGCTATTTCACAATAATTTAAAATTATCTAGTTTTTCTCCCAAGAAATTTAATCTGTATAGATTTACTGTTGTTTTAAATCAAGAAAGTTGCATTTCCTACACCTCTCTGAGAAAAGTGGGTATTTTATTGATGTTAGTGGAATTTATCTTAAAAATTACCATTGTTATTTGTTAGAAGGGGTCAACAGCTATGCAGTAAGACCCCTTCTAACAAACGTCGGAGCCCTCGGGGTCCTTGTGACCTGGCCTTTAGTCATTGTAGGCAAAAAAGTGCCTCTCAGAGATTAAATAACCAAGCCCATTTTTTTTCGACAGCTGCTCATTCCTTCTTATCCAGTTAGATGTGTACATTGGCAGTCATAAAAATTCTTCAAAGTCACATGCGAAAAGAAAACTTTTACATCAAAATTGATAATGGAACAAAACAGATTGTTTGAAGTTTCTCTAACGATTCGTTTAGTGTTGATCGTTTGCAAAAAAAATGGTCAATCGGACCTTGCAAATTAATATTCATATATTTTAAATACTGAAAGAATCTTTCGAAGATTCAGATTTGAAGTTATATTTTATTCTCATTTTACAAGGAGCTTGAAATTTGGTCTTTAATTTTGACATTATGCTTTCAAATGTTATCTACCACTCTAATTACTGTATAGACCAGATTAATTAATTAGATTTTTATTTCAGGCTTTAAGTGGAGCTCGACGGACTTGGAGCTCAGACCTTGAAGAAGTCGACATGTTTTTGCTTAGCTCCAACAAGTAAAATTTAGTTAGCTAAACCTGTACTTAAATTGCCTAATAGCATTCGGCGACATCGGGTATCCAACCCTGGTGGTGCCCTTGGTCGGCAGGTTAGGTAGAAATAATTTAATATTTTATTTAAACTTTAGTGTATATTTAGGATTTTAGAGATTACAATTTAAATTTCTACATTTTTTGTGAATTGTCGTCTTTTGACTGCTTATTTCACTAATCGCTTTTAATCTCT
This sequence comes from Ryuthela nishihirai, assembly GCA_038380435.1. Taxonomy (NCBI): domain Eukaryota; kingdom Metazoa; phylum Arthropoda; class Arachnida; order Araneae; family Heptathelidae; genus Ryuthela; species Ryuthela nishihirai. Next base: position 1,602,657 of record JAWZYU010000064.1, read on the forward strand.
CTTGAAGATTAATTATATTTTCCGTTTCTAACTAACAATTTTACAATTGTCAGATTTAGAACATTTCAAACTTCCGTTGAATTTTATTACAAGTTATACAATTCCTATTAGGAATCATCTTTAATTAATGCAAGTTTGCATTTACTGCGTCTAATACATTGTTTATATAGTGCACATTGTTGTTATATTTATTTCTATAATATTTATCTACAAGTCTGTTGATAAATTCTCTGAATATTACTTTTAGTAAATACTAGTTTATATTTTACTGTGTCATGAACTGCATTGCAACCGTTTTTGATATATCTGAAACCTGTTTCGAGAAGTGATATAAATTGTTATGAATATAACTTGTAAAATTTTTACAAGCATTTATATTTCTGATATAAATAAATGGTAATCTGAATTTTGATTATTTTGGTTTGTGAAAATCATATACAATTTCGAAAAGTCAGCTACCGGTAATATTTCAAAAAACACATCACCAGCTCAGAGGCACCACAATTCGAAAATTCGGAAACATACCGGCCAGAGATAGAATTCGAAAATTCGAACACTGCAACGGCTCCGGTCTATGCTTCCGGTCCGCTCAGAGGCATCCAAAACTATTAGTGGCAATCCGGACCGCCCATGGTCTGTAAATGGTATCTAGATAGTCACTGGAAGGAGAGCTATGCACCAATCCCCTGTGATGATGTATAGAACAGGTCAGGTCTAGCATCTAATGTCCGACCCCGCCTTCTCGTCGTGCAGACCGTTAGTACCTTTCAAAAGAGATTCTCTCTTGTGGAAGTGAACGGAAGCCAGATCAGTAGGCCAGTAGGCCAGATTAGTGTGGCCTACTGATCTGAACAACTATGGCTACTTTTCTTTTTTTTTTTGCTACCCTGCTGAGAAGTGGTCAACCACACAGGGTCCTGATGCTGACCATATAAACCCACTGGACTGGACAGATATATATGGCTCTCAGCTTGATTATGGATCCTGATTTTGCTGCACTGGTGGGCTTCTGTGGAGGGAAAATCTTCCGCTGTGTTTTCTGTTTGTTTGTGGGTTGACAGCCCCAAGTGAGTAGATTCACAGGATATGTTTATCAGCTGGTGGATAATCCTGAGCAGAGGTCATCGCAGGCACCTGAACTCTTTGCTTCTATTGGCATCGTCAAATTCTACATTGGAGGAAGTCTTCCAGTGTAGATGGCTTCAACCTTTAGTGGTGGGGAACGGGTCTTTGCCCCATGTCTGCGATTAGGGGGCTGTTTCATATTGTCGGCATTCCCTCTCTCAATAAACATAGTTTCTTTAAACATCCCACTAGCCATTTTCTCTCCATAGGTAGTTGGAATGTGAGGACTCTGCACAGAGCTTTTTGTTTTGATGTCCTCACACAAGAATTCCACCATTATAATTTAGATATTCTCGGCTTGCAAGAGACCAGATGGACAGATAAAGGTCAGATTTTGAAAAATAATCTTAAATTTCTCTTTTCAGGGAGGGACGACAATAAGCATCACCAAGGCGTGGGTCTGCTTCTCAGCAGACACGCTAGTGATGCTCTTCTAGGATATGAGTGCATTAATGAAAGGTTTCTTACAGCAAAATTTCAAACAAGCGTTAAAAACCTTAATATTATCTGCTGTTATGCCCCCACTGAGGATGCCGATGAGGATGAGAAGGATAGGTTTTATGAACAACTTCAGGATATTTTGAATTCTGTCAAGAAAGGAGTTATTACCCTTGTTCTTGGTGACTTCAATGCCAAAGTTGGTACTGACTCTGACCTTTGGGGAGGGGTGATTGGCCCTTTTGGTATTGGTAGCTGCAATGGCAATGGGCAACGTTTCCTACAGGTAAGTAAACTCAATGGTTTCAGAATAACTAACACATATTACAAACACCGCGACATACATAAGTACACATGGGTTTCACCTGATGGGCTGCATAGGAATATGATTGATTATATATTAATTAACAGCAAATGGGATAGTTCTGTTAGAAATACCAGGGCATATAGGGGAGCTGAAATTGGATCTGACCATTACCTTGTTAAAAGTGTCTTGCAACTTAAACTTAAAAAGTGTTGTGCTAGGGTTGAAAAATTTGCTTTTAATACTGAAGCTCTGAAAGACCCAGTTATAGCCAAAGCTTACCGTGATAGGTTAATTAGTCATTATGACAGTCATGGTATGCTTACTACTGAAGTTGGGGAAGAATGGGATCATTTTAAACAGGCTTTTTTGAACACTAACAGTACTCTTTTAGGAAAAAAGGAGCAGAAGAGACAGAATTATCTGAGTGATAAGGCACTTGAGCTTATTTCGGAAAGAAAGAACTGCAGAAATGTCCTTAATCAATACCCTACTAGTAATAATAGAAAGCATTACAGAGAACTTAATAAACGTATAAAAGATCAGTTAGCTGCTGATAAGAATCTTTGGCTTGATGGTTTGGCTCACAAAGCCGAGGAAGCAGTTAGACAGCACAACAGCAGAGAGCTGTACCAGATAGTTAATGTTTTGTGTGGTGGAAAACGGAGAGGTATACAGGGATTGAAGAATAAACAAGGTAAGATTATAGAAGGTGAGGATTCTGTCATGGCTAGGTGGGCTGAGCATTTGAGTGATATTCTAAACAATGCGGTTAGTTCTATTCCCATTGTTTGCAATGACGATAGATGCATTGGTGGCTTTAATGTTGGCCCTATAACACAATCTGAAGTTATTTTGGCTGTTTCAAAACTTAAACTTCATAAATCCCCAGGGGTAGATGAAATTACTACAGAAATGCTTAGATCTGGGAATGTTTCGGTTACCACTTGGATGACTGAAATTCTGAATATCTTTTATGATAAAGGCATGGTTCCTAAGGATTTTACCAGAGCTATTGTTAACCCTATTTTCAAAAAATGTGATCGCAGTTCTTTTGATAACTATAGGGATATCAGCCTACTCTCTGTTCCATGTAAAGTTCTTTTCATGATTGTGCTTAATAGAATTTAGAATCTGGTTGACAGATTGCGTGATGAGGAATGTGGATTCAGAAGTCGTGGGGGATGTGTGGATCAGATATTTTCACTTAGGCAGATTCTTGAGAAACGTTCAGAGTTTCAGAAACCTTTGGTTGCTAGCTTTGTTGATTTCAAAAAGGCTTTCGACTCTGTTGATCGTCATAATTTGTGGTTGATTATGAAATCATATGGTATACCAGACAAGTTAGTTAACATAATGAAAGCTCTCTATAATAACACTGAGTCGTGTGTGAGAGTTGGTAATGCTTGTAGCAATTGGTTTAGCAGTATTTCTGGTGTTCGACAAGGGTGCATTTTGTCTCCTTTTCTCTTTAGCTTGGTTATTGATTATGTTATACGAAATTCACTTCAAGGGAAAGATTTTGGCCTTAAATGGACTGGAGATACGAAAATTTCTGATTTAGGTTATGCTGATGATTTAGCCCTTTTGGCAAATGATGTTGACGAGATGAACTCTTTCATTCGAGCTGTTGATGAGACTGGTAGTAGAGTAGGTTTGGTTATAAACAGAGAGAAAACTAAAGTGATGAAAATTGGTCAGGCAGGCTGTGATTCAGTTAATCTGAATGGTTGCAGTGTTGAGCAGGTGTCACAGTTTAAATATCCTGGGAGCTACGTAACAGATACTGGTGATGTACGTAACAGATACTGGTGATGAGATTAACAGACGAATAGGGATTGTTGCCGGTACTTTTAAGAATTTATGGAGAGTGTGGAGAAATAGGCGTTATTATACACCTAAAGACTAAAATTAGACTGTATAATAGTTTGGTTTTTTCTAGGGTTAGTTATGGCAGTGAAACGTGGACACTTTGTAAACCAGATAACAGGAAATTAGATGCTTTTGATTCCAGATGCTTACGCAGTATCTTGGGCATTAGGTGGTTCAACTTTGTAACTAATGATGAGGTTAGACAAAGGAGTCGGCACCTCCTTTAAGCAGCATATTGTGCAGAGAGAGACTCCGCTGGTTTGGCCATGTTGCCCGTTTGAATAATTATAGATTATCAAATAGGTTATGAACAGTGTACCCAAAGGCCTCAGAAAGAGGGGGAGACCAAGTATACGGTGGGCAGACAATGTCAAACAGGACCTTGTTAGAATTGGTGTGCAGCTGCCAGATGCAGCAGATGTATCTCAGGACACACTTGCTTGGAGAACTAAATTGTACGGTCTGGTTTGACCTCCGTAGCCATGGCTGCTGGATGATGATGATGATGATGAGAGGATTAATATCATAATTGATTTATTTCTACCAATATCATTCTTGTACTCATCTAATAGTTGATGATTATGCTTGGCCATTTTCCCACTGAGAGATGACAATGTGATAAAAAAAACTCACTCTTCTTTTTGGTAATACTTTTAACAAGTGAGCGATACCTATATTTTTTTCCTTGAGATTGATAAATATCGGAGACTGAGACATCGCCCTGTTTGAAACAAACAGAAAGAAATGAAATTTGATATGCGGCTTAGATGTACTTGGAGAATGGGCATGATGTTCCAAATTATAGTATCGACATTATTCACAGAAATATTCAAGCCCTTTAGTTAATTATGATAAAAAATCGACGTGCTTAGAAAAGCTCTTTACAAGTTTTCTGAACATGAACGGAGTATATGTTTTGCATGGTCACACTCCTAGCTTTTGGCGAATAATTTAGAGCGAAATCGTTCATTTCTCTACAGATTTAAAAGTAATTTTATACGAGGACTTGAAAATACGTAAGCCGATAGGGAATAGTCGGCAGATATCTTTTCTATTTGATTAAAATCACTTCTAAGCATGCCGAGATCTGGAAATAAAAATTCATGGGTGGGCAAGAAATACAATCGAGCCAGAAAAAGATAGGAGGAGAGGGGAGCAGCTAGACGCTCGATGAAGAGACTGGATTTCGAAAGCCGTATAAATTTTCCCCCCTTTTTTTACAGTTGTTTAAAAAATTTCTTGAAACGTGGACATCAAAAACAACTTTAATAATTTTTGCCTCTCTTACCCTTAGTAGCCAAATGAAAAAGTCAACGCCAAATTGAAAATTCCTTTGATGAACACTTTAAGAAGCAATAATAGTATATACAATCCTACATTCACAAAGGAATGCAAGAGACTGTTGAAGAAGCATTTCGCTGTAAATTCTAATTTTTTTTTTAATTCTTGGATTTATTATTCTTGGACCTTAAGATATTATCCGTGATATAATATTTCCCGACATACATGTGGCGTTAGTAACTGAACGAGAGATATATAATTCAATTAAATTACTGTATAAATCAGATGGTAGTGTAAGATCAATTTCTTCTATTTTCGTCATGAATCGTAGATTTGTGAATACGTTAATATATCTGTTTGCCCAAATGGTTGATTCGCCATATTATCCCAATTGATTGGTCGATCGCAGCCAGATAGCACATGAAAGTACACAGGTAGTGTAACAGATAGTATAATAAGCTATATAAAAAAATTACATCCTCTGTCCCTTCTAAGAAAGAGAAAACATGAAATTCATTTTCCCACTCTATTTTCTAAAATGCGAGAAACGAGATTAAGCGTGCTACATGTCATTGGAAAGATTATAAAGGAGTGTCACAGGTTAGAAAAATGTTAACTTCCATCGTTTCCTGTATATATATTATAATCCAAGCAATAAAGTATTAATGCAACATTGAAGGTGGGGCACGGGTTTCTCAGTCGGTAGCGAGCCAGTGTCGAGTCCCGCTTAGACTAGCGTTGAAGTTTATATCCACAAAGTTTCTGACCTTGTCCTCCCGTTAATAGGGTCACCAATTGACTTGGAAACGCCGCGGTCCATTGGCTGGAATGTTAAACCGTGGTCCGTGTACCGTAGACCCATATGCTGTCAACATTAAAGAATACGCTGGATGGCCTTGACGGTAGGCAACCATCTGTCTTGTAATAGCTGTCCCTTCCCCCAATCTACTCGGGGTCCTTGTGACCTGGCCACATTGCCCATTGTGAACGAAAAATTACCACTCAGAGGAAAAATAACAAACCCAACAATCCTTCACATTCGCATAACAGTACTAGAAATTAAGTTATTTGAAGTTGAATTGCAAATTATTTTTGACAGTCCGATATTTGCAGAAATAAAATTATTTTCCGTATGCATCAGTTTCCTTTGAAGAATTTACCAATATTCTAAATAAGGTATGATAGGTATATATTGATGTTCAATTATTTCCGTTACTTCTAGAGTACAGTTAAATTTTATGACAAACATATTGCGGTTTCCATAAATTAAGGAACAATCCAATGTTGTGTGAATGGAAAGATAACGTCGAAGTTATGTAACTTCTAAAATGAGTAAAATATATCAATATCTCAATTTTCCACAATATTCGTTCTGTATTTAATGAGTTATTTGAATATTTAAGAGTAACAATGCCAGACATAACAATTGACTCCAGAAGTTAATTAAAACTTAGTAAAAAGTATTGTATCAAAGTGTTTAATAAAATAAGTTTGTATTTTAGAACTTTGTGTAATGTTATTGTGCATTGTTGTTATTAAATATTACAAATACAAAATAACTCATTAAAGGCTGAACGGATAATTTTCAAAATCGAGAAACTGATGTATTTGATTGAGATCTTTATCTGTAATCACGTTTTTCTAAAAAAAAAACCTTATTTTAGAAGTTATGGAGCTTCGACGTTAACTTCTCTTTGATATAATATATATATGTTCTTAATAAGCACAAGATGCCTAAAATGATGGTTTTATCTGAGGAAAGCTCTCGTTTTAGGTCTCTTGTGCATGATATATGCTATTTTTAGCTTGTGTTTTATATTAGCCTCTAGTGACCCACCCACGGGTGGTTTACTTGTTATATGTCTTTAGTTATGCCAACAGGCCATATTCTCATATGGAGATTTTAATGGGTAATGTTTTAACTGGAACAGCGCATATCCATACACGATCTACGAATTAAGACATAACTGTCATAGTTAAGGGTCTGATTTTTCAAGCATATAGTTGGAAATTTGAATAATAATACATGTTTCTTGTGGCTCTAAAAAGTTAGTGATTGCGGATAGCGCTAATTCTAATTAAAAAAGCAGAAGTAGATCAGATGTCATAAAAACCGAGATATGACAGAACTAAGAGGTCAGATTTGATATAACCACCATAAGATTTGTGTTCAGGGTTAATTCAGATCACAAAGGTCACAGAAAACGGCGAAATATGAAACGATTTCCGGATCAAATACAGATCAGTCTTCCATCTGCCTTCGATTCGACCTCCACCCCGCACCGAAACAAAAGCCATGCTACATTCCGGGGGAGGGGACTCTATCGAGCAGCAAAAAAAGTAACGAGGAGGGGTCCAAGAGATTGGATTTCCCTTATAACATTTTGGCACTCTGTTTTAGGGATCTCCTAATAATTGTTTGAAAAATGCGTAAAATATGAATAAGTTTATTTTTTTGGCCCCGAACCAAAATCCTGGACACGTTCCTGGACGTGGGAAGGGTCTAAATTTACTCTATAGAACCACAAAATATTAATTACGAATAGGGGCAAAAAGACTGGAATTCCATTATAGTGTAACATTTCCCCCCCATGTTTTGGGCAGTCTTTAATAATTTCTCGAAATATATGTAATACATGCAAGTTACATTTTTAGCCTTAAATACCATTGAGGTGGGAGGACATGCCTCCCTTAATTCACCCCACCCTCCTACACCAGGTATAGCCTTGAATATAAGCGATCATATTCCTTTGTTTATGTCATCCTAGTTGAACTTCAATGTGCCTTATGTTTCAAATATATTTGCAATTAAAAATTATGCAAACTTTCTTCATTTTAGTTCGATTTGCACTTCCAATAAAATGAAAAAAAAAAATAAATAAATAAAAATAAAATATGCTGGATATTACTGCTTGAGAATTATCATATTACATGATACTTATTAAAAATTAGTAGTCAATAGATTATTATTAGTAGTCAATCTCTTCATTTCTAGCTCGTCACTCTGACCCATATTTGACCTTGAATCTGACACTGGTCTTAATATTCTTCTTATATCTGAGTTCTGCTGCCTGAAATAACCCCTGTACATCAATTAATAGCTCTTTAACTCATCATGTATAAGAAATTTTGCCTTTGACCTTGAAAGAACCATCGCACCCAAAATTTGGTATAATTTCTGAAATCTACGACTCAAAATACACTCCCCATAAGAACTAGTTTCTAGCTATCTAGCATTGATAGCTTTAAATTTAACCTTTGACCACGAATGAACCTCCGGATTCAACATTCCGCAATGTTTCTGACATCTACAGCCCAAAACACCCCAAAACACCAATTTTCACATTTCTAGCCTTCGTAGATCATGTTTTGACATCTATGTGACTACATTTGACCATTAAGGATAAGTCAAATTTCGGATTTTTTCCTAAGATTATCCCTAGGTGCAAATTTTTAGAGCACTCCAATTCTGCATTATTGTCAGAATTAGCCTAACCGCTGTCAGTCAGTCAATCGTCAATCATTCACAATCCTGCACATAGAGATGTATTATATGTTTGAATGCCTACCGGTAGAAAGATTATTTAAAAAGTTTCGTATGATATTAATAGCATGAAATTTGACATCTTTCTTTTTCTTTCTGGATAAGTTTCTCTTCAGAAGAAACTCGTATTTTACGAATGCATAATCTGTTTTGAGTTTACAAGTCATTTTTCTTTGTAAATATAGTATAGTCGCTTAAATAAATATCCGAACACTATGGTTGATTAGAGAATTCAGAAAAAAATACCTAGCAACGTTTTTTTTTTTTTTTGAAATTAGTGATCTGGCAACTTCGTACACGAAGGTTGCCAGATCACTAATTTCTAAAAAATATTTATTTGATTTGGGTTTTTATTTGAGCGACTATACAGAGATGTGAAAAGATACAGATTGACTAATTTTCACAGATGGGCGACTCAGTACAGTCGCTCAAAAAAGTATCCGAACGCTATGGTTGATTACAAAATTCAGAAAAAATATCTAGCAACGATTTTTTAAGAAATCAGTGATCTGGCAACCTTCATGTCACGTGACACGACTGCTAAAGGCTGAAGCCACCCATGCTGCTAGGAACTTTAGGCACCACCTCTGTAAGTGGACCTTTTCAAGAGCCATAGACCTGCCTGAGACTCATTACATCAGTTTAGGAATGACGATGCCCAACTTAAGTGACGATTTAGGTAACAATGATAGCTTCTGGTAAGGATTATCTACCAGTTGATATGAAATATCCCGTGCCTCTGTTCACTTAGGGCTGGCAACCTACAAACAAACAGAAAACACAGCGGCAGATACTACCTCAACAGAAGCCCACCAGTACAGTAAGTCCAGGACCCATAATCAAGCTAAAATGTATAAATCAGTCCAGTCTAGAAGGTATAATTGGTCAGCACTAGGACCCTGTGAAGTTGATCACTCCTCAGCAGGTTGAGAAAAAGAAAAAAGCTTCCGTTCCCATCCAAAAGAGAATATCTCTTCTGAAAGGAACTAACGGCCTGCACCACGAGAAGGCGGGGTCGGACATTAAGTGCTAGAGCTGGCCGGTTCTGTGCATCATCACTGGGGATTGGTACACAGCTCTCGTTTCAGTTAATATCAAGCTACCATTTACAGAAAGAAGCATATTAGTGGACCAAAAGAAATACAAATTTCTTATATAGTTATTTCTGATATTTCTACTTGTAAGTTTTAAAAATAAACTTTATAGTAATTTACATTAATATACATTATTTAGAAAAAAATATTTTTATGTATTCGTATTATCATAATTGTAATACATTTCAATTTATTTTTCTAAGTGATATATGTTGATATATATATAAATTAATATATAAAGCAATTTTAGAAGTTACAAGTTAAAACAACGGAAAGAAATCTATAAGAACTTTGCATATTTTTTACCTACTAATGCTGACCTCATACTTAGTGGTATATCTTTGTGTCAAGAAGGTGTTAATTCAGCACTCATAGATCATGGTTTGACCTCCATTTCACTTTGAAGGATAAGTCAGAGGTCAAATTTGTATTTTTCCAGAGATGTACGACTCGGATGACCCCCAGGTACAAATTTTCAGAGCTCTGCCATTTCTGTATTATAGTTAGAATTAGCGTCAACCCCTCTCAGTCAGTCATTAAGTCAATTACTCACAATCTGAAATACACGTTAGATATTTTAAAACGTTACAACTAACTATTTATTTTTAAAAAATGTGAAGTTAATTTGAAATATTTCTGCAATATTCTTGTCTAATCTGAATAAATATATTTTTTTTATTCCATGCTTTTTGTAAAAGGCAATAAGATCAAATAATAGTCAGATACACACTGCAACCCGAGATGTTCAATCACATTCAGAGTTGCAAATTGCGAATTACGGGCGGATGTTAAAGGTGGCGCTGCCACCTTTAACAAGCAATGGTATTTAATGGCCTATTTGAGTTGCTTTGCCTCTGAGCGGCACCTATGGGCACACAATGGAGCTAAATAGCCAGGTCACAAGGACTCCAAAGTCTCAGAGAAGGTTGGGGAGCCAAACCCACTGCAGCAGTTGTTGGGAGACAGATGGTAGAATCCCATCAAGGCCATCCAACGTGTTCTTTAACATGTATGGAATGTCTCTCTCACACACGCAGACCACTGCTTAACATCCCATCCGACGGACGGCAGCCTTCCCAATCCCATCAGTGTGCCTTACAGACCGAGGGCAGGGCCGGGAGTTTTGAGGAGATAAATCTCAATAATGGCCCAGGCATAACTCGAACCTGGGAACGGCAGATTACCAGCATGGCACAGTGATGAATAAGTCATTCTCTAGTCCCTTGGGGCGAGGGTAGCTCAATCTGTAGCCTGCCAGACTCCTATTTTGAAGTTTCGAGGTTCGAGTCCTGCCTGGGCCCATCTTTGAGGTTTATCTCCGCAAAACTCTTCTTCCTACTGACTGGGGAGTCAGTAGGGGACATCAATGGGCTTGGAATGGACACCATCAGTCAGATGGGACATTAAGCCGTGGCCCCGTGTGTGGGATAGACATACTCCATACTTATTAAGGAACACAGCTGATATCCTTGCACGAGTGTACCATGTCCCAAAAGCTGTTCAATGGGTCCTGTTCCCCAAACTCCTCTGAGCCCTCGGAATCCTTGTGAACTGGCCATTTAACACATTGTGTTAAAAAAAGTGCCGTTCATAGGTAAACCAACCGAAAACAACAAGTGTTTAGAACCATCTGCTATATCTCTGCATAGTTAACGCAACAGTCTGCTGGGGGAAAAAAACGACCAACAAACATACTTTTAAAGCACAGGGATTCCTTGCTAACCCTAAAAAATTTCTCATAATATCACTTAATTTGAAAATCATAGTCTACCGCTGAAAAGATTATCTAAAATAATTAATATTTTGTGATTTCGTTCAATATAGTAATTTATAATTTTGCTCATCGCAAATGTTACGCAGTAGTTCCCGTCCATCCGGGAACTAAAATATAAAAAGATTAAATAAAAACACTGTGCTGGAAACGATAACGATTTGAGTAAATTGTACAATACACAGGACATTGCGAAAGAAACAAAGGACCATCAAATAACTAACATTGCTTGAACTAAGGCCTTGATCTACAGAAAAAAAATTCGGGGGAGAAATTCACTGAATTTGCATTGCAAAATAACATTTCCTCCTTTGTTTTACAGGTCTTTATCTTCCCCCCCCCCTTTATATCCGTCCTTGTCTCTAATAGAATAAATACAGAATTTTTCTTAGATTTCTCCTCAAAATCAAAAATCATTTTTTGTTGCTATACTAACGATATATTTCGGTAACAATATACCCTATCAAAATAGAGAATTTCACTATTATGTCAACAGGGATCTAACTTCGAAGCTATATAACTTCTAAACTGAATGGACAAATTACTATATACACCCCGATAAAAATATGCAAAACAAAAGCATTGCGTTCATTCACGTGGGACGCTGAAACTGACAATCCCTACAAATAGAGCAGGTCTATACGCATTGGAAACCAGTCACAGAGAAGTAGTCATTGGTAAAAATAACCACGGAAGTGAGTTTGACCTTGACCAGATAGTAGGTGCGAAAACGTTCTGTTGTCCAATCACCGCAACTGCTGAACTGCTGGATTGTCATGTCAGACCGTCACACGTGTATACCTAGACTACGTGAAATACGTCTTAACTTCCAACCAGCGGGAGAAATGGGGAGGTAAGCGTGCAATTGACTCTCGAGGTGAGCGCAGGGTGTACCACATCGTTAGAATAGCACGCTACACTGGAGCAGATATCGTCGGAATTGGATGAGGACAAGTCCACAAGCTTATGTTCAAAAAACTATCTATCCATTGTACCAGGCAAAGAAATGGGTATGGTTGTCGACGTTCACATCGTGTCTCCTTGTTAACTGCAAGGTACTTCAGGGACGGTCTTAAGTCTCAAGACTGGAGAGGGCCATTTAAGGATTATTTAAAGATTTTGTAGTTCAGAAATGACATTATTAACTTTACTAATGGATTATATAGCAATGGATATCATTTTTAACAGCTCGTCATTTGGTCTGTGAGACAGCGAGCGTGTTACGGGTTTTTCTTCTTGGGAAAGAAAATATCTCTCACAGCATATATTATGTCCCTTGGAGGGGGCCATGCTTCCCCTGGACCCTTCCTGATGACCGCCACTGAGGCACCGAAAGATTAGCTGCAGTTTGCAAAGTCCTATTGCAAGTGGAGTATCTGACGGATCACGGTTTCAACTCTCTCACGTCGATGGGAGAGTGTGTATGTGGCGTAAACCACATGAAGCGATGTCCCAGCTTGACAAATTGGGGTCATACAGATAGGTGGAGGCGATGAAACAGTTTGGGATGCTTATACAGGGACTTCCTTGGAGCACTTCCTACCCGTGGGGGCCTCAGTCACCGGCACAAGGTATATGAACATCCTCGTGAGCCATCTACACCAGTTCCTAAAGATTTTTTTACTGCACCATGACGCCATCTTTCAACAGGACAACGCCACACATCATGCTTCGCGAGTGACGACCAATTGGCTCCAGGAGCATTCAAGTGAATTTACCATAGGATTTTAACTCCCATTCAGAATTTCTAGGACGAACTGGAAAGATCTGTTCAAGCTCGCCAATCCCCACCGGCGACTGTGGATGCTCTAGGACAGGTGATCCTCACTTCATCGGCGGCAATACCACCTCCGTGTTTTTAACACCTCATTGACTTCTTACAAAAACGTCTGGCTGCTGTTTATGTGGGCAAAAGATTTAGCTAAAGGTTATTATGTACATAGGTAAAATATAGTGATTTCTCCATCCAGTGTAGGGGTGGCTCAGTTGGTAGAACGCCACGCTCGTAATCTGCAGTTCCTAGGTTCGAGTCCCAGCTGGGTCAGCATTGAGATTTATCTCCACAAAATTCCCCGCCCACCCTATGGTCAGTAGGGGACACCGATGGGCTTATAAAGGCCGCCGTACGTCGTATGGGACGTTAAGTCGTGCCCCTGTGTGTGGGGAGACACCCTGTGCATTTTAAAGAACACGATGGATGGCCTTGACGGGAGTGTACCAGCTGTCTCTCAACAGCCGTTCCAGTGGGTCCCCTTCTCTGAGCCATCAGCGTCCTTGTGACCTGGCCATTTAACCCATTTTGTGCAAATAAGTGCCGCTCAAACGTAAAACAACCAAGCAACCAACCATTCAATGTATGAAGGCTAAATGCAACTGATTCATTAGCATATTATTTCATAAAATATCATACAAATACTGATTTTACAAAATAAAGCATTAAGTTTTTAGTACAGATGCTTAATTTCTAATTCATATTCAGTTTGTAAATATTCTTCTTCCCAATTTCGTCTTCAAATTCGATAGTGTACGTCTACATTAATGATGAGTATGTTCGTGTTCAAAAAGAAATCTGTGAGAAATTATTCTAAAGTTATCTGAATTAGTACCAATAAAGTACAAAATAATGTTACATTAATGAGTTTTATTACAGGTGAGATGAAATTCCACATAAAACAAGGTGTTTCTCGGAACCTATCCCGCCCTTTTTTCCATAAGTTGTTGATCTCGATTTCGACGGTTTCGGTTTACACGATAAATTCCCAGAATCTATCTGTCGTGAGAATGGAGGGATGGATGTTTAAAGGAATCAAGAGGGGGCCCAAAGTATATTCGTTACACAAAGATGAAATGTAATTAGAAAACAAGTGCTATGAGAGTTACATATTGCAAAATAATAATTATGAAAGAGTTGGGTTGTTTTACCTTTGAGCGGCACTTTTTTGCACACAATGGGTTAAGTGGTCAGATTACAAGGATCACGAAATCTCAGAGAATGTTGGGGAGAGAGATCTAACTGGACAGCTCTTGGAAGACAGATGGTAGCCTCCCGTAAGACCATCCAGCGTGTTTCTTAACGTGTATACAGTGTATAGCTCTCCAGGATACGAAGCCACGGCTTAATGTCCCAAGCGACGGACGGCTTGAAGCCCATCAGAGTGCCCTACTGAGCGTGGACAGGGCAGGGAATTTTGCGGATATAAATCTGAACGCTGACCCAGTTGGGACTATAACCTGGGAACTACATATTACGAGCCAGGCGCGCTACCGACTGAACTACTCTCGCCCGAATGAATCAGGTAGAGATGGAATGATTGTTCGAAGGAAGGACAAGACTTTGAAGGGGGTCTGCAGCAGGAATGATCGCAAAAAGGTTTATGAACCACCTGTCTAAGAAACTACGCGACTTTTGTCTATTAACTCTGCTGGTGGTGTTTTCTTTTCAATCAACTTTGGCTTGACACCTCTCTCCCTTTCGCCAACAACCATTCCTCTAATGGATGAAATTTATTTTATTTATATTCTAATATATTTGATATTTATTTTCAATTGACGTTTTCTTTAAATTTTATATATTTCTTTTTGAAAAACGTTGTTTTTTCCATTGAAGGTGATCACCTGACACCTACCGCTGAAAAGATTAAGTAATATATTTAAATTTAAAATTGTTTCTCATTAGTTAACGAATATATCAATTTAAGTTTTTCAGTCAAGTAGTATCCTATCGATGTCTCAAGATAAGGGCCAATAACTTTAAAAGCAGCGTTAGGATGTTTCACTTCTGAACCGCACTTTTTGGCACACAACGGACTAATGGTCAGGACACAAGGACTCCGCAGGCTCAGACAAGGTCGAGAGAGAGGACCCACTGGAACAGCTTTTGGAAGACAGATGGTAACCTCACGCCAATGCCATATCATCTTAGGTTCAGCATCCCTCAACCATAAAAGAACTTAGGTTCAGCATCCCTCACCCATAAAAGAACTTAGGTTCAGCATCCCTCACCCATAAAAGAACT
Source organism: Ryuthela nishihirai (assembly GCA_038380435.1). NCBI lineage: Eukaryota > Metazoa > Arthropoda > Arachnida > Araneae > Heptathelidae > Ryuthela > Ryuthela nishihirai. The sequence continues at coordinate 1,618,101 of JAWZYU010000064.1, forward strand.
TAGGTTCAGCATCCCTCACCCATAGAAGAACTTAGGTTCAGCATTCCTCACCTATAAAAGAACTTAGGTTCAGAAACCCACTAAAAAAATTTGGGTTCAGCAACCTCCTAAAAATAATCCTTCATGGGGCCATGCCAAACGTTACGATTATTGCTGATTGTACAACTGCCTTTGTTAATTTCTTTCTGTTCGTTTACAACTTCCAAGGGAAAATGACACTAATTCATTAAACTTAAATAGGAATCATAACGAAACTGTACTAGTTTAAGCTTTCTAACGTTTGGATATTTACTTAAATATCCTGGTTGATATTATTATGCTTAAATATCCTGGCTTTTATTACTTACTTAAATATTCTGGTATTTTATTTAAATATCCTGGATTTTATTAACTGAAATCTGGACACACTAGGTATAACAGAATATTAGTTACTCATGCTGTAATAGATTAAGATATGCAGTATATTTCAGTGGAACCATTATTATGTGATTTAAAAATTTCATTTTCGTAAAACCCTTTTTCTCCATTTGCATCATCTTCAACAAATATGTAACAAACTGTAATCATCATCATCATCATCCTCAATCAGCCATGGGGTACGGAGATCCAACCAGAACTTGCAATTTAGTTATCCAAGCATATCTGTCCTGAGCTACAGCTGTTGCATCTGGCCACAACACAACAATTCTAATAAGGTCCTTTTTGACATTGTCTGCCCACCGCATCCTAGGTCTCACCCTCTTTCTGAGGCCTTTAGTCACACTGTTCATAACCTTCTTCACCGATCTATAATTATACATACGGGCAGCATGGACAAACCAACGGAATCCTCACAATCAACCAACGGAGTCTCTCTCTGCACAATATGCTGCTTAAAGTAGGTTGCCGACTCCTTTGCCTAACCTCATCATTAGTTACAAAGCTAAAATTCCTAATGTCCAAAATACTGCGAATGCATCTAATTTCTTATTATCTTGTTTACACAGCGTCCAGGTTTCACTACAATAACTAACCCTAGAAAGAACCAAACTCTTATACAGTCTAATTTTAGTCTTTAGGTGTATACGCCTATTTCACCACAATCTCCATAGATTCTTAAAAGTCCCGACAGCATTCCCTATTCGTCTTTTATCTCATGCCGCACATCACCAATATCTGTTACATAGCTCCCAAGATAATTAAACTGTGACACCTGCTCAAGACTGCAACCATTCAGATTAATTGAATCACAGCCTGCTTGACCAATTTTCATCACTTTAGTTTTCTCTCTGTTTATAACCAAACTACTTTACTACCAGGTTCATCAACAGCTCGAATGAAAGAGTTCATCTCATCAACATCATTTGCCAAAAGGGCTAAATCATCAGCATAATCTAAATCAGAAATATTTGTATCTCTAGACCATTTAAGGCCAAAATCTTTTCCTTGCAGTGAATTTCACATAACATAATCAATAACCAAACTAAAGAGAAAAGGAGACAAAATTCACCCTTGTCGAACACCAGAAGTAATGCTAAAGCAATTGCTGCAAGCCTTAACAACTCTCACACACGACTCAGTGTTATTATAGAGAGCTTTCATTATGCTAACTAACTTGTCAGGTATACCATATGACCTCACAATCAACCACAAATTATGACGATTAAAAGAGTCGAAAGCCTTTTTGAAATCTACAAAGCTAGCAACCAAAGGTTTCTGAAACTCTAAGCATTTCTCAAGAATCTGCCTAAGTGAAAATATCTGACCTACACATCCCCTGCCACTTCTTAAACCACATTGGTCTTTATGCAATTGCCTGTCAACCAGATTCTTCGTTCTATTAAATACAATCATGCAGAGAACTTTACCTGGAACAGAGAGTAGGCTGACACCACTATAGTAATCACAAGAACTACGATCACCTTTTTTGAAAATAGAGATAATGATAGCTATGATAAAATCCTAAGGAAACATGCCTTTATCATAAAAAAATAAATAAATATATAAATACCCCCTCAAGCAGCTGCTTGCCACAGAGATCTGACAGGAGCCTGTCAGTTTATATGCCACAGTAGATGGTCTGAGAGGATGGCAGGACCTCAGCAGAAAAACAACACAAACAGCCATGCCTTACCCGGGGCTCGAACCCAGGTCCCTTAGATCAGTAGCCAAGCACTGTAACCACTCGGCAGACTGTTATAGGTGCCTATTCGTGGGGAGGGTGCTAAAGCATTTCCCCTAAAAAATCTTTGAAAGCTCAATATTGAAAAATGATAAAATTATTTATAGGCACAGTTCATTGTTTTGGGAAAAACTCTATGTTATTTGAAAGTGCGTATGAAAGATAACAAAGAAGTAGCAGCTTGTCAGCTGGGGCGGCGTTGTTCCACGGGTTGCACTTTTTAGGGGCGGCAAATTTGTATGCAAATTAATGACCATAGCTGTAGTAAGATTAAACAGAGTGAGTAAGACCTATTTTTAGAGAAAAATTTCAGTCTGTTAAATATGACATTAAAATTAATTAAATTAAACTTTCATGTCTAAGATGTGATCTGGAGAAAGGGGCGGCAGAGTCCAAGAAAGAGAATTGATTTCCGTTGCAATATAAAATTTACCCCATCCCCATTTGATTAGAGGATTTGAAAAACATTCTTGAAATACATGTGAGATATGCACGATTTTAATAATATTTTGCTTCCATCAGACTTACTATATTTTAAAGGGGGAGGCATGCCCCCTACACTCGACCCTGATTGATCACAATGTCAGTTGTTTTCCCCAAACCCTTCATTTCAATATTTTACTACCACAAGGCAGGACATAACTCGATTTGTAATATCAAACAGATAAGCATTATACATGGAACTGATATCCGTAAGCAATGACCGAACCTGCTTTTATATAAAGCAATCAAATTTCCATTTTAGTCATAATTTTTAATATCTTCAAGACGTTGCCATCCAAATTATGTGTAGAAACAAATCGTTTGAGAAAGATGCACTTGAGTATTGAAAAGTTCAAAGTTTAAATACTGGAAATTCTACCTCAGTTGCATTTTAATTCGAAGTACCAAATTTATTACTTTTCCAGTAATCTTTGCTCCTTATTAGTTTTTGTGGTAGGCATGTGGATTACCAAGGGAACTGTTTCATAATGCCATTCAAAGACGCAGGTCGCTTGTGTATTAAATTTATTATTTGAAGTTTTGCAATTATCAGTAAGAGTATTAAACCTTCTTATCCACTGCACTCCTAAATGCATTATCTGAGCAATAACTAACATTTTTACCATTTAGTCCTTTGTGCATTATGCTTCATTCGGATCTATAATAACTAATAATTTCGGAAACTGGCTTTAATGCTGTTTTTCGTAAAGATCAGTGCAAATGTACATTAAAGAAATCACGATGTATTTAAATGTAAAAGTGCTACTTTTTAAAAAGTACACGATTATTTACTTCTCATAAAGTTTAATCTAAACACTATTTTAGTTTAAAATAGTATTAAGGAGAAAGGTTAACCAAGCGAAGTACAAAGAAAGGAACGAAAGAACAGACGATAATGTAAATCCTTTAGCTCACCTGTCCCCCGATGGCCGTGGGTAGCTCCGGGTGACCGTTAAGGTGATATTATTTCCTCGTTCATGGTTGGGCGCATGGGCAGCCGCCTGAAGTAGGCTGCCCAACAGTGCATGGTTTTCCCACATGGTGATGTAACTTTTGGAAGTTTTCCAACGTGCACTAGCTTCGAATATTATCAGTGAGAGGTCAATAACTATACAAACTGTCGAAATATATTTACCTTTTTTAAACAGAATTCGGCCCTTCCAATAACTAAAATACTTGATCTCTTGTCCGCAATTTTGCAATTTTTTTCCTTCTTCCACCCCGTGTTGAATTAATATTCTATGTATTTATCTATAACAGTATGCGATTTAGATTCAATAATACTTTTTTTTTTACCCCGTTTGTACATTTGTTTGATTAAACATTTTAATTCGCTCTTTTACTAACCTTATAGCTACACAGAGACTTGTCTGTGCATCCCCCAAATTCCTTCTATGATATTCTCTCTGTCACCCCATATTGCATTATAACAATTGTGCTTCTATCATAAAACCCTAGGTCAAGACAGCTAATAGTTCTGCAATTCAAGAATGCGTCGTACAGTCGCTGAAAAAAAATATCCGAACACTATGGTTGATTACAGAATTCAGGAAAAATATGTAGCAACGAATTTTTTAGAAATTAGTGATCTGACAACCTTCGTGTACTGTACACGAAGGTTGCCAGATCACTAATTTTTAAATAGAATGGTTGCCAGATATTTTTTCTGAATTCTGTAATCAACCAGTGTTCGGATATTTTTTGTGCGACTGTACTTCAACGGAAGAGATCCTAGTATGTATCCAATCCTGAGATACATTGAGGAAGTGAAAAGGCTACATTTTAATGAATGAAATATACATTTATTTCAAAATATCGCATTGTACAACACTATTACACTTAATAAGTTGTCGGTGTCGGTTCGTTGAGGTATCCGCTTGCTTCAAATGTGGAAAATACAGAAGATTTACATGAAATTGGGTGTTGAAACAAATGTACGCAGGGGTAGGTCGAGAGATGGATTCAGAAATGTTGAATTGTCTCCTTGGCATCAGGACACTAAAAGATCTCTTCAAAGATGTGGAACAGGCTTCCTCTGCTTTATTTTCTAGCTTCATTGCGAATTCACTGTTGCCGATGGAATAGAGGTCCAAGTCACAAGACTCCAAATGCTCAGAAAAGAATATTGAAATGGAAGAATTACATTGAAATTAATTATATGCTTATAATTTACTAAACTATGTTAGTTATTATTATGGTTATGAAAACAAAGGCTATTGAAATACTTTGCTTATTACAGTTTATGCATAAATCCCTGGATAGAAAAAATGAGAAAAGTTTTATGATAACAGTGGGAACGAAGAAAAGTCTATTATGTCGCGTATGCCTCAGCTTTGGAGTATGTTGAAGTACGTTAAGTGATTTGATGTGGAATCGTAATAGACGTTATCAATAAAATTGAAAGCGAGGTTTATAGTTATAGAGAAAACTACTAACAAGGAAATTACCATTAAAAAACTTGCATCAAGGAATGAAAAGCGACAATGCATAGCTGTTGTAGTACTTTTAGTGTAAAAAGAATATTTACTCTACGATAAACGACTTCGCATCGTGATATTGCTTTGTAACGGGTGGTGTCTTCAAAGACGTAAAGAGAATCCATTGTATATGGGTTTTGTTTTTGAAATATATTATTTTCGTGTTTACACAACAATAATTTGATGTTTAAATCGGAGATAACCTTTATATTCATTGCAAACACATATTATATATAATATTGTTACGACAGATGAACGTGCTGCAATGAGTTTGTGATGGGCGTGTCATGAACTTGTGTGTGCGTGAGAAATAATTAACCAACGAATTAGAATATAGAACCGATCTGAAATATAAGAAAGATAGAAGTGTTGTTGAAGTTGTGAGATCCAAAAGGAGGCATAATTAAGAGTCTCTACACGATAGTTTAACGAATAAATGTTTTTATTAAGTGTGTGCGCTGGAGATTGACTACTTTATTGGTATGGATTATATTGCTAAGCTGGTGTATAAAAAGGAAAAATAGTGTCGTTTTCTGCATGGTGATCAACGTATGAAAAGAATTAGTTCTGAAAAACCAGCACGCTTAGTCGCAGTTTTGTGCATAGTTATTTAATTATTTAATAGATTCTTCTGAAAGCTTATCTTTATATTAATGTAGAGTTTGAAACCGGTTGACTTTGTTTATAAATTATTTTATCTTTACTTTTGTAATAAATTGCATTGTATGTAATATTCATCGACCAATTTTTACTTGAATCCACGTTCTGTGCTCATCATTTTAAATTCCAACAATAATATAAAAATAACATATTAAAAATAATTATATAATTACATATAATAATCGGTATAATTTTATTGAAACATGTATAACATTTATTTGAGGTTTGCATGCTACTACAGTGTCATTTTAATAGCTACCGGTCAAATGATTATAAGACTTCCATAAAGTAAGCATTCGGTTCAATTCACAACATTGTGGTGATAACTAAGTCCAAAATCTCCGGAAATGATTTCTGATTATAATCAGAAATTGAAATTAACAATATTAGATGCAATTACAACTTGAAGAAACTTCTCTTTATAATGTTTAGCCTCTTGCTTATTATTTTTATGTGATGCCAACAATTCAATAATATTTACTTTAATGAATAAATTCTGCCTTATTCAAGACAGTCATAGAGAAAAGTTGCGTGGTCTCTTGCAGCTATGCCATTCATTTTTATGGGCAATTTTTAAAATTATATTGTGTGGTTTAAACTATTATGATCATAATGCATAAAAAAACCTCAAGCAGCTCTTTCCACAGAGGAACTTTTATTTCAAAATACTAGAAGTTTGTGAGAATGAAGGGACCTTAGCAGAAAGACAGCACAAAAATCCATTCCATTTTTGGGCTCGAACATAGGTCCTTTTGATCAGAAACAAAATGCGCTAGCCAAGAGACGGCCTCATAATGAATATATTTTTTTTACTATCTGTATCTTATAATGTTGATGCATAGTTATAATATCTGAATCTTATAATGTTGATACATAGTTATAATATCTGTATATTATAACGTCAATGCCTAGTTTCCATACCTGAATCATTAAAGCTATTAATCAAAGGGTGGAATCAGACAAATGCGCATTTTAATATGTTTTTTAATCATATTAATGTGTAACTGAAGGTCACTGGTTCAATAAGTGACTGCGTTCAGCCTCTTGGACGAACAACAATCACCCTCAACAGCAGACAAAGGACGCGTGCAGTCATTATAGCGCACACCGGAATAATTAGGTTATCACTATTCATTGGCTTTTAAGTGTGTTGTTGTGTACCTAGTGGAAAGTGTTAACGCTGTTAATCTAAGGATGAAATCAGACAAATACGTATTTTAATCTGTTAATATGTATCTGAGGGTAACTGGTTGAATAGGTGACTGCGTTCAGCCCTTTGGACGAACAGCAATCATCCTCAAAAGAAGATATAGAACGCGTGCAGACATTATAGCTCACAGCGGAAAAATTAAGTTATCCCTTTTGATTGGCGTTTAAGTGTGTTGTTGTACCTAGTGGAAAAAGTTAAAGCTGTTAATTAAAGTCTGAAATCAGACAAATAAGTATGTTATTCTGTTAATGTGCATCTGAGTGTCACTGGTTGAATATATGACTGTGTTCAGCCCTTTGGACGAACAGCAATCATCCTCAACAGAAGATATGGAACACGTGCAGCCATTATAGCTCACATCGTATTAGTTAAGTTATCGCTTTCGATTGTCGTTTAAGTCTGTTGTTGTGTACCTAGTGGAAAATGTTAAATCTGTTATTTAAAGGGTGAAATTAGACAAATGCGTATTTTGATCTGTTAATGAGTATCTGGGGGCTATTTGTTAAATAAGTGACTGCGTTCAGCCCTTTGGACGAAAAGCAATCACCCTCAACAGAAGATATAGAACGCGTTCAGCAATTATAGCTGACATCGGGATATTTAAGTTATTCCTTTTGATTGTCGTTTAAGTGTGTTGTTGTGCACCTAGTGGAAAGTGTTAAAGCTGTTAAACAAATGGTTGTAATCAGACAGATACGTATTTTAATCTGTTAATGTGTGTCTGAGGGTCATTGGTTGAATAAGTGACTGCGTTCAGCCCTTTGGACGAAAAACAATCACCTCAGCAGAAGACGTAGAACGCATGCAGCCATTATAGCTAACATCGGAATAGTTATGTTATCCCTTTTGATTGTCGTTTAAGTGTGTTGTTGCATACAGTCGCTCAAAAAAGTATCCGAATATTATGTTTAATTGCAGAATTCAAAAAAAAATATTTTAGAAATTAATGATTTGGCAACCTTTGTGTTACGTGACACGATGGTTGCCAGATCACTAATTTAAAAAAAAAATTTTTTTGGAATTCTGTAATCAACCATAAAGTTCGGATAATTTTTTCAGCGACCGTAGCTAGTGGAAAGTGTTAAAGCTGTTAATCAAAGGGTGAAATCAGACAATTACGTATTTTGATCTGTTTATATATATCTGGGGCTCACTGGTTGAAAAAGTGACTGCGTTCAGCCCTTTGGACGAACAGCAATCACCCTCAACAGAAGCTATAGAACGCGTGCAGCAATTATAGCGCACAGCGGAATAATTAAGTTATCCCTTTTGATTGGCGTTCAAGTGTGTTGTTGTGTATCTAGTGGACAGTGTTAAAGCTGTTATTCAAACGGTGAAATCAGACAAATTATTATTTTAATCTGTTAATGTGTATCTGAGAGTAACTGATTGAATAGGTGACTGCGTTCAGCCCTTTGGACGAACAGCAATCACCCTCAACAGAAGATATAGAAAGCGTGCAGAATTTAGCGCACAGAATTTCTTGATCAAACAGTTTTGGTTTATATAATTAAACGATTTTTACTATTCATACTACTCATTAAAATGTGTAATTTTATTTTTAACCAAAAGATTTTCTTGATTCCTTAAAAAACATTTTTTTTTTTTTGCTATGCTTGGATACTGATTTAAGGGTCCTGGGTTCGAGCCCCGGGTAAGGCATGGATGTATGTGTCGTTTTTCTGCTGAGGTCCTGCCATCCTCTCAGACCTTCTACTATGGTATATAAACTGACAGGCTCCTGTCAGACCTCTGTGGCAAGCAGCTGCTTGAGAGGGTATTTATTTATTTTTTTTATTCAGTAGTCATTTAGAAATATATGTTTACTTTTGTAAGTAGAGAATTTTTCCTGCGGCTTTTTAAGGATATAGTTTTTTTCTATTGGCTCTACATTAAGTTTGGGTTGGAAGCGACTGCTCTAGAGTCTGACAAAATTGCATTTACATCTTCGGATATCGTGAATATTTTGAAATATGGCGGAATTTATCTCATTGTTTCAGGTTAAGATTTTCTGACAAACTGAGGCATCTAACATGCACTCAAGGAAACAAAATTTAAAACACTCATAAACGTGGAATGCAATGACACCAAATCATTACCATACCTAGATCGGATGTCATATGCAAATGATTCCATGTACGGCAGCATGATGCCGATGAGTCACATTTCTGTGTGGGTGCAGATGATGGTCACATCAGGGTTTGGCGTTGCCATACCTAACTATTAAGACCAGTGGGAGCAATCTTCTTGTGTGTTTGTATGTTGTATGAGAAACCGCAACAAGCCACGTCAAGCTTCTAGGTTATCTCTATCCTTTGTGTAGGGGAGTACCTACTTCTCCTTAAAAAAAGAACCCATCACGTCCGAATTTCATAGCATTTCTGAGATCTGCGACCGAAAATACTCTCAGAAATCAATATTTAGCTGTCTAGTGCTAGAGATCTAACATTTAATATACTTTATGTTGTGTTATAGAAACACATCGTCTTCAAACTGTGTTATGTCTCATCGATATAACATAATATCCTGCTTCAGTCCTCTATTAAATAAAACGGAAAATCCTCAGCATCAAAGAATTGATTTAGAAATATATTTGACATATTTTACACATTAGTCGTAAAATCTGTCCTCGTGGAATCTCTATTGCAATAAATAAGCTAAGACAAAACTAAATCCTTTATACATCTAACGACACTTCAGATACACCTAACTGAGAATTTATCGAAAATAAAACGAGTACCACTTCCAAAATTTTATTGATTCCAATACATATAAACATTTTTTTCGTGATAATTGCAGCTACCTGTTGAAATATTAAAATAATATTTAAAAGAATTAATGATTCGCTTCAATTCAACACACATCGCCTTTGCATTGCCTGAAAAAGTCCTGCTCCAGTTTCTACTTTTGTAGAAATTGAATTATTTACCAAATAAAAAGATTGAATCTTCAAGGATTCATCAACCATCTCAGTTATTTTTTCACTTGGACATTTCTGTATTAGTGTTTCTAAAATCACCTTAAAACGTGTTTAATATCGAATTAAATTCGTCATTTAAATTGGAACTTTGGAACTTTAAATTGGAAGACATGCTTTGAGAACTATTATAATTATCGATTGAGATAAACTGTACAAAACAATTATAACAGATTATCAGATACAAGATACAATATAAGTGTAAAAGATTTAGCAAGCTATTGAAACTAGTGAATTAATACCAGTTGATGAGTTATACATGCAGGGTGTTTCGAAACTCTCTGTACAATTTCAATGAGAGATAGGGAACACCTAGATAAATCTTTTTCTTCTCTGAATGTATGTCTGCTGACCTAACCCTACGGCGCTAGAAGGCACGGTTTGGCTGCACTGCAATTTCCTAGAGGGGCGAAGTGGGAACAGAAATCGGACTTGTGTTTGCCGTCGGCATTCGTAAATCATACACATTATGTGTAACATGGAGTGTTTCACGACTGCTGAGATGGCTGACTTGCATTTGGCGTACGGTGCTGCCAATGGGAACGGAAGAGCTGCTGTGAGGTTGTACCGATAGCGTTTCCCAAACAAACATGTGCCAAACCACCAAACATTTGTGCGTTTGCACCAGCAACTGCGAGAAACTGGAACATTCCATGCAAACATGCATGACACTGGTCAGGAGAAAACCATGCACACTCCTGACATGGAAGAAGATATATTATGACAGATTGATGAAAATCCAGGCACAAGCACGTGAGCTGTTGTATGTAGCCTCGGTGTGAACCACCCCCTCATGTGGAGAGTGTGGCACGAGCAACAGTTACATCCGTTTTATCGTCAGAGATTCCAGGCATTGCAGCCTCAGGATTATACTCTTCGTGTAGAATTTGTGCACTGGTCTCTGCAGCAGACTGCGGTGCAACCTGATTTTCCGGCTCATGTGCTCTTATCAGATGAGGCCTCGTTCACATGCGAGGGTGTGTTTAATGTGCACAATTCTCACGTTTGGGCACACCAAAATCCCCATGCCACAAAGGCGCATGGTCATCAACAACGGTTTGCCGTCAGTGTTTGGGTGGGTATCATCCATGACATTTTGATTGGGCCATACCTGCTGACTCACTTGAAGAAATATTTCCAGGACTGCTGGAAGATATTCCTGTGGCTATTCGCAGACAAATGTGGTTTCAACACGACCGGGCGCCAGCACACTTCAGCAATGATGTGCGGGATTATCTGAACATCACTTTTGGGGACCGATGGATAGGCTGGCCTGGACCCGTCGCCACCAAGGTCGCCCAATTTAACATGTATCGTTCTCTTCCTCTGGGGACACATGAAGAACCACGTGAATAGCTCAAAAAATATCTTAACACTATGGCTGAGCCTCGTGTTAGCTCAAAAAATATCTGAACACTATGGTTGATTACAGAATTCAGAAAAAATATCGGCAACGATTTTTTTAGAAATTGCTTTATTATATTAACTGGTAAAGCTTAGAATATAAGTCATTTATATGGCAATCTACCAGATGCTGATGTACAGTCGCTCAAAAAAGTATCCGAACACTATGATTCATTACAGAATTCAGAAAAAATATCTGGCAAAGTTTTTTATAGAAATCAGTGATCTGGCAACCTTCGCCAGATATTTTTTCTGAATTCTGTAATCAACCATAGTATTCGGATACTTTTTTGAGCGACTGTACGACAAATCAATGCTTCTACGCTGTCATGCATGCAATGCTGTTGCCGATTGCAACTTTGAACACCTTTAAATAAACATGCTTTTCACACATGTTTTCATTCATTTATGTATAAGCTCCACCGATATTTCTGTCAGTGCCCTCTAGCACCGAAGGGTTACGTCAGCGGACATACATTTAGAGATAAAAAAAAGTTTTGTCTTGGTGTTCCCTATCTCCCATTGAAATTTATACAGAGAATTTTGAAACACCTTGTATACGTAGTAACTACTCTCAAATTTGTTCTTATCTGCCGTAGTTGTTCTCTATTTTTATATCGCAGTATGGTGGATTCTCAGAATAAACGCCAAAATGTATGAAATTTAAACTTATCGTCTCATTATTTTTCTAAATATTAAGAATAGTTTATTTATTAACTTGTGAAGGGTAATTTTGAATTTATACCTCGTAATAAAGAGAATAATTTATCAGTGAATATAATAAAGCTATGCAGAACAGTGCAAATTTAAATATCTAAATATAAATTAATTATGTGTAATTATGTTATGATAAATATGAATTAGACCAGTATTTCATTTTGTTTCCAATCTTTTGTGAAGTAAAAGATCAAGAATTTAAAAATCACACTTTTAGAAAATCGTGAAGCATTCAACAAATGTAAGAGATATAGCGACTGAACTCAATGATTTCAGATTTCAAAGCTGAAAGAATGTTGTGTGGAAGAACCAATGGAAATATGAGAATGCATATTAAATGAATGCGCAGCTATCTGAATCTATTCTTATTTTCAGATAAAAAAAGAGTTATATTTTTAAATATTCAAAGTTTCATATAAATCATTTAAAGAAAATACATTATATATTTAAAATAAAAGATGCAGTTAAAGCTATGAACAGTTAAAACTGATCTATGGAACGATTAACAAACGAAAATTTCCCACTTTTACGAAGAAGGAACTCAAACTTGCAAATAGAGCTTGTCTCAAATAATGTAAACCCACTTTAAGAGATTAAATTTACACGTAATTCTTTACCAAGCAATGCATGTTTTATAGGTAAAAAGAATCAATCTATTGCATCGAGTTGGGTTGTTTTATCTCTGAGCGGCACTTTTTTGCACACCATGGACTAAATGGCCAGGTCACATGGACCCCGAAGGTTCAGAGAAGGTTGGGGGAGGGGACCCACTGGAACAGCTGTTGGGAGACAGATGGTAGCCTCCCGTCAAGGCCACCCAGCGTGTTCTTTAACGTGCACAGGGTATGGCTTTCCCGCACATGGGGCCACGGCTTAACGTCCCATCCGACGGACGGCGGCCTTTCCAAGCCCATCGGTTTCCCCTACTGACCGTGGGCAGGGCGTGGAATTTTGCGGAGATAAATCTCAACGCTGACCCAGCTGGGACTCGAACCTGGGAACTACAGATTGCGAGCCTGGCGCGCTACCGACTGAGCCACCCCCGCCCCTCTATTGCATCGAGACTTAAACAGGTGAACAATACGTATCATGGGGCAATTTTAAAATTTAATGTTATTTTGTTTCAAAACTGTTATTTTTTTCCTAATGAGGAATAAGGGAGGCAATTATTATTTCATTTCTGGAAGTATTTGAAGAAAAGTACTTAACAGATTCCAAGGTGAACAAAGATACTCATTAGTACCAGTTAAAAGAAAATTGATAACGATAATTTTTTTCCTCACAGACCTCAAACAATAAATATTTAACAAACATTCTGAAATGATTTTAAGCACCATGGCATTTTTACGCTGTCTCTTTGTAGAGCCAAGTGATTTTTTTCTCGACCCATTTATGGATCTGGGGATATGAATTTTTCTTCATCTTCAGCATGATAGATATATAGATAAAATAGCAGCATGGAAGAAAGTTTATGCCTGCTGAGCCTACTAATTCAACATCAGAAGCGATGCACTCTTTATGGGAATTCAACTGTAGAATTGAGACATATGGGGATAATATTTTTCCTTACGTAGCAGGGGCGGGGGTGGCTCAGTCGGTAGCGCGCCAGGCTCGTAATCTGTAGTTCCCAGATTCGAGTCCCAGCTGGGTCAGCGTTGAGATTTATATCCGCAAAATTCCCCACCCTGCCCACGGTCAGTAGGGGACACCGATGGGCTTGGAAAAGACGTCGTCCTTCGGGTGGGACATTAAGCCGTGGGCCCGTGTGCGGGAGAGCCATACCCTGTGCACGTTAAAGGACACGCTTGATGGCCTTGACGGGAGGCTACCATCTGTCTCCCAACAGCTGTTCCAGTGGGTCCCCTCCCCCAACCTTCTCTGAGCCTTCGGGGTCCATGTGACCTGGCCATTTAGCCCATGGTGTGCAAAAAAGTGCCGCTCAGAGGTAAAACAACCCAACCCAACCAAATTTTTTAACACTATTTTGTTGTAGGTGAACGTAGGCATAGAGGAAAACTGTCTTCACCCGAATGGAATCTGAACCTACCAACTCTTGATAACCAGAGCACCTGACATGTCATTAAGGGGTCGTGGGTTCAGACCCAATTCGGCTCAAGACAATATTCCTCTGTACCCACGTTGACTTACATCATAATAGTGTTCAAAAAGTTGTTAATGTTTAGCTGCAAGCGAATTACTTTCAAAGAGCATAAAATCAAAAAAAAAAATTGTTATGATTTGTTTAAATTGTTATTGAAATTTCTTTAAAATTATTTAATTTTTCATAAAATAAATATATTTTGTTAAATTTCTGATATATCTCAAATTAAACGTAAATATTTTTTTCTCTTATTAAACTGTTCCGCATTTGTTTTTTTCGTGCTCTGATTTTGGGGGTTTGATTTGCTTTGTTTTCACCACTGAAAACAATCTTTACAATTTTTGGAAAACAATATACTAAATGACCAAGTAACAAAGAATCAAAGAGCTCAGAAGAAGAGAAGTTTGGGAAAGGAGATACGCTAAACACTTGTAGCAAACAGATGAATCACCCCGTTAAGATCGGAGTGGCTCAGTCGGTAGCGCGCCAGGCTCGTAATCTGTAGTTCCCCGGCTCGAGTCCCAGCTGGGTCAGCGTTGAGATGTATCTCCGCAAAAATTCCCCGTCCTGCCGACGGTCAGTAGGGGACACCGATGGGCTTGGAAAGGCCTCCATCCGTCTGATGGGACGTTAAGGCGTGGCTCCGTGTGCGGGAGAGCCATACCCTGGGCACGTTAAAGAACACACTGAATGGCCTTGACGGGAGGCTACCATGTCTCCCAACAGCCGTTCCAGTGGGTCCCCTCCCCCAATCTTCTCTGAGCCTTCGGCCATTTAGCCCATGGTGTGCAAAAAAGTGCCGCTCAGAGGTAAAACAACCCAATGTTAAAGAACACTCTGGATGGCCTAGACGGGAGGCTACTATCTGTCTCCCAACAGCTGTTCCAGTGGGTCCCCTCCCACAACCTTCTCTGAGCTTTCGGGGTCCTTGTGACCTGGCCATTTAGCCCATGGTGTGCAAAAAAAAGTGCCGCTCAGAGGTAAAACAACCCAACCCTCTTGCCTGCAATTCATGACGTATGTAGTTATATCTGATAATTTCATTTACATAGGATAAAATTAAATAAAATTATCTTTTTGCATTTCAAGCAATAAATTTGTAACAAAACACTATCATATTAATAAAATATTTTTTATTCTAAATATACCGGCAAATATAAACTACCTGAGCTTTGCGACCCCTTCCAAGCTGCCTGAGGGTCGCGACCCACAGTTTGAGAACCACTAACATAAAATATAGAGCGGTGCTGTGTTCGCCGCACCCCTAGGAATCAACGAACGTAGGAAAGGTGAGGAGATAGGCGTACTGGTTTCAAAATATCAAAAACTTTATGGGAAAAGCACAATTTACGCGATTACATGAAGCATTAATTTTAATTGCTTTTGGCTGGAATTATGCTACTTCAGTATGGCAACACTGGCAATATATCTCATACTGATCACGAGATGAAATTGGCTGTTGGTCACATAAAAATTTCTGGAGCCTTTGAACTTCTATACCCACGCTTTTAGATTCAAATCGCAAAGTAACCATAAATGAACCACAGATAAAGAACTATAAATGCAATTCGTCCTTGTACATTTTAGGAATCCTCCTTGCGGGGACCATTATTCTAGTTAAAATGTACCAATCAGTGATGAGAAGAAGTTTGCAGGAAGAGCTAGATTTGGTAAGGGTTTAGGAGAAGCAATGAAAATTGGTAGGGGGTTAGGTTGGGTTGTTTTACCTCTGAGCGGCACTTTTTTGCACACCATGGGCTAAATGGCCAGGTCACATGGACCCCGAAGGCTCAGAGAAGGTTGGGGGAGGGGACCCACTGGAACAGCTGTTGGGAGACAGATGGTAGCCTCCCGTCAAGGCCATCCAGCGTGTTCTTTACGTGCACAGGGTATGGCTCTCCCCTCCCGCACACGGGTCCACGGCTTAACGTCCCATCCGACGGACGGCGGCTTTCCTAGCCCATCGGTGTCCCCTACTGACCGTTGTCATGGCGGGGAATTTTGCGGAGATAAATCTCAACGCTGACCCAGCTGGGACTCGAACCTGGGAACTACAGATTACGAGCCTGGCGTGCTACCGACTGAGCCACCCCCACCCCTGACTGACAGGAGCCTGTCAGTTTATATGCCATAGTAGAAGGTCTGTGAGGATGGCAGGAACTCAGCAGTAAACAACACAAACGTCCATTCCTTATCCGGGGCTCGAACCCAGGTCACTTAGAGCAGTAGCCAAAGCGCGATAACCACTCGGCCACGAGACGGCTTATATTGCTTTTACTATTGCTAAAAGTTCTTTTCGTGTGGCACAATATTAACCGACTGAGCCACCCCCGCCCCAAAGTAGGGGGTTAGGAGAAATAATGAAAATTGGTAGGGGGTTAGGAGAAAGAATGAGAATTGGTAGGTGGGTCCTTGGCGTTGTAAAGGTTGTGAATCACTGTAACAAATTGTATCTATATCCAAGCTCCTACGGCCGTAAAAAAAAACACTTTCGCTTCGATCGTTTAGAATTTCAAGATAGCCTTTATTGATAAATGCGACTCAAATTGTAACTAAAATGTATGTATTTGCTGAAAGTAATAATTTAGAAATTATTCAACATGCTAGATAAAAAAAAAACTCATGATTAGGCTGTAACTGGAAGAAAGTGTTATTCTTCATTAATAAGCATGGTGAATATTAAATACACCAGATGTGCTTATTATTTGATCGATCCACTGTTCGTCATTCTAACGATGTTCAATTTTACAGACCACTGGATCGCAAAGATATTTCCTTAGCTTTCGAATATACAAGTCAATTTTCTTAAACTATAAGTTGCATTTATCCATTAATTACGTGAAACGACAGTAGTTGTTCATTTGCAACTCGTTGTAGTATTCGGGGCGGGGGTGGCTCAGTCGGTAGCGCGCCAAGCTCGTAATCTGTAGTTCCCAGGTTCGAGTCCCAGCTGGATCAGCGTTGAGATTTATCTCCGCAAAATTCCCCGCCCTGCCCACGGTCTGTATGGGACACCCAGGGCTTGAAAAGACCGTCGTCCGTCGGATGGGACGTTAAGCCGTGGCCCCGTGTGCTGGAGAGCCATACCCTGTGCACGTTAAAGAACACGCTGGATGGCCTTGACGGGAGGCTACCATCTGTCTCCCAACAGCTGTTCCAGTGGGTCCCCTCCCCCAACCTTCTCTGAGCCATCGGGGTCCATGTGACGTGGCCATTTAGCCCATGGTGTGCAAAAAAGTGCCGCTCAGAGGTAAAACAACGTTGTAGTATTTTGCTTCAATTTAGTTTTCTGTTAATCTAACCTAATCTGCATAAAATATGCATTATTTGAGAAATTTAAACACATTCTTTGTAATATAAACAAACTTGTTGAAGAATGAAGATCCAGCATTGTTATTGAAGATACAGTATTATGTTAAATGTTGTGCCTTCAATTAATACAGCCTCTAATACCAAGTTCTTATTATCCTACTCTATACAATTCGTTTTCTGTTAATAACGCCTTTCTCCGTTTTGACAGGATAAATGCATTATGCTGAAAATGGATTTAAACTGTTATATTATTTATTCGCCAGTTTCCATTTTAAAGTTATGAGCGTACGTCACATTGCCTTGTTAAAAAATGTGAAATATTCAAATATCGCAACTCGTTTAAGACCCATTTTGCTGCACAATAAATTAACTGAGATTTAACTATGTCTTCAGAAGGGAATCGCCTAGACAGTTGCAAATGATATGGGGAAGCCTCCCATAAAGAACACTTTCTGCTTTTTTACTTTACGAAGCGTGTTGCTATTCTGCACATAGATCTTTGTCTTAAGATATTATCACGTATACAATGGGGAACAAAACTAAACAAATCATAAAGAAATACGTTTCTTTTCCACAAAATGTACACCTATTATTATTATTCAACGTTACAGATATTTGAGAGGTCCTTATACAGGCTTTCTCATTATACATTTTTTTTTAAATAATTAACTATAATACTTTTTTAGTTAATTTTCAATTTACTCTTTTTGGTTTTTGTTTATTTACTTATCTAATTATTTATTTTTTAAATTCTGTTCCATAAATCTGTAGAGATAGGAAATTCAAATAAAATTTTATAAATTTTAATTTTAGAATCAAAATATTTCTGGTTCAAAATTAAATCAGTTCTAATCTTCTGAAACCCATGTTCCTCTAGTGATTTAAAGAATTTTTCCCTTTGACTTGTGTTGTTTATACAGTTACACCTATATGATTTCATGAAATATATATCAAAATACTCGTATAGGATATGTTTCGAAACATTTCTCAAGAATTCTACTTAGTTGTGTAACTATTGCATTTAAATAAGATAATTTCTTTATGCATATATAAAACAGAATATAAAAAGAAGAATAGTGTTTTTGAAGACAGGAACTTTTATTTCCTCTTTGTCTTCTGTCCATCTGTAGTTATTCAAATTCTGTTCTAAAATATAATTACAAATATTTTTTAATTTAAATAGATAGTAACAAAGTAAAGCGATTGAAAATTTTCTAACTTTCTGTTTGCTTTTAAATTGGTTGTGCTTAAAGACAATGTCACTGTAATTCAGTTTTAAATATTCAGTATAATTTACGTTGAAAATTTGAAATTTTGATACCTCAGTGGGTAACTAAGAAATAACATAGATAGCACCGATTTCAAATCTATGATTGGTAGGCGTATAAAAATACAACGGTTACTTTTACGAAGTAATAAAATATAAATATTTATTTGGAAAAGCACTAATTAAACATGGTTGCATATTCTTAATCTCTCACTTCTTCGAATTCGTACCTTCAGATACATAATAAATTTTGAAGGTAAAACCGAAAGTTAAATGGAAATTATGAACTGTTAAATATCCGACTTATTGTTTACAAAACGAAAACTTTCTACTATTCAGAACTATGAAATCAACCGTGCATAGTCTCGAAAATATATAAATACTTGCGTATAAAAAGAGTATTTTTCTGATTAATCAAATATAGCTATATAGAGCAAAACGACATGGTATTTAGAAAATGAGTCTTACTATTAAATTTATTTTTTGGGTTGGGTTGTTTTACCTTTGAGCGGCACTTTTTTGCACACCATTGGTTAAATGGCCAGGTCACAAGGACCCCGAAGGCTCAGAGAAGGTTGAGGGAGGGGACCCACTGGAACTGCTGTTGGGAGACAGATGGTAGCCTCCCGTCAAGGCCATCCAGTGTGTTCTTTATCGTCCACAGGGTATGGCTCTCCCGCACACGGAGCCACGGCTTTACGTCCCTCCGACGGACGGCGGCATTGTCCCCTACTGACCATGGGCAGGGAGGGGAATTTTGCGGAGATAAATCTCAACGTTGACCCAGCTGGGACTCGAACCTGGGAACTACAGATTACGAGCCTGGCGCGCTACCGACTGAGCCACCCCCGCCCCACTATTAAATTCATGTGAACATTTTAAATGCAAGGGATAAAATTTCACCTACCTCTGCTGTGTTACTTTACCTGTGTTCTTAGATATCCCCGCAGAATGACTCTTCTTCCATTTCAGCTCTCTGACAGGAACCGACAGGACCTTCGGATTCACTCGATAAGGGACATGGCAAAAATGAATAGAGTAGAAGGGAAGCTCTTCCGTTTCATCAAAGAGGATTCAATTGTTGACACAATAATATTCCATTTGCAATATTGTGTAGCGAAATAATGAATGCTCGACCACGTTAACCAGAGTGTTTTTGATTCATTTACAAATGCCATAGCTAAAAGAATAAAATTTTAATAATATATTACTAAAAATTTAAATAATTTTTTAACCTCTTACGAAATTGAAAAGGAAATTTTTTCTTACTATAAGAAATACTATTAAAAATAAGAAATATTCGGAACAAATTCTGGACTAAAGCAACGAAAACAAAGGCCTGTAAACTGCAGTTCTTTCAAGATTATATTCCATCCATTGTAAATTTAGCCGTCCCATGGCCGAGTGGTTAGCGCGCTTGGCTACTGATCTAAGGGTCCTGGGTTCGAGCCCTGGATAAGGCATGGTTGTATGTGTTGTTTTTCTGCTGAGGTCCTGCCATCCTCTCGATCTTCTACTTTGGTATATAAACTGACAGGCTCCTGTCGGACCTCTGTGGCAAGCAGCTGCTTGAGGGGGTATTTATTTTTATTGTAAATTTCACATGCAAATATTGAGTAATAGTAATATAATATGTGATAGTTTACCCGGAATAAATGTTAATGATTTGAAAATAAAATCCTCACAAATAGCTTCGCCAGCTTGCATTACACATTAATACTACAACTACACATTAGATGAAATATAGATAAATAATTGCATATAAGTCAATAAATTGATGGTTAGATGCCTATTCCGGTAATATGCAATCTCGTTTAATTCTCTTCATTCTCAATATCTTGCAAATTAAAACTATTCATAAAATATAGTATTTTTCTAGAGCACTCAATCTTTTTCATCCAATAGGAACAACTATTTATAGTGAAAGTAAAATGAAATCGACGGTGACCAAAACATATTCCTTATACTTAAATATCAAAACAAAACCGCAGTGATAGTTGCACACTACAAAATAATCAATTTGAAAGAAATTTACTGTGTCTTAGGGTTTACTTCTTAACAAAGTGGGCAATTTTTAACTGTCTGTTCCAACAAGCATCTGTGATTAATTTCTTAATATCTACATACATACAAAATTCTCATGCAGACATCGACTACGGAGGTCCAACCAGACTGTGTAGTTTGGCTCACCAGACGTGTCTCTTTTGAGCTGCAGCTGCTGAAATTGGCCACTCTAGTCCAATTCTAGCAAGATCCTGTTTGACATTGTCTGTCCATCGCATCCTAGGTCTCCCCCTTTTTCTGATACCCTTAGGCACACTGTTCATAATCCTCTTTGCAAAACTGCAGATATGCATACGGGCAATATGGCCAAACCAACCCGGTCCCTCTCAGCACAATATGCTGCTGAAAAGAAGTTGATGACTTCTTCTAACATCATCATTACTTACAAAGTCAAACCACCTAATGCACAAGACACTGCGTAAGCATCTAGAATCAAAGGCATCAAGTTTCTTGTTATCCTGCTTACAAAGGGTCCATGTTTCGCTACCATAACTAACCTTAGAAAGAACCAAATTATTATACAGCTTAATTATAGTCATTAGGTTATACCCCTATTTTTCCATACTCTCCATAAATTCTTAAAAGTCCCAGCGGCAATCCCTACTCTATTTATCTCAGCCGCACGTCACCAATATCTGTTACATATCTCCCAGGATAATTAAACTGAGTCACTTGCTCGATACAGCCATTCAAAGCAACTGAAAACCATCTGCCTGACCAATTTTCATCCCTTTAGTTTTTTCTCTGTTTATAGCCAAACCTACTCTATTACCAGTCTCATTAACAGCCCTAATGAACAAATCCATCTCATCAACATCAGTAGCCAACAGGGTAAAATTATCTGCATAATCTAAACCAGAAATTTCGAAATCTCTAGACCATTTAGAGTCAAAATCTTTCCCTTGAAGTGAATTTCGCATTACATAATCAATAACTAAAGAGAAAAGGAGACAAAATGCACCCTTGTCTAACTCCACTAGCAATGCCAAACCAATCGCTGAAAGACGTACTAGCTCTCACACACGGAAATGTGTTATTATAGGGAGCTCTCATTACACTAACCAACTTATCAGGTATTCCATATGATCTAACAATCAACCACAAATTATGTCGATCAACAGAGTCAAAAGCCTTTTTGAAATCTATAAAACTAGCAACCACAGGTTTCTGAAACTCTAAACATTTCTCAAAAATCGGTTTAAGTGAAAATATTTGATCAATACATCCCCTACAACTTCTGAATCCTCACTGTTCATTACGCAGTTGTCCATCAACCAAATTCTTAATTCTATTAAGTATAATCATGCAAAGTACTTTACCTGGAACAGAGGGTAAACTAATTCCCATATAATTATCACAAGAACTGCGATCACCTTTTTTAAAATTTGGGACAATAATAACTCTACTAAAATCCTTAGGAACAACACCTTTATCATAAAACATATTCAAAATTTCGATTCACAGGATATGTTTATCAGCTGGTGGATAATCCTGAGCAGAGGTCATCGCAGGCACCGGAACACTTTGCTTGTATTGGCATCGTCAAATTCTGCATTGGAGGAAGTCTTCCAGTGTAGATGGCTTCAGCCTTTAGTGGTGGGGGAACAGGTCTTTGCCCCATGCCTGCGATTAGGGATCTCTTTGATATTGTCAAAATTTTCTCTCTCAATAAATATAGTTTAAACATCCCACTAACCATTTTCTCTCCATAGGTAGTTGGAATGTAAGGACTCTGCACAGAGCTTTTTCTCGTGATGTCCTCACACAAGAATTCCACCATTATAATTTAGATATTCTCGGCTTGCAAGAGATCAGATGGACAGATAAAGGTCAGATTCTTAAAAATAATCTTAAATTTCTCTTTTCAGGGAAGGACGAAAATAAGCATCACCAAGGCGTGGGTCTGCTTTTCAGCAGACACACTAGTGATGCTCTTCTAGGATATGAGTGCATTAATGAAAGGTTTCTTAGAGCAAAATTTCCGTTAGGACATATCCATTGGAAACCATTGTTGCAACAAACGCTCAGAGTAGTTGAGGGGAAAATACAGTTTAGAAGATCCGAACCCACCCACGTTTTACAGTTCCTAGGTTCGAGTCCCATTTTGGCTCCGCACAACCCTCACAATGCGATGGTTTCCATTTAGCCCGTTGTTTGCACAGATTCCACTCGAGCGAGCTGCGTTAATCTTTTTAATTTTTTTTGTTCCCCTAAAGAAGTAGAACTTAAAAAACTTTCTCTTTTGTTTGGAAGATATAATTACTTAAAAGATTTGAATGACTGTCTCAACAAATCGAGACAAACATTATATATAGAGATACAGTTCCACTTTCAATGTTTTTTTTTATTTAGAGATCCCTCAAATACACCCAGTAGGTTGTATCAAGGCTAAATAGCCCCGTATGACTCTTTGCACATCCACAGTGCTTATATCCAGAGGATATTAAGAGCGCTAAAATCTGTTTGGCACGGCCAAACAATCTTCGCTTATTTTCATTCATTTATTTTTGGTACACCCTGTATATATATATATATAGAAGAAATCAATCGCTATTTTGGCCTCTCTTGGTTTCACGATTGCCATCCCAAGCTCTATTTGATCTTGTACGACATCGGTTGTAAACCTTTTTAAAGTTTCTGAGATCTGCTTCTTGACTCCCTGGATATCTACCGACACCCCCCGGTCAAGGTCACCCCTTGTGGCTCGACCCTTTCTCCCCCGTAGTGGGGAACTACTACTGTTCAACTGAGTTACAGATATCATGCGACTTTGTCCAAAGGAAGTTTATCCCTAAAATGTTCAATGAAGAACAGGTAGAAATTTTATCTCTGACCACGAAGGAGGGGCGGGGATGGCTCAGTCGGTAGCGCGCCAGGCTCGTAATCTGTAGTTCCCAGGTTCGAGTCCCAGCTGGGTCAGCGTTGAGATTTATCTCCGCAAAATTCCTCGCCCTGCCCACGGTCAGTAGGGGACACCGATGGGCTTGGAAAGGCCGCCGTCCGTCGCATGGGACGTTAGGCCGTGGCCCCGTGTGCGGGAGAGCCATACCCTGTGCACGTTAAAGAACACGCTGGATGGCCTTGACGCGAGGCTACCATCTGTCTCCCAACAGCTGTTCCAGTGGGTCCCCTCCCCCAACCTTCTCTGAGCCTTCGGGGTCCATGTGTCCTGGCCATTTAGCCCATGGTGTGCAAAAAAGTGCCGCTCAGAGGTAAAACAACCCAACAAAAAATCTCGTACGGGAACTTGTGCACTAAAGAATGTCTCCGATATGCCACAACTTGCGGAGCGCCGACGGGGTCCGTCCTTCATCTCAGTTTCGCGTGGTTCGATGTTCGTGGCAGCACCAATCAACGTCGAGACGGATTTTGTGAACGCTTTCGCCGCCCTCTTACACTTTAGTATACTTCGTATCCTTCCAAAATTAAAACTAATTATATTAATAATAATAATAATAATAAATATTTCTTAAAATTTAGAAGTATTCTCCTGATTGACATTTCTAACCATAAACACATAACAAATTCAAATACTGTCTGGATTTCAAGATTTCAAGATTTTATATCTATTTTTTCTATTCGCAATCTTTCTTATTTTATTTCTCATTATTTCCATCCCCCCTTTTTCCCCCTCCCTTTAATTCTTATATTTTTTTATCACTATTATCTTATCGTGCCGTCCCATGGCCGAGTGGTTAGCGCGCTTGGCTACTGACCTAAGGGACCTGGGTTCGAGCCCCTGGTAAGGCATGGATGTATGTGTCGTTTTTCTGCTGAGGTCCTGCCATCCTCTGAGATCTTCTACTGTGGCATATAAACTGACAAGCTCCTGTCAGACCTCTGTGACAAGCAGCTGCTTGAGGGGTTATTTATTTTTACTATTATCTTATCGTTTTATTCTGCCTCTTTACTATTTATTCATCTATTTTTTGTCACCATTTCTCTTTTCCCTGCTTCTTTCTATTTTTATTATTCTCATTTTTTTTTTATTACGGTGACAGAGGAGGCTCAGTTGGTAGCGTGCCAGGCTCGTAACCTGCAATTATCAAGTTCGGGTTCCAGCTGGGCAAGTGTAGAGATTATTCTCTACCAAACACCCCCGCCCTGCCTACAGTGAATCTATATATATCTTGGTAGCTAGCTTTGGTGATTTCAAAAACGCTTTCGACTCTTTCGATCGTCATAATTTGTGGTTGATTGTGGAATCATATGGTATACCAGACAAGTTAGTTAACATTATGAAAGCTCTCTATAATAACACTGAGTCGTGTGTGAGAGTTGGTAAGGCTTGTAGCAATTCGTTTAGTATTACTTCTGGTGTTCGACAAGGGTGTATTTTGTGTCCTTTTCTCTTTAGCTTGGTCATTGATTATGTTATGCGAAATGCACTTCAAGGGAAAGATTTTGGCCTTAAATGGACTGGAGATACGAAAATTTCTGATTTAGATTATGTTGATGATTTGGCCCTTTTGACAAATGATGCTGATGAGATGTACTCTTTCATTCGAGCTGTTGATGAGACTGGTAGTAGAGTAGGTTTGGTTATAAACAGAAAGAAAACTAAAGTGATGAAAATTCGTCAGGCAGGTTGTGATTCAGTTCATCTGAAGGTTGCAGTCTTGCTCAGGTGTCACGGTTTAATTACCTTGGGAGCTATGTAACAGATACTGGTGATGTGCGGCATGAGATTAACAGACGAAATGGGATTGCTGCCGGGACTTTCAAGAATCTATGGAGATTGTGGAGAAATAGGCGTATACACCTAAAGACTAAAATTAGACTGTATAATAGTTTGGTTCTTTCTAGGGTTAGTTATGGTAGTGAAACGTGGACGCTCTGTAAACAAGATGATAGGAAACTAGATGCTTTTGATTCTAGATGCTTACGTAATATCTTGGGCATTAGGTGGTTAAACTTTGTAACTAATGATAAGGTTATGCAAAGGAGTTCGCAACCTCCTTTAAGCAGCATATAATTTGTTTGGTTTGGCCATGTTGCCCGTATGAACTATTATAGATTGGCGAAAAGGGTTATGAACAGTGTGCCTAAAGGCCTCAGAAAGAAGGGAAGACCTAGGATGCGGTGAGCAGATAATGTCAAACAGGACCTTGTTAGAATTGGTGTGCAGTGGCCAGAAGCAGTAGATGTAGCTCAGGATAGACTTGCTTGGAGAACTAAATTGCACGGTCTGGTTGGACCTCCATAGCCCATGGCTACTTGATGATGATGATGATGATGATGACGAGGTTTGTTTGGTTTGTTTTACCTCTGAGCGGCATTTTTTTGCACACCATGGGATAAATGGCCAGGTCACAAGAACCCCGAAGGCTCAGAGAAGGTTGGGGGAGGGGACCCACTGGAACAGCTGTTGGGAGACATATGGTAGCCTCCCGTCAAGGCCTTCCAGTGTGTTCTTTAACGGGCTCTCCCGCACACGGTGCCACGGCTTAACGTCCCATCCGACGGACGGCGGTATTTCGAAGCCCATCGGTGTTCCCTACTGACCGTGGGCAGGGCGGGGAGTTTTCCGGAGATAAATCTTAATTCTGTCCCAGCTGGGACTCGAACCTGGGAACTGCAGATTACGAGCCTGGCGCTTAATACGAGGCTCTAGGATCCCAAGCGCTAAGAGAAGGTCGGTGAAAGATCCAGTTGTTTTTATCACTGAACCTCATCTTTTTTTTTGCACATAATGGGTTGAAGGAAGTGGGCTCACTAGATTGCTGTTAGGAAACAGATGGTATCCTCCCATCAAGTCCACCCATTTGTTCTTTAATATGCACAGGGTATGGTTCTACCACACTTGGGGGTGATTCAGTCATTAGCGCACCAGCCCCATAATCAGCAGTTCCCAGGTTAGAGACCCCACTGGACCAGTGTTGTGATTTATCTCTGCAAAACTCCCTATGTGGCTCCTCGGTCGATAGGAGACACCAATTGGCTTGGAAAGGCTGTTATCAATCAGATCGGATATTAAGCTGTGGTCTGTGTGCTGGAGAGTCATCCCCTGTGCACGTTAAAGAACACGCTGGATGGCCTTGACGGGAGGCTACCATCTGTCTCCCAACAGCTGTTCCAGTGGGTCCCCTCCCCCAACCTTGTCTGAGCCTTCGGGGTCCATGTGACCTGGCCATTTAGCCCATGGTGTGCAAAAAGGTGCCGCTCAGAGGTAAAACAACCCAACCCAACCTTGTGATCTGGCTATTTAGCCCATTGTGTGCAAAAAAGTGCCGCTCAGAGACAAAACAAATCAAACCTAGCAGCTGTCTAATGGTTCCCCCTCCTCAAACCTTCTCTGAGCTTTCAGACTATTTGCCATTATGTTAAAACTCCCAGATGTCAAACAGCCGAATCCTTTCCCAACTTTTTCAGGAGCTAATATTAACTTCAAAAGGCCATGTCGACTTTGTAACATTCAACGTTTTTTGCTTTAACAGATAAATGGAAAATGTTCTTTTGGTTTAGTAGAGACTAAACAAATATTTAGATTCGTATTTTCTGAAATTCCAACAGTTTTGTCTTCCTTCGTTGTTGAGCGCTAAATTTGGAAAAGTGTAAAATTTTACTATTCTAAATTATTATTTGTTTATGCTCGAAAATTGATATTTCAGTTATGTTGTAAAGTAACTAAGGAGTTTGCATTCAAATCTTGATTTGCCCATTTATATTCGGGTGGATGCGGGAGCACTTTGGGTTGGGTTGTTTTACCTCTGAGCGGCACTTTTTTGCACACCATGGGCTAAATGGCCAGGTCACATGGACCCCGAAGGCTCAGAGAAGGTTGGGGGAGGGAACCCACTGGAACAGCTGTTGGGACACAGATGGTAGCCTCCCGTCAAGGCCATCCAGTGTGTTCTTTAACGTGCACAGGGTATGGCTCTCCCGCACACGGGGCCACGGCTTAACGTCCCATCCGACGGACGGCGGCCTTTCCAAGCCCATCGGTGTCCCCTACTGACCGTGGGCAGGGCGGGGAATTTTGCGGAGAAAAATCTCAACGCTGACTCAGCTGGGACTCGAACCTGGGAACTACACATTACGAGCCTGGCGTGCTACCGACTGAGCCACCCCGCCACCATGAGGGAGCACCTTTCTTCTTTAAGTTATTGGGTTGTTTTACCTCTGAGCGGCACATTTTTTGCACAC
Organism: Ryuthela nishihirai; assembly: GCA_038380435.1. Lineage (NCBI taxonomy): Eukaryota > Metazoa > Arthropoda > Arachnida > Araneae > Heptathelidae > Ryuthela > Ryuthela nishihirai. The sequence goes on from JAWZYU010000064.1 coordinate 1,646,080, forward strand.
CATGGGCTAAATGGCCATGGTCACAAGGACCCCGAAGGCTCGGTGAAGGTTGGGGGAGGAGACCCACTGAAACAATTGTTGGGAGACAAATGGTAGCCACCCGTCAAGGCCATCCGGCGTCTTCTTTAACGTGCACAGGGTATGGCTCTCGAGCACGAGGGTCCACGGATTTACGTCCCATCCGACGGACGTCGGCCTTTCCCAGTCCATCGTTGTCCCCTACGGACCGTGGGCGGGGAATTTTGCGGAGATAAATCTCATAACTGACCCAGCTGGGATTCGAACCTGGGAACTACAGATTGCGAGCCTGGCGCGCTACCAAATGAGCCACCCAATTCTTCTTCTTTAAGAAATAGTTTAAAAAAAGTTGTTTTTTGTAGTGGGTGGGACTACTGAATTAGCCGCAGCTTTAAAGGGCGATGAAATCGAAACTGACATTTTTTTAAGTTCTTTTATGATACGTTTTGAAAAGATGAAAAGATATTCAACTTTTTTTCATTTCAGAGATTCAATCTCTTTGGGTTCGATTGTATTGATGAAACGCTAGGATTCGGAATTTCAGAATTTACCAATAGATTCAATAGCGCTCTCTAATGCTAAAAAACAGTTGAAAAATACCAAAAACGAATATTACATGCGATCTATGTATAAATAAATACCCCCTCAAGCAGCTGCTTGCCAGAGAGGATTGTATTGTTTTACCTGTGAGCGGCACTTTTTTGCACACCATGGTCTAAATGGCCAGGCCACAAGGACCGCGAAGGCTCAGAGAAGGTTGGGGGAGGGGACCCACTGGATCAGCTGTTGGGAGACAGATGGTAGCCTCCCGTCAAGGCCATCCAGCGTTTTCTTTAACGTGCACAGGGTGTCTCTCCCGCACACGGGGTCACGGCTTAACGTCCCATCCGATGGACGGCGGCCTTTCCAAGCCCATCGGTGTCCCCTACTGGGACCAAATCCCCCCGGCAGGGCGGGGGGATTTAACGTCCCATCCGATGGCGGCCTTTCCAAGCCCATCGGTGTCCCCTACTGGGACCAAAATCCCCCCGGCAGGGCGGGGGGATTTTGCGGAGATAAATCTCAACGCTGACCCATCTGGGACTCGAACCTGGGAACTACAGATTACGAGCCTGGCGTGCTACCAACTGAGCCACCCCTGCCCCTGCCACATAGGTATGACAGGAGCCTGTCAGTTTATATGCCATAGATGAAGGTCTGAGAGGATGGCAGGACCTCAGCAGAAAAACGACACATATATCCATGACATACCCGGGGCTCGAACCTAGGTCCCTTAGATCAGTAGCCAAGCGCGCTAACCACTCGACCATGGGACGGCGATCTATGTTTGCTAGAAATATTTAATTTGATGGTAGAATGGGGGACAGAATCTAGGGGAGGGAGGAAAGCATGCCTATCCTCCCTAAAAACACTAGAAAGGTAATGACGGCCAATTTTTATTATTAAACGCTTATATTTCGCGCATTTTTTAAGAAATTCTTTAAAGACGTGGGGCGGGGGTATCTCAATGTGTAGGCGCCAGAATCGTAATCTGCAGTTCCAGATTCCAATTCCAATTGGGCTAATGTTGAAATTGATCTCCGCAATACTCTTCACCCTGCTCTCGGTCACTAGGGCGACACCTATGGGCTTGGAAAAGCCATGTCCGTCGAGTGGAATGTTAAGTCGTTGGTCTGTGTGCGAAATAGACATACCCAGTGCACGCTAAAGAAAAAACTAGATGGCTTATAATGGGATCCTACCGTCTGTCTCCCAACATTCTCTGAGCTCTCAGGGTTCTTGTGACCTGGAAATTTAACCCATTGTGTACTAAACAAGTGATAACTCAAAGGTAGAACAATCTACTCTTTAAAGACTCTTAAAATGTAGAGGAAAATGCCAGTTTTATGCCCCATTTTATTTTATGTTATTTCTGATACCCTAAGAGGAGTTTTATTTATTATTCTTATAGAAAAAAATTGGTTTGTATATATGCTAATAAAATATTATTGCACATTTTCCCAGTCATCAATTAATTTCTGATTTCCAATGTTAGAGGGTGCTACAAGTCGAAAATTAAAAACAAAACAAAACTTTACTTTGTTTGAAAACGAATATCCGATATTCCCCAAAGGATGTACATCGCCTCCTCTAGGATACTGCCTGTAGATTCAGCCTCAAAATGCGAAACACCGAATTCCTTAAAGTTCGTTCGTTGGCCGCCAGATGGCAGTAGCCGCCTAGTTACACAGTCTTTCTAACAGTGCGTTTCAGTGCACGAAATGCTGTCATTCACGCATTTATAAGCTACACAATCAAAATTATCAATTATTTAATAATGTTGGAAAATAAAATCTGCTAAGTAATGCCGTTAGTGGAAGTAGTTCATAAATTTAAGGCGAAATAATGAATAAATTGCCGTTTTATGATATTCTTTAAACGGAACTGTTAAAGAGCGTCTTAAACTTTTTTTATCACAGAACTGTTCAACATGTTTTCTTTTGTCTCAAAGCAATTAAATTTTGGGGAACACGTATTTAAACTTCAAGACTAGTACAATTTTAAAGAATAATTAATTTCTCTTACTACTGTTTTTATTTTTATGGACTTATCATTTTCAAACAGTGCAAGTTTTTTTCAGAGATCTGGTTTTGAAAATATTTTTAGATATAAACTTAATCATGAACAGCCTTCAATATTATCTGCATAAAGCAATGTGGCAATGGGGAAAATTTTATTATTGAAATACTTCATTTTGGAAAAGTGAAATATTTATTTTGAATATTTATTTATATATATTAAATTTCATAATATTAAATTTCTGAAATTTTTTCTGTCATATCTGTAATATTTTGTGAATAAAAGGCACATTTGAAATGGACTAAAATATATTTATTCCAAGTATATTTCATGTTAAAAATTTAAAAGCCAAAATACATCAAAGTAGCTCTCTCCGTTAACGAAACACCAGTATGGACATTTCATCATCTCTGAATAAATAAATAAAAAAAAAATAATAATAAATACCCCCTCAAGCAGCTGCTTGCCACAGAGGTCTGACACGAGCCTGTCAGTTTATATGCCATAGTAGATGGTCTGAGAGAATGGCAGGACCTCAGCAGAAAAACGACACAAACAGCCATACCCGGGGCTCGAACCCAGAGTCCCTTAGATTAGTAGCCAAGCGCGCTAACCACTCGACCATGGGACTTTCATCTCTGAATAGGAAGTGCTAAATTATTAGCACTTCCTATTCAGAATATTGAATATTGGAAGAATATTGGAATGAAGTGATTAAACATCACTTCATTCCAATATTCTTTTTTCAATATTAAATTATTTTAGTTATTCAAGGAACATGTTAATTATCACTTTAAGCAAAACATGCAGTAGGAATTTTGGAATTTTTTTAAAAAATGGGACACCTTTACTTAATTTATTAAATCAAAAATTGCTAAATTTGGCACGTACAAGTTGAAAAGAACATACAAATTATATTTTCCAGACGTTTTTAGTTACTGATAATGAAAGAAACTTTGAAAGTGACTCACAGCATTACACCGAAACTAGAAATTTACTATCTGACCGAGATGCCGTGAACAGGAGTATTAGGACCACAAGTTCGGTAGGCATCCCGGACGCAGCGATGCCCGCTATGCAATCCACCGAGCCACGGACACCGTCCTAACTCCTGAAAGGAACGACAAGATTAATACATGTAACAACATTACAATAGAAAGAACACTACACACGACAACGAGAAGAAAGGGAAAGTTACACTTTAAAGCGAAGAGGGTTGGGTTGTTTTACCTCTGAGCGGCACTTTTTTGCACACCATGGGCTAAATGGCCAGGTCACATGGACCCCGAAGGCTCAGAGAAGGTTGGGGGAGGGGACCCACTGGAACAGCTGTTGGGAGACAGATGGTAGCCTCCCGTCAAGGCCATCCAGCGTGTTCTTTAACGTTGGGCTGTTTTACCTCTGAGCGGCGCTTTTTTGCACACCATGGGCTAAATGGCCAGGTCACAAGGATTCCGAAGGCTCAGAGAAGGTTGTGGGAGGGGACCCACTGGAACAGGTGTTGGGAGACAGATGGTAGCCTCCCGTCAAGGCCATCCAGCGTGTTCTTTAACGTTGGGCTTTTTTGCACACCATGGGCTAAATGGCCAGGTCACATGGACCCCGAAGGCTCAGAGAAGGTTGGGGGGAGGGGACCCACTGGAACAGCTGTTGGATAACAGATGATAGCCTCCCATCAAGGCCATCCAGCCTGTTCTTTAACGTGCACAGGGTATGTCTCTCCCGCACACGGTGCCACGGCTTAACGTCCCATCCGACGGACGGCTGCCTTTCCAAGCCCATCGGTGTCCCCTACTGACCGTGGGCAGGGCGGGGAATTTTTGCGGAGGTAAATCTCAACGTTGACCCAGCTGGGACTCGAACCTGGGAATTACAGATTACGAGCCTGGCGCGCTACCGACTGAGCCACCCCCGTCCCAGTAAAGCGAAGAGCATTGCCAAAAAAAATAATAACAAAGAAACGGAGGCCTACACCATTGCCCCATTGCCTGGTGAACTCCGACTTACCTCTTCGGAAGTGTTCGACCCTCAGAAAGTTACGAACACTTCCGGATACGAGAGCCTTCACTTCTAGAAGGCCCGTCTTCGTCCTCAGGAACAGGGCCTTATTCCTCGTCTTCCACAGATGGTACTTGACTTCGCTGGACATCAACAGGAACTGTTTCCGGGCGGCTGCCTGGATTGGCAGGGGAGTCAGGTAGAGCACCAAAGTCACTCCTGGCGTTGCAATGCCGAAGACATGCCGACGTGTCTCCACATGGCCTCTGGGAGGAAAGAACTGTAGACAGCGTGAGTCACCACCTCCACCTCTCCGCAGTGAGGGCACTGTCGTTCGGATGTGACAGAAATGATACAGTCGGTCCCTCACTGGGAGGACCTCGTGGGCTATTTGCCAATTGAGGTCTTGCCGGCTCTGCATCAGATGGCGATCGGTTATGCTACTCCAGGCTTCCCTCCAATCCAACTACGGCTGCCTCCTCTGAACACGGGGCTCAAAGAGGGGAAAGAGGCTATGGTACAGTCACTCAAAAAAGTATCCGAACACTATGGAAAACACTTACTTACCAAAATATCTGGCAACGATTTTTTTAGAAATTAGTGATCTGGCAACCTTCGTGTCACATGACACGAAGGTTGCCAGATCACTAATTTCTAAAAAAATCGTTGCCAGATATTTTTTCTGAATTCTGTAATCAACCATAGTGTTCGGATACTTTTTTGACCTACTGTACAGGCTCCTGGTGGTGCTCTGAAACAAATCAAAATCATTAATGACATGGGAAATACACTCTACATTCCTGAGAACGTCACTATAGAAGCGGGTGGGTTTCTCAGACCTGGGACCATTGATTACGAGATCTGGCGACAGGAACCTGAGCGAAAGACTTAACCAGTAGAACATGAAGTTGGACATGGAGGTACCGGAATTCAAAATCGTGATGACAAAAGAGATTGCCACCGCAGCGCAGTGGTGTTGAAGGTCCGGAATGTTCCATCCACCTGAGTCGATGGCCTGGGTCACTCCGTTCCTCTTCACCAACTTCTGTTCATCTCCCCAAAAGAAGGTGAACAAGAGTCTGGTTCACTAACAGACCACGTGCCGCAGGACGGGCAAAACTTGCACAGCATACGTGAGGCATGGCATGAAGTCCTGTCTGACAACGTGGGCGTAAGCTCGGTAGGACAGGTCACACTCAGCCCACCTGGAAGCTATGGACTGAACTTTCAGGGTGCTAGTCTTCCAGATCATCCACAGACTACGACCAAAGTAAACGTTGAGAACCTTTATCGGGTCACGATCCATCCCAGGTCGTGGGGGGTTTTGGAGCAACCCCTACTCCACTGAAGCCACGAGGCGACAGTCTTCTTCTCCTGGTTAAGCAGAGCACCGGTGGCCCCGCAGTAACTTCCGACTTCCCTCAAGGCATAAGTGACGGAGTGTTGGTCAGCTAGGAGAAGTGTGACATCGTCGGCATACGTGACACATTTCAGATCGACGGATACATTGCCAGGGACAGTGATGCCCCTGATGCGACAGGAAGCCATGATCCACTCGATCGAAAGCCTTGCTCTGATTGAAGTTCACAAGACAGCTGGAAGGTCCTCGGAGTCGACATAATCCAGTACGTCTCAAACTAGATGGAGAGAACTCACAATGGAACGTCCCGGGACTCCGCAAGTCTGGTCGGGACTCACCAGCTGGGAGAGGACACCAGCAAATCGATTACAAAAAACTTTGGTAAGAATCTTGTAATCGACTTTAAGCACGGTGATGGGTCTCCAACAGGAGAGGTCGTCCTGCTTTGCCTCCTCCTTGCAAAGAAGCGTTACGACTCCACCGTGCTGGGAGGCGGACAGCAAACCTTCATCAAAGCAACGCTGGCCGCTTTGCCTCATTCTTGCAAAGAAGCGTTACGACTCCACTGTGCTGGGACGTGGACAGCAAACCTTCATCAAAGCAATGCTGGCCGCTTTGCTTCATCCTTGCAAAGAAGCGTTACGACCCCACCGTGCTGGGAGGTGGACAGCAAACCTTCATCAAAGCAACGCTGGCCGCTTTGCCTCATCCTTGCAAAGAAGTGTTACGACCCCACCGTACTGGGAGGTGGATAGCAAACCTTCATCAAAGCAATGCTGGCCGTTTTGCTTCATCCTTGCAAAGAAGCGTTACGACCCCACCGTGCTGGGAGGTGGACAGCAAACCGTCATCAAAGCAACGCTGGCCGCTTTGTCTCATCCTTGCAAAGAAGCGTTACGACCCCACCGTGCTGGGACGTGGACAGCAAACCTTCATCAAAGCAACGCTGGCCCTTTGCCTCATCCTTGCAAAGAAGCGTTACGACCCCAACGTGCTGGGAGGTGGACAGCAAACCTTCATGAAAGCAACGCTAGTAAATATCAATGAGAAGAGGGCCCAGGGGTAACCTAACTCAACTGGTAACCCATCGCTACCAGGACTCTTACTGTTGCGGAGTTATGAGAGAGCTTTGAAGCACTCCTGCAAGGTAACAGGCTGCTCCAAGGTCACGTTCACCTCAGGCTGGAGTCGAGGCAACAACTCGAAGAAAGAGTACGATTCGCTGCATTCAACAGTGCCTTCGGTAAACAAATCCTGATAAAAGTCAGCAGCATGGGCCAGCATGTCCTCTGTGCGACTTAGCTGTTGACCATTCCGGCCGACTAAGGATTAGATTGGATTGTTTTACCACTGAGCGGCAGTTTTTTGTACACCATGGGCTAAATGGCCAGGTCATATGGACCCCGAAGGCTCAGAGAACGACCCACAGGGGGAAGGGACCCACTGGAACAGCTGTTGGGAGACAGATTGAACGGGAGGCTACCTCCCGTCAAGGCCATCCAGCGTGTTCTTTAACGTGCACAGGGTATGGCTCTCCCGCACACGGGGCCACGGCTTAAGGTCCCATCCGACGAACGGCGGCCTTTTCAAGCTCATCGGTGTCCCCCACTGACCGTGGGTAGGGCGGGGAAATTTTGCGGAGATAAATCTCAACGCTTACCCAGCTGGGACTCGAACCTGAGAACTACAGATTACGAGCCTGGCGCGCTACCGACTGAGCCACCCCCGCCCCCCTGCCGACTAAGGAAATGAAACCTCTGTCCTGATCATTGTCTCTCTCTCGCTTGAAGAAGTGGCGAGAGAATTTCTCCTCGGCATCCAGGCGGGAGGCGCGCGACCTGACGCGGTACCCCTCTCGCTACTTATCGAGTAGCACTGGATCTGATTCTGTAGAGAGACCAGCTCCAACTGAATGGCCGGCGTAGGGGAGTTTTTACGAGACAGGGAATTTAACTTCAAGTTCAGCCAAGAAAGCTGCGCTCACCGTTCCCTCACCCGATTTTTCCCCCACTGCTGGAAGAATTGACGGACCCACCACTCAGCATCGTGAGATGCGCTCTGGTTGGGTTGGGTTGTTTTACCTCTCAGCGGCACTTTTTTTCACACCATGGGCTAAATGGCCAGGTCACATGGACCCCGAAGGCTCAGAGAAGGTTGGGGGAGGGGACCCACTGGAACAGCTGTTGGGAGACAGATGGTAGCCTCCCGTCAAGGCCATCCAGCGTGTTCTTTACCGTGCACAGGGTATGGCTCTCCGCACACGGGGCCACGCCTTAACGTCCCATCCGACGGACGGCGGCCTTTCGAAGCCCATCGGTTGTCCCCTACTGACCGTGGGCAGGGCGGGGAATTTTGCGGAGATAAATCTCAACGCTGACTCAGCTGGGACTCGAACCTGGGAACTACAGATTACGAGAATAGCGCGCTACCGACTGAGCCATCCCCGCCCCACAGATTGTAAGAAAATGAAACTAACTCCATTTAAAATGGCGATATTTATTTAGGATCGTCATTTAAAAATTTAAAGCAGAGTTTATGTTTCATCTTCTTACATAGAAAAAATATTTTATGAGACCAGACTGTGGATGCATCCTTAACTTTTCGGCATTCTTTTGTAAAAGAAAGAACATAAAACCAGAGTGCATCATCTCTGCAAAATTCCCCCGCTCTGTCCACGGTCAGTAGGGGACACCGATGGGCTTGGAAAGGCCGCCGTCCGTCGGATGGGACGTTAAGCCGTGGCCCCGTGTGCGGAGAGCCATACCCTGTGCACGTTAAAGAACACGCTGGATGGCCTTGACGGGAGGCTACCATCTGTCTCCCAACAGCTGTTCCATTGGGTCCCCTCCCCCAACCTTCTCTGAGCTTTCGGGGTCCATGTGACCTGGCCATTTAGCCCATGGTGTGCAAAAAAAGTGCCATTCAGAGGTAAAACAACCCATATGGCTTTGCGAAGTATATAATATGGTGTTCGCACAACGTCCAATTCACAGAACGTATCGATGATATTAAGCAACACATAGCTGTATACATTAATGTTTGGTTAATGAGAATTGTTTTTCAAGCATTATTAATCTTTACCTATAGCTACCAGCGGAAATATTGTAATATAATATATCTTGTTGCATCAGTTCTGATTTTTTTCTCTTACATGGAGTATATCTCTCCCACGCACGGGGCCACGGCTTAATGTTGAATCAGACGGACGGTTGCCATTCCAAGGCCATTGGTGTCCCCTACTGACCGATAGCAGGGGGGACCATTTGCGGAGAACACGCTGGATGCCCTTGATGGGAGGCTACCATTTATTTCACAACAGATGTCCAGTGGGTTCCCTCCCCCAACCTGTTCTGATCTTTCGGCGTCGTTGTGACTTGGCTATTTAACCTATTGTGCAAAAAGTGCTATTCGGAGGTAAAACAAACCAACCTTAAAGAACAAGTTGGATGCACTTGATAGGAGTCTACCATCTATCTCTTAACAACTGTCCAGTGGGTCACCTCCCCCAACCTTCACTGATCCCTTGTGATCCTTGTGACTTGGCTATTTCACCTTCTATGTGCAAAAAATACTATTCGGAGGTAAAACTAACCGTAGAAAACACGCTGGATGGCTTTGACGGGAGGCTACCATCTTTCTCCCAATAGCTGTCCGGTGGGCCCCCCTCTCCAACTTCTCCGAGCCTTTGGGGCCTTTGTGAGACCTGCCCATTTCGCCCATTGTGTGCCAAAAAAGTGCCGATCAGATATAAAAGAACTGAAATAGATGATTCAATAAAACTGCTCGAAGCGCCATCTTTAATAGCGGTTCGTAATTCGCATTTTGCAACTCTCAAAGTGATTGAACATCTGCGGGTTCCAGTGCGCATATAACTATTATTTGCTCTCTTACTGCCTTTTACAAAAGTATGAAAAAAATAGTTTCTCAGATACAGAAGAATATTGGAGAAATATCTCAAATTAACTTCTGACTTTTTTCTTAAAAAAATCGCTAGTTGTATCGTTTTAAAATATCAAATGTATATTAGATTGTGAGTAACTGATTTAATGAGTGACTGACAGGGGATGAATACTTTGGGGTGTGAAACTCAGAAATATTACGAAATTCGGATCCATGGATCCACGAGGTAAAAGGTCAGATTTAGATATACTACTGCTAGAGAGCTGAAAATTTTCTTGCAGATATTTTGGGTCGTAGGTCTCGGAAATCTTGCCATATTTTGGATGTAATGTGTCCATCGAGGTCAAAGGTGAAATATAAATCTTCCGGTGATTAGAGGGCTATAAACTTTTGACAGTGAAGGAATTCTATTAGTAGTTCTCAAAAAATGTGCCAAACTTCGGATGCGATGGGTCCTTTGTGGTTAAAGATTGAATTTCGATATGCCAGTGCTGGACAGCTAAAAATTTGTTAATTGGGCTATTTCTTGCAGTAGAACTAAGAAATAAGAGGAAAATTCGGACAATACTTCCGATTAACAGAAAGCCAGAGCTCCGAATTTGTGAAGTCACATAAGTAGTCCTACGATATAGACAGTTCTTATATTTTTTATTCTAATATTATTACTGGTGAACTGTTGTGCTAACATTTATACTAATGTTTTTCTATAAATATATTTTATTTCGAAAAAAAGTTTTGTATTAATATGCATTATAATAACTGGTAATAAATACGAATAATTTTCATTTTAAATAAAATATATTTATAGATAAACGTTAGTATAAAATTAGCACAAGTGTTCACCAATAATAATATTAGTATAAAAATATAAGAATTTGCTATATGGTAGGACTATTTAACCGCACGTCACAAATATTGTCCACTGGTCTTCTGTTGTAGGTGGTGTCGATTCAAATCCGCTGTTGCATTCAAGGTGAAATAAGGGTCTTGGTGGTAGGCTAGAAATTAAGTGTTATTGGAGGCACTAATTGACTAATATAGCAGAAGCCGGAACAACGGATTATGACGTCAGCATAGGTAGTTTTAACAATGATAACACGAGGAGGACAAAATTGGCTGCTTGCTATCCTAAAAAGTAGTCGTTAATAAAAAACTGGATATCACTTATATATTTTATTTCTGTTTTTATTACTGGTGATATTTTAATACTAATATTTATATTAATGCTTATTTACAAATGTATGAATATTTCAGAAAGAAAATTATTCATAATTATTAGCATTTTATTGGCATTATCATAACTCTAATACATGTGAATAATTTTTTTCTAAATGCATATTTATAAGTAGATATTAGTATACAATTTAGTAATAAAATGCACCAGATAAAATAATAGATTTAAATATATCAGAAATATTTCGTTTTTTAGGACTACGTATAGTGACGTCATAACTTAGTTGTACGGCCTTCTGTTTTATGAGGTGACGGTAGTACTGACGAAGATAAAAATTCTGCAAAAAAATGAACCATATGCGAACACAAAATATTCTATAATGTTATATTTATCAGTATATATTAAACTGGGAAACATCGAAAGAAACATAATTATGAAATCATAAATGAAGCAGTATAATTAAAAAAATTCTGTAGATATTTCTTCTTTCTTATATAATTATTTCTGAAGAATATGATTATTATATATTATAATAAACAAATTGGCGTGGTAATATTAAATTATATGAATACTAAGCGAATTCCGAATTTTCGACGTCTACAACCCGAAACACCCCCAGACACCAATTTTTCGGTTTCCGGCACTCGTAGATCATGGTTTGATCTCTATTTGACCTTGAAAGACAGGTCGGAGGTCAAATATCTTATTTTACCCGAGATCTACGATCCTGATTACCCCTAGGTGCAAATTTTCAAAGCTCTACCATTTCTGCCTCATTGTTAGAATTAGCGTCATTCCCTCTCGGTCAGTCATTAAGTCAATCACTTAGAGTCGTCTATATGTATATGATTATGACGCGGTTTATATTAGTTAAGTAATAATGTAATATATATTCCTATATGTAACGTTAGTTGCTTGATGTTTTGTCTTGTTTATTACTGATGAAAATGAAATGAAGCCTTTCAATAATTGAGAAGTAATTGAAATGGTCGCTATGTAATTTGAAATTCAGACTGTGCATATTAACGGGATGGGGTGGCTCGTAATCTCTGTTCCTAGGTTCGAATCCCAGCTGGGAAAGTGTTGAAATTTATGTCCGCAAAATTTCCCTTCTGCCCACAGTCAGTAGGGGACACCGATAGGCTTGGAAAGGCAGCCGTTCTTCGGATGCGACGTTAATCCTTTGCCCCGTGTGTTGGAGAGCCATACTCTATGCAGATTAAGGAACATGCTGGATAGCCTTGATCTGAAGCTACCATCTGTCCCCCAACAGCTGTTGCAGTGGGTTCTCAACCGCAACCTTCTCTGAGCCTTCGGGTTCCGTGTGACCTGGCTATTTACCCCATTGCGTGCAAAAGAATTTTGCTCATAGGCGAGGCATGGGGACCATAAGATTTCTAAAGTTGTCTTGTAGTATCTGGTACCAACAAATTAGCAGCAGATCCTTCTTAACTCTTGTAAGTTACGTGGTTGAGTTGCTCAGATCGTATATGCTGTTCCAACACACACCATAGATGCTCGATTGGATTGATATCTGTTGAATTTGGAGGCAAGGGCAATACCTTGAAATCTTCCTCGTGTTCCATGAACCATTCTTGAACAATCCGAGTAGTGGGTCACGGCGCATTATCCTGCTGATAGAAGGAACTACTAGAGGGATATACCGTTGTCATGAAATGATGTATAGGTGCTCAAAAAACATCCGAACATTATGGTTGATTACAGAATTCAGAAAAAATATCTGGCAACGATTTTTTTAGAAATTAGTGATCTTGCAACCTTCGTGTACAATACACTTGGCTATTTAACCCATAGTGTGTCAAGAAGGTGCCGCTCAGAGGCAAAGCAACTCAAATAGGTGATTTCATACCACTGTTCGGAGCACCACCTTTAACATCCGCCCGTAATTCGCATTTTCCAACTCTCAAAGTGATTGAACATTTCGGTTTGCAGTATGTATCTGACCATTATTTGCCCTCATTATTGCCATTTACAAAAAAAAATGAAATGAAAATATATATTTATTTATATTACACAAGAATAATTGCAGAAATATTTCAAATTCACTTCTGACTTTTAAAAATAAATAGTTAGTTGTATCGTTTTAAAATATCTAATGTATATTTCAGATTGTGAGCGATTGACTTAATGAATGACTGACAAGGGATGACGCTAGTTCTAACTATGATGCACAAATGACAGAGCTCTGAATATTTGTACCTAGGGGTCATCCGGTATTAGATGCCGGGTAATATCCGAAATTTGACCTCTGACTTATCCTTCGAACTAAACCAATTGCTACAGCCTTATCAATTATCACACATGTCTCAGTGTTATTTTAGAGAACTTTCATTACATTAACTAACATGTCAGGTATTCCATATGATCTAACAATCAACAGAGTCAAAGCATTTCTGAAACCTACAAAGCTAGTAACCAAAGGTTTTTGAAACTCTAAACATTTCTCAAGGATCTGCATATAAGTGAGAAAATCTGATCTATACATCGCTACCACTTTGAATCCACACTGCTGATCACTTAATTTCTGTCAACCAGATTCTTAATTCTATTAAGCACAATCATGCAAAGAACTTCATCTGGAACAGAAGGGAAATGGAGTTCAAACCATGATCTATGAGTCCTGGATTAACACCACCTAGACACAAGGCCATACCACTGAATATGACGTCAGCATAAGTGGGTCTGATTATATACACATTTCTTATAAATTTATTTCTGTTGTTTTTACTGGTAATTTTTAAAATTAATCATTATACTAATTTATATATATATATATATCAACATACATTACTTAGGAAAAATATATTGCAATATTCACCCACTGCCACTGAATTAGAAATCTTATGCAGATGTATGTAAACGTCTTGCGCAGCGTACGTGCAAAATACCTGGTCACGTGCATCACCACGTGATCTATTGAGTAATCGACAGTAATGTTGTTCGCAATGGGAAAAAGAAAGGATCTTTCGGGTTCGATAAAGGGTTCATTATGAATGCCCCTCTGGCTGGAGCGACGATTTTTAAAACTATAGAACTCACTGGTTTCTCAAAACGTGAGATATCTCGGGTTTTTAATCAGTGGAAAAGTAACCAACATTGCATGTCTAAGAGACGCAAGTACGGCGCGACGACAATCTGTCAGGAACGTGATCGCTGTCGTCTGAGAAAACTTGTACGGAGAAGCATGACTTTCTGTGTGCAGGAATTGGCAGAGCCTTCAATGAAGGCTGTTCCCGACTCATATCTCATCGACCTATGCGCAGGGAATACAGTGGTGTCAGGAACACAGTGACTGTACACTGGAAGACGAAAAAATTATGTGGACCGAGGAGTCACTGTACACCTTATTCGGTACCGACGGTAGGCAGAGAATTTGGCTAGAGCCCCATGAAGCAATGGACTCAACTTGCCTTGTAAACACAATTCAAGGTTGTGGAGGCGGTGTCATGATGTGGGGCGCGTTCTGTTGGTTCGGAACTGGTCCCCTGATATTTGTGGAAGATCGGGTGTCCTCCAAGGATTATATGAACATTGTTGCCGATCAAATCCATCCTGCAATGTTGATTTTTTATCCAGCAGGTGACGGCATTTCATGAAGACAATGCTACTGTCCATCGCGAAAGAAAGTTCAGCAGTGGTTCAGCGAGCATGACAGCGACTTCCACCATCTTCCCTGGCCACCACAAATCACGAATCTGCGCACCATTGAGAATATATGAGATATGTAACAAAACAAAACAAAAAACAACTCTTACCAGGTGAGTCATCTTTATCCATCGCTTACCAAGCGAATCATCTTTATCCATCATTTACCAGGTGAGTTATCTTTATACTTCACTCACTAAATGAATCATTTTAAGCCATCGCTTACCAAGCGAAACATCTTTATTCATCACTTACGAAGTGAGTTATCTTTATCATTCACTCACCAAGTGAGTCATATTTAGCCATCGCTTACCAAGCGAATCATCTATATCCATTACTTACTAGGTGAGTTATCTTTATCCTTCATTCAACAAGTGAATCATCTTTATCCATCGTTTACCAAGTGAGTCATTTTAGCCATCGCTTACCAAGTGAGTCATCTTTATCCATCGCATACCAAGCGTATGTTTATATATATATATATATGTATTCAATTTTATTATTATATTTTAATTATTAATTATTATATTATTATATTATCAATATTATTATTATGTGTATATACTCTTCAATCCAATCGAACATCTGTGGTTTGTGTTGGAACAGCACTCCGATCTGCGGCGGCTCACCCACGTAACTTACAAGAGTTAAAGAATCTGCTAGTAACGTGTTGGTACCAGATACCACAAGACACCATTAGAAATCTTGTAACGTCCATGCCTCGCCGGGTAAGAGCTGTTTTGGCGGCACGTGGAGGATCAACATCATATTTAGGCAGGTGGTCATAATGTTTTGACTCTTCGTTGTAGGCACTTATTATTTTTTTTAACTTATTTCTCAATTGTTATTCTTAGGCACAGTGTTTATATATACTTATCTTCTGATTCACATGGAGCAGATTCAAAGAGTTTTCTGTTTGTTCCTTAGTTTATAGAAACCCACTGTATGTCGAAAATAACAGAAAACATATTTCTATTGCTATCTCAAGGTTCTAATATATTGATTTCTTTTATTTTTAACATCTGCTTAACTTCATTATAAGATTCCAATAGTTAAGATTTAAACACAATGCATTTATTTCACATTGTTACCCTCAAAACAAGTCCCCCAAAAGTTATTCACTGATATTATTGAATGATTTTGAATCAATTAAATAAATTATTTTTAAAGAAGAAATTAAGTTTTAATCTGATAAGACCTTACGTAATGACTGCAGGAGCATTTGCTAAATGGCATAATGGATGTCCTTCTCCCAGCACATTTAATAACAATAAGTAACAAGAAATTGTTTATGCTATCGTTTTCGTGTTTCTTGGATATATGAGTGGTGCTGAATACAAAACTACATTTGCTTTGCTCTACTGTTAATATTTGCAAAGATAGTGCAAAAAATCGGTTTTCACAAAATTCAGCATTTTATGTTCAATACATTACTATTCAATTACAGTATGATCTTCGTAAACGTATTTTGTCTCCATGTCTCTGGGCTGGGTTGTTTTACATCTGAGCGGCACTTTTTTGCACACCATGGACTAAATGGCCAGGTCACATGGACCCCGAAGGCTCAGAGAAGGTGGGGGAGGAGACCCACTGGAACAGCTGTTGGGAGACAGATGGTAGCCTCCCGTCAAGGACATCCAGCGTGTTCTTTAACGTGCACAGGGTATGGCTCTCCCGCACATGGGGCCATGGCTTAACGTCCATCCGACGGACGTTTCCCCTACTGACCGTGGGCAGGGCGGGGAATTTTGCGGAGATAAATCTCAACGCTGACCCAGCTGGGACTCGAACCTGGGAACTACAGATTACGAGCCTGGCGCGCTACCAACTGAGCCACCTCCTGCCCCTGATATATTTCTGAGTAGATGTGAGAAATCTATGCAGAACAATTAAGGCTGACTGTCCTGGGATCATTTCGTAGGCTGGCGATACACATGGCTATTTGCATTGTGCTGAAAAAACCACAGTTGCAAAATACGGAGACGATCTCATTTAGCAATTCAGAAAACTGAAATGTTTCTCGATCATCAGGTGTATGATTTCACAGGTGTCACATTTCATTATTCGACATACAGCCGACTTTTTTAAACTTTAATTTTTAACTGGAACTCATATATGTCATTAAATATTAACCGACATAATTCGATACTATAACACTTAATACCTCCTTCATTCCCACAGCGTAAATGCAAAATCCCATTTCAAGGGAAGATGCGATGCTTCTTCATCTCAACATCCCTTGAAAATTCCATTGATGGATATCCTCTCTTCTAGCTGAATAATAAACAGGATGTTTCCCACTACACACCCGTCACATGACCCGAAGACAGTCCTTGTTATTTATGATTACAGGATAATATGAAGAATCATATCATACGAATATGAGTACAGTTGCCTTACTAAAAATCTCTATCTCGTTACATCGAACATATCCGTTCGGACATTATGATTCATTTTACAGTTTTCGGGAAATTATTTTCGAATGATAGTTGTTAAAAACAGATATTTTTCGCAAAATTTTCACCAAGTGGTATTTTTAACAATTCAGCTATAGATTTTTCCATATATTTTAATCGAATAGTTTTTTTAGTGAAATATTTTCTCAGCCCAATTATTTTTGAATCATTGTTTTACAGGTCTAATTTTGAAAAGCGGAATTTACTTGAAAATTCAACAACTACCACTCGAAAATATCCTTTATAAAATATAGCTTTCAGTTGTCGTTTAATTACAAATTTATTTATTTATTTATGAAACCAGAATTCTTGGTCCGTGGCTTGCTTTGTAGGCTATTAATAAAAAACATAAAATATCAGTTCATTTAGAAATAATCTGATGCAGTTATACTGATATTTTGTTTTTACTCTTAATGTTTTGTTTTTGAGGGGACAAATGAGCAGTCTACTAATAAGCGACCTTATTAGTAGACACCCATGTTATGTCAATTGGGAGTTAAATTCAGATCTGAATAACAATTGGAAAAGATATATTTTATGAAATCATATTGCTTAATTTTTGGAACTTTTGCGTTTCTTTTTTTTGCAAAAATGTTCCCTTTAATTCATTGGCGCGCTACCGACTGAGTCACCCCCTCCCCTGTGTTATGGTAATCTATAATATAACACTTCACTGCTCTCACACGATAGAACTTTCTCGAGCGGGAGTTATGGATTATTAGTGCTCAGAATTTTGCTAGAATCTTCCGAAGGTTTTGATACTTTGTTATATTTTTTTTAGAAAAGGATTATTAGAACGCTTTCAATGAAAGATTCAATGGAAAGAAAAATCGTTACATTAAGGGTCGTTTTAATGAAAATACCGATTTTCTTTGGTGCATTCTTTGGTTTCCCTTTTCTAAATTTAATTGATGCTGAAAAGAGTATAAAAATCCGTTATAACCGAGGTAGAATAAGCGAGAATAATTCTCAATATCGGGTGTTTTGATTTTCTTTAATACATTTGATTAATTTCCGATTGTTTCTTTTAGAAATAAATAACTTTTAAAATATCCGTTTTATTGAGTGCCGGATTATTGAGAATACTGCTAGTTTTATGCATTTTCGAGTCTTCTAGTCATTCCCTTTATTTGAGATGTTTGACTTAGATTGGACAGAATAAAACAAAAATTTAAGAATCCGTTGTATCGAAAGTCAGATTAGCGAGAATAATTCTCAATATCAGCTGTTTTGATTTTCTCTACTGCATTTAATTGAGATTTTGATTGAGACTTGAGATTTTGATTGAGACTTGAGTGTATAGACAAGTCACAATGACACCAAAGGCTCAGAGATAGTTTTGGGAAGTGGACTGACTGGAGAACTGTTAGGGAACGGATGAAAGTTAACAGGACCGGATGTAGAAACAATAAAGCCGATTGATGAGATTGAGAGGGCAACCGGATAGACAAGGAAGTAAAATATTTTATCATGACAGGAGTTGTACTGGAAATAAATGTATATGTAAGGCAATTGAAGGTGTTGATGAATACAGATCGCAAATTAAATTGGGTGAGCCATGTATCTCATGTTATTAAATGCATTAATGCAAAAATTCCAAGCATATATTTTATTCGACGTTTTCTAGATTTATCGCTTTTGAAAATGATATATCACTAATGGATGAAGTCGTATAGTCGCCCAAAAAAGCATTCGAAAACTATGGTTGATTACAGAATTCAGAAACAAATATCGCAACGATTTTTTTAGAAATGAGTGACCTGGCAAGCTTCGTGTCACGTGACACGAAGGTTGCCAGATCACTCATTTCTAAAAAAATTGTTGCCAGATATTTTTTCGTGACACGAAGGTTGCCAGATCATTCATTTCTAAAAAAAGTTGCCAGATATTTTTTCTGAATTCTGTAATCAACCTTAGTGTTCGGATATTTTATTGAGCGACTCTACCTTATTTATGTAATTACATACTGTGGTGGTACTTGTTAAAGTGATATAAAATCTCTAATTCGGATACAACATCATATTGTAAGACGTACTGTCAAAAAAAGACAATATCACAGCACTAGAAAGGTTCATAAAGAGTTCGATATGTTACCCATAAAAAATTTTATATATTCATAATCCTATTTCATTTGTTTAAAAACTGGGATAAACAAATTTTCGTGACATCAGTTTACGAAAGTAGGAGTAGAAGTATATTTGAAATATTTATATTTCTAAGCCTAAAAAACTCTCATTCAAAAGCATTTTTGCCAACAGTGCCCCTAAAATATTCAGTGAAATGCCAGATTGTATTAAAACAGAAAGATATTTTCATAAATTTAAGAATAAATTAAGAAATTGTTTGCAGGACATAGAAGTTTTGCCGTGACATCTGTTGAATATTTTTGATTGCATATAGATTACTGAATAATACCTCAGAAAACACTTGTGTGCTTTGTACAGTCGCTCAAAAAATATCCGAACACTACGGTTGATTACAGAATTCAGAAAAAAATATCTGGCAACATTTTTTTATTTAGAAATTAATGATATGGCAACGTTCGTGTTCTGTACACTAAGGTTGCCAGATCATTAATTTCATAAAAAACGTTGCCAAATATTTATTCTGAATTCTGTAATCAGCAATAGTGTTCGGATATTTTTTGAGCGACTGTACATAATATGTGTATTTCTCTTATCTACAGGCGAGTTTATAATTCTTGTGGGTAGTTTATTTCCAACTCTCAAATGCAAAAGTGTTTCTAGACACTATGTTTTTCAGGAAATAAATTTATTTTTTGATTTGTTTCTGATTACATCTTTTAGAAGAAAATTATTATTATTTTTTTTTAATTTCGCTTTATTGAGGACCATATTAGTGAGAAAGCAAATGATTCTATGAAGCTTTATTTTGCATTAGAGCATTCTTTCGTTTTCCGTTTACTACGTTTATATGGAACAAACGTTGTAAAAAAATCCGCTCTAGTGTTTTGTCGGACTAAAAAGAGAAAAACAGATTAAAGAGAATAGATATAAATACTGCAGTGAGTTCGTGCAATTTAGAATTATTTCGGCTATGTGATATATGTAAATGAATTATTACTACTATGTGGTACATATAAGTAGTTACCGACATGTAGAAATCTAAGCAAATTCGTTCTATGTATGAAGTGCCTGGTACATGAGATTTACAAGTAATATTGAAATTGCTTGCTCAAGGCAGAAATATTAGGATTAGTGATAGTAATCCAAATTATATCTCATCATTTCCTTATTTGTACTCAATTGTCGTATCCACCCAATAGTCGCATTCACCTAGTTGTCGTCTACCCAATTGTCCTATCCTCCTAGTTGTCGTAATCCACCCAATTGTCGTATCCTCCCAGTTGTTTTTTTCCATTCAATTTCAATCCAGCCAATTGTCGTATTTCTCAGTTGTCGTTTCCATTCAATTCCAATCCACCAAATTGTCGTATTTCCAAGTTGTCGTGTCCGTTCAATTGCAATCCACCCAATTGTCGCATTTCCCAGTCGTTGTTTCCATTCAATTGCAATCCACCCGATTGTCGTATTTCCCAGTTTTCGTTTCTATTTAATTGCAATCCTCCCAATTATCGTATTTCCCAGTTGTTTCTATTCAATTGCAATGCACCCAATTGTCGTATTTCCCAGTTGTCGTTTCCATTGAATTGCAATCCATCCAATTATATTCTACTCAACTGTCACCCGCCCAGTTGTCGTCCATGCAGTTGACTTCCATTCAATTGTCGTTGACCTATTTCATTATACTCTCATTCGATGGATGAACCTTTCCGTATCCATCAGAAATTTTGAACTTAATTTCCTTCTAAAAGCATAAAACATATTTTTTCAGTGTATAGACAGATAACAAGGACTTCAAAGGCTGTGGGAAGGGGACTGACTGGATAGCTGTTAGCGAACAGATGAAAGTTAACAGGACCGGATCCAGAAATACACTATGTTGAAAAAACGTGTCCGGACACTTCCATCTTATGTGAAAGGAAAGCCACTTTCAAAACTCTCTAATATTGAAAATAAACCTTTTACGCAAAATATGACGTATTTTTAAGGTTTAATCAATTTGAAGGCAATGCGACAGTGTCGTCTGCTGTTAAATGTCCCGCTTCAATGACTCTTTAAATATTGATCGAATATTGTTGAACATTGACACTGTCACATTTCCTCCAAATTGACGAAATCTTAAAAAAACTTCATAGAAATTTTAGATATTTAATTTATGTTAGTGAACAAATTGTTACAAGAGTTGTGTTTTATCTTTTGAATTATTTTTTCACAAGTGTCAAAAATTGAAGATAAATGCTTGAGCTTCCATTCTTTCTTTAAATATTAAACGAATATTACGGGAAATATATTTAGAGAGATATGAGTGACGTCTACAATTAATCACCAATAACAGTTTTTGCGTAAAAGGTTTATTTTCAATATTAGGGAGCTTTGAAAGTGGCTTTCCATTCACATAAAATGGAAGTGGTCGGACACTTTTTTCGACATAGTGTAATAAATGTGGTGGGAGGGAGATCTCAAACGCAATCAAATAGAAAAAATGTAAAGGATGGGGGAATGAAAGAGACTGGCTTTCCAATGCAGCATAACATTCCTCCTCGGATTTTGAGATCTTCCTTAAAAATTTGTCGAAAAATGCATGAAATATAAATATGTTTAATAATTTTTGCTTCAGTTACCATTAGTAGCATTCTGAAAGGGGGGAGGGAAATGATTCCACCTAGATCAATCACCCTGGTGAATTAAATCCTCTTGCTCTTTAAGTTGCACAGGAATGGCTCTCTTGTACAATGAGCAACGGCTTAAAGTCTGATCAAAGGACGCGCGGCTTTTCCAAGCTATTCTTCAGTCCCTTGTTTAACCAATACATTTGGTTCATGCTCGGGATTGAAATGACAAGAGCAGTATTTTAGGTGAGATTCAGGCGTCATTTAAATTTTGAATATTGCTTATAGCTGTGGAAAAATGCAAAAAAGAAGAGAAAAATTAAAAAACGGGTTATGGTCGGTATAGCATTTATTTCTTGAGGTTTAGCACGAAAGCATTGAATAATTCCCAAGTACTTCATTAAACGTTCCTAACATGACATGATGTATGCATGTGGCGAAGTTGGATAGTTTTACCTCTGAGTGGCACTTTTTTGCGCATCATGGGCTAAATGGCCAGGTCACAAGGACCCCGAAGGCTCAGAGAATGTTGGGGGAGGGGACCCACTGGAACAGCTGTTGGGAGACAGATGGTAGACTCCCGTCAAGGCCGTCTAGCGTGTTCTTTAAGGTCCACAGGTTATGACTCTCCCACACACGCTTAACGTCACATCCGAGGGGCGGCGGCCTTTCCTAGCCCATCGGTGTCTCTACTGACCGTGGGCAGGGCGGGGAATTTCATGCCAAGGATTAACTAAACATGTATTACTTTTAATATTCATTCTAAAGTATCTTTTAACATGATTTCAAATTTTTGTTTTCTGTTATTTATTATCTGAAAGCACTCAACTAGAAATTGTATGAGAATATGGCATACTGATAAATTGAAAGAAACTAAATTTTTGTGAATTATTCAATTATGGTCTTATTTTAATCGCTACTTCATCAATTTGTTACACATCTTAACGAGAATATTTGATATTTTAAAATCAATAAGTCACAACCAGGTTCTTTACCTTAATGACCACTTCACGTCTTTTTAGTATATTTTTTGCATATTTTCTTATTGTTTCTCCTCGTGATATGTCTGTTTGTTAATCGGTTATGTGACAAACACACAAACCGACAAATGATATTACTTTGCGTGGTAAAGTGTCACAAATTTCTGTAGACATGTAAAACAGAATAATAAGCTCAGGAAAACTGGTTGTGCTATGAGTGGGATTCGAACCCACATCTTCCAGTAACCGGCAAGGTATATTAGCCATTACACCATCAACACCCTACGTTTGTTCTTCTGCTAGTATGACTTAGCTTTCCCACATTTTTTATTCGATTCGTATAGTGACGCCTTCTATCAGGAAGTGGTAAGTATGTTGTCTC
Source organism: Ryuthela nishihirai (assembly GCA_038380435.1). Classification (NCBI taxonomy): domain Eukaryota; kingdom Metazoa; phylum Arthropoda; class Arachnida; order Araneae; family Heptathelidae; genus Ryuthela; species Ryuthela nishihirai. The sequence goes on from JAWZYU010000064.1 coordinate 1,669,266, forward strand.
TTAGAGCTGAAATTAAATATTTGTTACTCCTGACAATTTTTTTCAGCTTATTATTTCATGTGTCATTTTGTGTACTTCTCAAGGCAATTGTTCCACCAAACGTATTACATTCTGCTTTAAATGAATACTTGGGTGTCAGAAGCATTATGGAATGTAACCCCCCCCCCGTAATTTTCTACCCTTAAAAAAGGAGATTTATGCAAATCGTTCTTCTATCTTCCGATTATGAGCATCCACAGTTAGGTTGTCAAATGAAAGCTTATCTTGCGGGGAGTGTCTAATCGTATGCCTTTGGATCCGGTTTCACCATTTTTGTCTACATCATCCAACTGGCGCCATTTCGAAATGAATTGCCTCCTTTTGCCATTTCCCCTTTCTCGATCCTTTGTTTCTCCCTCCTGACCTGTTAGAAACACCGAAGTGGTGTTACGCAGACTTCTTGAAAGTTCCATATAGCACCGCTCCCCCTCTCCATTGCCAGCTGCATACGAATGCTGCCTTTGCCACGTGCACGGCAAGACACATCCGATAGTACGGTGGTTAAGATACCATCGGGTGATGTCCCTTTCGGCAAGTGTCTCACCGATGAGAGAACTGTAAAATTCACATATAATGGGGAAGACAGATACGTAAAGATTTCAAACTGTAGTGCAGCGCCACCTAACGTAAGGCCGTAATTATTCATTTTCTCTCTGCTCTCGTCTTGTTACCACCGCCATTAATCTGTCTGGTGCTTTCAATAGAACACAGAAATGTGTTAAAGATGTATTGATAATGTGTTTTATTTCTTCATTTAATCTAGTGGCTTAAGAATTACTAATTATTAAAACAAATTGCGAGTGAAGGACAATATGAAAATAAGTTAAAAAGAGAAATGAAATTTGACAATTAACTACCACTTGTTTTATAAAACAATTTAATCAAAGTAATTTTAGTTCGTTTAATCGAACACTTAATCCTAGTTCAATGGAAATTGTATATCACGGATGCATTTCAACAATATGTCCATCCTTTATAAGAAAAGCAAATTTTGCTGCGATTAGTTGTCCACGAATATACACAAGGTTAGTCTTGCAAAAAAAAAAATATTGAGATCTGCTGTCGATGTCCCTTGGTTTGTTACTAACCGACAACTTCATAAAGATTTGGGCATCGACCACATATATACCCATATTAAATGCATCTCAAAATGGTTCCTTGAGGTTGTTAAAAATAATCCTAATGAGATTATTTCTTCTTTGCTTACTTGTGAACATAATGTTCTTAATAAGTACAAGAGGCATAAATGATGGATTTTCTGAAGAAGACTACTCGTTTTAAGTCTCTCGTGCATGATATATGCTATTTTTTAGCTTGTGTTGTATGCTAGCCTCTAGGGACCCACCCATTGGTGGTTTACTTGTTATATGTTTTTACATATGCCAACTGGGCGTATTCTCATAAGGAGATAGAAATGGGTAAAGTTTTGCGTGGAATAGAGATTAGTTGTCTAATCTCAGAATCTGAGCATGTGCATAAGGAGAGCTAGGCAGACTTCTAGAAAGGTCCATAGCACCGCTCCCGCTCTCCATTTCCATCTGCATACGAATGCAGATGATTTATTTTTGCGATTAATCTTTTTACGGTTTTCTGATTTCAAAAATCATATTTTTTATGTAATATCCATTGTAATTAAATACTAGTAGAGTTAATACTCACATGGTATGTTGACATTCGTACAAAAGTGAAGATTCCTACACAAAATTCGTTAGTAAAATGATGAGGCGGTCCTGCTATGTATAGCGGGTGGGTGAAGTGTTAAATCCCTCTGATACGTTATATATATTATAAACGACCTGTTCTAAAGTTAATAGGTCGTACACTATTTTTGTTAATTTTTAGTGACTTCCGTTGGAAGTCACTGAACTGGAATTTACCTTCATCCCGAGGCCGATGTATGAATAAACGAATACACAAGACTTCACTAAATGATACTATAATTTGCAGCGGTAGCTATTTCGTCCTCCTTTAATTACTATTATCCTAGTAAATAGCACACGATAAAAAATGATGATTTAAAATTTCTTTGAAATAATATCTTCATTATTATTACAATGACTGTTTTCAGAATGAAATAAAGATTTCTACCTTTTCTAAACCATGTGTCGTAAATCTTTATAAAAAAAGGTGACCTAAATTAAACTGACAATATTTAAGCAAATTTATAGAGAGAACTCAGTGGATATAGGTAATATTATAAATTTGCACATTTCAGATCATTGCTGAAGCGATACATAAAACAGTAGGCATCATGATGTACAAAAGGAAGTAATGTAATTTTCAAATTTATTGAAAATCAAAAAAATGTCCTGTAAACACGAAATTCATCGCAATTAGCTCAGCTGTTATATCTAGAAATTATACTGCATGCAACTCTTGTCTTAACATGTATTAGGAAGTTTACATAAGCGTTCAAAGAAGTAGTAGCTCATTAATTTCGATGGAACGAGTAACGAACTGAAATTGTAGTGCAGCGCCACCTAACGTAAGGTCCGAATTATTCATTTTCTCTCTGGTCTCGTCATGTTACGACCGCCATGAATCTGTCTCCTTTCGTAGCTTTCAACAGAAGATAGCATTGATATGGCGTTTAATTTCTTTAGTCAATCTAATGATTTGACAAATTACGAATTATTAAAACAAATTGCAAACACAAAAAAATACGAGTGAAGGTCAATAAGAAAATAAGTTATAAAGAGAAATGAAATTTGACAGTAAATTACCACTAGTTTTATAAAACAATTTAATTAAATTATCTTTAGTTCGTTAAATCCTCAATAAACACTGTTTAAAAATGAAATGGTATATCACGGAGGTATTTCAACAATATGTCCATCCTTTATAAGAAAAAAAATGTTTTCTGAGATTAGTTGTCCACGAATATATAAAAGATTTAGTTCTTGCAAAAAAAAAAATATTGAGATCTGCTGTTGATGTCGTTTGGTTTGTTACTAACAGACAACTTCATAAAGATTTGAGTATCGACCACATATATACCCATATTAAATGTATCTCAAAACGGTTCCTTGAGGTTCTTAATCATTACTTGACAATGTTTCAAAGCATTTAAAAGTCCTCTTCTGTCATTTTCGGTTCGCTGTAGAATTTCTGAAAGAAGCTTTCTCCTGTATCGTGTTTTTAAACCTACAAGCACGCCTTGATCCATTGGTTACACTAAAGACGTTACATTTGGTGGCAAAACATGGCTTTCATGTTGTCAGAAATGAGTTCGCTTGAGTGTGTTGTGGCATTGCCGAGAATGAGTATGGCCTTTAGAGGCATTTTAAGACCTGTCAATTGTTTTTTTTAGTTTGGGAACAAATTCTGTAAAGAAGCATTCTTTAAACAAATACGAGTCTATCGAAGCAGACTTTTGAGCTATATAGTAAACTAGCTGATTAGCTAAATTTACATGCTTGAATGCTCTAGGTTTTGTTGATTTCCCAGTTACAAAAAGAGGAAGTTTGTGCATACCTGCATTATTTGTACACGAAACCATAGTGATTGTTTCTATGTTTGTTTAAAATCCTGATGCTGAATTTCCGTGCGCTTTCATAAACGTTTTCGTTGGAAGAAGTTTAAAATTTAACCCAGTCTCATTTACATTGTTGATTTGTTCTGCTCATAGGTCTTCTTCTTCAATAAGGACTAAAAGTTTTTTTGAAAATTGATTTTCTGCTAACGGATCAGCTGACAATTTCTCACCACAAACACCAAGGTAGTGAACACCATACCGTTTTTTCCAGCGAGAAAGCCATCTCAGGCTTGCTGAAAAACCTCCCCCACTAGCGATTTTAGAAGGAAGGATTATTGCATTTTCTTTCAAAATTGGCCCACTGATTAGCGTTTATTTTCAACGCTCTTGTATATCATATTGTCTATCATATTGTCATAACCAAAGAGCATCACCGACAATTTCGTATTTTTAAGAGTGCACCGAGAAGAAAGCGTTTTTTCAGACTCGACTTGAGTGAAAAATCAGAAAATATTGTTTTCCCTGAATAATCAAAATTAATTTGCGTACCGTAAATGAACAAAACACTAAATATGCATTAATAAATTCACCACAATGTAAATTTTCTTAGATAAACAAGATTGTCGGGAGTGTAGAGTTATTTACAATAGTTAAGACTTTCAATGGTAAATTTAACATATTTCCAATGAACCACTTTCCTACTGTATTTAACAAATTTAACATATTTAAGCCATCCCATGACCGAGTGGTTAGTTTGCTTGGCTACTGATCAACCGGACCTGGGTCCCGCTATCTTCACAGAACTGCTTATGTGGCATATTAAACTAACAGGCTCCTACTTGGCTTAACAGACCTCCTTGCCTTTGTGGCAAGCAGCTGATTGAGGGGATATATATATATATATAAAACATATTTAAAAAAAACTTGTCCAAGCTAATTTCACTATTGAAAATTATATTAACAGGAACTGAAGGATGCCTGCGACAAGTAGTTTTTTACTCTTAAATATAATATACTCAAACAAACACTAGATTACTCAGACTAGCTAAAATCGATTACCATACTTGTCGGCGTATAGGACGCACCGGCGTATAAGACGCACCCCCCCTTTCTTAGACACATTTTTAAGGGAAAAATAATTTTCCACATTGTTTCATGAATTTCCATAAATATTTACTGTACTCATTTTAGAGTTATTTATGTATACAAAAAATGTAACTAGGGAACATTGTGGTTAGGTAACATTTAATGTTCATCCTCAAAACCCAGAAATTCATTTCCAGAACTAAATGAAAAACCACTTGAAGCCTCTTTTTCAGAAACTGAGTCTTCGTATAACAAATCATCCTCTGTGACATCAAGTGAGTTACTAATACATTTCTTAAATGACTTTACAACTGTCTCATGTTTCACAGCATTCCATGAAGTTTTAACCCATTCACAAATCTGCAAAATGCTAGGTCTCTTCCTTTTTCCTGATGGTGTCACTTCAAAATCTGTAGACTGCATCCAACTGTTCCATTTCTCCTTCATGAATCCTTTAAATGATTTATTAATGCAGACATCTAAAGGTTGAAGCTGGCTCGTTAGTCCACCTGGAATTACAGTTAACTGAGTTTTCAGTTGGTGGATTTTATTTTTTACAGCTTCTGTTCTATGACTCCGAAACTGATCCCATACGAGCAAGACAGGTTTATTTAACAGTCCACCAGGACGCCTAGACCACATATTGTCTATCCACAACTTCATCCCCCCTTCATCCATCCATCCCTTAGGATGAACGTGCACAAATACACCTTTAGGCACTTTTTCCTTGGGCAAGGTTTTCCTTTTGAAAATGAAAAGCGGCGGCAATTTCGTTCCATTGGCACAACAAGACAACACGACTGTTAAGTGCGTTTTCTCATGTCCACAAGTTTTAACAATAACACTTCTTGCACATTTGGAATCTACTGTTTTGTTTGAGGGTACATCGAACGTCAGTGGGAGCTCATCCATGTTAACGATTTGTGAAAGTTCAAAATTTCCACTTTTTCTTGCATTAATGACAATTTTATGAAACTCGATAAACTTGTCTTCATATTCTGTTGGCATCTTTTGCTCTATTTTTGTTTTAGTCCGCATACGTAAGTCATTTCTATTCATGAATCTAGAACACAATGACGTTGATCCTGTAAAATCAGCGATGCCTCTGTTAGTAGCTATCACTCTTGCTTGTTGAATAGTCATTTTTGTGCAAACTGAAAATCCCGAGCTTCGGTGGACTAATAACCAAGTTTTTAATTCTTCTTCTAGTTCCGGCCATTTTGCAATTCCATGTCGCAGATTATGTTTACTACGCAAAGCTTTTTTTAGGTCTTCTTCCTGTCTTCTCCAAGTTCTTATCGTCTTTTCTGTTGGCGGTGATCCGAAATTCTTCTCTGCTGCCCTGTTTCCGTGTTCTTTAGCATACTCAATCACTCGTAGCTTAAATGCAATATCATAGCAGAATCTGCGTTGTTTTTGAGCCATGTTTCGCAGCAAAAACATGAGAAAGCTTCTTCGGTACTAAAAGTTTACGTTTTGGTTGCCTGAGGCGCTGTAATCGGTAATGACGCGCCATGCTAGCGCTTTTCGAAAAAATATGCCGGTGAAATGTGATCACACATGCGCACATTGGATGAATCGTAACCTTGAGATGTCAGTGGATCTGAACTCTATTTTGCTGGAATGCTCCCTCTATCAGTAGTGAAGCATAAAATACATCACGCAACTTATTGTTTTTACAGAACAAAAAAAATATTGAAACGATTTATTTGAAACCACTCTTTCACAAAAGGACAAAATGCAAAATAATACTTATATATGTATATTGATATAAACCAGAAGTTTTAGACTGAAATTTCAACTCATAATTTTGATTACCGGCGCATAAGACGCACCCCATATTTTAGGCGTATTTTGAGGGGAAAAAAGTGCGTCCTATACGCCGGCAAATACGGTAAATACGGATCTTCAATTAGTTTACAAATCAATATTTAATGTTTTACAAATCCGCATTAAATTCTGTGAATGAAAGGAATGCCAATCAAAAAACAGCAGGAGGAATAGCAACTATATACCAGAAGCTCTTTTGCAGCGTATAAAATAATTTGGTTTTTATACGTTTTAAATTTTCCTAATTCATTGCATACTACCATATTAAAGGTATTTCTGATTAAAACAGAGTCAACTTACTTACTAAACTTTCTGCTTTTTTTTTGATAAAATCTGTCATATAACCTAAAGATAATAATCATTATAATCATAATAATGGTTGACAGTTCTGTGCAAACAACCATCGAAGATTATATTAATTAAGAAGTTGAAATAGGATTATTTATTAGCTGAAAGTATTCTGTCCTGAGGGAACAAAATAATAGAGTGATACTTCATGCAGCCTAAATTCTCTGCAACTTGTTAACTTTTTGAGTTTTAGTAGAATTTCCTGACATTAATTTCGAAGATTGCATTCATCATTGCAATTCTGTATTTCGGTAAGAGTTACAGGTTTTCAAGATTAAAGGGAAATTTTTGGAGAGAAAGGAAGTCATTAAAGTGTAAAGCTTGTGATGCAATTGAAACTCGTTGATTTGCAGCAACTCTTTGCTTTCTATGCAGAATACAGTTCTGCTCTTCAAGATTATATATTTCGACTTCTTCTTTCCTGTGTGAATGTTACTGTGGAGTCAATCACCTGACAAAAGTTCAGAATATCCGAGGTCAGAAGAGTGTCGTCGTTTGTGCGAAATTCAACCATTCGTTGGGATCTTAACATTCCGTTTATTGATAGTTCAGTAAAGAAACTTTAGTCGTGTTTTTTTTTTCAGAATTTGAGCGAAATTCATTTCCTATCACATCGAAAATGTCATATCCAAAATGAATGTGAATGGAAAGCATAATTTCCTTTCCACCTGTTTATTCCCGTTGTAAAAAGTGTGTCGTAGAAACTCGCTAATGAGTTGAGGATTGTTACATTTTTGAAGTGTCGCGTGTTACTTCTTATTAGCCTTCTTGTTTAAAAGTAATAAGAGACGACTGAACAAAAATTCTTTGAGTGATACCTACCGTTCTCTTAAGAGAAATTATATTGGTAATATCATATTGTTAATTATTCGTTAATCATCATCCAGCTTTGGTATGATTAACTAATAATTGATTCGTTAATCATCATCCAGCTTTGGGAGACTGTGGCTACCGTACATCTTGTCTCTGTACATCTTGAAACGTTTTGCCCAGCGAAAAGGAAACTATGTATATTTCTTAATTTCTCGACCTTATTCTCCGCAAATTTAATTACAAAAATACGAATTATGGCTAAACCTACTGTAGTAAGAAATATTTTTCCATTTTTCGTCACGAATGAGAATCACCGGATTCTTTTCTTTTTCTCATATTTCATAATCATTCTTTTTAATTGGTACGAGCGAACAAAGTAGAAATGAGGTCTCATTGGATAGTTTAGATATTATTTTGGATAAAAAAAACACCTCTTCAAATAGCTGCTTGCCACAGAGGTCTGACAGGAGCCTGTCAGTTTGTACGCCATAGTAGAAGGTCTGTGAGTTTGGCGGGTCCCAGCAGAAAAACAACACAAACATCTATGCCATACCTGGGGCCCGAATCCAGGTCCCTTTATATCAGTAGCCAGGAGCGCTAACCACTCGGCCACGGGACGGCTGTTTTGGATAGCAGTTTAAATAATGACATGTAACTATTTGTATAGTGTTTGCATAATGGTTCTTAACTAAGGTCTGAACAGATATTTACGTTAACTGGTCCTCGTGATACCATAGCTATATCTCTTTCCTTTTCGAAATATGACTATTAACCACGATTTACCTTTCGAAATTTGCTTTATGTTAATGTCATTTTTTGCTGATAATTCAATTTGCAATTACACATAAATCTGAATCAACTTTGTTCACCGGTAATACAAATTTTGAAACTTACCAATATGATATCGAAACAAAAATAATTATAACTTGTGAACACCTTAATTCCATAAAACGCTATCTTCAGCGTAGACTTCAGATACTATTTTGGCTGTTGCGAGAATTATACAATATTCATCAATTCATATCCCCATACTACTGCAACATAACGCTTTTCGACTTCGGCATCTTCTGTCTGAGCCGATGTTCAGATGTTATTTAATCCGTCCAAGAATCACCATAACTGAATTCTAGTTTCATCTGTAATCAATCAAAAAGAAACAGAAACGAGGAGTGCCTACATACTGATGAGGTTTGAGAATTTGATTAATGTCAAAAAGGCCTGTATTCTATAGAGTTAGTAGTGGCCAATTTAGGCATATCCCACGTGCCAGTCAAATGTAAGGATAGTGACATGAACTCATGTCACTATCCTTACATTTGATCACTCACTATTCTCCTTACATTTGAATCATTTCTTCGCCTACCTGTCTGGTCACCACTTAAGCCTCACTGAATGCAGCAACGTAGCACATATCACATACCGCTGTTCACTTTTCAAATCAACCATAGCTTCCAACAAATCACACACATTAACATGAACCCTTTCCAAAGTGAAGAAACGGAACACTGACTGCCTAAGTTCAGTTAAAGTTAATATTGGACCATGGCGAAATTAGCCTCCAATATGGGCTCCCCACAACAGACTGCGTACTAGTGGCGAAGCGTGGATGAAAACAAATGAGTTAATTAGACTGCGCAATTGACACATCAAACCTCCCTATAAGTCATTGGTGAGTTATACTATCAATCGCATGTCAATAAGCTAATGATCATTAATCTGTGAGATCATTGGTCCATTGACAAATGTTTGATAACTAAATGAATCAATAGCTTATGCAGTCCTATTATTTCAATTGCTTCTATCCACGCTTTGCGGCTGCTACTAACTTTTCACCTCTTACATGAGCATTGTTCTGCTCTTACATGAGAACCATATTGCAATGTGTTTCAACTTGCACCCACTGCTCCGTGCCCTTTACGAGTTGTTGTGTTGCCAAATATCAAATCATAATCAATATTCGTATTGTATATGCCACATATCAATACATTTTACGAGTTGTTGTGTACCACATACCAAGTATTAACTGGTACGAAAAGCTGCTAATTGTTGATGACGGCAGTCTACTTATTATTATTACATTCTATTGCTAAAACAAAGATGAGATAAACTGAATATATTGATATTTGAATATAATTAAATTCATGATATAAATTCTTCCATTTAGGGCTGTTAATGAGTCTGGTAATAGAGTTGGTTTGGTGATAAACAGAGGAAAACTAAAGTGATGGAAATTTATCTATGGAGAGTGGGGAATAATAGGTGTATACATCTAAACACTAAAATTAGACTGTATAGTAGTTTGGTTCTAGACGCGTTTTTTTGACAAGATAACAGGAAACTTGATGCTTTTGATTCTAGATGCTTCGCAGAATCTTGGGTATTAGGTGGTTCAACTTTGTATGTCATGAAAAGGTTAGGCAAAGGAGTCGGCAACCTCCTCTGAGCAGTCCTATTCACGTATTAAGTAATAGAAAATATATAAAATTATATTAAAATGTTTTTCAATCGTTAGAATAAATCAATAGGCTTTAAAATATTTCAAAATCAGTTACAATTTATTAAAAAACTGAATTACAAATATTATATATATATCTCATTCGTAAGATTTCCATTTGGAATTTTATATACCTGATTAATCGATATTATCAATTCCATATACAGCAAAAACTGGATTATCATGATTAATTTAAGGATGCAAGTTTTTCGGATAATCGAAAATAACGAAAATCTATTTCAAATAAAATAAGAATATGCATATTGTATAAAAATGCTTTGTGCATTAAAAAAGTATCTCAATACAAAATTTTAAGGAATTTCAATTTGGATAATTTATCAAATATTGTGAAATATTACATACACAGTTAACAACCCTTGTCGAAAAAATTAAATTCACTGTGAGCGATGGGTCGTGCAGTCCTGATAATCGAATATTCAGATAATGTGAGTCCTCAAAATCGGGGTCCGAATAGCGCAGTTTTACTGAAATTTAATATATATATGTTTTAACCAACAACATCCGTAAAGAATATTCAATATCACTGGTATTCATTCTGCGACAGAATAAATATTTTAAAATCTTGAAAGAAGTTTGTCGGAAATGAATATTCGTTTGTTGGACCTGTGGAAACTTACGAATTTATTTCATTATTTAAAAAAAAGATATCAAATGTAACTTTTCATCTTTCTAATGTACACTGGTGGATAAAATTAATGTAACCCAGAGTTTTGATCAATATTTTAATTCAAACACCCTCCCCGAAGAGAAAAATGCGCAACTATAAGCATCATCACGAAACCCACAATTCTTTGCAAAATGCAAATCACTAATGCCTATAAAAACATGGGTGGCTACCAGATTACTTCGTTTCAAAATTGTTGTTTGCAAGTATGGTTACACTTACCATTTGACTGTAGATGGCAAGCCATTATCGCTTAAACTAATGGATCCCAAAATGGGCACCACTGACACATTGGGGTGTTTACTTGAGGTTTTCGGGATAAATAGATCAAATGAACTATCAACTACTTCTTAATTAACACATAATCTATCCATGTTAGAAATTCATGGATGCAAAATACTCATAAATATTTACTTACTTTAAATATTATTTCAACTACTTTTATACAGAAAAATAATATTTTGAATTTCATGAAGGGAGTGTTAAATAAAACTTTAGAAAGAGTTAAGGGAGGGGCTAAGGGCAAACAAGTTGGAACCACTGGTTTAGCTGGTTCCTAGCGATGGGGAGATGTTTGATTTCAAGAAGGACAGTTGAATGTAGTAGGATTACAAGTAGGACAACATGATGAATGTGTCGGGAAAGGTGATATCGATGACACTATGGAAACAGTTTCAGGAAACAGGAACCATTTCCAGATCAAGCTAAGAACACCCGAGATTTACATTAACTCCAACTGACCGTTATCTGGTTTTAAATGCAAGACGGAACCTCATGATGACTTCGCATCAATTCTATCTCTAAGTTTCTGTGGCCACAGATGAAAGGATTTCCAGCAGAACAGAGTCATGAAGTCTTCATTAGAGTGGTCTCTATGGGAAAAGGTTAGTGGTTCAGTCCCGATGTTCCGAAATCACCGAAAAGCTCATCTAAACTAGTGTCGCGAATATGTCACTTGGAACTCTGAACAATGGCTTAATATTCGGTTTTCTGACGATCTCGATTTAACCTACAGACAGATTCTAGATGTTGTTTAATCTGGGAGAACAAAGAATGTGATATCATCCCTCCAATATCAGAGAAACGAATACTTATAGTGGAGGAGGTGTTCTAATCTGTGGTGATTAATAACAAAATGAAACAAATAGACATTATACGAATAAACTTTCTTCCTTTCTGTAAGAATAAAAGCAACAAACTATTTGTGAAAGACATATATAATTTTTTCGCTTTTAACCCAATTATTTAACTATGTAGTTACAGGTAGTAAATATCGGGGTGAAATCCGATAACACTCGATAACATAATACCGTATACATATATAGGCCTGAATCTAGAAGAAAAGAGAAGGAAGTCGGGGGAAAAGTTGTCTTAATGAAAGAGAGAACGTCGTTCAGGTGTAAATTATTTCCTCTCGTCTTAGTGTTTTTTGAAACATTACTTTAAAATATATTTGTAATGTACATGTATAACACTATTTCTCCTTCATTTCGGTTGCTATCATTCTCAAGAACGGCAAAGGGCTTTGCCTCCACCGTTCCTGATCGGTAATCAGATCCGCCCTGCAATCATTACCCCATAAAACTGACTCTGCAGCTATATAATAGATATTGCATAAATGTACGGAAGCAGCTGCTTGATAACATATTTTTTTTAATACTACTTCCATGTATTTATGAACAAGAATTTAAAATATGAAATGTGGTTCGATTATTATCTATCGATATTGTATACAGAAATTTCAATCAAAATCTCTGCATTAATGGAAATTAATATATATATATAAAATTATTCCAATTTAGCTCCTAATCGCAATTAAAGGAAACTGAAATGTTGAGTTTCGTAGAATTTTTATATCAAAGATTCGTATTGCATTTAGTTTCGTTTTTGCATTTCATTGCATTGCAGGTCCCATGAAAGAAATTGGTTTACCAAACATACACACACACTCAGGACCGGATCTGTAAAAAATAAAGGTGAGATGAAGAAGGTGGTTCAAAGTGACTCCATCTAACCAGAAAAAAGTAGGGGGGGGGGAGATGTTGTAATAACATTGCAGTATGACATTTCCCTACACGTTATTGAGGTTTTAAAAAATCTGGAAAAAAATGCATGATTTAGTGTTTACTTCCATTACCTTTGCCAGCATTCTCAAAGGGAGAGGCCATTTTGTCCCCTGCGCCCTGGATACATCCTGCACTCCCTTATACATTCATAAGATTTTCCATACAAAAATGCGATGAGACGTGATTCTCACAAACACTTCTCACCATTCCTAATTAACATCATACGAAGGAAATATAAAGCATAAAGAATATGAAATATTATATTTCAAATTTCACTATAGGTTTACGATTAAAAAAATAAAAATAAATACCCCTCAAGCAGCTGCTTGCCACAGAGGTCTGACAGGAGCCTGCCAGTTTATATGTCATAGTAGAAGGTCTGTGAAGATGGCAGGACCTCAGCAGAAAAACAACACAAAAATCCATGCCTTATCCGAGGCTGGAACTCAGGTCTCTTAGATCAGTAGCCAAGCGCGCTAACCACTACGCCACATTGGAACTAAAATATGTAACTAAAGTTCTTATTTACCGAATTAGACCAAGAAATCGATTACAACTACCACTTCTTTCTCTGAGGCACGATTCAAGATGGTCTTTCAAAAAGAGATGTAGACGTATAGAAATATTTAAATAATTGAAGCAATTGTTTAAAAGGTGCACTGTTCGTCATTGAAATTGCCCCAAATAAAAAAGATTTCCCTCCGTTTTAGTAGTCTTAACAAATATAAGTATATTTAATATCTTGACTACACTTTGGCTACTGCTTTATTTTTTATTGTTTATGTGTATTTAATTATATTAAAAAACATAAAGGTGGAAGCAGAAAACGCTGAATGCAGTTTTATTTTAATACAAAGTTTATAATAGATGGTTATCGAATAACGAAGACAGAAAAAGAAAAATTGCGTTAAAAATATTTTAGAGTAATGAAGATGATTAACTGTATGTCTACAAGCGTTTGGACAAGACACGTAGCAAGTGTAAATTTTTAACCAATAAGGGTGAATTTACACCGTAATCCAAATTATCATCCTGAGCGAAGTACCATGAAACATACCAATGCATGCAAAATTTCATACTGATGCAATAACTCCTTCTACAAAAGCATCTTTTGCAGGAGGGTGAACTTTCCCTCAAGATGAAGAAATTGTCTGCCTTGTTGCAGATTTAGGAATTACAAATTTCACCGTTTTGATAAAAGTGAAAAGCCTTCTCATTACAGCCGCAACGCCTTTAGCTTTATAGAGTTCATAATCATAATTCCTGAAAATTTCCAGAAGACTTTATTTCTATACGCCTTCCTCGCAAGAAATAAGAGCTTTTTTGTATGTACTGATAGAATTTCTTGATCTTTTGATATTTTTCGCATTATACATATAATTTCTTCAAAAGTGACAGCTAATTTATTTACTTTTGAATTATCGACTCGTTTTCTGCTGTGTGATATAGATATTAATATCAGAATGGAGAAATCATATAAAAATTCCAATGAAAAGTTATTATTTTCGAGCTGCATTTGTTCGCTCGACGGGACGTATCTACAATTCCCACATCCACTGTTGTGATTATTCTAGACCTTCTTTGTCTACATGAAGTTCGTATGTGATGGGAACTTCAGAAAACGACTCTTTTTTGATAAACTTCGCAACTACACTCGCTGCCGACCATTCGGCCATACTGAAAAAAATTGTGGAGCAAAGAATGCTGCAGTCGATGAGGCACCGAACATTCAGCATCCGTGTGAGTATATAATTCTCCTGCCTGGAGATCATACGGGAAATGACTGAGCGTGTTTCCAGTGGATTAGAGAAATTTATATTTTAAAACATAAATTTCATCATATTTCATATCAGATGACACGTGTTAAACTTCTTTCAACAGAACCTACCTACACCTCAGTTACTAAAATTCACATGGGTTTCAAAAGTTTTGAAAGGAATCCTTAGATACCATTCTCAATACCTTCCAGTGAGCCATTGCTGGTATATCACAAAAGCATTGGAAAAGTTAGAAACCACTCTGCACGGCAATCTCATAATTTTCGACAAGCAGAAGGAATACTTAACGTTATACTTCGAATTTCTAAACCAGCCACCTTACCAGAAATTCAAAAAGCTCATTTCACCTCAGAAACCGTGGCTCAGTTTCTGGAATATTTTTCACTAGAACTATATTTATATTTTTCGTATAAATACAACTCGCAATTTAAGACTACTTCTCAGTACTCCAGGAATACATTAGCACCTGCAAAGGAAAGTCAATGCAAGGAATTTCTCCCTTACACCTGATATATTTATACATGGCTCTCCCAACAGCGATCGAAATGCCCTGGTCACAACCTCTATTATCCTCTACCCTGAAGGAACTGTATACTGCTGTGTAACAGGAATGGCTTCACACAACATCACAAGATTCCCAAACTCATTTTAATCATTTAACGTCAGATTCAGTTCAAGCTATTTTGAAGGCACAGATAGATTATAAGGTGCCGAAATCGGAAAAGGTATACGAATAGTTCCATTATAGCCCTTTATCAGGAAAGTCTGTCACATGTTAATGCAAAAATTTTCATGCAAGTCTTTCCTACATGACGTAGGTGAAAATTGATATGTTCAATTTTTTCTTATTTTTATTTCGTATGGAATAGCGCCCTGGGCGTGGAGGAGAACTTTTAAAGTTCCACTCACACATATTGTGTTTGGGTGGACAAAACATTCCTAACACATATCGTAATGTGTAATAATTTTGGAATGCTTTATTCCAGGGCGCAAATAACAATAATATGGAATCGTTTATTAGAAACGTATTTTAATATAAAAAGTGGTGGGTAATAGAAAAAATTGGATTTTGCATTGAGAAGGAAAATAAAACAATATTTCTATAATATGATTCGAGTGTTAATCAAAACGTTATTTTGAAAAGCAAAATATTTAAAAGGTTGGAAGAAAATTTCATTAAAAACTGTCATGGTTTTTCTGACAATCGTGGCGAATAACTGCTATGCTAAATCTCTTGATAGAAGTTCATGTATTACAAGATACAAGCTAATGGGAGTTATATTTTAAATGAATGATTTTTTTTTAATATAAATGATTTAACTAGAGTTAATTTTCCAAGTAATCTGTTAATGTTTGCTGATGATATCGTTCTGCTGAATATAAGATATACAGGTAGAAGTGGTAGTTAAATGTGCACAAAACGATTAAAACAGAGCAATTTCTTGGTTTCAGAAAAACGAACTTTTCTTTAATGGAGAGAAAAAGAAATATATGATCATTCAGAGTATGCACAAGTTAAACTACTTATGCATTAAAACACATGTCTAACTGTCAATATAAATTAAATATTTACGAAAACGCATTGTCCCTGTCCAAATGTCGAAGTTAATAAAAATCATTATTTGGGGATTTATATTGAAAATAATTTTAAATGGAAATCGTTCATAAAATATGCTTGTGATAAATTTAGGTATCATCTAAGAAAGTGCTGAAGTTAAAAATTCTTATTCCACTGGATATTATAACAATGATATATAAAGTTCTCTATGAATCAATCATTAGGTGTGGTATCAGTATACACCGAATAGTCAAAACATCATGACCACCTGCCAAATATGACGTTGGTCCTCCACGGCCGCCAAATCAGCTGTTACCCGGCAAGGCATGGATGCTATAAGATTTCTGAAGGTGTGTATCTGGTACCAACATGTTACCAGCATTTCGTTTAACTCTTGCAAGTTACGTGGTTGAGCCGCTGCAGATAGATATACTGTTTCAACACAAACCACAGTTGCTCGATTCGACTGATGTCTGGGGAATTTGATATTTATTTCTAATAGTTGAACGCCATCCTACGCTAGTCCAGATTCAACACGAAGAATTTCTCGCTCTTTGATTAGGTTTTTCCTGACGTCAATTGTAAAAATTACGAAATTTTTACAGCCCGTGCCTTTGTTTCCATGCAAAATATCACTGTACATGTCTCATTTTAAATCTGTATATTTTTATTTTCATTTCCCTGACTGAAGGCAAGCTTTGAATAATCCCCCCTCCCTCTTTACTCTTTAGCACTGGTTTAACACGAAGAATTGCTCAGATTTTCTTATATCAGCGCCCTCTCTGTCATAGCCCCTGGATTCGGTTCTACCCAAACTATCGACATATTTAGGTTCTGTTCAGTACCCTCCAAGAAACCTTCTAGAGCTGTGATCTGCAATTAATAGAACAATGAGTTTTATTATCATCCTACAGGATCCATTCGGTATCACGAGCCACATGTTGTCACCAGCAAAAAATTTCGAGTCGCTTCCTATAATACTGTACAACGATATTTAGAATCTCGAATCACTTTTTTTTACCATTTTAAAAGTTGTTGAAGGAGTAAATTTTGTTATTAACACTTTTTGAACCCATTAGAACTACCGAAATATTTCAAAGCTTGCTCCGCAGATTTTGCTATTCGTCTCTTACATGCCGTTCAATTTTGCGGCAAAACATCAAGTCCCTAATTGTGATAGAACGTTTGTTGCATTAAACTTTAACCCCTTTTCCTATAAAGGGAACACGATTTGGAAACTTCTAAACACCTCATTTCTCCATTCTCTGTAGTTCGCCATTTACAATTTTCGGTTTAGCAGTCGCATTTCAAGGGGCTTTCAACTAGTAACAACATAAATTTTATTCAACAACATTATATTCAGAAATAGCATAATAATCTTCATTGCATATTACAACCTTAAACCTTTGTAATTTATCCATATTTCTAATATACAATTAAGTTGGTAACTACTTTCCTCTAGTATATTTATCAGCATTATATTATTTTACGTTTAGTTATATAACGTGAGAAATAGGTCAACGCGATAATTGATTGAGTTCTGACCCTATTTGACTTTGGACTTCAAAATTAATTTTAATGCTACCTTTTGTGTGTGTATGTGTGTGCTAAAATAATACAGAAACTGCATCTCTTCACTTATCTTATATAGTTATGCCATACATTTTTCATAGACAACAATTTTCCCATTTCTAGCATACTACATATATCAAGATTAGACCCAAATTCGACATCTATTTGACCCTGAAAGCATATCGGATCTCAGTTTATACTTAAGTTCCAATTTTTAGAGCTCTCCACTTCTCTAACACCCACTGTTCGTCAATTGAAATTCCCCATCTATTATGAGTGCAAAATTTGACCTCAAAATACGTGGAGTTCCAAATAGAAAGGGAAATAAGAATTTTTTTTAAATATGTGCAACAAGTCAGAAATATTTATTTAAGAAAATGTGATGTACATTAATAATAAATATTGCCTCCATGAATAGATACAAACAGCGAAACATCACGGTAGCGGTTTGATATATCAGAGGATGTCAATGGATTACAGCGGAATACAGCTCTGATTCTTACAAACATCTTCTAATCATAGTCCCTGCCACAGGGTAAAAATGGGATAACGTTAAGATTTTGGGATTCTGATTGTTTGTACATAATATGACGACTTGTCCTGCCTTTTGTCGCTAGTCGACAGAATCGTCGATCGTCACATTCTAATGTTTTCTAATAGGACGAAAGCCTTAACTACGTATTCGTATAACTTTCCGTACCAATTGTTGCGAACAGCACTCCACCGTTCGGGCATCACGAACCCAAAAGAACGATGATTATTATTCCGGCGTAAGGACACCTATATATTCTTTGCTTATCGGTTTGCTTCTTAGCAGAGATACGCCAGTGATGTTCTTCTAGGATATGACTCTATTAATGAAAGAAGTTATACAGTAAATTTTAAAACAAAAATTAAAGACGAATGTCATATGTTGTTACGCCCCCACGAAGGACTCTGATGAAAATGAAAAGATTATTTTACAGACAGCTATATGATATTTTTAATTCTCTAAAGAAACGAGATATTGCTAAGCTTGGTACTAACTCTGACCTATGGGCAGGATTTTTAGGTCCCTTTGGCATTGATAGGTTCAATGGCAATGGAGAACGTCTCCTACAGGTAAGTAAATTTAATGGTTTCTGAACAATTAATACATACTACAATCACCGGGACATTTATAAATATACGTGGGTTTTACCTGATGGGTTGCACAGGAATATGATAGATTATATTTTAATTAATAACAAATGGACTATTATGATTAGGAATAGCAGAAAATATAGAGGAGCCGAAATTGGATCAGACCATTACCTGATAAAAAGTGTCTTGCAACCGAAGCTTATGAAATGTTTTGCTAAGGTTAAGAAAATTACCTTTAACTCTGAAGGTCTGAAAGATCCAGCTATAGCTAAAGCATATCATGATAGCTATGTGGTCATTATGACAATCGTAGTTTGCTTACTGCTGAAGTTCAGAATAAATGGGATCAGTTTAAACAGGATTTTCTTGAAACTAACAGTATTCTTTTAGGTAAAAGGGAACAGAGGAAACAAAATTATTTGAGTGATAAGACATGGAACTTATTTTTGAAAGAAAGAAGTGCAGGATTAATATGAATCAACACCCTACTAGTCGTAACAGACAGCATTATAACAAGCTTAATAAACGTGTAAAAGAACAGTTAGCAACTGATAAGAATCTTTGGCTTGATAACTCGGCTGATAAAGCAGAGGAAGCTGTTAGACAGCACAACAGCAGGGGATTATACCAGATTGTTAATGTTTTGTGTGGGAAGAAACAGGATACATACACTGATACACAGGGACTGAGGGAGAAACATGGTTAAGTGGGTGAAGATGAGGATTCTCTGATGACAAGGTGAGCTGAGCATTTCAAAGGTGTTCTAAACAATGTGATTATTTCTGCTTCCATTGTTTGTAATGAGGATAAATGCATTATTCCATCTATCCTCAGTTAATGATTGCAGCTGTTTTTTCGTTTAATGATGGTTTTATGGCTTTAATGTTGGCCTTGTATAACATTCGGTAATTCTTTCGGCTCTCTCTAAAATAAAACTAAATAAATCTCCTGGGGTCGATGAAATCACCACTGAAATGCTTAGAGCTGGGAACACTTGTCTTGACAAATGGCAGACAGTAATTTTGAATATTTTTATGATAAACGTGTTGTTTCTACAAATTTTACTAGAGTTATTGCTATCCCTATTTTTGAAAAAGGTGATCGCATTTCTTGTGATAACTTTAGAGGTATCACCATACTTTCTGTTCCAGGTAAAGGTTTTTGCATGATTGTGCTTAATAGAAATAATAATTTGTTTGATGGACAACTGAGTGATGAACAGTGAGGATTCAGAAGTTGTAGGGGATGTATTGATCAAATATATTCACTTAGGCAGATTCTTGAGAAATGTTTAGAGTTTCAGAAACCTGTGGTTGCCAGTTTTGTAGATTTCAAAAAAACTTTTCACTCTGCTGATCGACATAATTTATGGTTGATTGTTAGATCATATGGAATACCTGAAAAGTTAGTTAATGTAATGAGAGCTCTCTATAATAACACTGAGTCGTGTGTGAGAGTTCGTACGTCTTGTAGCGATTGGTTTAACATTGCTAGTGGAGTTAGACAAGGGTGCGTTTTGTCTAGTTTTCTCTTTAGTTTAGTTATTGATTACGTAATGCGAAATTATTTGCAAGGGAAATATTTTGATCTTAAATGGTTTAAAGATTTTAACATTTCTGATTTAGCTTATGCAGATGATTTGGCTCTGTTGGCTACTGATGTTGATGAGATGAATTCGTTCATTAGGGCTATTGATGAGAGTCAGAAGATTTATGAAAAAGAGAGAAAAAACTAAAATGATGAAAATTGGTCAGTCAGATGGTGCTTCAGTTGCTTTGAATGACTGTACCCATGAGAAAGTGTGTCAGTTTAATTTTCTTGGGAGCTACGTAATAAATACTGCTTATGTGTGGCATGGGAAAAATAGAAGTGTATGGATTGCTGCTGGGACTTTCAAGAATCTACGGAGAGTGTGGAGAAATAGACATGTAACCCTAAAGACAAAAATTAGGCTGTATAAGAGTTTGGTTCTTTCTAAGGTTTGTTATGGTAGCGAAACATGGACCCTTTGTAAACAGGATAAGAAGGAACTTGATGCCTTTGATTGTAGATGCTTGCGCAGTATCTTAGGCATTAAGTGGTTTGATTTTATAAATAGTGATGAGCTTAGAAGGATTCATCAACCTCCTTTGAGCAGCATATTGAGAAGAGAGAGACTGCGTTTGTTTGGTCATGTTGTCCGTATTCACAGCTGCAGATTGGCAAACAGGATGATGAACAGTGTGCCTAAGGGTTGCAGAAAAAGGGGGAGACTTAGGATGCGATGGGCAGACAATGTCAAAGAGAACCTTGCTATAATTGATCTACAGTGGCCAAATGCAGCTGCTGTAGCTCAGAAGAGACATGTCTCGAGAGGAAAATTATACTGTCTGATAGCACCTCCATAATCCATGGATTCAAGAAGATTTTGTATGTATGTATATAAATATTTAAATAATTTAAGAAAAATCAGTTTTTCTTAATTTATCAGTATGTCATATCGTCATACAATTTATAGTTGATTGTGTTCAGGCAATTCATAACAGAAAGTAAAAGTTTGAAATCTGATTAAAAGATACTTTGCAGTTTTACGTATTTAATGATTCTTTGGCTTCAAATTTTTAGAACAAGATAAACATGCGAAAACTACTGTGTGTTCGGGACTGTTAGCCCACAGTAAATTTTTTTTTAATAGTCATTATACCAGTTTATTCAACAACGAAAAGACATACATGTTTCACATTGCATTTGCTATTACATGTCATATAAAGTTTATAAAATCTTCAAATAACTGAAAAAAGAAGCAAAATTCTAAGCGCTAATAATCCATAACTTCCACTCGAGAAGTACTCACGTGTGAGATCAGTGAAGAGTTATGTTCAACAGATCTCACGCAGGCAATTGTAACAGCCAATAAATATATATATTTATTCTTGATATCAGAATTTATTCAGAATTAGTTTTTATATTTCTATTAGTTCTGCTTTCAAATGAAAAAAAAAAACGGAATTAAAAGAATATTCGAAGTCTATTCGTAAAAATCCAATAAGGAAACCCAAAGTTCATAGTGTTCGTTGGGTTCTTTTACCTCTGAGCGGCACTTTTTTGCACACCATGGGCTAAATGGCCAGGTCACAAGGACCTCAAAGGCTCAGAGAAAGTCGGGGAAGGGGAACCACTGGAACAGCTGTTGGGAAACAGATGGTAGCCTCCCGTCAAGGCCATCCAGCGTGTTCTTTAACGTTCACAGTGCTCTCCCACATACGGAGCCACCGTCCATAAGTGACCGTGGAACTTTTTGTTTCGCCTTTTTGCCATTGCAGCTACCAATACCTTTTGGTATTGGTAGCTGCAATGGCAACCAATACCTTTTGGTATTGGTAGCTGCAATGGCAATGAGCAACATCTCCTACAGGTAAGTAAACTCAATGGATTCAGAATAACCAACACTTATTACAAACACCGCGACATACATAAGTACACATGGGTTTCACCTGACGGGCTTCATAAGAATATGATTGATTTTATATTAATTAACAGCAAATGGGCTAGTTCTGTTAGGAATATCAGGTCATATAAGGGAGCTGAAATTGGATCTGACCATTACCTTGTTAAAAGTGTCTTTCAACTTAAACTTAAAAAGTGTTGTGCTAGGGTTAAAAAATTTACTTTTAATACTGAAGCTCTGAAAGACCCAGTTATAGCTAAGGCTTACCATGATAGGTTACTTAGTGATTATGACAGTCATGGTATGCTTACTACTGAAGTTGAGGAAGAATGGGGCCATTTTAAACAGGCTTTTTTGGAAACTAACAGTACTCTTTTAGGAAAAAAGGAGCAGAGGAGACAGAATTATCTGAGTGATAAGGCACTTGAGCTTATTTCAGAAAGAAGGAACTGCAGGTATGTCCTTAATCAGTACCCTACTAGTCCTAATAGAGAGCATTACAGAGAGCTAAATAAACGTGCAAAGGATCAGTTAGCTGCTGATAAGAATCTTTGGCTTGATGGCTTGGCTGATAAAGGAAGTAGTTAGGCAGCACAACAGCAGAGAGCTGTACCAGATAGTTAAATGTTTTGTGTGGTAGAAAGTGGACAGGTACAGAGGGATTAAGAGATAAACCAGGTAAGGTTAATAGAAGGTGAGGATTCTGTCATAGCTAGGTGAGCTGAGCATTACATTGATGTTCTAAACAATGTGGTTAGTTTTACTCCCATTGTTTACAATGATGATAGATGCATTGGTGGCTTTAAGTTTGGCCCTATAACACAATGTGAAGTTATTTTTACTGTTTCTAAACTTAAACTACATAAATACCCAGGGGTAGATGAAATTACTACAGAAATGCTTAGAGCTGGGAATGTTTCGGTTACCACTTGGATGACTGAAATTCTGAATATCTTTTATGATAAAGGCATGGTTCTTAAGGATTTTTACCAGAGCTATTTTTATCCCTATTTTCAAAAAAGGTGATCGCAGTTCTTGTGATAACTATAGTGGTATCAGCCTACTCTCTGTTCCAGGTAAAGTTCTTTCCATGATTGTGCTTAATAGAATTAAGAATCTGGTTGACAGTCAATTGCGTGAAGAGCAATGTGGATTCAGAAGTGGTAGGGGATATGTGGATCAGATATTTTCACTTAGGCAGATTCTTGAGAAATGTTTACAGTTTCAGAAACCTTTGGTTGCTACTTTGTTGATTTCAAAAAGGCTTTCGACTGTGTTGATCGTCATAATTTGTGGTTGATTGTGAGATCATGTGGTATACCAGACAAGTTAGTTAATATAATGAAAGCTCTCTATAATAACACTGAGTCGTGTGTGAGAGTTGGTAAGGCTTGTAGCAATTGGTTTAGCATTACTTCTGATATTCGACAAGGGTGCATTTTGTCTCCTTTTCTCTTTAGCTTGGTTATTGATTATGTTATGCGAAATTCACTTCAGGGGAAAGATTTTGGACTTAAATGGACTGGAGATACGAAAATTTCTGATTTAGATTATGCTGATGATTTAGTCCTTTTGGCAAATGATGTTGATGAGATGAACTCTTACATTCGACCTGTTGATGAGACTGTTGTTGAGTAGAGTAGGTTTGGTTATATACAGAGAGAAAACTAAAGTGATGAAAGTTGGTCAGGCAGGTTGTGATTCAGTTAATCTGAATGGTTGCCGTCTTGAGCAGGTGTCACAGTTTAATTTACTTGGGAGCTATGTAACAGATAATGGTGATGTGCGGCATGAGATTAACAGACGAATAGGGATTGCTGGCGGGACTTTTAAGAATCTATGGAGAGTGTGGAGAAATAGGCGTATACACCTGAAGTCTAAAATTAGACTGTATACTAGTTTGGTTCTTTCTAGGATTAGTTATGGTAGTGAAACTTGGACACTTTGTAAACAAGATAACAGGAAACTAGATGCTTTTGATTCCAGAGGCTTACGCAGTATCTTGGGCATTAGGTGGTTCAACTTTGTAACTAATGATGAGGTTAGGCAAAGGAGTTTGCAACCTCCTTTAAGCAGCATATTGTGCAGAGAGAGACTCCGTTGGTTTGGCCATGTTGCCCGTATGAATAATTATAGATTGGCGAATAGGGTTATGAACAGTGTGTCTAAAGGCCTCAGAAAGAAGGGAAGACCTAGGATGCGGTGGTTAGACAATGTCAAACAGGACCTTGTTAGAATTGGTGTGCAGTGGCCAGATGCAGTAGATGTAGCTCAGGATAGACTTGCTTAGAGAACTAAATTGCACGGTCTGGTTGGACCTCCGTAGCCCATGGCTACTTGATGATGATGATGATGATGATGATGATGATGATGATGATGATGATGATGATGATGATGATTACTTAACATAATATTTAAAACATTCATTAATTATTTACATATACTTCTGTTTTTGCAAATTTTTCAAATTAAGTTGATGATTTTAACTTCCGATAGGAATTTAGTTTTGAATCTCGTGTATTGCTCGTGTTTAATTAGAACGACTTCATTATCCACGGACGCTCGCGCTCTTGACCCAGCAAACTGAAGAATGAGTTTATCAAGCGAAATCAGAAATTACTTCCATGCATTCATTTTTTTCAATTTTAATGGTGGCAACAGTTATTTTGAATAACTTTCAACTGTTAATGTTTAATCATGCGAAATCAGATATTAGTTTAGTTTGATGCATTCCTTTTTTTTAATTTATTGGTGGCAACAGTTATTTTGAATAACTTTCAATCGTCAATATTAAGACTATGGGTATTTTGAGTAATTCAAATCCTCCCATCCCAAGCGACCCCAGCGAGTTTGCATATAGCCTGTTTTCTTCCCCTGGGTGAAGGGAATTTTAATGCAATATTTGAAATCTCTAGGTCTTCTGGGGACTGAGTAGATAAGCGGACAGATACACAAACAAACAAAGTTTCTTTATAATATATTCATATCCATATTAAATGTGGATACTCTAGTATGTACACCATAGAGGAATCTTAAATGTTGAATTAACGAAATATGATGTCTTAACCTGTGGCCGAGTTGTTAGCATGCTTCACTAGTTTTCAAAGTGACCAGGATTCGAGCCCAGGTGATTGTGTTGATTTTCTGCTGAGGTCTCGTCTTGCTCACGGACCCTCTTCTATAAAGTAAGATCCATCATTGGGTATTAATGACATTTTATCGTTTTTGCAAATAAGTGTAGGAAAGGGAAAATAAGCTATAGAAGAAATATCAAAGGAGACAAAAGACAACTGGAATATCACGTAGCTTGCTCAGAGTATATCATAATGGCCATAATTACACTCTGTACAAGGTAGCACCGCTTATCGTCCCGTCCAATGGACAAGAGTCTGTAGAAGCCATTGATATTCACTCTATCACTGAAGGGATGCTCAGGTTAGCAAAGGAAACTCTCAACCCAGACATACCTTTTGGACTCAATCCTGGTAACGTCAAATGTTGAGCATGGTGTGCTATTGACTGAACACGGACCTGGAATTCGTAGCATTCATGATCATGGCTGTTTACCCGGCAATAAAACGAATTAAACATCTGCAGTTGATTGTTGGTGGCAATTTGAACTCACCTCTGAGGAGCGTGTTGACCTATTCGAATAATGCAAGTGTCGTAACTTAATGTTTCCAATTTCAAGTCCAGATTTATCTCCTTCAAAATTTTCTCTGCTGCTCACTGTGGCTGTGTCATCAGTGGACTTCAAAATAAAGTCATCGGTTGGATGGGATGTTTGCACTTAGCCTCATGTACAGAATACTGTCATGCCTCATTTCCGAATGCTAGTATACCATGATGATATGCTCCAGAGCCAGTGGATTTTCGTCTTTCTATCACCTTCCTTACCCCTTTCGTTCGGCGAAAATTCACCAATCCACACGGACTCCATCATTTCCTTTTCTTGGAAAGCCACTTATTTCTCGGAGACAAAGGCTTCGCAGAGGGGCACCGATTTCATTCCACATCCACGAATGTCGACCGCAAGCAGCACAACGAGAGCACCCAATGACATACGTACATGCACTCTACCCTACCTGGTGCCAGGCACTTCACTATTTGCGAGCTAACCAAAGGTCCGGTAGCATGAGAGCTTCTGTTACCGGATTTTTGTCGACTAAACTGCCGAAAAGAGTAGTCGCGTGCGAGCGCAGTCGTGTGAAACAAAGAAACGATAAAAATAGAATAAGCACATGTTGTCATCTTCATGTCTCAGCTTAAAACAGCTGCAGTGGATTATCAGCTCAACCACTTGCTGTAGGCTACTTCTTGATACAAAAGACAATGATAAGTGTGCTGTAATATTTCAAAGAATAGTGCCATATTTGTTATCACCAAAAGTGCAGAAGCACACATAGAGAAATGTAATACGAGAAATAGAAATCCACTCCTATCTAGAAATGGGTTCCTAGTTATACTTGTTATACCTAGTTATACTACTCAGTACCGGAGCGAAATATGTAAATGCCACAAGCAGGCAATTATCAAAGTGTCCACAGTCCAGATGCTGGAAGCTGGCCCATAGATACAGGAATCCGAACCTTTACGTATCGTTAAGGACATTCTCAGTGCCTTACCTTTGCGACAGGTGCAAACACACCTACTTGTCAGAAGAGAGCGACTCAAAAATGTTATGAAGAGCAGAAACAGCAGCAACCCCAATTTCCAGCCGCCATTTCACTGAATAGTTTCGAACTCAGCTTGATCACTGGTCAGTCACGTATTTTGCCTGCTATAGGACCAGACATTTCAAACAGCTCTTTGGAACTTGTCCAATTGTATGGCCATGTGACTGAGGAGCCATCACATGGCAAACCCCTCAGACTATCTGGTGCAGCTTTCACTTCCTCTTAATGTAACGAATTACAAACTATAGTGAACATTCCCCAGCTATACAAGTCTGGAATCCGTAAAATGAGGGTCGAAGTTAGCAATCCAGCCCTGCTGCCCATCATCTGGGGCGGGGGTGGCTCAGTCGGTAGCGCGCCAGGCTCGTAATCTGTAGTTCCCAGGTTCGAGTCCCAGCTGGGTCAGCGTTGAGATTCCCCGCCCTGCCCACGGTCAGTAGGGGACACCGATGGGCTTGGAAAGGCCGCCGTCTGTCGGATGGGACGTTAAGCCATGGCCCCGTGTGCGGGAGAGACATACCCTGTGTACGTTAAAGAACACGCTGGATGGCCTTGACGGGAGGCTACCATCTGTCTCCCAACAGCTGTTCCTGTGGGTCCCCTCCCCCAACCTTCCCTGAGCCTTCGGGGTCCATGTGACCTGGCCATTTAGCCCATGGTGTGCAAAAAAGTGCCGCTCAGAGGTAAAACAACCCAACCCAAAAGCCCATCATCTAAACTAGCTCGGAAGAGAAGCAAAGGATGCATTTAAAGTGATATTCTCTACGGAACAAGATTTTATAGTTTATTTTTAAATCTGTTTATGTGTTGGAGATAAAATATGGGCTGAGAGAAAATTTCGCAAAGACAAATGTTCTATATTTCAAAGCATGTAGACATTTCTGAGATTCAGTATAAGACGAAAGGAATTTTGTTTTGGGCGATGACCCCATGGTCCACCTCAAATGAGTACGACCATGATCCTGAACAGTACCTTTATGAGTCAAAATTTATCATCATTGTACCATCATCATCATTTTCTTCCATCGCCTCATGTGTCCCTATATAGCTCAAAAGGCGTTTGAAATTTATGATTATTGCAACACATCATGCTACAATGGGGAGGGGGGGGGGGTCTCTGTTGGTAGCGCGCCAGGCTGGTTCAGTTCTCAGGTTCGAGTATCACCTGGGCGCCAGCCTAGAGATTTATCTCCACGAAATTTCCCACCCTGCCCTCGGATAGTGGGGGAAATACTGGGCTAGGAAATGTCGCCGTCCGTCGGCTAAATCATTAAACCGTTGCTCCCTGTGCGATAGAGTTACCATGTGAACGTTAAATAACGCGCTCGATGGCCTTGCTGGGAGGCTAACAGCTCTACAGTGGATCCCCTTCCCCCAACCTTTTCTAAGCCCTCGGGGTCCTTATTGTCTGCAAACCAATGCCGCTCAGAGGTAAAAGAACTCAATCGCAGCACATTGTCTAAACGTTTGTCAATACTTAACCTTAATCCATATCTTTACCAAAGACGTTCTCTACGAGGCTCATAGCTAGACAGCAGATGGAGAGATGAGACAACAGGATTAGTATGAAAAAGACGATGTTTATGATTACAGTGTTTCATATTGTAATGCAGTTTTTATATCGCTCATCCGATGTCCTTCCTATACAGGTGAACATTGTCTAACTGTCACCCGATGTCCCTTTTGTACGATTCGTTAAATACGATTCGTTAAAAATAAACGAATCAGGTAAGTGAGTCACTCGTTAGTGACTTCTTTCTGAAAAGAATCGATTCTTTGATTCATTTGACATCACCATGGATTATTTTTCACAACAAAACACAGTCACTAATTAACTGAAAAATTAGAGAAGCGAAAACTATTGCAGTTGAAAATCCCTTTTTTTTTTCATACAAAGTTCCTCCCGAAGGAGCCAAAATAATCAGACTGAACGAATCGGCCGTACTGACTCAGTGGCTCAAATGAATCCTTTGACTCTTTTTGTTGTCGAATCAGAGGGACTGATTCACGAACTCTTCCAGACTAGCTCGTATGATTCCTCTGACTCCGCGAATGATTAGTCGTTCGCGGGAGATGCTTATTAAAAATAAATATAGATAAATGAAATGCCAGGGAAAATTGATTAAAAAGAAGTCAATTTTAATAGTTGCTATACTTTAAATATAAATATCTTTCAGTAATTTCATCAAAACAGTTGAAAAAGGTGTTTTCATATTTTTCAGCTTTGAATTTTTTTTTAATATATATTCACTTTATTTGTAGGGTGCTAGATTTTTTTCTGGTGATATCTTAACAATCAGTAAATGAATCCATTTCGGACAAATCTTTTGAAGTTGTGTTTCATTTTCTACGTGTTATCGAAAAAATCAATTACAATCGAGATAAGACTGTGTCTGGAGAGCTCTCGAACACAAAACGAAAGTTTTAGTAATGTGCAAAAATTAAAAGTTATTTGTCTAAAATTTAAGAAAAGTCTACAGATATTTTTCGAAATGTAATAACATAAGAAAATTTAGTTATTAAAGTTAAGAAACATAAATATTTCTATGTTATTTAGTGTTCATAATTTTGAAACAGTTCACCTAATAGATTACATAAAACAGCAACCAAATCGAATCACTTGGAGAATCAAATGAGTCAAACGAACGAATCTTTTGAAAGCCTCTTTTAAATGAGTCGATCCTTAAATTTTTAAATGATATTAACAGTAGAGCAAAGCAAGTGGTAGATTTGTATTCATCAGCATAACCCTTAGACGATACAATAAGCAATTTCTTGTTACATAGTGTTATTAAGAGCGCTGGGAGAAAGGTTTTTGCATTATACCGTTTAACAAATTCTCCTGTAATCACTACGTAATGTCTTATGGGATTGAAAGCTTTTTTTTAATTCTTTTAAAATTATTCTACATTATCAGTTAATAACTTTTGAAAAACCTGATTTGATGGGTAACATTGTCAAATAAATTCATTGTGTGGAAATTTAACTATTGTGGTCGTATAAGGAACTCTTTAATGAAGGTGATTTATTAATTTGCAGGTAATAAAAATGAGAGAAATCAGTAATATAGAGCTTTGTAGTGCTCCTTTTAAAAAGGTACATTAATTAATTTTAAATTATTAAATATGTTTTCTGTTATTTTCTATATACCTTTTTTTCCATAAACTAAGGAACAAACTTAAACCTCTTTTAAACTGCTCCATGTGTATAAGACGTTAAATGTATATGAACGCTGTGCTTAAGAATAACAGTTGAGAAATAAATTAAAAAAATACCTAACTTCCTATATGCGCCCTAATAGGTAGAAACGAAATCATATCGATGGTGAATCCTACACCGAATTCGTATTCACTTCAAAAGAAGATAAGGCGCCTGCAGTCTTGTTGAGTAGGTAAATTGTCGCCCTAATTCCCTATGAAGTGAATAAAAATTCAGTGACTGACTGCACCAACAATCAATATGTTTTTGGTTTATTTTCTATTTTTGGGCATGCATATAGAAAGATAGGCATTGTTAAATTTTTTTATTAATTTATATTTCTTCCTATGTCAATAAAAATACCCACTTTAAGAAACTTTCATTTGATATATGACTCATAGACATAAACCACATTTTCCTTCCCTTTGTTTTGGAGTCGTCACACGCTTTAATTTTAAGTATATATCGTCCCATGGCCGAGTGGTTAGCACGCTTGGCTACTGATCCAAGGGACCTGGGTTCGAACCCCGGTTTAGGCATGGATATGTGCGTGTCGTTTTTCTTCAGATGTCCTGCCATCCACTCAGACCTTCTACTTTGGCATATAAACTGACAGGTTCCTGTCAGACCTCTGTGGCAAGCAGCTGCTTGAGGGGGTATTTATTTTTTTTTATATTTATATATCGTTAGAGTATGCCTCTCTCTCCCAAAATTTCCGTCCGCTTTCGGGGGAAAGGGAGAATGTTGGAGATCATATTTCGAAGTATTCTACAATAGCTCAACAATCGAACTGGATAAATGTAAAGGGGGCGGCGGGGTAGGGGGGTTGACAAGCGACTGCTTTCCCAATGTAGTATAATATTTCCTCCTTCCTTTTACATTTCTTGAAAAGTGCATAATAAAATGAATAAATTGAATAATTTTTTGCGTCTATTAACATTCATCATCATCATTCCTCATCATCCTCAAGCAGCCATGGGCTACGGAGGTCCAACCAGACCACGCAGTTTAATTCTCCAAGCATATCTGTCCTGAGCTACATCTGCTGCATCTGGCCACTGCACACCAATTCTAACAAGGTCCTGTTTGACATTGTCTGCCCACCGCATCCTAGGTCTACCCCTCCTTCTGAGGCTTCTAGGCACACTGTTCATAACCCTATTCGCCAATCTATAATTATCCATACGGGCAACATGGCCAAACCAGCGGAGTCTCTCTCTGCACAATATGCTGCTTAAAGGAGGTTGCAGACTCCTTTGCCTAACCTCATCATTAGTTACAAAGTTAAACCACCTAATACCCAAGATACTGCGTAAGCATCTAGAATCAAAACCATCTAGTTTCCTGTTATCTTGTTTACACAGCGTCCAAGTTTCACTACCATAACTAACCCTAGAAAGAACCAAACTATTATACAGTCTAATTTTAGTCTTTACGTGTATACGCCTATTTCTCCACAATCTCCATAGATTCTTAAAAGTCCCGGCACCAATACCTATTCGTCTGTTAATCTCATGCCGCACATCACCAGTATCAGTTACATAGCTCCCAGGTAATTAAACTGTGACACCTGCTCAAGACTGCAACCATTCAGATTAACTGAATCACAGCCTGCCTGACCAATTTTCATAACTTTAGTTTTCTCTCTGTTTATAACCAAACCTACTCTACTACCAGTCTCATCAACAGCTCGAATGAGAGAGTTCATCTCATCAACATCATTTGCCAAAAGGGCTAAATCATCAGCATAATCTAAATCAGAAATTTTCGTATCTCCAGCCCATTTAAGGCCAAAATCTTTCCCTTGAAGTGAATTTCGCATAACATAATCAAAAACCAAACTAAAGAGAAAAGGAGACAAAATGCACCCTTGTCGAACACCAGACGTAATGCTAAACCAATTGCTACAAGACTTACCAACTCTCACACATGACTCAGTGTTATTATAGAGAGCTTTCATTAAGTTAACTAACTTGTCTGGTATACCATATGATCTCACAATTATCCACAAATTATGATGATCAACAGAGTCGAAAGCCTTTTTGAAATCAACAAAGCTAGCAACCAAAGGTTTCTGAAACTCTAAACATTTCTCAAGAATCTGCCTAAGTGAAAATATCTGATCTACACATCCCCTACCACTTCTGAATCGACATTGCTCATCACGCAATTGCCTGTCAACCAGATTCTTAATTCTATTAAGCACAATCATGGAAAGAACTTTATCTGGAACAGAGAGTAGGCTGATACCCCTATAGTTATCACAAGAACTGCGATCACCTTTTTTGAAAATAGGGATAATAATAGCTCTGGTAAAATCTTTAGGAACCATGCCTTTATCATAAAAGTTATTCAAAATTTCAGTCATCCAAGTGGTAACCAAAACATTCCCAGCTCTGAGCATTTCTGCAGTAATTTCATCTACCCCTGGGGATTTATGAAGTTTAAGTTTAGAGATAGCCAAACTAACTTCAGATTGTGTTATAGGGCCAACATTAAAGCTGCCAATGCATCTATCATCATTACAAACAATGGGAGTAGAACTAACCACATTGTTTAGAACATCACTGAAATGCTCAGCCCACCTAGCCATGACAGAATCCTCCCCTTCTATAACCTTACCTTGTTTATCCTACAATCCCTGTATGCCTGTCCGTTTTCTACCACATAAAACATTAACTATCTGGTACAGCTCTCTGCTGTTGTGCTGCCTAACTGCTTCCTCAGCTTTGTCAGCCAAGCTATCAAGCCAAAGATTTTTATCAGTAGCTAACTGATCCTTTACACGTTTATTAAGCTCTCTGTAATCTTTTCTATTAGGACTAGTAGGGTACTGATTAAGGACATTCCTGCAGTTCCTTCTTTCTGAAATAAGTGCAATTGCCTTATCACTTCAATAATTATGCCTCCTCTGCTCCTTTGTTCCTAAAAGAGTACTGTTAGTTTCCAAAAAAGCCTGTTTAAAATGGCCCCATTCTTCCTCAACTTCAGTATTAAGCAAACCATGACTGTCATAATGACTAAGTAACCTATCATGGTAAGCTTTATCTATAACTGGGTCTTTCAGAGCTTCAGTATTAAAGGTAAATTTTTTAACCCTAGCACAACTCTTTTTAAGTTTAAGTTGCAAGACACTTTTAACAAGGTAATGGTCAGATCCAATTTCAGCTCCCCTATATGCCCTGGTATTTCTAACAGAACTAGCCCATTTGCTGTTAATTAATATATAATCAATCATATTCCTATGCAGCCCATCAGGTAAAACCCATGTGTATTTATGTATGTCGTGGTGTTTACTATCATTATAAAGGGGGAAAGGGCATTGTCCCCTTAGATCCAACCCCATTTTGGTCTACCTATAGCAAAATGACCAAGTCCGATCGAATTACAACGAATGTAGCGTCCCAGCGGTAAATTTATGAAGTTAAGAAACCTAATGCAGTAAAAAATTTAACGTTTTTCTCTAATTAATACGGTTTTTTTTTTGAACACACGGTACAGAGAACAAACCTAAAAGCTATTCATAGTATTTAAAGGCCTTCTCATAGACAGACATGCTGTACTAACACAAAAAAAGTAGAAAAGGAATCTAAAAATTTAAAAACCGAAGTAAATGTTGATCATTGCCTCAGTTAGAGGCTAACATAGCACACCACGTTTGTCTTGCTGGAAAAGTTGCTAGCACTCTCTTTATCACTATGCTAGTTAAGGCTTCTAATAAGTAGAAAACGACGTATGGTACGCATACGAGTGGATGGAAGGACATAAACTCTGATTTTCGAAATCGGACCCATCCCACGATATTGTGCAACGCTGCACAAAGATTCACAAATGTATACACATGATGACGTTGACGTAGCACCCGTTCAGCGTGGTAGAAAATCAGGCTTGGTAGTACATGATACACAGCTTGTAGCTGATTAGGTCTATTGGTCGAAGACCCAGAGCGCGGACTACTCCAACGATCAGTACTGTGCGATGCTGCTTTTGTATGGCGGGTGTCACAACGAGATGCCCGGGAAACTGCATTATGTTATACTACTCGCATCCAGATGATTTACATCCAGTTCCATCGACCATTTGCCTTGTTTTTCGTCAGTTCAGAAAGACTGGTAGTTTAACAGCTCATCCATTTACGCATCAGTACCACAGCAGTGAGGATCCTGTACGAGCATGGTTGCATACCAGTACCATCCCGTACTGGCACAAGATTTGATAGCAGGAAACTGTAACAGACGTTTAGATTTCTTCAATTCGTTACTAAATACGTTAGGAAACAACCCATTCTTTTTGTCCTAGATCCTTTGGAGAATTGAGGTTCAATTCACACAGGCCGGAATCGTTAACAGGGAGAACATCCGTTATTAGGCTTTTAACAACCCATCCCTCGGAAGAGCAACGAGGTATTAAGTATGCTGGTCACCTAACGTCTGCTGCTGTATTTGGAGCAACGCACTCATTGGACTGGTATTATACGAAGGAACATTAACAAGGTGGAGGTATCGCCAAGAGTTATGGAAAATGATATCTGACTGATTGGATGCCTTTTCTCTCAGGGATGTGCAACTCATGCGGTACCAACACGATAGCGCATAACCACAGAAAACATAAGTTCTTTCTTCTCTGATATGTTTGGACACCAGATGAATGCTGTTGGATTAATAGTGGTACTATGGAGTGGACTTCAGAGTCAAAGGACTTGAATCCTATGGACTTCTTCCTCTGGGGTTATCTGAAAGAAGGAATATAATAGTTAGTATACTGTATTGGTATACTAACTATTATATTCCTATATATAATATATACTGTATTGGTATTAATTCAGATAACTTTAGAATAATTTCTCACAGATTTCTTTTTCAACACGAAAAATAATCATCATTATGAAGATGTGAACTATTTAATTTTCAGACGAAATTTGGAAGAAGAATATTTAAAAAATGAATGTAAATTAGAAATAAAGCATCAGTGGGTCCCTCCCCGAACTTCCGTGCCGTACGGGTCTTTATGTTCTGGTCATTTAGCCCATTGTGTGCAAAAAAGTGCCACTCAGAATTAAAATCCCCAAATCTTTCATAACGATTATTTTGTAGTATGTAACTAATTCTCACAGCACTTTTTTTCTTAAATTACATTTCACTATAACGAAATTTCTGTATAACGATTATCATTTAGGCCTCTTTTTCATTTCTTTATACATCCATCCCTGAATTCTCATGGTAGATAGGCTCTCGGAAATTATCGTGTAAATCGAAACCGTGCAAATCGAGACTAATAACATACAAAACAGGCGACAGAGGTTCCGAAAAAACCTCATTATTAATTACACGTCCAATAAATATTTTTCCTATATATATTTATCTGAAATTTCCCCTCACCAATAATAATAATAATTAGAGTAACATTATTCTGTACTGTATTGGTATTAATTCAGATAACTTTAGAATAATTTCTCACAGATTTATTTTTCAACACGAAAAATATTCATCATTAATGTAGACGTGCACTGTTTAATTTGAAGACGAAATTTGGAAGAATAATATTTATAAAATGAATATAAATTATAGATTAAGCATCTGTACCAAAAATTAATCCTTTATTTTGTAAAATTAGCATTTGTACGATATTTGTAGGATCTTTCTATGGTATGACGGATAACGTTTTAGCATAACCTTGTTTACACGCCCTCATTCAATTCCGACGTTATCTGCTCCACAGTAGCCGTGAGAGTCCTTGTAATGATGCTTGACAGTCTCTGCTAACCTTGAGGATGAATATTTACGTACACATTTTTTTCTGTCGGGGAAAGTTTTCAATATTTCACGAAGTTTTGGTATGCACGTGCGACGGTCTCACGTGGAAATGTCAAACGTTCAGTAGTTTTGGTGAAGAACAACTGGCCTTCCTCGCACCTACTATTTGGCCATGGTCAAACTGATTTAAGTTGCTGCCTTTACCCATGAATACTTCTACGTGACTGCTTTCCAATGCGTATAGACCTGCTCTATTTATAGGCATTGCTAGTTTCAACGTCCCACGTGAGGGGACAGGATACTTCTGCTTCGCATATTGTTATCGGTGTGTATATAACAATTTATTCATTCAGTTAGAAGTTACATAGCTTCGAATTTAGATCCCTTCTAACATAATATTGAAACTCTCTATTTTGATAGGATATATTCTTATAAAACTATATCATAAGCATTAAAACAAAAAAAAAATTCTTTTGCGCAGAAATCTAAGAAAAATTCTGCATTTGTTCTACTAGAAGCAGGGACGAATATAGGGGAGTGGGTGGACAAGTGAGAAATCCCCCCCCTTTCAGAATGTTAGTAATAGAAATAAAAAGGTTATTTATATTTCACGCATTATTCCAAATTCTTCTTGAAGACCTGTAAAACGAAGGACTGTAAACGAGGGACTCTCTTGCTACAGACCTTAGTACAAGTTCATTTTTGAAAGTACTTTTCTTCTTTCGCAGTGTCCGAGGTATTGCACACTTTATTCATATCATTATACTTTTCCATCATAGTGTTTTTTTTAACCCTTTGGTGTTGATGTTCCCGAATAGACAAGGAACCTATGCGCGATATTTGAAACGTAAGGGAAAATCAGATTTTTGAATGAACGAAACCATCAAATTCAATATTAGAGATTACAGGTAATCTTTTCAGCGGTAGATTTATGGGTTTCATTTAAGTGATGTGAGAAATGTTTTAGGATTTTCTACGATATCACTGTGGTAACTGCTTTAAAAGTATGCTTATTGTTTTGTTTTTTTCACCAAACAGTTGCATTAACAATGCATCGATACAGCAGATGATTCTAATACTAGTTGTTTTGAGTTGGATTGTTTTACCTCTGAGTGGCACTTTTTTTTCAACCTAACCCATTGTGTTGATCTTAGCTCTCGGGTCACAAGGAATCTGAGAGCTAAGAGAAAGTGGGATAAGTTGACCCACTGGACAGTTTTTTGGACTGGTAGATTCCTCTCAATGCCATCCAGCGTGTTCTTTAAAATACATGGAGTATATCTCTCCCACGCACGGGGCCACGGCTTAATGTTGAATCAGACGGACGGTTTCCATTCCAAGGCCATTGGTGTCCCCCAACTGACCGAGAACAGGGGGGACCATTTGCGGAGATAAATGTCAAATGTGGGCCAGGCGGTACTCGAACACGGAACTTCAAACTACGAGTCTGACACGCTACCTACTGAGCTACCTCTGCCCCAAGAGACTAGGGGTTGATTTAGTTATCAATGTGCCATGTTTGATAAACTACCGTTCCGAGGTTCGAGTCCCGACTGGGCCACCTTTGTGGTTTATCTCCGCAAAACTCCCCACCTGTCCTCGGTGAGAAAGGAGACCCCGATTGGCTTGGAACGGATGCCGT
Source organism: Ryuthela nishihirai (assembly GCA_038380435.1). Taxonomy (NCBI): domain Eukaryota; kingdom Metazoa; phylum Arthropoda; class Arachnida; order Araneae; family Heptathelidae; genus Ryuthela; species Ryuthela nishihirai. The sequence goes on from JAWZYU010000064.1 coordinate 1,706,828, forward strand.
CCATATATGTTATGTTAAGCCGTGTCACAGTGCAAAGGAGGGTCATGAGACTCGGTGGCTCAGTAGGTATCATACTAGGCTTATAATCTGCAGTTTTCAGGTTTGTGTCTCACCTGGTCCAACGTTGATATTTATCTCCGCAAAACTCCCAGCCCCGCCCCCTGTCTGAAGAGAACACTGACGAGATTGCGAAATCTGCCATCCGTCGGATGGGATTTTAAGCCGTGGTTCCGTGTAAGCGATAGACACTCCATTCCATGCATTTTGAAGAACACGCTGGATGCCCTTGATGGGAGGCTACCATTTATTTCACAACAGATGTCCAGTGGGTTCCCTCCTCCAACCTGTTCTGATCTTTCGGAGTCGTTGTGACTTGGCTATTTAACCTATTGTGCAAAAAGTGCTGTTCGGAGGTAAAACAAACCAACATTAAAGAACAAGTTGGATGTCCTTGATACGAGGCTACCATCTATCTCTTAACATCTGTCCAGTGGGTCACCTCCCCCAACCTTCTCTGATCCCTTCTGATCCTTGTGACTTGGCTATTTCACCTTCTATGTACAAAAAATACTATTCGGAGGTAAAACAAACTAACCGTAGAGAACACGCTGGATGGATTTGACAGGAGGCTACCAACTCTCTCCCAATAACTGTCCGGTGGGAACCCCTCTCCAACTTCTCTGAGCCTTTGGGGCCTTTGTGACCTGGCCATTTAGCCCATTGTGTGCCAAAAAAGTGCCGCTCAGAGATGAAAGAACTGAAATAGATGATTCAATACAAATGCTCGAAGCGCCATCTTTAACAGCGGTTCGTAATTCCCATTTTGCAACTCTCAAAGTGATTGAACATCTCGGGTTCCAGTGAGCATATAACTATTATTTGCTCTCTTATTACCTTTTACAAAAATATGAAAAAAATAGTTTCTCAGATACACAGGAATATTGGAGAAATATCTCAAATGAACTTCTGACTTTTTTCTTAAAAAAATCGCTAGTTGTATCGTTTTAAAATATCAAATGTATATTAGATTGTGAATGACTGACTTAATGAGTGACTGACAGGTGATGAATACTTTGGGGTGTGAAACTCAGAAATATTATGAAATTCGTATCCGTGGATCCATTGAGGTAAAAGTTCAGATTTAGATATATTATTGCTGGAGAGCTAAAAATTTTCTTGCAGATATTTTGGGTCGTAGGTCTCGGAAATCTTGCGAAATTTTGGATGTAATGAGTCCATCGAGGTCAAAGGTGAAATATAAATCTTCCGGTGATTAGAGGGCTATAAACTTTTGACAGTGAAGGAATTATATTCGTAGATGTCAAAAAATGTGCCAAACTTCGGATGCGATGGGTCCTTTGTGGTTAAAGATTGAACTTCAATATACCAGTGCTGGACAGTTAAAAATTTGTTAGTAAGGTTAGTAGGTTAATTTCCTGCAGTAGAACTAAGAAATAAGAGAAAAATTCGGACAATACTTCCGATTAACAAAAAGCCAGAGCTCCGAATTTGTGAAGTCAGCATAAGTAGTTCTACGATATAGACAGTTCTTATATTTTTTATTCTAATATTATTACTGGTGAATTGTTGTGCTAACATCTATACTAATGTTTTTTTTATAAATATATTTTATTTCGAAAAAGGTTTTGTATTGATATGCATTATAATAACTGGTAATAAATACGAATAATTTTTATTCTAAATAAAATATATTTATAGATAAACGTTAGTATAAAATTAGCACAAGTGTTCACCAATAATAATATTAGTATAAAAATATAATAATTTGCTATATGGTAGGACTATTTAACCGCACGTCACAAATATTGTCCACTGGCCTTCTGTTATAGGTGGTGTCGATTCAGATCCGCTGTTGCATTCAAGGTGAAATAAGGGTCTTGGTGGTAGGCTAGAAATTAAGTGGTGTTGGAGGCACTAATTGACTAATATAGCAGAAGCCGGAACAACGGATTATGACGTCAGCATAGGTAGTTTTAACAATGATAACACGAGGAGGACAAAATTGGCTGCCTGCTATCCTAAAAGGTAGCCGTTAATGAAAATCTGGATATCACTTATATATTTTATTTCTGTTTTCATTACTGGTGATATTTTAATACTGATCTTTATATTAAAGCGTTTTTACAAATGTACCAATTTTTCAGAAAGAAAATTATTCATAATTATTAGCATTTTATTAGCATTTTCATAACTCTAATACATGTGAATATTTTTTTTTCTAAATGTATATTTATAAGTAGATATTAGTATACAATTTAGTAATAAAATGCACCAGATAAAATAATAGATTTAAATATATCAGAAATATTTCGTTTTTAGGACTATGTATGGTGACGTCATAACTTAGTTGTATGGCCTTCTGTTTTATGAGGTGACGGTAGTACTGACAAAGTTAAAATTCTGCAAAAAAGTTAACCATATGCAAACACAAAATATTCTATAATGTTATATTTATTAATATATGTTAAACTGGGAAACATCGCAAGAAATATAATTATAAATTCATAAATGAAGCAGTGTAATTAAAAAATTCTGTAGATATTTCTTCTTTTTTATATAATTATTTCTGAAGAATATAATTATTATATATTTTAATAAACAAATGGCGTGGTAATATTAAATTGTATGAATACTAAGCGAATATTCCGAATTTTCGACATCTACAACCCGAAACACCCCCAAAACCAATTTTTCCGTTTCCAGCACTCGTAGATCATGGTTTAACCTCTACGTGAACTCTATTTCACCTTGAAAGACAGGTCGGAGGTCAAATATCTGATTTTACCCCAGATCTACGATCCTGATTACCCCTAGATGCAAATTTTCAAAGCTCTACCAGTTCTGCATCATAGTTAGAATTAGTGTTATTCCCTCTCGGTCAGTCATTAAGTCAATCACTCAGAATCGTCTTCCTATATATATGATTATGACGCGAATTATATCAGTTAAGTAATAATGTATTATATATTCCTATACGTAACGATAGTTGCTTGATGTTTTGTCTTGTTTATTACTGCTGAAAATGAAATGAAAACTTTCAATAATTGAGAAGTAATTGAAACGGTCGCTATGTAATTTGAAATTCAGACTGTGCATATTAACGGGATGGGGTGGCTCGTAATCTCTGTTCCCAGGTTCGAGTCCCAGCTGGGACAGTGTTGAAATTTATGTCCGCAAAATTTCCCTTCTGCCCACAGTCAGTAGGTGACACCGATAGGCTTGGAAAGGCAGCCGTTCTTCGGATGCGACGTTAATCCTTTGCCCCGTGTGTTGGAGAGCCATACTCTGTGCAGATTAAGGAACATGCTGGAGAGCCTTGATCTGAAGCTACCATCTGTCCCCCAACAGCTGTTGCAGTGGGTTCTCAACCGCAACCTTCTCTGAGCCTTCGGGTTCCGTGTGACCTGGCATTTTCCCCATTGTGTACAAAAGAATTTTGCTCATAGGCGAGGCATGGGGACCATAAGATTTCTAAAGTTGTCTTGTAGAATCTGGTACCAACACGTTAGTAGCAGATCCCTTTAAACTCTTTTAAGTTACGTGGTAGAGTTGCGCAGATCATATATGATGTTCCAACAAACACCATATATGCTCAATTGGATTGATATCTGGGGAATTTGGAGATCTGGAAATCTTCCTCGTGTTCCGTGAATCATTCTCGAACAATCCGGGTAGTGTGTCACGGCGCATTATCCTGCTGATAGAAGGCACTACTAGAGGGATATACCGCTGTCATGAAAGGATGTACAGTCGCTCAGAAAAACATCCGAACACTATGGTTGATTACTGAATTCAGAAAAAATATCTGGCAACAATTTTTGAAAAACATTTTTTAGAAAACACCCATTGTGTGCCAAGAAAATGCCGCTCAGAGTCAAAACAACTCAAATAGGTGATTTCATACCACTGTTCGGAGCGCCACCTTTAACATTCGCCCCTAATTCGCATTTTCCAACTCTCAAAGTGATTGAACATTTCGGTTTGCAGTGTGTATCTGACCATTATTTGCTCTCATTATTGCCATTTACCTAAGAAATGAAATAAAAATATATATTTATTTATATTACACAAGAATAATTGCAGAAATATTTCAACTTAACTTCTGACTTTTAAAAATAAATAGTTAGTTGCATCGTTTTAAAATACCTAATGTATATTTCAGATTGTGAGTAACTTAATGAATGACTGACAAGGGATGACGCTAGTTCTAACTATGATGCACAAATGGCAGAGCTCTGAATATTTGTACCTAGGGGTCATCCCGGTCTTAGATGCCGGGTAATATCCGAAATTTGACCTCTGACTTATCCTTCGAAGGGAAATGGAGTTCAAACCATGATCTATGAGTCCTGGATTAACACCACCTAAGGAGAGCTATGCACCAATCCCCAGTGATGATGCATAGAACCGGCCAGGCCTAGCACCTAATGTCCGACCCCGCCTTCTGGTGGTGCAGACCGTTAGTACCTTTCAAAAGAGATACTCTCTTGTGGAAGTGAACGGAAGGGGAGGGCTGCCAGATTAGTGTGGCCTACTGATCTAGACAACTATGGCTACTTTTCTTTTTTTTTTTCTATCCTGCTGAGGAGTGGTCAACCACACAGGGTCCTGGTGCTGACCATATATACCAACCTGAATGGAATTATGGCTCTGAGCTTGATTATGAATCCTGATTTTGCTGCACTGGTGGGTTTCTGTGGAGGGAAAATCTTCCGCTGTGTTTTCTGTTTGTTTGTGGGTTGACAGCCCCAAGTGAATAGATTCACAGGATATGTTTATCAGCTGGTGGATAATCCTGAGCAGAAGTCATCGCAGGCACCTGAACTCTTTGCTTCTATTAGCATCGTGAAATTTTACATTGGAGGAAGTCTTCCAGTGTAGATGGCTTCAGCCTTTAGTAGTGGGGGAACGGGTCTTTGCCCCATGTCTGCGATTAGGGGGCTGTTTGATATAGTCGGCATTCCCTCTCTCAATAAACATAGTTTCTTTAAACATCACACTAACCATTTTCTCCCCATAGGTAGTTGGAATATGAGGACTCTGCACAGAGCTTTTTCTCTTGATGTCCTCACACAAGAATTCCACCATTATAATTTAGATATTCTCGGCTTGCAAGAGACCAGATGGACAGATAAAGGTCAGATTCTTAAAAATAATCTTAAATTTCTCTTTTCAGGGAGGGACGACAATAAGCATCACCAAGGCGTGGGTCTGCTTCCCAGCAGACACGCTAGTGATGCTCTTCTAGGATATGAGCGCATTAATGAAAGGTTTCTTACAGCAAAATTTCAGACAAGCGTTAAAGACTTGAATGTTATCTGCTGTTATGCCCCCACTGAGGATGCCGATGAGGATGAGAAGGACAGGTTTTACGGACAACTTCAGAATATATTGAATTCTGTCAAGAAAGGAGATATTACCCTTGTTCTTGGTGACTTCAATGCCACAGTTGGTACTGACTCTGACCTTTGGGGAGGAGTAATATGCCCTTTTGGTATTGGTAGCTGCAATGGCAATGGGCAACGTCTCCTACATGTAAGTAAACTCAATGGATTCAGAATAACTAACACTTATTAAAAACACCGCGACATACATAATTAACATGGGTTTCACCCGATGCGCTACATAAGAATATGATTGATTATATATTATATAACAGCAAATGGGCTAGTTCTGTTTGAAATACCAGGTCATATAGGGGAGTTGAAACTGAATCTGACCATTACCTTGTTAAAAGTGTCTTGCAACTTAAACTTAAAAAGTGTTAGGGTTAAAAAATTTACCTTTAATACTGAAGCTCTGAAAGACCCAGTTATAGCTAAAGCTTACCATGATAGGTTACTTAGTCCATGATAGTGTCACTTATGCTTAATACTGAAGTTGAGGATGAATGAGGCCATTTTAAACAGGCTTTTTTGGAAACTAACAGTACTCTTTTAGGAAAAAAGGAGCAGAGGAGAAAGAATTATTTAAGTGATAAGGGATTCAGAAAGAGCTTATTTCAGAAAGAAGGAACTGAAGGAATGTCCTTAATCAGTACCCTACTAGTCCTTATAGATAGGATTACAGAGAGCTTAATAAACGTGTAAAGGATCAGTTAGCTGCTGATAAGAATCTTTGGCTTGATGGTTTGGCTGACAAAGCAGAGGAAGCAGTTAAACAGCACAACAGCAGATAGCTGTACCAGATAGTTAATGTTTTATGTGGTAGAAAACGGACAGGCATACAATGATTGCAGGATAAACAAGGTAAGGTTATAGATGGTGAGAATTCTGTCATGGCTAGGTGGGCTGAGCATTTCAGTGATGTTCTAAACAATGTGGTTAGTTCTACTCCCATTGTTTGTAATGATGATAGATGCATTGGCAGCTTTAATGTTGGCCCTTTAACACAATCTGAAGTTATTTTGGCTATCTCTAAACTTAAACTTCATAAATCCCCAGGGGTAGATGAAATTACTACAGAAATCCTCAGAGCTGAGAATGTTTCGGTTACCACTTGGATGACTGAAATTCTGAATATCTTTTATGATAAAGGCATGGTTCCTCAAGATTTTACCAGAGCTATTATTATCCCTATTTTCAAAAAAGGTGATCGCAGTTCTTGTGATAACTATAGGGGTATCAGCCTACTCTCTGTTCCAGGTAAAGTTCTTTCCATGATTATACTTAATAGAATTAAGAATCTGGTTGACAGGCAATTGCGTGATGAGCAATGTTGATTCAGAAATGGTAGGGGATGTGTAGATCAGATATTTTCACTTAGGCAGATTCTTGAGAAATGTTTAGAGTTTCAGAAACCTTTGGTTGCTAGCTTTGTTGATTTCAAAAAGGCTTTCGACTCTGTTGATCATCATAATTTGTGGTTGATTGTGAGATTATATGGTATACCTGACAAGTTAGTTAACATTATGAATAATAACACTGAGTATCTATAATAACACTGAGTCGTGTGTGAGAGTTGGTAAGGCTTGTAGCAATTGGTTTAGCATTACTTCTGGTGTTCGACAAGGGTGCATTTTGTCTCCTTTTCTCTTTAGCTTGGTTATTGATTATGTTATGCGAAATTCACTTCAAGGGAAAGATTTTGGCCTTAAATGGACTGGAGATACGAAAATGTTTGATTTAGATTATGATGATGATTTAGCCCTTTTGGCAAATGATGTTGATGAGATGAACTCTTTCATTCGAGCTGTTGATGACACTGGTATTAGAGTAGGTTTGGTTATAAACAGAGAGAAAACTAAAGTGATGAAAATTGGTCAGGCAGGCTGTGATTCAATTAATCTTAATGGTTGCAGTATTGAGCAGGTGTCACAGCTTAATTATTTTGGGAGCTATGTAACAGATAATGGTGATGTGCGGCATGAGATTAACAGACGAATAGGGATTGCTGCCGGGACTTTAAGAATCTATGGAGAGTGTGGAGAAATAGGCGTATACACCTAAAGACTAAAATTAGACTGTATACTAGTTTGGTTCTTTCTAGGATTAGTTATGGTAGTGAAACTTGGACACTTTGTAAACAAGATAACAGGAAACTAGATGCTTTTGATTCCAGAGGCTTACGCAGTATCTTGGGCATTAGGTGGTTCAACTTTGTAACTAATGATGAGGTTAGGAAAAGGAGTTTGCAACCTCCTTTAAGCAGCATATTGTGCAGAGAGAGACTCCGTTGGTTTGGCCATGTTGCCCGTATGAATAATTATAGATTGGCGAATAAGGTTATGAACAGTGTGCCTAAAGGCCTCAGAAAGAAGGGGAGACCTAGGATGCGGTGGGCAGACAATGTTAAACAGGACCTTAATAGAAATGGTGTGCAGTGGCCAGATGCAGTAGATGTAACTCAGGACAGACTTGCTGGAGAACTAAATTGCACGGTCTGGTTGGACCTCCGTAGCCCATGGCTGCTTGAGGATGGTGATGATGACATTTTTTACTCCTTAAATGATTTAATATGAGCTAATGGATGGAAGGAAAAGTGCAAATAGTGTTTTTTACCAATTATACAACATAAAAAGAATTTGTCTTTTATTCTTTAATTTTTCTTTTTCTTTAAATTAAGTTTAAATTAAAAAGTAGCATTTACCACACCTCTCTGAGGAAGGTGGTACATTATTACTGTTGGCGAAATAACTCATGATAAATCACCGAAATTTCAAATTTCTCTTACATATAAATCTTTTGCAAAAGTCGTTAGTAGTTTTGCTTTGCTATCTTTAGTGAACTATAACGATACGAATTAAAATTAATATATAAAATATATAATAAAATGATATTATATAATATATATGAATTATGTATAAAATATACAAAAATTAAAATATTTATTAATAAATATATAAATAATATTTAAAAAATGTGAATTATAATATTTCATTAGCATTTCATAGCAATTCCAATTATCAATTTATTGTTGTCAATAAAATCTTGGTAACCTTCATATACCAAAATTTCAAATTTCTAGCATAAAATATCGTTTGCAATATTTGTTTTAACTTTTTAAATTTTTCACCATTAGAGGGCGCAATCATAATTTTTGTGATATTTGGAAAATGCAAATCGCAATATTTCATCAATGCTATCCAACCTAAAAAGTACTTTTAATTTACCTGTAAAAACAAAAAGTTATTATTTAAAACAAAAAAGTCATGTTTTCCCGCCCACCCAGGGTCTAAGATGTCATTTTATTGTTGCCAATGGAAACTTCATGACGCACCTTCCACCACCAAAATTTAAAACTTCTATCTCAAATACGTCGCCTGCAATATTCGTTTGAAAATTTTGAAATTGACAATTTTTACACCGTTAGAGGGCGCAATTATAGTTTTCGAAAGATTTAAAAAGCACACTTTTTCTTTCATCAATTCCTATCTAATAACTCAAAAAGAATTTTTCGTTTACCTCTGAAAACAAACAATGATCAGCTAAAACTGAAATGGTGTGTTTTTCCCACCCTCTCTGGGTCTAAAGGTTGTTGTTTTCAATGGAAACTTTGTAAGCTTCAAATTTCACCACCAAATTTCTAGCATAAAATTTTTGATTTTTGGAATTTTCAACCGTTAGAGCGAAGCCGTCCCGTGGCCGAGTGGTTAGCACGCTTGGCTTGTTATCTACGGGACCTTGGTTCGAACCCTGGGTAAGGCATGGATGTGTGTGTGGTTTTTCTGCTGAGGAAAATCCTCTCAAACCTTCTACTATGGCATATAAACTGACAGGCTCCTGTCAGACCTCTGTGGCAAGCAGCTGCTTGAGGGGGTATTTATTTATTTATTTATTTATTTATAGAGGGCGCAATTATAGTTTTAGAGAGATTCGGAAAGTACATATCGTAATATTTCATCAATACCTATCCAACACAAAAAGAATTTTTAATATATCTCTGTAAACAAAAACGTTCGATGTCTACAGACGACAAAGCGAAACTATTTTCTTGCTTTCTTTAAAAACGAGATAAAAATAGTTTACTAAATGCATTATTTAATCTACTGGTAACAAAAACCCTGTTTATATAAGTAAAGTTATGAACTTTTTCAATCTGGGTATAAAACGTGCGGCGGGGGTGCGGTAGTCGGTAGCGCGCCAGGCTCGTAATCTGTAGTTCCCAGGTTCGAGTCCCAGCTGGGTCAGCGTCGAGGTTTATCTCCGCAAAATTCCCCGCCCTGCCCACGGTCAGTAGGGGACACCGATGGGCTTGGTAAAGGCCGCCGTCCGTCGGATGGGACGTTAAGCCGTGGCCACGTGTGCGGGAGACCCATACCCTGTGCACGTTAAAGAACACGTTGGATGGCATTGATGGGAGGCTACTCTCTGTCTCCCAACAGTTGTTCCAGTGGGTCCCCTCCCCCAACCTTCTCTGAGCCTTCGGGGTCCATGTGACCTGGCCATTTAGCCCATGGTGCAAAAAATTGCCGTTCAGAGGTAAAACAACAACCCAACAACGATATGAAACGTAAATGCATTTTTGCCTTATATCGGCCACATTTAATGGAAAAATAAACTAGAAGAACGCATTTCTCCTCTGACGCATTTAGGAATCTCGTTTTCAAAGAGAATGATGTTTTTCGAAGAAATTTAGCGACTTTTCCTTCAATCAAGGAAGGTATCACTCTTAGTTTAATCTAGATATGAAATTCAGAGGAACTGATGATCCCATGTCTGGAGCCAAATGGGATCATCAGAGCTAACATGACAGATGCTCTGGCATGTTATCTCTGATGATGGCGCATTGACCAGCATGGTCCTCATTGCCTTTACTGTGAATTCGAGGAATATTGTTTATGTGTATCTGATTACTAATGGACTTTTAATAACAGTTTCTTGGAATGATCCATAAATCATGTATTCTTTTTTTTAGAGGAGATGGTGAAGATGGATATGCAGTGTTCCTTTTTACAATAACAGATGTTTTTCAAATGCAGATTATTTTTCAATTTTCAGCATCGAAGTAATGTATTGATATAAAGGTTATTTCTAAGTAAAACCTGAGATAGACACGCATTTGTGATAAATCTCATTTCTGGCGGCAGAGTTCTATCTCGTTTGGATTCTTGGTTTAATCCATAATGCGTTTGCTGACTCGAACTCTGTTCTGTATTGTTTACAATTATGTCCATGGCTCACCTCTCTTCGGAGCCTTCGCATTCGGTATTCGATCATGGAAACGTTCACAAGACTATGACCTAAAACTGTCTCTACTTTCAAATTAATTAGTATTTCAATTAGTAGTTAAATTTTCAATTACTGTTGGTTATTAAATAGACAGTTCTCCATTCAAATTCTCAATTAACAACCATTGGCAAATTAATCAGGAAAATTGTTATAAATCCATATAAAGCAAATTGTATATCTTCAATCTTCGATGTTCTCATCTTATTTTTTTATTGAGATTATCAATTTCACTTTTTTATTACAAATGATGGAAACAATGTTTTGCGATAATTATGATCACACGAAAAGAAAAACCTTTCCTTTATTGGAACGCGCAAAAACTTCCTCCCACATCCATTCCAATTCAATGTTTTAAAAGAAATTGTCTTCCCGATTGAAGATGTAAACGAAAATCTGTTTACCGCATAAAATAGATTATGTGATAATTAGAATGCTCACAATTTGGAATGTTAATTTCACAAATTGAATCTCTGTCACTTTAAATTATTTCGTTCAAGAGAAACCAAATGTTCAAAATATTTAATTTTATTCAGTGTTGATTCAGAGTTCTGTGAGGTTTGGCTCCTTGACATGGGTTCGATTGACTTCCAATTACTTTAAAACTGTGAATAGAAAGGGATAAAAATATAAAAATCCAGTTTAACTAACGTCTGTTTTAAAGTCCAGAGGAAATGGTCGCATCCTTCTTCTAAATGGATTCCGTTAATTTCTTAATTTTCTGTTCGGATAAAAGATACTAAATATATTCGTGTTATTGAGTATCGGATTAGTGAGACTGACGATAGTGTTGTGCGGTTTAGGTTCTTGAAATATATTTCTTGAATTCCAATCGCTCCGTTTAGTAAAAACAGAAAAGTAAGGAAGTATAAAATCCCGGTTTAACAGAATTAAGATTAGGGAGTATAGTTGTAAATATCGTCTCTTTTCCTCTAACGCATTCTGTTAATATCATATTACTTTTTCGAATAAAAATGACTAAATATATTCGTTTTATTAAGTATCGGATTAGTGAGAATGACAATAGTCCAATGGGGTCTACTTCCCTGGAGTGTATTCTTTTGAATTCCAATTGTTTCATTTAGAAGGAACAGGAAGTGATAAAAACATGGAATAGAGTTTAAGCAACGTCGATTAAGAGGGAATAGATTTACCAAACATCAGATGCTTTGATTTACTCTACTGGTACATTGCGTTCGTTTTTTTAGTTCAGTAAGAAAAACATAAAGAAAAAAAAAACATTAAACAAATTCTTTTTTATTGAGGATCGGATTAAGGAGCATACTTGCAGTCGTATGCAAATTGTATTGTGTTGTTTTGGCTCCTAACTGCTTCATTTAGAAAAAAAACAAACTTAAAAATAATTCCGTTGTAGTGGAATATCGGATTATGTGAGAATAGATATATACCTTTTATCGAAGGTCGGATTAGAGAGAATAGATGAAAATATCGATTACGTTGAATTTTAAATATCTTCGTTTTGCGCAGTGACAGATTTCAGAGCCTTCCGAGAAGGATTGGTTTCGTTCACTAATCGAAAATGTATTTTAATTAGGTTTTGTAATTTAAAATTATTTCTGTTTTTATATTTCCACCGAATTGTCGTATTCACAGAATTGTCGTTTCCTCCGAATTCCTATCCACCGAATTGTCGTCCTCCGAGTTACCCTCCACCGAAATGTCGTAGACCCAACTACCACTGCGAAAACAAATAAATTTAAAGAAATTACTTTCGTTCAATCAACAGATGTCTCTTATAATCAATAGAACTCTAGGTCTGTTGTTTCCAGTAGAAGCCACTAAGCAATTGAAAAAATGAAACCTATTGCGCTTCTTTATACCTGCCCGTTGAAACAGAGGCTCATAAAACAAATATTTTACAAAATCTCGCTCCGTTCTTTCAATTATTGACCAAATATTTTTTATGTGAATAAGTAAACGATATAATATCGTGTGAATTTTTTATGTGAATAAGTAAACGAAAGTTTTTATTTTTTATGTGAATAAGTAAACGATATATTATGTGAATAAGTAAACGATAATAATATTTTTATGTGAATAAGTAACGATTTCTCCAATTCAAGGTACTCATTAAAAATGTATATTTTTGTTTCTTAACCAATATATTAAATTTGCTAAAAATATACTTTTTTTCCTGTTTATTACTCATTAGTACTGTGATTTTTCTGTTTTAGGTAGAGAACTGTGCTTGCTGCTCTTTAAGAATATAGTGACAGTGATTCTTCGCTAAGTTTTGGTTGGACGGCTCTGCATTATATGTTTTTTCCTCTAAAACGGTTTACATCTGTATGAAATATCTCGTTTTCGGCGATAATGAATTTCGCTCTGCACGTTTCTCAAACGTGTCTTAAAGAACGTAAAGGAATTAAATATTTAGAAGGTAAAAATATTGTCTCATCATGACAACCATATGAGCCACAGTATTTATTCACAACAGGAATAAATGTTTTGGTTTCTACATAGTGACTTTCTCAATAGTGACTGTCACAGACTTACTGTTGACATGTCTCCTATCTGTACGACTAAATTTTATAATCTAAATAAGGGGTTCCCAACGTAGGGTATGCAGAAATACTTTCTGGGGCCCCGCGACAGCTCAAATGTCGCTAGATATAAGTTACATATACAGGGTGATTCAGAATTCATCATCAATATTTAGTGGGGAGGAAGGGAATAAGAAAAGAAAGAGATTTCACATAGGAAAGTATGGGGGCAGACGAACGCATGGTGGTGTAGAGGGCGCTGTGTGTACACACCTCTCATACAGAAGCACAGCTGTTTGACGCGTGCAGTCAGTTGTCATTCGACAAGGTGAATTTGCAGAAGTAACATGAACCGGTATACGTGGAATGAATGTGCAGATATGCATGTAACTTACGGTGCAGCAGGAGAAAGATGTCTTCGAGCCAGGCAATTGTATGCAGCGCGCTTCCCAAACCGCCGTGTGCCACAGCATCAAATGTTTTCACGTATTCATCGCCAACTGCATGAAACAGGATCGTTTGCTGCTAGTAATGTTAATCGAGGGAGGCGCAGATCGGCACGGACAGTAGCAGTAGAGGAAGCTGTCCTACAGGAAATCGAGGAACAACCTGGTGCTAGCACACGAGGTATGGCTAGGCAGTTTGTAATTTCGCAAGCAACAGCGTGGTGGATATTACACGATGAAGGGTTACATCCGTTTCATCTGCAAAGAGTGCAATTATTGGCAGCAGACGACCATCCCAAGCGTGTTATTTTTTGTCAGTGGTTCATGCAGAGAACAGCCGTTGATCCCAATTTCTCAACGTATGTTCTTTTCACCGATGACGCGTTGTTCACTCGAGAGGGTGTCTTCAACACACACAATTGGCATGTGTGGGCTCATCAGAACCCACACTGTACATGACCTGGAGCTGCGCAATTATGTTTTGCTGTCAATGTGTGGACTGGGATTGTCGGTGACTGTTTGTTGGGCCCGTATTTACTACCATCCCGTTTGGACGGTGCCAAGTACCTAACATTTCTTCAGACTGTGTTACCGGATCTTCTGAACGAGGTTCCTGATGGTAGTCTCCGGCGAATGTGGTTCCAGCATGACGGCGCTCCTGCACATTTCGCAAATGCTGTGCGTGCTTACCTACGCAGACAGTTTGGTGGTCAATGGTTTGGCCGCAGTGGACCGGTTTCTTGGCCACCACGTTCACCGGATTTATCTCCAATCGTATGGGGTGCTATGAAAAACATGGTGTACGAGACCCCTGTTGATAGTGCTATGGATCTTGTAGCACGCATATCAGTTGCTGCCTCAAACATCCGGGAAATGCCAGGCATCTTCCACAGGGTCCGGCTGTCCATGCAACACCGTTGTGAGTCATGCATTCTAGCACATGGTCGGCAGTTCGAGCACCTCTTGTAAGTCTGTACAACCAATGCAAAGAAATGTTACATGTAAGATAATAAATGTTTTTTCCTTACCGCTTCCTTCTTATGTGTTCTTTCTATCATTGAACTGGGGTCATTTTGCCCTACTACATGGCACATGCGCCCATGCTTTCCTATGTGAAATCTCCTTCGTTTCTTATTACCTACCTCCCCACCAAATATTGATGATGAATTCTGAATCACCCTGTATATGTGTGTTTTATTTTATTCCCATTATACTATAACTATAATTTTATATGTCTATACAAGGGGTACGCCAATTACATACACATTTCCAGCGGGTACGTGAAGCATAATAGGTTGAGAATCACTGGTCTAAATAATAGTGAATATTAAACAAACATGAACAATTTTCCTTACTTTTCAGCAGTACTGTTTGGCATTCAACCGTTTAAGTGGCCAGGTCATAAGGGCTGAAAGGAGGTTATAGAAGGGGATTCACTCAGCAGCTATTAGGAGACAGATGGAATCCGCTGGGCAAGCCCATTCAGCGTGATCTTTGAAATGCAGGGTATGGCTCTTTGGCGCATGAAGACACGGCACCAACCGATATGTCTATGGACACTTTTCCAAGCTTAAAGGCGAACTCTTTCTAACCAAGGACAGGGTCTGTATATTGGGTTGGGGGGTTGCAGAGATAAATTTCTATGCTCGCACAGTTTGACTGGAACTTGGGGACTGCAGGGTTAGATCCTGGCACGCTATCGACTGAGTCAAGCTTCGCCTTAAAATATAGTGCAAGTCCTAGGATACCAATATTTAAGATATAAAGAAACTTCAAACGTTGACGAGTTTGACTTCCTACTTTAGAAATATCTGGTTATATTTATTCGCTGATACAATTTGCAATCGAAGATTTTGGCGAAATTGAATTTGTATGAGTAACGGTGAATCAAACATCTCACTGTACGGGATTTTCATTTGGGATCCTTTCTTAGCATTGATACCTTACCTTCAAGCTATATTTGCTTTGCCAGTTGATAGCGGAATAAATTTTATGTAAGATATATAAGCAAATTAGATCTTTTCAGATTTATTCTATTTCGATATCATTTATAAATAAATCGAAATGAATTTCACTTTGAATTTACTAATTCTTAAATCACATTATGTCCCCTCCACATTAATAGTGATTTTCCTGTAAAAATGTTTTAAATTAAATTTGATTTCGGCGTTAACTTTCATCACCGATAACTTTTTCACCGATTTCACACGAGGGAAGATTATTGAGCACTTTCAGGAAAGCAGAGTTTCACTTCAGCAGTGTTATTTTCGATACATATGCAAATGGTGCAAACTAAAGGAGTGTCAGCTCAACGTATGTAGTATGGTTTAAACGATAGGTGCCATTTTGAAAAATAGGGATAATTTTATCGGTATATTAAAACAGCTATTTTTAGTTACTCTGAGCACTGATAACTATAAGGAGTAGCGTGACAAAAATTTAAAACGGGTAAAGTTCTCATTTATCAGGCGACGATGAGCTGTACGAAAGTGGGCGTGACACACTCAAATTTGCCCACGCTTGAAAATAATTATGCTTCTTTTTTACAAACATATCTAAAATTTTGAGTAAAGGCGTGTGGACTTCCAAATTCAACCCAGTAGATACTCACCTGCCTCTAAGTAAATTTATATTATGCTCTTATTATATTCTTTACGAGCTTTATACATAAACGAAACTATTTTAGTTAATTGTGTTATGCCCAACTGCGATTGATAGGACGTCAGGGAAAAACAATAAAAAAGGAGGAAAGGGGGAAAATGGCATTGTGTTAACTATAGGGGCCGCACACGGCATTCCGCAAACACGTGGGCCTTTAAATGCAATAACCATTCTTCCAAAATGGATGCTTCTAGAGTGGGGAACCTTTTCATCTACCGTCTCTCGGGGTTTAACCAGAAAACACATATATGGGGCACGTCACAATACTAAGGTTTCCAGGTAAACACATGTATTTAATCTGACTTTTCTCAAACATTGCTAGAGTGGGCAGTGATATGGACAGTGATGACCTCAGTGCTGAGGAATAAAATGTTTCCCACAATGTGGCTTAGTTATCTATGATCACTCAGCGTATGTTGCAATAGTTTTATGTTATCATAGTTGTGGTAGAAAATTTATCAAATAAAAGGTGTTAAAAAAATAAAAATGGTAAAAAAGCATTCCGCAAAAACGTGGGCCTTTAAATGCAATAACCTTTCTTTTTGAATGGATACTTCTCGAGTGAGGAACCTTTTCATCTACCGTCTCTCGGGGTTTAACAAAATGGGACACATCACAATACTAAGGTTTCCAGGTAAAAACATGTATTTAATCTGAATTTTCTCAAACATTGCTAGAGTGGGCAGTGATGACCTCAGTGGTGACGAACAAAGCGTGGTGTAGAGTCCTAATACGACCCCTGCTGTTCACACTCCAATCACTGAGGTAGCTTACACAGCCAATTCCGTCTCTCAGGCTTGTCTTATCAATTGTTGCAGGAACGGTGAGTCAAATACGAGGCATACTTATCCCAAGAGGTAAGCTCTAGGTCCTAGGTCATATGACTTTTGTCGGAATCCATTCGGGACTCTGTACAAGCAATGGAGATGCTGCACGTTATTGCGTCTGCGGAACGAAAAACGACTTTTTTGCAGACAATGGGCTAAATGGCCGGGTCACAAGGACCTCTAAAGTTCAGAGAAGTTGGGAGAGGGGATCCATTGGACAGCTGTTGGGAAACAGATGGTAGTCTCCCATCAAGGCCATCCAGCGTGTTCTTTAACATGCATTCACAATGTGGCTCTCTCGCTCACGGCACAACTGCTTAACGTTGCATCCGACGGACGGCGGTATTTCCAAGCCCATCGGTGTCCCCTTCTGATCGTGAACAGGGCAGGAATTTTGCGGAGATAAATCTCAACGTTGACCCAGCTGGAACTCAACGTGGGAACTGCAGAGTACGAGCTATGCTAACTACCAACTGAGCCACCCCTTCCCCCTAACAAAAATGGGTAGAAAAATGTGGTCGATGTTTGACAGAATGAATTCAGTAACCGAATTCATCTTTGGTACATTTTATTCATGTATTCAGTTCTCCCTAAATTATTTCCACTTCCCTCCATGTTATATAAGTGGAAAAGAGAATTTGAGAGAATTTATGAGAAAAGGTAATAGGAGCAAATTAAAGATCTCAATCAATTCTATCTTAATCTCGATTTTCAATAAAGTTTGTTTTGCACCTTAAGAGTTAAGGACTTTAAATATTTAATAGAAACAATGCAATTTGTATTACGACAATTGAAAAATATCGAAAAATTATTCACATTAACTTTTCAACTATTCATCCGTTGTATTAAATGATTGAATACTTCTTATTCAATTATAATTAACTTGTGAGTTAAATTCTAAATGTTAGGCATTGCTGTTGTTAAATATTTAAACATCCATAACTCTTTAAATACTAAGGGAATATTGTTGAAAATCGAAGTTTATATAGATTTGATTGAGACTTTTAATTTACATTCAGTCCCATTCTGTTACAAAACTCTTTCTTAGAAGTTATAGAGTTTCGAAATTAGCTTCCACTGACATAACATGGAGGGAAATGGTCATAATTCAGTGAGCATATAAAAGTTACATCTTAGAACAAACATGGGAAGATATAAATATATTTTAAATTTCCTTAACTTCATTATTTTACATTTTGATTTTTAAAGATATTTTCTCATGGAAATGTTTATTTTTTAAGGGTAATAGGAGAGAAATAACCTAGAAGCACTTTGAGGCTTGTCCTTGTTCCTCCTACAATATAAAACATTTACACAAGAGTACACCCGCTCGTTCAGGACTCAAGGAAAACGTTTGTCACGAAATGCATCAATCTTTCTCCTACTTCGAAGAAAAAAATTCAACATTCCCTATGTTTCTCTGCACGACTCTTACAGATTTACCCCGTGAAATTTACCTGACCCGTTTTAAGCGGAAGAAAGAGGGACATAATTTTTGGTCCTCCGGGCAGCATGGACGCCAAGAACGGTATAGTAGAGGAATAGTTTACAGAATCCAACCTCCCAATCTTTTGTGGAGGGAAGAAAGAACGGATGGTAAATGATCGATAACGTTGACAATTCCCACGTCACAAATTTGCATTTCACAAATAGTGTGTATATATACGTTATTTGACAAATAACTCATTTCTCTCTGTTCTCTACTTCCGAAGATGTAAGGGAACAATCATTTATATACGTTTCTCATTTGTCAGGAAAGAAAAAAGCATATGATGGAAAATTTTGTAGCCTATGGCACTTTACACATCATAAGCTTTCATTTCACACATAAGTAGTTACTTTGCGATTTGCTATCGAAAGATTAACCAATCTTTACACATTTAGCTCCTGTTTTGAGGGAAGAATGCACGAGAGATTTCCGCCTCAGTGGAGCAGTACATCGTGCATTAGTTCGTGGTGACCCAGATGGGGCCGGGTTCGAGTCCCAGTGATGGAACTGTCGTTTGTTCTGTTATAACCTAAAGATAAGCAAATTGTCTTGTGGGCCTCATCAAAAATTGAAAAGGCAAAAAAATAAATTATTCATAACATAATCACACTCCCGTAGTCACAAACTATTGTTTAATATATTACTCGTTACTCTGAATATAATATATAATGGTACACTGGATTTCATATTTCCTATTTTAATGGAGGGAAGAAACAGGACGAAACGATTTATATATAACCTGTGACACTCCCAGCATTATTAGAGTTCATCTGGTGAATAATTGATTACGATGGGTCAATGGGTTGAAGAAATATGATGTAACCAACAGTTTGCAGAACCGATAAATAAAGAAGGAACAACAATAGGAAAATTAATAGATATCGACGAAAGTAAAAATTTTATAAACTACCACTAATTTTATACATCAAAGAAATTGAAATAAATATTATTCGTTCAATCACCAAGGAACTATTTAAATGGTCGATGAGTGATATATTACGGATATATCTCAATGACATGTCCAAGTTTTAATGAAAATAGGATTTTTTGGCGAAATGCCCAAATGATCATCCTCCTGCATTCATTTCATGCATCCAC
This sequence comes from Ryuthela nishihirai, assembly GCA_038380435.1. Classification (NCBI taxonomy): domain Eukaryota; kingdom Metazoa; phylum Arthropoda; class Arachnida; order Araneae; family Heptathelidae; genus Ryuthela; species Ryuthela nishihirai. Next base: position 1,726,541 of record JAWZYU010000064.1, read on the forward strand.
ACTGAAATGTAGAATTATATCACCATTATAATTTCTTGTAGTATTGTCGGACTTATTTAGCCTTTAAAATGGCCATTAATCGGAGGTTTCAACTTGTATGGTAATACAAGTTGAAGTTAAATGGTACGTAATGTTTAAACGCACTAAAATTAATTTAGATAAAAATCATTTGTTCAAATTTCGTTTTTAAGCAAATCAATACATATGGTCGAACGAGGTTAGGAGTGTCTTGAATCCATTAAGTGCCACCCAATCTTATTGTTGGCAACTTTCCGTTACAGAAAAAAATGGACATTTTGTTTGGGGGAAGATTTTATCCGCCCCATTTTTTTTTCTTCTTTCTATCTGACATTTAGGGAAAAATATAAACAAATATTCAAAAATAATTTTACACATTTTATGAGACTAATTACAAACATCCATCCTCTTCCGAAATTTGAATCTCCATCAGCCATTGTTATTAAGCATGGTCGTCTCCAGAACTGTTCGAGCTCATAATCGATTAATGAAGACCTAAATAATGGGTGCTAATACATTATCGTATTCATTATACCAGCTTCTAAACAATGAGGAAAGACTTTTTCCACCTGGAGGTGCCCACTGAGAATTAAAGGATGCGTTTGGGTGAATTGTTAGGATATTTAAAACAAAAAAGTTCTTTAAAAAACAAAACTGTATTTAAAAAAATTAAATAATAATAAATTAAAAAAAAATTAATCGTTCTTCAAACACGCTTCTTGAATTTATATGTATTTCCTCCTTTATGGGATTTTACCAGGCCTTTGCAGACACTCACACATCATTGTTCTGTATTTTCGTTAACCTCCTCGTGTACTCTAGTAGCTTTTTCTTATAAAGCTGATACTTTTAATATCTATGCTGTTAGTTAATTGCATATTTGACTGAGGTTTATACAGGGGAATTTTTAACAGGTTGAGACTCATTTAAAAGAACGTATATTAGCCCTTATAATTTGAACGACAACTTCGTAACTCACTTCGCCGAACGAGCTCTAATGATTTCGTTACCTTCGATGAATAGTTGTCACTGCAACGAATTTTAGAGGACCATGTACTGTTCATCCTAGGAGCAAGCAGGTTGTACCCCTTTATATTTCATTAGCACTCATATTATTAGAAGCGACGTTATCGAATGAAATGTTGAAGCTATTGTGATAATAAACAGTGTTATATGCTTATGTGTGGGCATCTTTCTTAGGAACCATAACTTTATTTTTTTCTTCTATGCATCTCACCTGTCTAGATGTAATGTATCACAATATTCGCTGGGGTCCAAAATGTGCATCAGTTAAATCCAAAGGTAGAAAAGCAGAAAACGTTCGTCTGGTTGAAAGTCATAATCAGCACACCAGACATTTCAATGGAAAACAGAGCGGTTGGCAACACTAGTCCTACCCCATTATTTTTAAGTGACCCAGGCTGAATCCAGTTCGTTGTACACAGAAATTAGGCACGCCAGAGGAATGTTTGGCAATCAAATGTATAGGCACCATATAAGTGAATCATTATGGTAGAAATTTTCTTAAAAATTGAAGAAATTTTCTTAGAAAATTCATTAGAAATTGCATTTCCCCATTGGTAATGAAAAATTTTCTTTTTTACAACCTAATACACATGTATTAAGTTGTAACAAAGAAATTTTTTCTCCAAAAAGTCATTGTTATTAAAATTTTTTGTATTCTAATGGGCACATATTTATTTTAACGTTCACAAGATATGGCTCTCAAGCACATTGGGCCTGTGCCGCATTTATTCTTTTCGTGCATAACATATTACCATCGATAAAAGACTAGCAATTACTATATAGCAGGGCCAGATTAAAGGGAAAAAAGGTCCATGATTCCCTCCTTTTGAGAATCCTAATGTAAGGGTAATGGAAAACTCGAATTATTACACTTTGGTATATTTAAAGCATTTTTCATTATTTTTTTACAAACCATTAAAATGCAAGGAAATTTTACCATGTAATGGAAATTCAGTTTCTTTAACCTCCCCCCTTGTTTTGTCCTCTGCCCCGTTATTTTTTCTAAATTCTATTCTTCCTCTGACAGTGTCACTAACAAAAGTTGTATCTTGTCCGGAGCTAATGGGATCTTTACTTACATAGCTACTTCCCCGGTTTCCGACATATATAGGGGTGGTTCAGTAGGAAGCATGCCAGGTTCTTAATCTGCAGTTCTCAACTTCAAGTCCCAGCTGGGTCAACCTTGAGATTTATCTCCGCAAAATCCCCGCCCTGCCCACGGTCAATAGTGAAAGCCAATGGGCTTGGAAGGGTCGCTGTCCGTCGGATGGGACGTTAAGTCGTGACCCCTTGTGCGGGATATCCATACCTTTTGCACGTTAAAGAATGTGCTGGATGGCCGAGACGGGAGGTTACATCTGTCTCCCAATAGCCGTTCCAATGGGTTCCTTCCAAAAATCTTCTGCGAGCTTTCAGGATCCTTGTGACCTTACCATTTAGCCCATTGTGTGCAGAAAGGTGAAGCTCGGATGTAAACAACCCATCTTTAGAGTATTTATGAAATAAAAATTAGATTGAGGATCCAACCAATCCCAACGCTCAACCAGCTAGGACTCGAAACTGGGAACTGCAGATTACGAGCCTGGTATGCTATCGACTGAGAATCCCCAGCCCCTGGATTATATACTGTCAGGAAATATGTTGGTTATATCCAGCGTAGGGATATATTTTACTAAAAATATACGTACGCTGGATATAAGCAACATATTTCCTGACAGTATAAGTCCAGGGCTGGGATTTCAGAACTGAATGTTACTTAAACAGTAACATTCAGTTCTGAAATTTCGAATTTTGAATTAATTCCGGAGTCTAAGCTAAGCACAATGCCTCTTCTTCTTCCAAAATCAAAATGTAATATCCGAATCCTCGACTTTCACATTGCCTCTCCGCTGTATGCTGTATTAGGTGAGAGTCATGTGTGACCCAACTGACCATCGTGGAATGCCTGTGCGCGTACAGCGGGAAGGAAGGGGGAAGTGGAGTCCGTCGGAAAAGAAAGGAACTTCTCTCCTCACCATCGAAAAGGATGGAAGTAAAATAGATTTCTGCGCTGTGCAAGCCATTATATTTGAAAGAATTTTTAATAAAGTCGAGTCAACACTCTGGGACTGTGTGACTGGATATTCTCGGTGGGGCTCTGGATTAAAGCTGCACACTTATCAAATATATGTAGGTAACATGAAGTGTGGTTCATTAAATGTAATATTTTATCAAGAGATAATGAGTTGATGGTTTCGTTGAGTACGTTAATTACTGTGTGTTTATGAGCCAATAAAGACATTCGTCTAACAGATCTCTCAAATAAAAAAGAACGATCTTGACTAGATATTTGAAACTTTTCTTTAAACATGCAAGAAAAACTCATAAAAATGATGATTTTTTTATCAATTAACCTTAACAGAATTCTCAAATGGTGGATGGATGGTCCCTTTTGGACCCCTTGGATTAGTTAGACCCTCGGTACCAATGAATTTTTTTAATTATCTACTTACGGAATTTTACTCTAATGAAATAAAAAACTCATCAATTTTAGAGTCCTTTTGTTTTCAGACAGACAAATGATATCCCAATACCGAAACAAAACACGTATCCATGGAAACCATAAGCTTCCTTGTTTAGAAAGGTGACCATTACTATTAAATGTGTATTTAAAAGAGTAACATACGCTAAAGCTTCTCGAAATTAACTTCCGTTTCCCTTTTAATTTCGATTTCTCAATTAATAAGCCCTGGGTCTTAGGATATCGATAATCTAAAAATATACGTACGCTGGATATAACCAACATATTTCCTGACAGTATAAATTTTGTATACAAAGTATCCGTTGGATACATTCTACATACCAGAGAAGTACATCGTGTGTCAAGGATTTAAAGCGAACAATTCATTTAATAATTCCTTTGCAATATAAATGGAACGGAACGAAACAGCGTACTGAACTAAAACAGATTCAGAATTATGCTCCTTTGATTGCATTCATTAATTATTTGATTTATATCATACCTCAACATTAAGATTTATTGCAAAATTCCGTTTCAATTATTTATAATCATTGGCGAATTTTATTTTTATAGCAATCCTAACAGAACAGATCTAGGGAAACAAGAACAGATGATAGGGCAATAGAACTTGATTTTGGTAAACATTTTCTAAGAAATTAAATTCCCCATCGGTAATAAAAAAAAATTCTTTCACGGTATTCTTCAAAAAGGCATTACTGTTATTTTTTTTTCTATTCTAATGGACAATTATTTATTTTAGCGTACACAAGATATGGCTCTCTAGCACACGGAGCCATGGCTTAACGTCCCATCAGATGGACGACCCCCTTTCGAAGCCCATTGTTGGCTCCTATGGACCGAGGGCAGGGCGGGGAGTTCAGCCAAAGAAGGTCTAAGGAGAAGAAGGGCAGTCTCGCAGAAGCGTATGTGGCGCCTCACTGCGGAATTTTGCCAAAGCAGAAAGTGGTGAATTGCTGTGCAGGCACAAAAACAGCTCTAAGGGATATCTGCGCATGCGCAGCGCAATCATTTTAACCAGCTGTAGATATTCTTTCCTTTGCTCTTGAAATATTTAATGTGATTTATTTAGTTTTTCAAAAGGTCTAACATCTATGACTATACCAAAAAGTTATTCAATGAGCATTTTATCCCGCCCAGGAGCGCATTTTACACCTGGAAGAGCCGTTGTATTTTTTTTAGTACTTTTGTAGAATTTTTAAAATTAATATGTAAATTAATACATCTACTCATCCTGCGAACATGTAACTCAATGTATGTTGAAGTTTTGTTTCCTGGAGCATATCGATGCATATGGGTGTCTGCATTCAATTACCAAGGCCCCAGAATTAAGTAACCGAAAGTTGAAAAACGCTTCGGCTATTTCTGGAATAGTCGTCTATAAATAAGTTAATTGAGCGAGTGCTGGACTCTGGTCCTGTGATCTGGTGCTGGAATCTAGATGCTTTGAACAGGTGGTGTACTCTGTGTCCTTTGATTCGGTTCTGGAATCTGGATCCTTTGAACTGGTGCTGGAATCTGGGTTCTTTGTTCCGATGCTCATACCAAGGTGTTTAATCTTGGACTGGAACCTAGGACCTTTGATTATGTGTTGGAAACTTGCTTTTTCATTCAGAGCTCGAAACTGGGTTCTTTGAACCGGTGTTGCAATCTGAGTCTTTGAACCGGTGCTGAAATCTAGGTCCTTTGATCTTTGCTGGAATCTGGATCTTTTGCTTCGATGCTCGTACGAACGTGCTTAATCCTGAACTGCAACCTGGATCCTTTGACATTAGTTACAACAGCGGTCACCTTTGGTTGTTTTTGATGCCAGTTTCGCGGCACCCAGTATATTGAAACTGTGCTATGATCTGTGCTGCTTCCATATCCACGTACCATCACAGAGGCACTGCCATGCCTAACACTATTTCCCAACTGGATAATGCATAGCCATATACCATCCGGCTCACCTCCACTGACTCTGTCATGGGTCTCTCCTTGCTGAACCCACCCAACTACCCCTGTCTAAAAAATCAGAAAACCCTGCTATATAGTACAGCAATAGAGATTTACATCAAATGACAAATATTTTGTGTTGGAATAAACGGAATAGGCTTCATTAAATCAGAGATAAAGATGGTAATTCAAAGTAAGGGTTCGGTCACTGAAAGATGATTTCAACATTTCAATGATGATTTGAACTATTTATTTAATATTACTCTCATCGTTTGCCAAGGAAAATAATTATGTCACTTAGATAGGAATCCCCAATACAATCTGAACTGCCTCAAAATTAGACTACTCAAGTCACCAGGTATGGACAAGATTACAGATGAAATGATCAGCCATATAAGATTCCATTGTCATATAACTGAGCAAATTATTGATTACCTTCAGCAATGCAGACGTTGTTCATAAAGGTTTTACAACAGCTATATTCATTATAACATTTTCTTCTGAATGGTCGTTTCCTTCGTCATGCTACAGTTTTCGCCTATTTTATAACTCTTTCAACATTAGTCACGTTGCTAAAAATTCAGAGAATTTAGAAACGTTATTTTTCAAAAGTTTGCAATGTCGGAGTGGTTCAGTCGCTTATGCACCAGGCTCGTAATATATGGTTCTCATGTTCGAGTCACAGCTAGACAAGCGCTGAGATTTAACTCCGCAAAATTCCCCGACCAGCCAATTGTCAGTAGTGTACACCGATAGACTTGGAAAGGCCACAATCCTTTGGAGGAGACGTAAAACCGTGGCCCCGTGTGTGGCAGAGGCATACCTTGTTAACGTTAAAGAACATGCCAGATGGCCTTTACGTAGGCTACCATCTGTGTCCCAGCAGTTGTCCAGTATGTCCCCTATCCCCAATCTTATTTGAGCCCTTGGGATCATTGTGGCCTGGTGTCAAAATGGCCATTAGTGTCATTGTGACTTGGTGTCAAAAAGGACCACTGGGGTCATTTTGTGATCTGGTGTCAAATATGCCCATTGGGGTCATTGAGATCTGGTGTCAAAAAGGTACCATTTTCGCCATTGCGGCCCTGTGTAAAAATAGCTCATTGGGTTAAACAACTCAATCCTACATTTCATAAGCAATTATTAGAAAAGAAGATTTTATTAACAAAATAAAAAATTATAAAATTTTTCCAAAGAAATGCAAATTCAAAGATGTGAGAAAGCATAGAGGACCGCCTTTCAAGTCCTATCTTCTCGATAATGAATAGGGTTTTAAACAAATCAAACTTTAATGTTAATTAAATGTAAATGTTTCAGTTCCTTTCTGAAACATTTCAAAGAAATATTTTCAATCATTTGACGTTTTGATAAATTATGATTCATAAATTGCGGTTGGCGAAAAGTATTTCCATTACTTTTCATTTAAAGCGAAAATATTTTTTCCTCAATGTAATGTCTACAAACCAATTATATAATAACTTGATGGGTTCAATTCAATAACAAGGGAGGAGGAGGAAAAGGAAGGGAAAACGTTCCTACGTCACAGTATGCCCGTAATGTGCCAATAGTAGAATAAATCTGATTTAGAATATAGATTTTTTAATTAAGGTACATTTTCAAGCATAAGTGACAGCTATAAATTTTAAGAAATATGGTATTAATTTTTTTCATGTTTTAGAATTATAAAAATAAGTCGCTTCCACCTAAATTTTAAACAAATTGAAACACTCAATTTTTTATGCTTCCTTTTGAAGACAGTAGAGCAATGTCATCAGCGTAAAGTGCCGTAAAGTGATTTTCTCCTTTTGTTTAATGTCTGTTCAGGTCCGATGTATCTAAGAGTGCCTAGGTTGTCTCAGTCTGTACCACGATGGTCTCTTGTAATCTGATTAGGCCGTGTTTCAATGTGCAAAAAAAAAAACACATATCCCATGCCAAGCATGTACTCAAAATTTTGTTTCGGGGAGGGTTCGAGAATTTAGTTTTGCGGGGAGGGGGGGAGGTCTCAGAATAAAACCTGAGTAGGGTTTACCAATTACTGAAATATATTCCACCCGACAAGAAATCCCGAAAGGAATCTGTTTTGAGTGTTGCATATATATTGTGGGGAAAAAATAAAATTATACAAAATAACTATTTTGGATTTTAAAGCAGGTAGACAAAATGGGCCTTCCCGGTGGCCGAGTGGATAGCGTTCTTGGCTATTGATCAAAGGACCCGGTTTCGAGCCCTGGGTAAGGCATGGATGTTTGTCTTTCTAGACCCTGTCATCCTAACAGACCCTCTACTATGGAGTACTAAACTGATACGCTCCTGTCATACCTATGTGGCAAGCAGCTGCTTGAGGGAGTATTAATTTATACTGAGAAGCTTGAGGTTTTCGTATGAGAGGATTTTTTTGGGGGGATGGGTTCTGACTCCCCCCCGACTACGTCCTTACCGTATGCGGTATCTGAAACACTGAACCGATAATTATTTTTAAATAGCTTAGGTTGGGTTGTTTAAAATTTGAACATTCATGAAAAAAGTTGTGCTCTCTATATCTTAATATTTCTTGGCAGTTTTTTTTTCGGGGGGGGGGGGGGGCGGCAGAGTTGAGTAACAAATATATAATATTTAAAATTGAAGAATTATGAACTGGTTATATAGAAGAAATGCGAAATTTATTACTTTCCTGATTTTTCACACTCTAACAGAGAAAAGTAAACTAACAGATGAGTCAGAAATGCCAATAGGAATATTTCCTTAAAACTTATTCAACTGAAAAGGAGTTTTCCACATATATTTTTCTTATTGTTTTTTCTCGAGATATGTCTGTTTGTTCATCGGTTATATGACAAACACCCAAACCGATAAATGATGTTACTTTGGGTGGTAAAGTGTCACAAATATCCTGTAGACATGAACAAAATAATAAGCTGAGAAAAACTGGTTTTGCTATGAATGGGATTGGAACCCACATCTTCCAGGAACCGGCAAAGTATGCTATCCATTACACCATCAACTACTAACGTTTCTTCTTCAGCTAGTATGACCTAACTTTCCCGCATTTTTTATTTGATTCGCATAGTGGCGCCATGCTAAGGAAGTGGTAACTATGCTGTCTCTTAGAGCTGAAATTTAATATTTGTTATTCATGACAATTTTTTTCAGCTTATTATTTCATGTGTCACTTTCTGTGCTTCTGAGGGCAATAGTTCCACCAAACCTAGTACAGTCGCTCAAAAAAGTATCCGAACGCTATGGTTGCATACAAAATTCAGAAAAAAAACTGGCAACGATTTTTTTTAGAAATTAATGATCTGGCATCCTTCGTGTACGGTACACGAAGGTTGCCAGATCATTAATTTCTAAAAAAATCGTTGCCAGTTGTTTTTTCTGAACTTTGTATACAACCGTAGCGTTCGGATACTTCTTTGACCGACTGTACATTGTGCGTTAAATGAATGCTTGGGTGTCAGAAAAGTTATGGAATGTAAATATTTGGCCCCATAATTTTCTACCCATAAAAAAGGAGATTTATGCAAATCGTCCTCCTATGTTCCGAATATGAGTATCCACAGTTAAGTTGTCAAATGAAAGCTTATCTTCTGCAGAGTGTCGTAATCGTGTGCCTTTGGATCCGTTTTCGCCATTTTTGTCTACATCCTCCGACTGGAGCCATTTCGAAATGAATTGCCTCCTTTTGCCTTTGCCCCTTTCTCGATCCTTTGTTTCTTCCGCATGACCTGTTAGAAACACCGAAGAGAAAGTAGGTAAACTTCTATAAAGTTCCATAGCACCGCTTCCCTCTTCATTTCATCTGCATACGTATGATGCTCGTGCCACGTGCACGGCAAGTCACGTCCACTAATACGAAGGTCAAGATACAATAGAGATGTCCCGTTGCGCAAGTGTCTCACCAATGAGAGAACTCTAAAGTTCACAAATAAATGAAAAGACAGATACGTAACAATTTCAAACTGTAGTGCAGCGCCACCTAACGTAAGGCCCTAATTATTAATTTTCTCTCTGCTCTCGTCTTGTTACCACCGCCATTAATCTGTCTGGTGCTTTCAACAGAAGATAGAAATGTATGAAAGATCTACTGATAGTGTGCTTTATTTCTTCATTTAATATTGTGGCTTAAGAATTAGGAATTATTAAAACAAATTGCAAACACAACAAAGTGCGGGTGATAACAATAACAAAATAAGTTAAAAAGAGAAATGAAATTTGACAATTAACTACCATTAGTTTTATAAAACAATTTAATTAAATTAAATTTAGTTCGTGTAATCGAAAGCAGCCAACTGCGAAAACATAGAAATCTATATCACGGATGTATTTCAACAATATGTCAATCCTTTATAAAAAAAAAAATTGCTAAGATTAGTTGTCCACGAATATACCAAAGATTTAGTTCTTGCAAGAAAAAATATTGAGATCTGCTGTTGATGTCCCTTGGTTTGTTACTAACAGACAACTTCATAAAGATTTGGGCATCGACCACATATATACCCATGTCAAATGTATCTCAAATTGGTTCCTTGAGGTTGTTAAAAATAATCCTAATGAGATTATTTCTTCTTTGCTTACTTATGAACATAATGTTCTTAATAAGTACAGGAGGCCTAAAATGATGGCTTTCTCTGAAGAAGGCTAATAGTTTTAGGTCTATTGTGCATGATATATGCTATTTTTAGCTTGTTTCACCATTTTTGTCTACATCCTCCAACTGGCGCCATTTCGTAATGAATTGCCTCCTTTTGCCTTTTCCCCTTTATCGACCTTTGTTTCTCTCTCCTGACCTGTTTTCGTGGGAAACAACGAAGAGGAGCTAGGCAGACTTCTAGAAAGGTCCATAGTACCGCTCCCGCTCTCCATTTCCATCTGCATAGGAATGCAGATGATTTATTTTTGCGATTAGTCTTTTTACGGTTTTCCGATTTCAAAAATCATATTTTTTATGTAATATCCCTTGTAATTAAATACTAGTAGAGTTAATATTCACATCGTATGTTGACATTCGTACAAAAGTGAAGATTCCTACACAAAATTCGATAGTAAAATGAAGAGGCTGTCCTGCTATGTATAGCGAGTGGGTGAAGTGTTAAATCCCTCTGATACGTTATATATATTATAAACGACCTGTTCTAAAGTTAACAGGTAGTACACTATTTTTGTTAATTTTTAGCGACTTAGCTTGGAAGTCGCTGAACAGGAATTCACCTTCATCCCGAGGCCGTTGTAAGAATAAACGCTACACAAAACTTCACTAAATGAATCTAAAATTTATAGCGGTGGCTGTTTTGCCCTCTTTTAATTACTATTATCTTAGTAAATAGCACACGATAAAAAATGATGATTTAAAATTTCTTTGAAATAATATCTTCATTATTATTACACTGACTGTTTTCAGAATGAAATAAAGATTTCTACCTTTTCTAAACCTTGTGTCGTAAATCTTTATAAAAAAGGTGACTTAAATTAAACTGACAATATTTAAGCAAATTTGTAGAGAGAACTCAGTGGATATAGGCAATATTATAAATTTGCACATTTCAGATCATTGCTGAAGCGATACATAAAACAGTAGGCATCATGATGTACAAAAAGGAAGTAGTGTAATTTTCAATTTTAGGGAAAATCAAAAAAAATGTCCTGTAAACACGAAATTCATCGTAATTAGCTCAGCTGTTATATCTAGAAATGATATTGCATGCAACTCTTGTCTTAACATGTAATAGGAAGTTTACATAAGCGTTCAAAGAAGTAGTAGCTCATTAATTTCGTTGGAACGAGTGAAAACCTACAGACATTTATCAAAAACAGTTTGAACCTCCTCAGTATGAACGAGTCCCGAGGAGTGGCTGGAGTAATTCTGTCAGACTTACGATACTATAGGAGATGGGTGTTTCACCTTTGAGTGACACTTCTTGTACACAATGGGCTAAATGACCTAAGTCTACAAGGACCGAAAAGGCCCAGAGAATGCTGGGGAAATGGAACTCACGGGTCAACAGCAAACAGATTGTAGCCTCATATCAAGACCATCAAAGGGTTAGTTAATATCTACCAAGCCTAGGCTGAATCATCATTATCGTCTACCAAGTCTCGGTGCGCCATCTATCGTATTTATGGTCAATGTTTGTGCGCCATCTACCGTATTTATTGTCTACCAAGCCTCGGCTTAATCATCATTATCGTCTACCAAGCCTTGGCTTAATCATCATTATCGTCTACCAAGTCTCGGCGCGCCATCTACCATATTTATTGTCTACCAAGCCTCGGCTTAATCATCATTATCGTTTACCAAGCCTCGGCTTAATCATCATTATCGTCTACCAAGTCTCGGCGCGCCATCTACCATATTTATTGTCTACCAAGCCTCGGCTTTCATCTCACGGACGACAGCATTTCCAATCCCATAGGTGTTCTCTTCTCAAAAAAAAAATGGTTCGAATTAGCCGTGATAAATGAATGTTGGAACAGCTGAGACTCGAACCTGGGAACTACAGATTATAATTCAGGCGCATTACCGAGTGAACCTTTCTTCAATACTATATGAGAGAAAAGGTAGAGGCCACATGAAAGCGATACAACTTCAACTATATAGTATATGAAATCACGACTGCTTTCAAAATAAGACCCATATATTCGGGCAATCCACAGGGAACTCCGCTATTTGCAATTCAGCAGTCGGTATCCTATTCGGAGACCTTTAGTGTTGGCTAAAAATCGGAAAACTAGGTTTCAGTGTTGTCGGAAGAGGCATGAGTGGATTGTAGAAGACTTGGGGAAAAAGGGTTATCTAGTCATATGAAATATAATATTTTGTACAGATGGCAGAGCTAGGGAGTAGTGGTGACCACGTGACACAATGAACTGTGCATGTGTCTCATTCTTTGTATGATGTTGAAGGAATTTGAATGGCACGGATTGGGTATATTATTATGTCTCAAGCATCGACAAAATACTGCAGCATATGTAAACAGCATATCAGAATTTTCACTGATGGAGACGAAACATTTCAAGTTCATAATGGAACAGACTACTTTGCGATATCTGTCTGTGATTGGTTTGAGTAACGTGACAAAAATAATGAATGAAAAAAAAAATGAATTGAAATATTTGCATTTCTTCCCCCCCCCCCTGGTCTAAGGGGTCAACTCATTGTTCACAAAAAAACTTCGCGACCTTTACATTCTACCACCAACATTTAAAATTTCCAGCATAACTACATCGTTTGCAATATTCGTTTGGGATTTTGGAATCTTCAAAATTTTCCGCCGTTAGAGGTCGAATTTATAGCTTTTGGAAGATTCGTAAAGTGTAAATCGAAATATTTCACCAATTACTATCAACACCAAATTAATTCCTAATTATTCTCTGTAAAAAAATTCGCTTAAAACAAAAATAATTGGTATTCAAAATTTTCCGCCGTTAGAGGTCGCATTTATAGCTTTTGGAAGATTCGTAAAGTGTAAATCGTAATATTTCACCAATTACTATCAACACCAAATTAATTCCTAATTATTCTCTGTAAAAAAATTCGCTTAAAACAAAAATAATTGGTATTCAAAATTTTCCGCCGTTAGAGGTCGCATTTATAGCTTTTGGAAGATTCGTAAAGTGTAAATCGTAATATTTCACCAATTACTATCAACACCAAATTAATTCCTAATTATTCTCTGTGAAAAATTCGCTTAAAACAAAAATAATTGGTGTTCAAAATATTCCGCCGTTAGAGGTCGCATTTATAGCTTTTGGAAGATTCGTAAAGTGTATTTCGTAATATTTCACCAATTACTATCAACACCAAATTAATTCTTAATTATTCTCTGTAAAAAATTCGCTTAAAACAAATATAATTGGTGTTCAAAATTTTCCGCCGTTAGAGGTCGCATTTATAGCTTTTGGAAGATTCGTAAAGTGTAATTCGTAATATTTCACCAATTACTATCAACACCAAATTAATTCCTAATTATTCTCTGTAAAAAATTCGCTTAAAACAAAAATAATTGGGTCACCATTGCTTTTTATGTAAACTTCGTAACGTTCACATTCCACCACCAAAATTTCAAATTTCTGGTATAAATATATCGTTATTAAGAGAAATTTAGAGAAACGTAGTATTTTATTTTGCCATTGCGGTGCACAGAATCGAAATCACCAAAGGTATTATAAATTTTAAATCTGATCTGTACGATTTTTTGCTCCTAAAAACCACTTTCTAATTAAACATATTAACAGGATATAAGTTGCAAATAGAAATGCTAACATATTTTCCTTCCCAGGGTTCTTCATATTCATGTCATTTAAAGTTTTTCCGCCCTACTTTAACATAAAAACGACTCAGGAGAATTTTTTACCTATGTTTGCGCGCCATCTAGCGAAATTTTATATCATCGGAGACTTGGCGTAAACCTGCGGTTTTCGAACAATTGGGCAAGGCTTACTCTATCTTTACAACATTTTGAAAGGTGGGGAGGGTCCATGCCCTCCCCATTCCTTAGATACGGCACTGATATGTATAACATAGATTATATATAAATAAACTGAGAAATATTATTTTATAACAATATTTTATTCTAAAAATGCTTACATAAGAATCTCACGCACAAATATTGAAATACTTGCATAAGAAAAATGACGTACAAACAATTATTTAAAGAGACACTGAGGATGAACTTAGTAGACTACAAATTCTTTTATATCAATGTCGATATTAGTTGTCTTGGTGTTTATTTTTTTCTAGATCCGGGCCTTCAATTACATATGACTTGGTTTGGCACGATTAATTCGAAAGTCTTAACCAAAAATGGAATGGAAATGTTTGTTTGTTCGTGACTTGGGAAGAGCGATTTTTGCATCTCCTTACATTTATGTCATGACATCCCTGTGTGTTTTGGGGGTGGCTGTACTTTAGGAGGAACCTAAAAAAATGAGGGGGCGATGACAAAGCCTTGTGTTTCATCAGGATCAGCATTTCGGGGAAACTGGGCCTGATGCCGCAATTTTTATAATCATAAAAATGATGGGAGTCAACCAATCTCAGGCCTAGGCTATTCGCCTATCTCGGTGTGCACGAACTAGACCAACAGACAAAACAAATAAACAGATAGATCTGAGATTACTTACTGGGAACAATTATTTAAATTTAGTCTTATCCTCAGTTACAGTCAATTTACTTTAATTCAAGTGGATTTCACACAAATGCCAAAAAAATTCCTCTTTCACTCGCTGCACCGTTATTGGGGAGCATCACAATTTACGGCTCAAACAAAAATGATCAAGATCAGAATTGCAGCGACAAATTGTCATTTAACATCGGGGAGACCAGATCAGGAAAGAATGACCCTACCTCATTCCTTCGTGGTGTGTGGACGGAAGAAAATGGGTTTCCTTGTACATATCAAGCTGTCGTCCTTTAGGTCGGTGTCGGGATCCTACTGCTCATCAGAAGAATTGCCTCTTGGTAGTGTCCAAAATTGTGCACCTCGATGCCGGGGAAGAACATGTCAGGTCCTTTTTCGTGAATGAGGTAGAAGCAAATACCGTCGCCGAAAATCAACTTTTCACACCGAAAGTTCAGAGAAGAGTGTCCAAAAGCGCTCTCCTTTCCTTGCTCTCTAGCTTCGCCGCGGGCTGGGAAAAGAAACACCTGGGTTGCCGTGGCAGGTGGCGATTGGGGCATGCTGAACCGAACCGAGCGTCAGGCCACACATATGACATTTATTTTTCTTTTCAGTGGAGTGATTGCTGCCAGATGGGACCGCTTTTTGGCCGAGTTTCCTTGTCCTAGGCTTGCGAGCTACCTTCGTCTTCGACATGAAAATTCCAACAGCCAAGATGAACGAAGGTGGGAAGCTAAGACCTAAACAACAACAACATGGCGGATGAGACTCAGCCCATACAGATATGTTGTGTCCACATTTTGAAACAAATGTGAGCATTTATACCAAGGAATTATGTAAGGTGGTAAGGATGTAAGGATGTAAGGTACCTTCCCAATAACGGTGCAGCGTGTTTCATAAAAGTTAAATGAGCTGCGTTACTGAAGAAATGCAACTCCTGTAATGTAGTGTTTACAGCTAAGATTTTTTTACTATATTTTTTGAGAACAATATTTGAATATAAAATCTTAAATTTATTGATTGTGCGAAATTAAAAAAATAAATCAAACGCTAAGGATCAGATAATTTTTTATTAGTACATTTTTATTTCAAAGCAAATCATTAATGGATCGTATCCGGATCGCCCAGAATCAGAGCTCTCTGGGCGGTCCGTATTGCCAATAATAGTTTTGGATGCCGCTGAACGGACCGGAAGACATAGAACGGAGCCGTTGCAGTGTTCGAATTTTCGAATTCTAATATCTCTGGGCTGTCTGATTCGGAACTTTCGAATTGTGGTGCCTCTGATCTGGTGATGTGTTTTTTGAAATATTACCGGTAGCTGACTTTTCGAAATTGTATATGATTTTCACAAACCAAAATAATCAAAATTCAGATTACCATTTATTTATATCAGAAATAAAAATGCTTGTAAAAACTTTTACAACTTATAGTCATAACAATTTATATCACTTCTCAAAACAGGTTACAGATATATCAAAAACTGTTGCAATGCAGTTCAAGACACAGTAAAATATAAACTAGTATTTACTGAAAGTAATATTCAGAGAATTTATTTACAGACTTGTAGATAAATATTATAGTAATAAATGTAACAACAATGTGCACTATATAATACAATCTATTAGACGCAGTAAATGCAAACTTACATTAATTAAAGAATATTCCTAATGGGAATTGTATAACTTGTAATAAAACTTCAACGGAAGTTTGAAATGTTCTAAATCTGACAATTGTAAAATTGTCAATTAGAAACAGAAAATATAATTAATATTCAAGAGAGATTAAAAGCGATCAGTGAAATATGCAGTCAAAAGACGGCAATTCACAAAAAATGAAGAAATTTAAATTGCAATCTCTAAAATCCTAAATATACACTAAAGTTTAAATAAAATATTAAATTATTTCTACCTATCCTGCCGACCAAGGGCTCCACCAGGGTTGGATACCCGATCTCGCCCAATGCTATTAGGCAATTTAAGTGAAGGTTTAGCTAACTAAATTTCACTTGTTGGAGCTAAGCAAAAACACGTCGACTTCTTCAGTGTCTGAACTCCAAGTCCGTCGAGCTCCACTTAAAGCGAAATATCTGATTAATTAATCTGGTCTATACAGTAATTACAGTGGTAGATAACATTTGAAAGCATGATGTCAAAATTAAAGACCAAATTTCAAGCTCCTTGTAAAATGAGACTAAAATATAACTTCAAATCTGAATCTTCAAAAGATTCTTTCAGTATTTAAAATATATGAATATTAATTTGCAAGGTCCGATTGACCATTTTTTTTCCGAAACGATCAACACTAAACGAATCGTTAGAGAAACTTCAAACAATCTGTTTTGTTCCATTAACAATTTTGATGTAAAACTTTTCTTTTCGCTTGTGACTTTGAAGAATTTTTATGATTGCCAAAGTACACATCTAACTGGATAAGAAGGAATGAGCAGCTGTCGAAACAAAAAAAAATGGATTTGGTTATTTAACCTCTGAGAGGCACTTTTTTGCCTACAATGACTAAAGGCCAGGTCACAAGGACCCCGAGGGCTCAGAAGTTGTGAGAAGGGGGTCCCACTGCATAGCTGTTACGATAGAGTGATCGCAGACTGCCATCAAGTCTTTAATGTCCCCAGGGCAGGGTTCTCCTGCACAGAGGAGGGACATCCCATCCGACGGACATCGGCCTTTCCAAGCTCATCGGTGTTGTCTACTGACAGAGAGGAGATTTAGTTGAGATTGGTTAGTGCGCTCGGCTACTGATCTAAGGTACCTGGATTCGAGCCCCGGGTAAGGCATGGATGTATGTGTCGTTTTTCTGCTGAGGTCCTGCCATCCTCTCAGACCTTCTACTATGGCATATAAACTGACAGTCTCCTGTCAGACCTCTGTGGCAAGCAGCTGCTTGAGGGGGTATTTATTTTTATTTAAATCTCAACGGTTTCACAGTTGGGACTGGGAACTGCAGATTACAAGCCAGGCGCTCTCTGTTATGAGATAGCGTTTTCCCCTGCAGTTGGCTCTCTCGTTAGAACTGTGGTCATAAGTCAGGAGTTTCAAATTCAAACCATATGAGAAGGTCAATCAGTCACTTTTCGTTTATATGGCAAGCAGGATTTCATTTTAGTAATAAGTAAAATATAGTTACTTCCATTTTTTTATCTTACATAATTTTAATACAGCATGAAACTAACTATACACCCCAGAGGCGTGTAATGATAAATAAATAAGAAAGTCAATAGTGCTGTGTAGATTGCCGGATTATTACAGTTTAAGTGAATCAACGGTGCACGCTATTAAAGAATGATGTGGAAAATATTAGAGACTGAGTTATAGCAAAGAGCAGTATGAGCATCTAGAATCCCTTAATTGGAGTGAGAAGAGACAGAGTCTCTTAATCTTCCCTTCAGTAATATTCGGTAAATATAACAGTCCCTTCAGTATAACAGTCCCTTCAGGTATAACAGTCCCTTCAGTAATAATTCCTTGTACCGGAACTCCTGAACTTATAAGTTCAGGAGTTCCGGTACAAGGCTCAAAGCTTCACTGAAGAAATTGATCGTGACTCCACCATGGGATGAAGGTTTGACTTTAAGATTAATTTCGAATAACTCCATTCACGTCACAGTGAAATGACCGGGATGCCAATCAGAAGGAGAGTACTTCCGTTTTGAAACCTTAGCTAGCGTCTTCAGGGTTAGATTGGTTTATCTCCGAACATCACGGTTTTGTCCACATTGGGCTGAATGGGGAGTTTATAAATAACCCGAGGGCTCAGAGAAGGTTGGGCGGAGGAGATTCACCAGACAGCTGCTAGGAGGCAGATGGAAACTCCTGTCAAGGCCATCCAGAGTGTTCTTTAATGTGTAAAGTGTATGGTTCTCTCCTGCAAACGGAACCAAGATTTAATGCTCCAACAGATGGATGACGACCTTCCCAAACCCATCGGTACGTGCTTTCAGCGCAAGAAACATCCATACGTTACCTGGGACTCGAACCCACATCTTTCTTTTATAAGTCGCCAAGTGTGCTATTTATTAAATTTTAATATCCTTTGAGCAGTTTTCTATGTCTGCTGCTCCTGTTCAAATTTCGAACTTCAATAATACTTGAAATATTGAAAAAATATAGTTGAAAATTAAAATATACACAATAGAGCAAAAACATCATGACCACCGTGTCTTTATGCAAATCGAAGCAACTGCAGGTAAACGACGGCGCGTGTGAAGGTCATGAAATGGTATAAATAACACCTGATACTGAGCTCTTTTAATCAGTGTTATTCTTGTTCTTCAGATGGGAAAAATAGCGGACGATTATGAATATTAACCATTATTAATAACGATTATTAATAGCGAATTAGTGATTTTGACAAAGACAAAATTGTAATCGACAGACGACTGGGTCAGAGCATTTCTGAGACAGCAAGGCTTGTTGGGTGTTCACAGCCAGCCGTGGTTAGTACGTTCAAAAAGTGGTACGAGGAGGCAAAAACCATTAACCGCCAACAAGGTATGGGTCGACAACACCTTATCGATGCTAGAGCTCAGCGAAGGCTATCCCATATGGTACAAGCCAACAGAAGGGATACTGTGGCGCAACTCGCCCGTAATTCTAATGCTGGTGTCGGGAGTCATGTGTCACAACACACAGTACATCGAACCCTGCTGAAAATAGGACTGCGCAGCTGCAGGTCGTTCCGAGTGCCCATGCTAACTTCAGTTCACCATCGAAAGCACCTACAATAGCATGCGCTCATCAAAACTGAACCTTGAATGATTGAAAGAAGGACGTCTCTTCCGATGAATCTCGTTTCCTGTTGCATCATGTGGACGGCCGTGTACGTGTGCATCGTTTACCTGGGGAAGTGTTGGCGCCATGATGCCCTGTGGGACGAAAACAAGCCTGTGGAGGAAGTGTAATGCTGTGGGCAATGTTCTGCTGGGAAATCATGGGTCCAGTCAGTCATGCGCAAAAAACTATGACGACCACCACCTAACTAAACATCATTGCAGAGCAGGTACATGTCTTCGTAGCAACAGTATACTCGTCTAGTAGTGCCCTCTTTCACCAGGATAATGCATCATGCCGCACTAGCCGGATTGTTCAAGAATGTTGCGTGGAATATTAAGACTTTCAGGTATTGCCCTGACCTCTAAATTTCCCAGACAGCAATCCAATAGAGGAACTGTGGTTTGTGTTGGAACAGCATATCCGATCTGCGGTAGCTAAGCCACGTAACTTACAGGAGTTAAAGATTCTGCTGGTAACGTGTTGGTACCAGATACCACAAGACACCTTTAGAAATCTTGTAGCGTCCATGCCTCGACGGGTAACAGCTATTTTGGCGGCACGTGGAGGATCAACATCATATTAGGCAGCTGGTCATAGTGTTTTGGGTCTTCGGTGTAAATATATTAGAAAGATAATTTTATATTCCGTCAAAATTTACCAAAAAAATCATATTGTAGAAGCTGTGGAGCATCGAATTTGGCTTTCTTCTGATATGACAAAAATTCGGTACTTTGTTATCTAGGTAGTATATATCAATTGAAATGCTTAAACTTTCAGATTGTAGAGCTATGGGTCAGGAGGACTGTTTGGAAATGCAGCATTAAAGTTGCATTACCAAATCAGTCCTCCTGACCATGTAATTAATCGAGATAAATATTGATAAAAAGTTTAAAATACCTTTCTTGTCTCAACACCATAAAGATAAAAAAGACTTGATTTCATTGATAGTGGTCTCATTTTCGGCTGAAGACCACCATATTCGCGTGAGATCATTACAGTCGCTGCCTTAATTATGATGAAACTTATTGCTTGTGAATTATAAAAATGACTTCACGGTAAAAATGACTTCACATATGTCCGATAATTCCTACCCCACAATTCTCTCCCCTGGGGCTCACCTTCTGGTGATTTTTGTCTTGCCCTTTGAGACTCATGCCACTTATTGGACACCCACAGATAGAGAAGGTTATGGGATCTTTTATCTTGGTACTTCGAAAAATCATAATTATGCTACATGCTACAATCTAGAATTTGAGAAAAGTGCAAAAAGGGAAAGTTGTGGGAATTCCTTCAATGCCAAATAAGAAGTCATGTTTAGGTTTCAATTTGATGCCGAAGGACTCAATTAATTACATGGCGAGAATGAGTGATCAAATGTGATCTACTTAGGAATAGACTAATGAGGAAACCACCTCAAACTCCAAACGTAGAAGGCTCCCTAAACCGTTATTTTTATTTACAATACACAAAATAGATTTAAACAATGTACATTTTGGAGAAGTATTTTAAAAAATCTGATAAATAATATACATAAACGTATATTATTATTTAACTAAATGAAAAAAGAGTCGTAAATAATAAGCAGAATGAACAATCATAAGCATAGAGGAAATACTGACTTGATCCGGGTGGAGTACGAACCTACGACCTTCTAATGGCATGTCAGGTGCTGATTCCTGAGCCAACAGCTGTCGCACGATATTTCTTCTACTGATTGCTTTATACCACGGATCAGTCATTGCAAGTTGCCTTAACTACAATTACAGATGCTAGTCGAGAAAACACTTTTTAGATATAAACCTGGACTGTTGAGATGAGTCCCATGTTTACAGGTCATTTTCTGTGCTTCTTCTAATATTGAAAATTACATTCCCTCCATTTATATAACATGAAACCTAAGGTTTTATGTACTGCTTCAACAGTAATTTATGATGTATAAATTTCAAATATTTCTTATATCCAGTAAGTTATTACTATAAGCTTACAGGAATATTGTTAGTTTATTTTGGGTCACTTCATATATAAAGATAAAGGGACATAGTTTAGAAAAGTTAATATTCTTCATTTTATTCTGAAGGTGATCAGTGTAAGTATAAAGACAATTTCGTAACTTTTAACGTACCATAAACGTTTTAGATATTTCAGTATATCATTAAATGAAACGCTAAAACTTCATTTTATCTTATGTTTTCAGTTAAAGAAAGAGTATTAAAAGAGGAGTAAAAATGGCTACCAGTACAAAACATAAAATATTTAAATGTAAAGTTATATCTCCGTTTAATCAGAAACTTATAGTAAAGCGTAGTCCAGATTCTACTTCAGTGACTTGCAGTGTAAGTCGCTACAAATTAACATAAAAATATATCACTAATAAATTTCATAGCAAGTCTTCCGTAACTTAAATAATGTCGCATAAGATGAATTTAGTAGCATCCCAATCATGAGCGGATCGTCACTTTCATTTAAGTAACATATTTTGTGTAAGGATCTTCCCTTTTTGTACTGATGTAAGCATATTAAATCATTGTTAAGGTAGTAGCAGTTAATAATATAAAATAATTAGTTATAATTAGTAATAATTAACAAGGGATAATATATTTCAAAAAAGCTGATTTTTGTAATCGGATAATGCAAAAATATACTAATCGCAAAAAATAAATATAGCATTTTAATTTTATTTTAATATTATTTTAAGGTTTTTAATGCCTATAACATTAAAAAAATACATTTATATTAAAAGATGAGGAGTTCCACATTAGAACATATCCTCTCCCCTCAAATCGTTAATTACGGGATTTACGGAAGAGTCCCTAAAGAGCACATGTACACTAAATGATACATGCACTCTTTAGGAACTCGTTATAATAGACTATGGGCCATTCCATTAAGCATGTTGGCGATGTTATGTCAATAGCATCTCATACAAAACTCATCATCGTCATCATCAAGCAGCCATGGGTATATGGACGTCCAACCAGACCGTGCAATTTAGTTTTCCAAGCATTTCGGTCCTAAACTACATCTGCTGCATCTGGCCACTGCACATCAATATTAACAAGGTCCCGTCCGACATTGTGTGTCCACCGCTTCCTAGGTTTCCCCCTCTTTCTGAGGCCTTTAGACACACTACTGAAACCCTATTCACTAATCTATA
Source organism: Ryuthela nishihirai (assembly GCA_038380435.1). Classification (NCBI taxonomy): domain Eukaryota; kingdom Metazoa; phylum Arthropoda; class Arachnida; order Araneae; family Heptathelidae; genus Ryuthela; species Ryuthela nishihirai. Next base: position 1,749,101 of record JAWZYU010000064.1, read on the forward strand.
ATTATCCATACGGGCAACACGGCCTAACCGAGCTTACGAATCTCCTTTCCAGTTTTAAAATTCAAATTACAAGCATCTTGTGCGGCTCCTCGAAACTTTCCCGTAAAATGATCATGATCTCTTACTCGATCTCTCTCCAAGGGATTTTTGCATATATGGCAGTTTAAAACATTTTCGTATAATTTTCGCCCTACGTCGGAGAGACACATAGCAACATTATGCTTCATCAACTTTTGAATAATTTCTTCTTCCTCTAGAAGACACTTCAAGAACTCCTCTCTAACACTCGGACCCCTACAAATCGTGGAAGGTTTGTAACTATACACATCAGGGCCAGCAAACACATAACCAAATCCACACGATTCATGTTTAGCCGTAATTGTAGAAGCTGTCGGGTTATGGAGGAATGTATCTACTTTTACTAAAAATGATTCGAAGTCAGCATAGATCACATATCATCATAAGGTACAGGGAGTCTTAAGGTACAGGGAGTCATCATATCATCATAAGGTACAGGGAGTTATCATATCATCATAAGTTACAGGGAGTTGAAATTTCAAATTCGTAAACTTCAGAGACTTCTTTACTTGGCAGCTCTGTATTTTGAGGGTATTTCTTCACAGTAGGTCATATGCTCCTTTAAAATAGATTCCTTCGGAAAACGTTGTAAACAATAATCGCAGTAAAAGCTCATATATTTATGGCTGGTAACGGAACTTACAAGTCTACTCATATTATTAATGTAGCAGTAATGTCTCTTTTCTCCAAATGATAAGAGCACGAGATTAATAGGTCGTTTAGCTCTCACTGGTGTAATGTATAGAGGGAATGCTTCGTTCTCGTATCCAAATACATTGATAGATATCCCATTCATCTTCTCAAACTTTGGAATTTGCGTTAGAGTAACAGGATATACAAGGCTTGAACGTCCAGTTCACTTCCAGACGTTGATAATTAGTCAAACGATCAGCATTTTTTTCAACTGGATATAAAGCAGCAAGTAGTGACCAAAGGAAACATTTCTAGTCGTTGTTGCGCACATTAAAAATTGCATGCTTTGTTTGTAGCTCTCGTGGTACAGGGATATACAGTACTGTGCAAATTAATTGGGACAAGCGAAGCCTGGATAACCTCTTCGATCCGGCCACATTCAGCAATCCCCCAAACACCCACCCAAGATCATGTTTTCGGGATGTTTCACAGCTCCCGGGCCACAGGCTCTTCTCCCATTGAAGGAATGATGGACAGCAAAAAGTACATAGGCGTTCTGGAGGCGAAAATGGTCCCAACACTGCAGAAGCTGTTTCCTAACGGCGATGGGGTATATCAACAGTATCTGGCCCCATGCCACAATTCTAAGCTTGCTAAGAGCTTCTTTACCCAGCAATAGTTGAAGGTATTGGAGTGGCCAGGAAATTCACCCGATCTAAACCCCATTAAAAAGTTTTGGGCCATTATTAAAGCGCGCATATCTAAGATGGATTGCACGACGAAAACCAAAATGATAGAAAGTGTCATGAAAGTGTGGTACCACGACCCTGAAGTGAAGGAGATGTGTGGAAAGCTAGTAGCATCAATGGTTGAGAGGGTGAAAGAAGTAATTAAAGCTAAGGGGGGTCACATGAACTATTAACTACACTATTAAACAAATAAATATTTTAGTTGTGTCTTTGTTACTGCATTTTCCTATTGTCCCAACTAATTTGAACAGTACTGTAGCTAGAGCCTCCTAGAGGTGGGTATTTTCCAATTTTCACTTCAGCGAAAAGAATTTCATCTAAAAGGCAGCCACTCTGGGAACCTTCATATTCTTCACAGGAAGCTTTAACTTTCTCATAGGCCAGTCGAAGATCGTTCTTTAAATCGAGAACTGGAAGACTTGTGATGCAGTTACTCCTAAAGAAAGGATTACTATATTCATCTGTGGAGAGGCAGGCTTTTCGGACAAAATGCAATCTCACCACTAAGTACCACTTGATTGTCTGCTTCAAGTGCAATTCTTCTTGTAGAATTCAATTCCACGAATCATCAAGGAAAACAATCAAATCATGTCTCCTCTCCTCATTAGCCATCAATTTCCGCTTTGATAGAATGTCAGAGAAACGGCACGGGTCGTCTTCTTTTTCATCGTGCTCATTACTCCTCTTTTTTATTTTGCAGACATCCATCATCTGCAGAACGTATCCTCTTCTCATTTATGTGATGTGTACGTCGGATATGCAGCTCATAATTATCTTTTCTACTAAAGGTCGTCCACAAACTTCGCATTCAAAGTTGAAACTATTCTTATGAGAGATTAGATGTCGCTCAAAGTTATTTTTCCTTGCAAATGTAGCTGTACAGGCCACACAATGGAAAAGCGCTCCTTTGTCATGAGATTATGATCTATGAAGTCATGAGAATGATCTATGAAGTCATATTATCTTATGACGGTCCAAGCTTGCAGGATGAGCGTAGACCATTCCGCAATCTTTACACTCATAGTCTGCAGAATCAGCATACAAACGCGTTGGCACTGGACTGCTCCACGAACACAAATGAAAATAGTCGCGGCTTCCCTTCGTTTTATAATCTTGTATAAAGTCACTCTAAAATAATATTAAATGTGAATCAAATGCCGATACCCTCAAATTTTCATCGAACATTTAATCGCTACATCAGAATAAAATTTAATATTAATCGTCGTATGGTCGTATGGTGGAGTGGGAGTAAGTAGGACAGAGATATAGATTCGATAACGCCAATCTACAAATTCATTGCGAATCCCCCCCCCCCGAAAAATATATCAAAGTTAAAAAGACTGAAAGTAATTGAATCTGCATTTATAATAATCATTTTTCATTCAAATTAATTAGACAGAAAAATTAAGATTTCTAATGTACTTAAATTATCTAATCAAAAAACAAATACAAACGCAACAAAATCCTAATTAATAACAGTTAACACTTTTTCAATTACATTGAAATGACACATGCGGTACTTATGACTTCCTCTAGTCCCCATTGATAAAGAGTTCTGTAAAATTTGTACGCCTACCAACCAACATAATACGAAACACTATTTTCCTAAAGTATAATGCGAAAGAAGTTAATAAGCTTCTGTTTGACTCACAAGTTCACTTCCAGTAACACTATTTTTTCCGTGTAATGAAATAAAAAACGCTTTTCAGAAAAAGAAAACTAATATTCGCTAGTATTTATTCTAAGTTTTTTTCCATATATATATATTGCTAATATATATTTTATAATTTTTTTAACCTTATGACACGATATCAGAACATTTGTATTAAGCAGTAATTCTTAAAGCTAATTATTTCGAAAATATCCATTATGAACACTATTGAAATGGTGCTAGTAACTTGCTGCAATTAACACTGTGATTGTCAATTTGTTTTTTATATAAATTATTGAAGGCAAACATATGCCACATCGCCATGCGTATGTCGAAACGATTGTGTGCGAAATACCTTTTTCGTAGTCAGATCGTGCAGAAATATCAAACCTGAATTATCTGTATTGCATGTATTAACATTAAGATACAACGTAAATCAGAAAATAAATTTCTTAAACACTGTACATATATTAAATTCCCCCTCTCGCCACAAAAAGTTTCCATTTAAATTATTTTAACACCTATATTTTATGAAACAATACCACAAAAACATATAAAGGACTCTATGATTAAAATGAACTGCAAGCTAGTAATAGCTATATCTGCAAAGTCAGAATCTGCCACAGTTGAAACGTATTCAGGACTCAAGTTGCAAGCTTACACTGAGTCCTAATGCAATCGAGAACACCAACAATAGTAAATGCGGCGATAAATCGAGAAAGCGACCACAGCGCCACCCTTTCTCAATGAAACAATTCAACTTAACATTCTTACAGCCAACGATCATTTGTAAACTTGACGGGAGAAACCCTAGAAGCGATTCTAAGTAATTCTCTACTAAATATTTATGTCGGTAGCTCTTTTCTGCAATCCAATATATGTAACATAATGTTATAGTTATTTGTTAAGTATTTTCAAGAATGGGAACAAATATCGTTAGTAGTGTTCGAGTCTTTCAGAAGTTCTACTATTTAACAAATATATCAAATTAAATTTCCCTCATTACAATGAAGCTTTACATATTTGGAGGAGTTACACATTCTGAAACAATCTTTGCGTTGAACACAGAATTACTTTATTCAGTCTAACAACAGGATCATTTCGAGTTGAATGTCACATTACAATGATATGTGAAGTCAGCGCAATGAGACATGGTTGCAACTGCAACGACTTTTTCATGTGACATCACTTTTATCTTTTGAGCACATTTGATCTGAAAATATTTCTGATGGCCTCACAAAGATTTGGCTTCGTTCTGAGAAATAAAACAAATGTTACTGATCATTAGTGTAATAAAATACGTTAAATGAAAGCATTTATACAATTCCATTATGCTCCCTAAATATAAAAATACCCTATAAAGCATCTGCTTAATCCTACATTAGGCTAAATATTGAAGCAATAACAGTAAATTTCGCATTGCGGGATAACCATAATTCTTATTACCTTCCGAGGAACTATGATTGTAGGAACTTCCTTGGAAAATTATTTAAAGCTTTATCTTTTACTGTTACCTAGACTCAAAAGAATTCCCATTTAAATGGGTTTGTCTTCATTTTCTACCTTTGTTCTCGTTCACCGATCTTGTTAATATTACAAAAATTATTTCCTCTAATTTAGTACGAATTCATTATATAACTATACAAATGAAGTTGGTAGCGCTCTCGTGTCTTTTGAAAGTGCTGGTAACAGAGTATTAAAATCGAAATAGGGAAATTTGCTACTTCTGCCTTGAAAAAGGTTTTTCCTTAACTGTATCATAACATATTTTAAGGAATACAACTAGTAAGTTGACAATGAGTTGTATTATTTCATCTTTATTAAAAATCATTAGATTTTAGAAAAATTAAAAATTTATTTCGCTATTCTTATTATTTAACTCGCTTCAAAAAATGAGTTGCTGTTTGCATTTTATCTTCTGTCTGTCTGTAGATATTGAATGTTTTTGGTTTTAACAGATAAATGAAAAATCCTTTTTTGTTCCATAGGTATCAAAAAATATTACGATTAAACCTTTTTTTTTGATAATTTAATAATTTAAATTTTGATATTTGGTGGTTGAAATTTTCGAATTTTCAAAAGTTTCACAAATGTTTAAATAATAATTTAAATTAAAAACTGTATCCATGCTACGAAATAAATAATTTGTACTACAGTGTAGTGATTAAGGAATTTTCACTCATTGCAAGATTCCCCTTCCCCCCCCCCCCTCTACGTCACAAGAGAGTGAGTGGGAAAATGAAACCATCTTTCAAAGAGACAAATTAAAAATTACTTTTTGAGTCAGATAGGCAGAGATAAAAAATTATTCTTCACATTATTTTAATTAGCCATTAGTTCACATAAGAAAGAGTTTTCGTTGTGGGAAAATAACGAATTTCATTCTATTTGAAAACAAGTATTCTGCATTCGCCAAAGGCGATATTATATTCTTTTAGCATTTGTAAGTGATCACATGGACATTTCCTTTTAAAATGTGAAGGCTAAAATAAGTTAATCTTGCTTAAAATATACAAAAATTTAAGTTGAATAATACTTATTCTCTATTTTATAGCTTACTTTTATGATGACATTTTTCGGCTACAAAGTAATGAAACGCCCTCAGCAGCCTTAATATTTTTAAAAAAGCTTTGAAAATGTGTTTACTTGAATGTAAGCCATATATAGTACTATAGTTCTAATAACGTTAATATTCCTTCGGTAAATATTGCTAATACAGAAATATCATGTTTTTAATTTAAATGTTTTGAGGTTTCAATCAGCATAAACCATACTATACATTATTAATGCTATGTTTTCTGACCTGAATGAATTCAAACATTTAAGCTAGTTTTAGAGTTGAAGTTACATTAAGTTTCTAAAACCATAAACATGAATATTAAATACAGTTCAAAAACTGAATTAAGAAAAGCGGAAAGGAACTGCTAAATATTTACTAATTTTAACAAGGCTACATATCTGAAATAAAAGTAACTTTGAAGCATAAAACTTTTAACTTGCTTCTAGCGGTATTACAAATGACGATTAAATTTTGTTGCCAGATATATTTTTTGATCGCAGTAAAAATATGTCAATACCAAAGAAGGGGTACGATATAATTCAATAAGTGGTTAACTCATTCTCAAAAAATGCCATTTTAAATGAAATGTAATTTCCTATAGCAAAAAAACTGTCGTGAGTTACAATTGGTTTTGAACACTGGTGTATCCTTGCATAACAGGCACGAGATGCTTTATATCGATTTGAACGGAATAAGCGTTTTTGTATTTGGTATTCAAGTGTTTTTAGTTCGTTTTAGAAAATGAGGTACACATATTTAGACATTGTAGATCAGCTGTCTAAACGTCTATCGCAGGCGGGTCCAAACTTTTGACTTCCCTGGGCCACAATGAGTGAAGGTGAATTGTTTTGGTCCGCACAAAAAATATATAATATAGTTAATGTATATGGATAATAAAATTTCATTTATTTTCTCATGTTCTTTATTATAAAATTAAAAAAGGCCAACATAAAACTAGTGGAATATCAAAAACTCGCTGAAAATCACATAATCATGTTGAAAGCATGTGTCGTAAACACGTAAATTTTACGATTTTGTTGGCCATATTGCGACCTGGAATGATTATACAGTAATTGTATGGTCACAAGTAGTGATCCCATTGTATTATGTTGTATATTTGCAAGTAGTAAATAAAATGGTATATGTTTATTCTAGAAACCATTGAGTGTGTGACTCTATACTGAGTTTTTCTTCTGTGCACTTGCAATGCGAAAGTAGGAGCAGATCAAGATTAGAACCAATTGGCAAAATTAACTAGCGGTATTTTATTGTAGTTAAAATGTTCAAAACAAAACGGAATTCCCTTATATGTTATTTCCCCTTTTGTTGCACCCAAATATAGAATTCGGGAAGATCACAATAATATACTTTCGCTAACCATTTCAGTGTGTCTAGATGAAAGGAGAAAGACTCCAATGCTATTCGCTCTGTTGGTAGTAAGTATCTCTTGAACGTGACCAAAACCAGAAGGTACATACCTCTTTGCGACCCCTCAATACCTCTTTTGTTTAGGATCTTTTTTTTTTAATTTTCCTTCTCTCTTGCGCTGAGTGAGATACTTATATTTTTCTCACAAGTAGAACTCAATCGCTCCCGCTATTTTGTTCTTTTCGTCGTTCGCCTCCCCTGAGTTACAGATCTTTTGCGAAAAGAGAACAAGCGAATCATCGCAATCTGATGCCCGCTGTCCAGTCGCCACAGCAACTCCAAACTGGACAAAGGATGGACACCGCGTCCTCTCCAGGTGTTCCCCCTTACTCTGTAGAATGGTCCAACAAAGAAAAAGATACCTCCTGCTTTTCGTGTGTGCGCTGTGCGTTCTTCGTTCCTCAGAAACAATAACGTGCAGCTATCTCATTTGCTCGTACAGAGTCCCGAGTGGATTCCGACAAACGTCAAGTGACCTAGGACTTAGAACTTACCTCTGGGGATAAGTACGCCTCGTATTTGACTCCCCGTTCCTGAAACAATTGATGATACAAGACTGACAGACGGAATTGGCTGTGTAAGCTACATCAATGATTGGAGTGTGAACAGCAAGGGTCGTATTAGGACTCTACACCGCATTTGTACTTAGAAGAATGAGGTACAGCCGCTCAAAAAAGTATCCGAACACTATGTTTGATTAGAGAATTCAGAAAAAATATCTGGCAACATTTTTTTTTAGAAATTAGTGATCTGGCAACCTTCGCGTAGAGTACACGAAGGTTGCCATATAACAAATTTCTAAAAAAATCGTTACCAGATATTTTTTTTGAATTCTGTAATCAACCATAGTGTTCGGATACTTTTATGAGCGACTGTACAGGCATTTTGCCAATTTTGGTTCCCATTTTTCCTTGAGTATATTTTCAAAGTTAATTGTGAAATCTGGCCTAAGCTGATGTGGGAAACATTTTCTTCCTCGCCACTGAGGTCATCACTGCCCATATCACTGCCCCACTCTAGCAATGTTTGAGAAAATTCAGATTAAATACATGTGTTTACCTGGAAATCTTAGTATTGTGATGTGTCCCATACATGTGTTTTCTGGTTAAACCCCGAGAGACGGTAGATGAAAAGGTTCCCCACTGTAGAAGTTCCATTTTGGAAGAAATGTTATAGCATTTAAAGGCCAACGTTTTGGCGGAATGCTGAGTGCGCCCCCCTATAGTTAAAACAATGCCATTTTCACCCTTTCCTCCTTTTTATTTTATCCCCTAACTCCTATCAGCCGATTTGGGCATGACACAATTAATAAAAATAGTTTGATTTATATATAAAGCTCGTAAAAAATATAATATGAGCATAATGTAAATTTACTTAGAGGCAGGTGAGTATCTGCTGGATTGATTTTGGAAGTCCGCACGCCTTTAGTCAAAATTTTAAATATGTTTGTAAAAAAGAAGCTTAATTATTTTCAAGCGTGGGCAAATTTGAGTTTGTCACGCCCACTTTTATACAGCTCATCGTCGCCTGGAAAGTGAGAACCTTATCCATTTTAAATTTTTTGTCACGCCACTCCTTATAGTTATCACTGCTCTGAGTAACTGAAATTAGCTGTTTTAATATACTGATAAAATTACCCCTATTTTTCAAAATGGCAACCACCTTTTAAACTATACCACATATGTTGAGTTGACACTACTTTAGTTTGCCCTATTTGCATTATGTATCGAAAACAACATTACTGAAGTGGAACTCTGAGGGCTGAAAATGTTCAATAATCTTCCCTCATATAGAATCTGTGAAAAATGATCTTCACACGATAACATGAAAGTTAACGCAGAAATTAAATTTAGCTTAAAACATGTTTACAGGAAAAATCACTATTAACGTGGAGGGGACATATTGTGATTAAAAAATAGTGAATTCATGGTGAAATTGATTTCAATTTATTTATAAAAGACATCGAAATAGAATAAATCTGAAAAGATCTAATTTGCTTATATAATTTACATGAAATTTATTCCGTTATCAATTCCCTATATCTCAACTAGCAACGCAAATATAGCTTGAAGGTAAAGTATCAATGCTAAGAAAGGATCCCAAATGAAAATCTCGAATAGTGAGATTTTTGATTCACCGTTACTTATACAAATTCAATTTCGCCAAATTCTTCGATTGCAATTTGTATCAGCGAATAAATATAACCAGATTGTTCTAAAGCATGAAGTCAAACTCGTCAATATTTGCAGGTATCTTTGTTTTAAATATCAGTATCCTAGGACGGCACTATATTTTACGGCGAGGCTTGGCTCAATCGATAGCGTGCCAGTCTCGAACCCTGCAGTCCACAAGTTCTAGTCAAACTGTACGAGCATAGAAATTTATCTCTGCAACCCCCCAACCCAATATACAGACCCTGCCCTCGGTTAGAAAGAGTACGCCATTAAGCTCGGAAAGGTGTCCATAGACATATCGGTTGGTACGTTATGACGTGTCTTAATTGCGCCAAATAGCTATACCCTGCATTTCAAAGAACACGCTGAATGGCCTTGACCAGAGGATTCCATCTGTCTCCTAACAGGTGTTCGGTGAATCCCCTTCTATAACCTCCTTTCAGCCCTTATGACCAAACAGTGCTGCTGAAAAGGAAGGAATATTGTTCATGTTTGTGTAACATACACTATTATTTAGACCAGTGATTCTCAACCTATTATGCTTCACGTACCCCCTGGAAATGTGTATGTAATTGGCGTACCCATTGTATAGATAGATAAAAATATAGTTATAGTATAACAATGGGAATGAAATAAAACACACAGACATATATATAACATATATTTGCGACTTTTGAGCTCTCGCGGCGTAACCCAAAAACTTTACCCCGTACCCCACATTGAGAACCCCTAAATTAGACTATAAAATATAGTCGTACAGATAGGAGACCTCTGAACAGTAAGTCCATAATAGTCACTATTTAGAAAGTCACTATATAGAAACCAAAATATTTATTCACGTTGTGAATAAATATTGTGGCTCATAGGGTTGTCAGGATGAGACAATATTTTTATCGTTTAAATATTTAATTCCTTTACGTTCTTGAAGACACGTTTTGAGAACGTGCAGGCCGAAATTTATCATCGCCGAAAACGAAATATTTCATATAGATGTAAATCTTTTTAAAGCAGAGCCGTCCAACCCAAACTTATCGAAGATTTATTGTCACTCTATTCTTAAAGAGCAGCAAGCAATAATCTGTACCTGAAACAGAAAAAACACAGTTCTAATGAGCAATAAAAAGGAATAAAAAACTATGCTTTTAGCAAATCAAATATCTTGGTAAAAAAACAAAAATATGCATTTTTAATGAGTACTTTGAATTGGAAAAATAATTTACTTATTCACATAAAATATTTGGTCAATGATTGAAAGAACTGAGCGAAATTTTGTATATTGTTTGTTTTATGAGCAGCTGTTTGAATAATGGACCAGTATAAATAAGCGCAATAGCTTTTTTTTAAATTGTGTCATGGCTTCCATTGGTAACCACGGACCTAGATTTCCCCACAGGAAGTAGGGAGGTTAGTGGATTAAACGAAAGCTACCTCTTAAAGTAAATTTATTTGTTTTCGTAGTGGTAGTTTGGTCTGCGACAATTCCTGTGGACAGTAACTGAGAAGGACAATTCGGTAGATGAGATTTTGGGGTATAAGACAATTCGGTGGATGAGAATTTGAAGTCTACGACAATTCAGTGGAAATAGAAAAACATTTAGAAGTAATTTTAAATTAAAAAAATAATAATAAATACCCCCTCAAGCAGTTGCTTGCCACAGAGGTCTGACAGGAGAATATCAGTAACATCGTGCCTCGAACCCAAGACCCTTAGATGACTAGCCAAGCGCTCTAACCACTCGGCCACGGGACGGCGATTTTTTTTTTTTACTTACTGAACCTAATTAAAATACACTTTCGATTAGTGAACAAAACCAATCCTTCTTGGAAGTCTCTGAAATCCAGCATTAGGTAAAACGAAATTATTTATAACTCAACGTAATCGATAATTGTACCTGTTCTCTCTAATCCGACCTACAATAAAAGGTATACATCTATTTTCTATACTCTGATGTTACACTACAACGGAATTTTTCAAAATTTATTTCTTCTAGATGAAGCATTTAGAAGCCTAAAGAATACTTTACAATTTGCAGAAGAATTCAAATATGCTTCTTAATACGATCCTCAATAAAACAAAATTTCTAAATGTTTTTTTTTTTTCTTACTGAACAATAAAAAAAACGAACGCAAAGTACCAATAGAGTAAATCAAAGCAGCCGATGTTTGGTAAATCTATTCCTTCTTATTCGACGCTTCTTAAACATTCTTGCATATTTTTATCACTTCCTGTTCCTTCTAAATGAAACAATTGGAATTCAAAAGAATGTACTTCAGGGAAGTATACCGCATAAGACTATTATCATTCTCACTAATCCGATACTCAATAAAACGAATATCTTTAGTCATTTTTATCCGAAAAAGCAATATGATATTAACAGAATGCATTAGAGGAAGGTGGAGATATTTATAACTTTACTCCCTAATCTGACTTCTGTTAAACCGGAATTTCATACTTCTATACCTTTTTGTTCCTACAAACGGAACGATTGGAATTCAAAGGAATATATTTCAAGAAACTAAACCGCACAACACTATCGTCAGTCTCACTAATCCGATACTCAATAACACGAATATATTTAGTATCTTTTATCCGAACAAAACATTAGGAAATTAACGGAATCCATTTAGAAGAAAGATGCAACAATTTCCTCTGGACTTTAAAACCGACATTAGTTAAAATGGATTTTGATATTTTTATCCCTTTCTATTCTTAGTTTTAAAGTAATTGGAAATCAATCGAACCCATGTCAAGGATCCAAACCTCACAGAACTCTAAATCAACACTGAATAAAATTAAATATTTTGAACATTTTGTTTCTCTTGAACGAAATAATTTAAAGTGACAGAGATTCAATTGGTGAAATGAACATTCCAAATTGTGAACATTCTAATTATACATATTCCATTTTATGCGGTAAACAGATTTTCGTTTTCATCTTCAATAGGAAAGACATTTCTTTTAAAACGCTGATTTGGGATGGATGGGTGAAGGAAGTTATTGCGCGTTCCAGAACAGCTTACGAACAAGCTCTTTGAGATCAAACCTATCATCAAACCATGGCAGTCTTGTTACCGCAGGAATCGCAAGGAGGAAGTTGTACTTGCTCGGCTCCGCTTAGGTCACTCGTATATTACTCATTCGTTTCTTCTTCGGGCGGACGACGAACCTAAGTGTGAGTTTTGTGACAATATTTTAACTATTAAACACATTTTAGTCGAATGCGAAGCTTTTAATAATGAACGAAAATTGTATTTTACCTTTCATGATTTTGCCAGCCGTCCTGTGGCCGAGTGGTTAGCACGCTTGGCTACTGATCTAAGGGACCTGGGTTCGAGCCCCGGGTAAGGCATGGTTGTGTGTGTCGTTTTTCTGCTGAGGTCCTGCCATCCTCTCAGATCTCCTACTGTGGCATATAAACTGTCAGACCTCTGTGGCAATCAGCTGCTTGAGGGGGTATTTATTTTTTTTTTATTATGATTTTGCCTCCGAGCCTCTTACACTCGGACATCTTTTAACCGATCATAGCTTTTTACCCTCAGTTTTTTCCTTTTTAAAATATTGTGGTTATTTTAATAGATTTTGATTTTACCTAATATTTTGTATAGCCCAGGTCTTTTACACCTGGGATTGTTTTAACTTATATTTTTGACGTGGATATTTTACTGGATTTTGATTTTACCACCTTATACATTGTATATATATCCCAGGTCACTTACACCTCTTATTCTATTGTTTTACTTTGTATTTTTACACTTGTTCTTTGTTGTTTTACCTTTTTCCAATTAGCTCATTTGTTTTAAATTTGGTTGCGGGTTGCACGTCTTTTATCTTTTATATTGTCTTTTGTTTGGCGCATTATGGCCTAGTTGCCCATGCGCCATAAAACCCAAAACAACCAAACCAAACCAATTGCGCGTTCCAATAAAGGAAAAGTTTTTCTTTTCGTATGATCATAATTATTGCAAAACTTTGTTTCCATCCTTTGTAATAAAAAGTGAAATTGATATTCTCAATAAAAATACGATGAAAACATCGAAGATCGAAGATGTGCAATTATGCTTTATGTAGATTTATACCAACATCCCAGATTAATTTACAAATGGTTGTTAATTGAGAATTTGAATGAAGAACTGTCTGTGTAATAACTAAGAGTAATTGATAATTTAACTACTAATTGATATATTAATTAATTTGATAGTAGAGAAAATTATAGTTTATTGTCTTGTGAACGTTTCCATGATAGAATGCCGAATGCAAAAGTGTCGAGGACAAAAACAAGGAGACGAAAACGCCGCCTGTTTGCATCATCGAGAGCAAAAGTGCCGACTGCATATAACGCCCCCTAAGAAAAAGAGGCGCAGTAACAACTTCTTTAAGCGTTCGAACAGCTTTTTTAATAATAACGAGCTATTGCTACCGATCTTCCTATTGCTCTTCGCTAGTGTGTGGATTTATTAAAACAACTATTCCGTCATATATTCGGGGTGGTTTTTGGCTTAGTCTGTAACGCGCGTCTCGTAATTTATTGTTTCCAGTTTCGTGTAACTAATTCTGCCAGCGATGAGATTTATTTGTACGTTTTAACCGAAGGCTCTCCCTCTCCTTGTTTAGAAAAGGGTTAAAAATGGTAAAAAAGTTCATCTGAGTTTGATCAACACTTGTCAAAAGTCAGTGTAATGCAGAAATAACCAAAATCGAAATTCATTTAGAAGCGTATTCCCTGTGAACAGAACAATAAAACGGACGAAGTATAGAAACTCTAGTCACCCCATTTGTGGATCCCGTCTCTAATACGGTTTTCAGTAGAGCGATCATTTTTTCCTTATTGAATATCTCTCACAGAATCAGTCGAAAATCAAGCCAATTCACTGAATGGGAAAGAAAAGAGCCAACACACTTAATATGCATTTTCTCTAATCCGGGTCTCAATGCATCGCAGCTTTTTAAATTTGAATTCTCCGAAACGAATAAGTCGGAAATCAAACGAATGATTTCCAGAGACAAAGCCACCAAGAAATATATCTGATCTCTCTAATACGGACTTCGTAAATGGAGAACTTTGCTGTTGTTTTGATTTTTAATTCCACTTTTTTCAAATGAATCAACTGGAAGACTTCCTCCAATATAGCATCTGTCTCCCAACAGCTGTTCCAGTGGGTCCCCTACCCCAAACTTCTCTGAACCTTCGGGGTCCATGTGACCTGGCCATTTAGCCCATGGTGTGCAAAAAAGTTCCGCTCAGAGGTAAAATGATCCAACCCAATCCTCCAATATAGGTTGGACGATGCACATAGAAGAAATAGATATGTATATTATCTGTAAATATGGAACTTGAACTCTGTCTCGATGTTTATTTTTTTTCTAGATCTTGGCCTTCAATTACATATGACTTCGTTTGTGCACGATTAATTCAAAAGTCGTAACCAAAAATGGAATGGAAATGTTTGCTTGTTCGTGACTTGTGAAGAAGGATTTTTGCATCTCCTTACATTTATGTCGCGACTACTCCTGTGTGTTTTGGGGGTAGCTGTACTTTGTGGAAGAACCTAAAAAAAAGTGAGGGGCGAAGATAAAGCGCCGTGTTTCATCAAGGTCAGCATTTCGCGAAAGTGGGCCTGACATCGCAATTTTATAATCGTAAAAATGATGGGGTCTACCAATCTCAGGACTAGGCTGTCCGCCTGTCTCGGTGTACAGGAACTAGACAATAGACAAAACAAATAAGCAGATCGAAGTGAGATCATTTTCAGGGATCATTTATTTAATTTTACTCTTATTCTCATTTATAATCAAATTACTCTAATTGAGGTGAATTTCACACAAATGCCAAAAAAAATTGCTCTTTCCCACGCTGCACCGTTGTTAGGGAGCATCACAATTTACGGCTCAAATAAACATGGTCGAGAGCAGAGTGGCGGCTACAAATTGTCACTTAACATGGGGGAGACCAGATCAGGAAAGAATGACCTTACCTCATTACTTTGCCGTGTGTGGACGGAAGAAAATGGGTCTCCTTGTGCATATCAAGCTGTCGTCCTTTAGATCGATATCGGAATCCTACTGCGCATCAGCAGAATTGCCTCTTGTTAGTGTCCAAAGTTGCGCACCTCGATGCCTGGGAAGAACATGTCAGGTCCTTTTTCGTGAATAAGGTAGAAGCAAGCACCGTCACCGAAAATCAACTTCTCACACCGAAAGTTCAGAGAAGAGTGTCCAAAAGCGCGCTCCTTTCCTTGCTATCCAGCTTTGCCACAGGTTGGAAAGAACGACCTCGGTTGCCGTGTCAGGTGGCGATTGGTGCATGCTGAACCGAACAGGGCGTCAGGCCACCCATATGGCACTTATTCTTCTTTTCGGTCGAGTGGTTGCTGCCAGATGGAACCGCTTTTTGGCCGAGTTTCCTTGTCCGAGGCATGCGAGCTACCTTCTTCGACAGGAAAATTCCGAATTCCGAGAGCCAAGATGAAGAAAGGTGGGAAGCTAAGTCCTAAACAACAACAACATGACGGATGGGAATTACTTAGCCAATATAGATACGTCCTGTGCACATTTTGAAACAAATGTGAACATTTATACCAAGGTAATATGTAAGGATGTAAGGTACCTCCCCAATAATCCCAGCTTTGCAACAGACTGGGAAAAAACCACCTCGTTACTGAAGAAACGCAGCGCATTTAATGTAGAGTTTTACAGCTAATATTTTTTTTACTTTATTTTTAGAGAACAATATTTGAATATAAGAATCCTAAATTTATTGATTGTGCGAAATTAAAAAATAAATCAAACGCTAAGTATTCGACAAATTCTTATTGGTACATTTGTATTTCAAAGTAAATTGTTAATGAATCGTATCCGGACCGCCCAGAATCAGAGCTCTCTGGGCGGTCCGGATTGTAAATAATTATTTCGGATGCCTCTGAGCGGACCGGAAGACATAGACCGGAGCCGTTGCAGTGCTCGAATTTTCGAATTGTAATATCTGGGCGGTCTGATTCGGAACTTTCGAATTGTGGTGCCTCTGAGCGGGTGATGTGTTTTTTGACATTTTACCAGTAGCTGACGTTTCGAAATTTCATGTGATTTTCACAAACCAAAATAATCCAAATTCAGATTACCATTTATTTATGTCAGAAATATAAATGTTTGTAAAAACTTTTACAAGTTATATTCATAATAATTTATATCACTTGTCGAAACAGGTTACAGATATATCAAAAACGGTTGCAATGCAGTTCAAGACACAATAAAATACAAACTAGTATTTACTGAAAGTAACGATCAGAGAATTTATCTACTGACTTGTAGATAAATATTATAGAAATAAATGTAACAACAATGTGCACTATATAATACAATGTATTAGACGCAGTAAATGCAAACTTGCATTAATTAAAGATTCCTAATAGGAACTGTATAATTTGTAATAAAACTCCAACGGAAGTTTAAAAGGTTCCAAAGTTTTAAAGGTTAGAAACAGAAAATATAATTAATCTGGAAGATAGATTAAAAGAGATTAGTGAAATAAGCAGTCAAAAGATGGCAATTCACAAAAAATGTAGAGATTTCAATTGAAATCTCTAAAATCCTAAACATATACTAAAGTTTAAATAAATATTAACTTATTTCTACCTATCCTGCCGACCAATGGCTCCACCGGGTTTGGATACCCGATCTCGCCCCTTGCTTTTAGGAAATTTAAGTAACGCTTTAGATAACTAAATTTCACTTCTTGGAGCTAAGCAAAAACACGTCGGCTTCTTCAAGGTCTGAGCTCCAAGTCCCTCGAGCTCCACTTAAAGCGAAATATCTGATTGATTACTTTGGTCTATACAGTAATTACAGTGGTAGATAAAATTTGATTTTATGATGTCAAAAATAAAGACCAAATTTCAAGCTCCTTGTAAAATGAGACTAAAATAAAACTTCAAATCCGAATATTCAAAAGATTCTTTCAGTTTTTAAAATATATGAATATTAATTTCCAAGATTCAATTGACCATTATTTTTTGCAAACGATCAAAACTAAACGAATCGTTACAGAAGCTTCAAACAATCTGTTTCGTTCCATAATCAATTTTGATATAAAAGTTTTGCTTTCGCTTGTGATTTTCAAGAATTTTTGTGACTATCAATGTACACATCTAACCAGTGGCGCACTCAGGATTTAATCCTGGGAGGGGGGGGGGGGCGAGGGGCCAGCTGGGCTGGCTCGGTCCGCCCGATTCGTCCGCCTTGTGTTCACAGCGGCCGTGATTCCCGAGAGCTATATCCCACCTTATGTGACCGCTAATTCATAAGCAGCAAAGAAATAGGAGACACGACACAACATAAATATAAAAAATAAATTTTAATTAGGAAAAGTTTTTGGAAAATTTTCTAGTGTTTTTTTCTTCCTATTTCTTTGGTGGGTGCTAGGGTCCCTTGCCAGCCCCCTCTGGGTGCGCCGCTGCATCTAACTGCCTAAGAAGGAATGAGCTGTCGAAAGGAAAAAAGGGTTTGGTTATTTAACATCTGAGAGGCACTTTTTTGCCTACAATATCTAAAGGCCAGATCACAAGGACCCCGAGGGCTCAGAAGGGTGTGAGAAGAGGGTCCCATTACATAGATGTTACGATAGAGTGATCGTAGACGTCTATCAAATCCAGCGCTGTCTTTAATGTTAGCAGGGCACGGTTCTCTTGCGCAGAGGAGGTACATCGCATTCGACGGTCATCGGCCTTTCCAAGCTCATCGGTGTTGTCTACTGACAGAGAGGAGGATGGAGATTTAGTGGAGATAAATCTCAACGGTTTCAAAGTTGGGACTGGGAAATGCAGATTATAAGCCTGGCGTTAGAACTGTGGTCATAAGTCAGGAGTTTCAAAATCAAATCGTACGAGAAGGTGTATCAGTCACTTTTCGTTGTATGGCAGGTCGGATTTCATTTTAATAATAAGTAAAAAAGAGTTATTTTTTTATGTTAGATAATTTTAATACCAAAACATGAAACTAACTATACACCCCAGAGGCGTGTAATGTTAAATAAATAAGAAAGCCAATAGTAATGTGTGAATTGCCGGATTATTACAGTTTAAGTGAGTCAACGGTGCACGCTATTAAAGAATGATGTGGAAAATATTAGAGACTGAGTTATAGCAACGAGAAGTTGGTGCACCGTATATTAGAGTGAAGAAGAGACAGAGCCTCTTAACCTTCCCTTCAGTGCTCTATATGTTCAGGAGTTCGGGTACAGGCTCAAAGCTTCACTGAAGAAATTGATCTTGACTCCATCATGGGATGAAGGTTTGACTTTAAGATCAATTTCGAATAACTCCTTTCACGTTACGTTGAAATGACCGGGATGCCAATCAGAAGGAGACTACTTCCGTTTTGAAACCTTAGCTACCGTCTTCAGGGTTGGATTGGTTTATCTCCGAACGTCACGGTTTTGTCCACAATGGGCTGAATGGAGAGTTTACAAATAACTCGAGGGCTCAGAGAAGGTTGGGCGGAGGAGATCCACCAGACAGCTGTTAGGAGGCAGATGGAAACTCCTGTCAAGGCCATCCAGAGTGTTCTTTAAGGTGTAAAATGTATGGTCCTCTCCTGCAAACGGAACCAAGATTTCATACTCCAATAGATGGATGACGACCTTCCCAAACCCATCGGTACGTGCTTTCAGCGCAAGAAACATCCATACGTTACCTGAGACTCGAACCCATATCTTTATTTTATCAGTAGACAAGTATTCCATTTATCAAATTTTAATAACCTTTGAGTAGTTTTTTATGTCTGCTACTCATGCTGCTGTTCAAATTTCGAACTTCAATAATTCTTCAAATATTGAAATAATATTGTTGAAAAATAAAATATACACCAAAGAGCCAAAAGATTATGACCACCGTGTCTTTATGCAAATCAAAGCAACTGCAGGTAAACGACGGCGCGTGTGAAGGTCATGAAACGATATAAATAACACCTGATACTGAGCTCTGTTAATCAGAGTTATTCTTGTTTTTCAGATGGGAAAAACAGCGGACGTAAGTGATTTTGACAAAGGCCAAATTGTAATGGGTAGACGCTGAGTCAGAGCATTTGTGAGATGGCAAGGCTTTGTGGGTGTTCACGGTCAGCTGTGGTTATTATCTTCAAAAAAGTTGTCCGAGGAGGGAAAAACCACGAACCGTCGGCAAGGTGTGGGTCGACCACAGCTCATCGATGCTAGAGCTCAGCGAAGGCAATCCCATATGCGACGATCCAACAGAAGGGATACTGTGGCGCTACTCTCCCGTAATTCTAATGCTGCTGCCGGAGTATTGTGTCACAACACACAGTACATCGAACTCTGCTGAAAATGGGGTGGCGTAGCCGCTGACATCTCCGAGTGCCCATGCTAACTTCAGTTCACCATCGAAAGTGCCTACAATGGGTATGCGCTTATCAAAACTGAACCTTGAATGATTGGAAGAATGGTCCGATTAATCTCGTTTCCTGTTGCACCATGTGGACGGCGTGGACATGTGTATCGTTTACCTGGGGAAATGTTGGTACCATGATGCACTGTGGGACGAAAACAAGCCGGTGGAGGAAGTGTAATGCTTTGGACAATGTTCTGCTGGGAAATCCTGGATCCGGTCATTCATGTGCAGGAAACAATGACTTCTACCACCTACCTAACATAGTTGGAAACCATTTGCTGAAAAGAAAAATGCTTCTGACACAGAGTTAGTATTTCTTTTTTTTTTTTTCAGAAATAATAAATCAGAGTTTTGTTTCAGAAAAACTGTTCTTTTCCTTTATTTTATTTATTTTTGCATGAATTAAAATTACCCTGTATAGCATTTTTTCAGAAATGTGCCCTCTTGAAAACGCAAAGAGCAGGTATTCAACTTTCCCCTACCAAAATCAACTGGCTTGAAGGATTATCTCAGCATGACTGCTGTTTTCAGGCTGCAAGAGGAGAAGACGACAACGCCTTAGGACATGACAAGGGCAGATAGGGATTTCGTTTGGAAGAGTCCATTTCGAAATTCGGCCGTTCTGGGCCTTATCACTCAAATAATTTTATCTCCTCTGCTCCTTTTTTCCTAAAAGACTACTGTTAGTTTCAAGAAAAGCCTGTTTAAAATGGTCCTATTCTTCCTCAACTTGAACATTAAGCAAACCATGATTGTCATAATGAGAGACAGAAAAAAAAAAACATTACTCAGGTACTTTTCTCAGAGGTACTGATTTTACAGAGACGCTGTGAGTTACACTGTTAAAATGTTTTCAAATGTTCTTGAGGCTTTTGTTGCTGTTTTCATCCTTTTGTGGACGAGATGTGTCATTAGAAACTGAAGATAATAAGTATTGAATGTGCTGATGATTCCTTAGTCCATAGGCTGCCAAAACGAAGTCGTATTGGCAGGCAAAAAAAATCAACATGGACATTGTCAGAATAAATTTCAATGGTAATGGAATGGCCGGAAGCCTTGTCCAATATCCGAAGTACTTTGTTATCGACGTTATTCCTCTTCCAGAATTCAGCTACAAAAGGAGAAAAGTAGTTCCTGATAAAATATCAGCAAAAAAGAGAGAACACGTGAGCAGAAACACGTGAACGAAAATGGTGCTCGCTCCCATGATCCTCTGCTCAATGCGCAGCAAACGGCTGAACAACTGCTCGATTGTGACCGCACGACGGCTCGTAAGCATCAAGAACTTCTTTTTTCGTTTTTCGCCCACTTGCGAACTGGAAAGTTCGTATATCTCAATCAGGCGTTCGCATAGCTATTTTTAGGATACAAATACTTAGTGTTCGGTTAAGTGAGGATTCGTATAACGAACGTTCGCATAGGGGGGGCCTGGGTGTGCTTTATGAAGATAAAATGTCTTCAAATGTTCAGTCAAGATGTTTCATTCTAAGACAGGCTTAGAACTCTAACTACAGTTTGCTTAAAACTGCATATATTGTTATTGGCAATGACATACACTATGTATTAAAAGGTTTGGGTTATAGTTCGTCTAACGTAACTATGTTACGTATATATTTAAGTGGTGTGGGTCACCATTGGAGTCCAGTGCAACACAAAGCCAACATGGAATATTCTACATCAGTTTATAACATGTTAGAATAGATTCAAGTTCTTAAATTCTGGTTGTCAACCGGACCATGCAAATAGAAATTGCGCTTCATGTGTTCACAAATTGTCCCACGACTACCGGTTGTTCACCTCCATTTGAGCAACAAACTTCGATACAAATATCACTCAGAGAGCTGCTCAGTGAGGAGATCTTGAACATGGGCAATCCTATAGGAATCATAGCGTAAGATATTTCGTCCACTTTTTCGACATGGTTGGAGACAATCCCAAACATCGTACAACATCTAGTACGAAAAATCTAGTATCTAGTAGAAAAAAATAATTAATTACAGTAGGGAAGATCGTTATAACACTCTTTGGCTGTAAAGGGGCAAAAAGTAAAATGAAACTGAAATGAGATAAATCACAATTGACTGAAGAAACAAACGCTGCCTTTTTGGTTAATTACCAGTTTTAAACTTTTTCACATAAATTTGAAATCCCTGTAAAAATATATTTAAATACCCAGAGGTGAGATTGTGTAAACAAATAAACCACCAACAATATTATACAGAAATTTAATACAAGTAATATGGCTTTAGTTTAATCACTGCAGCCTTCCGCTTTGTTTTCTGACTGTCACACGATGGATGAACTTTGCTGGATACATCCGAAATTTCAAACGTGAAAGCATCTCATAAAAGACGAAGCATATTTTTTTCTGTCTCTAAAGCGCATATCATTTATATAGCGTGTTTAGTTCCAGACATATAAATCTTACTCAAGAACTGTCATTAAGCTCCCATAAAGTAATATGCGCCACAGGTGTCCTTGAAATACCACCTAAATTTCTGCATGATGATATTCCTTTTCGTGAGAGGACCAATTATGCCCAAATGACTATGCTTATGTGGGCGATAGTTTACGAGGAGCAAAACGAGTCTAAAGACTAAGGACATGAAATCCGCTCACAAACAAACAAATCTTTCGGCGGATATATGATCGATTAGTTTACAAAATAAATAGCTCGCCTGCAAGTGTGTTTCGTTTTCTGAGGAAATGCACATAAAATCCCTGTTTCTGAGGAAATGCGCATTAAAATCCCTGTTAAGCCAAAGCTCAATAACTTCTAAAATAAGCGTTTTGTTTAGAAAAATGTGATTGCAGACAAAAATCACAATAAAATGAATCAATATCTCGATTTTCAATAATATTAGTTCAGTATTTAATGAGTTATGGAAGTTTGAATATTTACCGATAACAATTCCATCCACAAAAAGTGACTTCAGGAGTTAATTAAAACTTAGTAATAAGCATTGTATCAAAGTGTTTCATAAAATAAATTTGTAGTTTAGAATTTTGTGTGAAGAATTCTTTTACTATTCTTTAGTTTTGTATAAGTTTCTTAAGATTGGCATTGTTGTTGTTAAATATTCAAACTTCCATAGCTCATTAAATCTGAACGAATATTGTTGAAAACAGAGATATTAATTTATTTGATTGAGGTCTTTATCTGCAATCACATTTTTCAAAAAAAAAAACTTACTTTACAAGTTATAGAGCTTTGACATTAGCTTCCCATTAACTTAACATAGGAATTTTCCTCTATTTATAGAAACCAGTGTAAATTCATGTTGAGGTGAATCCTCGTGGCTGGTATAAGAAGCAGCGTCACGCACCGGCCGAGCAACGTATGTATGTCACATTGCAACGTGTATTTCATTCGAGAGTACTGTGAGAGGTACCTGCTCTTTGCAGAGTGTCATGAGAATGTCTTGCACACTGCTGGAGAGTATGACCGTCGTTACCCAACACGTCCTCACACCAATGCCAACATTATACAACAGCTGGATGATCACATCAGAGATATTGGAAATGTGCTCCCTATAACGAGTCTTCGTGACAGAAGTCATATGGCCAGTCAGTGGGTCAGCACTACAGGAAGCCGTACTGAGGAAGCCAACGTGAGGCAGATAAGCATTTAATTGGACGTGTATTGTGGACGGACGAAGTGCATTTCATAGGTGACGGCATCTTGAATTGCCTCAACAGTCATGTGTGGTCACGTTCCAATTTCCATGTCCCCCACCAACAACACCGCCAGGTATGTTGTTCTGTGAACGTGTAGGTGTTGTTTTGGGTTACTGCATTATTGGTCATAGCAGCTGCCAAATAGTCTGACCACGCAAATTAACCTTTGAATAAAACACAAGACACCAACTCATTTTATTGCTGATGTCAGAGAATTGTTGGATACTACATACCCGGGACGCTGGGTTGGACGTGGCAATCCCGTTTATCGGCCAGCCAGATTATCACATCTTTCGCCATTGGATTTCTTCTTTGGGATCATATCAAGGAGCTAGTGTACCGACTATCACCCATTATAAAAGAGAATCTAAGAGCTAACCTTCACGTTCGTTGACACTGCACTATTGGAATGTGTCCAGTCATCCATTCCCGTCATGCACACACATGAGGGGTGATCCCTGTGAACACCTTCCACTGTGATACAGCTAGCACATTTCCACGACATCTGTTTTCGTGTAACACATCATGTACGTACAGTATTACTTGTCGCCCAAGTATGACTTTATCGGTACCTACTAATCATAGAGATATTCAATTTTGCCATATTAGCCATGCTTGCAAATTATATCATTACATACCACGCCTGTTGCTTGATCTTCCGTTGTTTAAACATTCCAATAAAGTATGTTTGGTTGCAAAACGGATGTGACACCATGAGCCTACATTCTTTTTACTCCGAAAGTATTACTCACAGGGACATAGTTCCTTGGACATATTTGATCCTCTTACTAAGAGGAATATCACCATGCAGAGTTGTTGCGTTCATTCAGGAACATCCTGTATTAATATTATGCGTGCAAACCGGTGCTTTAAAATGCCAAGCGAAACGATATTATTCAAGCACAATATTTTCATAATATTTAGGACTTTTTTTCCATAAGTCATTAAATAGTTAAACAAATCGTTAAATTCAAAAAGTTTTAATACAAAAATTTTCTCACGAAATGAAACATATGTAATATTGGTTTTACCTGTGCCACACCTTATACTATTGAAAAAGCTACAGCATAGCTTTTTACGCAAGTTGTCTTTTGTATTTTGAAACATTATCTATAGTTTAATTAGTTACTTCTTAACGAGTTTGTTTCTACACGTTTTTGAAGAATTTATGCCGTTGAGGCAATAATTTTCATTTACAGCAGAGATCCCAAACTTTTATACACGAAGCTACTGCCACTGCTACTCGAATTTAGTGTCAACATCATTCACATGTGAATTGGCATAATATTAAATGTGAGAAAATGAATAATTGTTTTCAGTACTACCTATTTTATTCTTATACTTTATCTGAAGATGCCTTTTTTTCGTAAACAAAATTATGTGTATAAGTTCACATTATAACTCTGTAAAATTTCTTAGGATGATAATTTTGTCTTTTTTGGTTTTCTAAAGTGGTTACGATAATTATTAATTTTTCTGCTGTTTAGGCTTTCAAAACCTACATCAGAATTGTCTTCTACATCAGGCATAGGAAACCCATCTCTCGTGAACGACACAGTGTTCGCGGAGTGCTTATAAGTGCTCACCGTTATTAATACTGCTTTCTAACACGATAATGAAACAAATTGCCGTCTACTGTTATCGACAGCGCTGTATTTGCGGCTAAATATTCTGAAGAATTTTAACAAATTTTGGGAAAATAATACAGATTTTTTTCTATGTTATTTATTGAAATATTTATTAAAGCAACGCCATTTACGTTTCATATTTCTATCAAAACGTTTAAAAATATTTAAAATAATTTATTATAATAAAAATATTGATGTGTCTCAGTTGGATGAGGATGAATGCTCTTAAAAAATGAGGGTGTGATCAAAAGTGTTTTGTTTTCCCACACCACTGTTCTTAGACTCCTTAGTTCTCCTCAAGTTTATTCTTAAGTGATGGCTAAGTTCGTTTTTCGAGCACTCGATTCTTTCCTGCTGAAAGGATTGCACACACGTTTTGCACTTAGTGATTCCGAAACTGCTATTGCTTTATAAATTTCGCATGCCTAAATATATTACGTAACTCGTACGTAATAGAGTACAAAAATAAAAATTTGAAAAAAAATATGCTTTAATAAATTAAAAAGTTTGAAAAATACCTATCTTCCTATATGGGCCCTAAAAGTAGAATATAAACTTAAAGCATATTCATGGTGAATTCAGTTACAGAGTTTACATTCACTTCAAAGGAAGATAGGGCGCCGGCAATTTTGTAGATTACTCGGCTCCCTATCTTCCCTTTAAATGAATACGAACTCAGTGACTGATTACATCACCAATATGTTTGAGATTTATTTCTTACTTTTTAGAGCCCATATAGAAAGATAGGTATCATTTTGAAAAATTTGAATTGATTTATAGTTTATTTGTCGTCACTAAAACATCTACTCTCAAAAACATTTATTTGATATATGACACATAAACATCGACCAGATATTCCCTTCCTTTTGGGGTCGTGTTTGAGATAACCCATGATATTGGAGACGTCACGAGCTTTAATTTGTGACATGACTAGTTAAAGTCTAACCCCGCGAAAATGCCCCTTTATCAGGGGGAGAGGTATGGGGACAAAATTCGAAATAGTTTACGGCCATCATTATATGAACTTTTATTTAACACGTAACTTGGGAGATATAATAGAACGACTTCCATATTTCCCCTTTTTTCCGGGGGAAGAAAACATGGGGAGTCATTATTTCTAGTTTATGACATTTCCCGCTTCAGAAACTTTTATTTGACATATAGCTGGTTACTTTCGGCATTCGCATTCCATAGATAGCAGAAGGATATTTTCCTTATTATCCCTGTTTAGGAGGGTAGCAAGGGGGGATCAATTTTTTATAGCTCCTAACACTCCCCAATTTCCTTCGTTTTGAATTCTAGGTTTAAGAAACCTCGACTCAATGTGTAGAAATCTCTCAGGAGGCGGATTAAGCATACTTACTAGCAGTTAGTCACCTTAGCACGAGTTGACAGATACGAGTTATTGACGAAGAGGAGAAATATTCATTTATAGGAAATTAGTTCCCACGTTAGAAGAAACTGATCTAGAAAAATCCTACTTATGTCGGAGAGTTTATTATTTAAACAGGAAATATTATATTTCATTCTTACATTAATCTTTCTGGTGGTAACTAAGTGAAAGTATTAGAAATCGATAAGGAGAGAAAAATAATGTTTTTTTATACTAAATTAAATATTTTGCAAAAATATTTTTTTTCTGTTATTTATTAAAAGTCGAAAATAGGTTACAATGAATTAGAGACCAAATATTAAGCAGCAATATCTAGCAGAAATCCAATAATTGCGTAGAATTTATATATCACATTGAATTCCAACTATATTTTTGAATCTCAAGTGATTATAAGATCTGTGTATATCAGTATCAAGCCCAGATTCGGGAAAAAAACGAAAGATCCCCCCCCCCCCAAGATTCGGATCTAATCGGTACTAATAGATGTTGCATGCTTGAAAAATTTTCAAAGCTTAATCCCGATGGAAACTTCCATCTGAAAGATACACCTCTCAAAGTGGAAATCGAAACACCTCGGAGGAAGCAATGTATATCCCAGACACTGACAGGACGGAAGCTATGGAGGTAGAAGTGCAAAGGATAAAAAAAGGAACGTAAGAACACCAGGATAGGTAGGATACAGGACAGTCGTGACTAGCATCCCTACTATCCTATATTCACCGATCGAAATGCTATTATGATTTACTAAAAGAATAACAAAACAGTTCGAAGAGTGATTAACTTTTTAATTAAATTAGCTTGTCAAATCTATTATAATACGCTTTAAGCTATATTATTAAAATTATGACCTATTCTAAAAGTCTTCATTTCACACTAATATGGTAGTTGCTTGAAACAATACTTGATACAGGATATGACTTTTTAAACATTGCTTTTTAAATATTTACATCTAATAACCATTTCAAAAGTTTAGTTTTAATTTCTTAATAAGTGCTCAGGCATGACAGACCTCTAGGTAGACACTAAAACTTTGGGTCTTTGATAAAATATCCGCGAATTATCACTCTTGCTGTGAAAAATTAGAACGGCAAAATAATTTTCACACTTTCTCCTTTTATTGATGGCATGCAAAATTATATCCTTGTATTTATTTTTAGAGCAATTTGTAATGGTAATTACATAAATAACAAAAATGTTCTATAATAATAACTAATAAAATGTTCATATTATGAAAACTATTTCCAAGTTATTCTTCATCAATCAATCATCATTACATATTTATTGAATTTAGAGTACTTTTTTGTATTCGTTTAATTTTGGGTCAATCAGATTTATATGTGCATCCATATATACTGATACCATACCTAATGATTGATTCGTAGAGAGCTTTGTGTGTTATTATTATAACATCCAGTGGAATAAGAGTTTTCAACTTTAACACTTTCTAAGTTTATCACAAGTATATTTTATGAACGATTTCCCTTTAAAATCATGGTCAATATAAATTCTAAAATAACGAATTTTATTAATCTCTTCCACATTTGGACAGGGACATGCATTTTGGTAAATATTCAATTTATATTAACCCTTAGAGTTATGTGTTTTAATAAATAAGTAGTTAAGCTTGTTCCTACTCTAAATGATCATATATTTCTTTTTCTCTTCATTTTGAAAAAGTTTGTTTTTCTGAAACAAAAATTTGCTGTAGTTTAGTCCTTTTGTTCACATTTAACTATAACTTCTAAATTATACCTGCATTCAGCGAAACGATATCATCAGCAAACATTAACGAATTATCCGAAAAATTTACTTCCGCTAAATCATTTACATTAAAGAATCATTCATTTTAAACCTTACTTCCATTATCTTGTATTCTGTATTACATGAACTTCTATTGAGACATAATTTAGCTTAGCAGTTAATTCGCTACGATTGTAAGCCAACCATGATAGTTTTTTAATTAACTATTCTTCAATCCCTTGAAATATTTTGCTCTTTCTAATAAAATTCTGATTGACATTTCAATCGTATTATAGACATATTATTTTATTTTCCTTCTAAATATAAAATCATTTTTTTTCGTTACCCACCACTTCTTTTATTAAAATACTTTCCTAATAAAAAAATGCCAAACATTGTTATGCGTCCCCTGGAACAAACCATTCCAACACTCTACACGCATACAGCTAATGCTCTGATGTGTTAGGTTTGTTTCGTCCAACCCAAACACTGTATGTGTGAGGGATACTTTAAAACGTTTTCCTCCACGTCCAGGGGGCTACACCATAAAAAATTAAAATAAGAAAGAATTGAACATTTCAATTTTCATCTACGTCGTGTAGGAAAAATATGAAAATGTTTTTCATTGACATGTGACACACCTTCCTGATAAAGGGCTCTCTGTGCTTTCAAAATATCTTGAACTGAATCTGACATAGATTATAACAAGTATTTGGGAATCATGTCATGTTGTGAGAAGCCATTCCTTTTACATAGTAGTATACAGTTCCTTCAGGATAGAGGATAATAGAAGTTGTGACCAAACGCGTCTGGGAGAGCTTTTATATAAGGTTTATAAGGATATCAGGTGTAAAGGAGAAATCCATTGCTTCGAGACTTGTGTTTGTACTGATGTATTCCTGGAGTACTGAGAAGCAGTCTTAAATTTCGAATTGTTTTACAGTCATGCAGGTTGAAGAATAGTGAAAGACGTTGCAGAAACTCAGCCACGATGTTTGAGGTGAAAGGAGCATTTTGAATTTCTGATAAGGTGGCTGGTTTAGAAATTAGAGGTATAGAATTGTCTATTCCTTCAGTAGTGTCACCCCGGAGATGGAGCACCCGGAAGTGACGTCATAGACCGCCGACCCCCCTCAGGTGTCCCCCCTGGGGAGGGCTTAATTTTTGGGAGGTCTTAATTTTCTTGATGGCGTCAAACCAAAAAGGCACCCTGGGGAGGGCTTAATTTTTGTGGATCTTAAATTTTGGCTTCCTACCCCACACGTGTGCTGGAGACGGCCTAGGGAGGGGCTTAACATTGGGCGATCGGAAGTGTCCCCCACGCTGGCGGGGGGATGGTCTTCCGCCCCCACCCGTGTGCTGGAGACGGGGAGGGCTTAATTTTTGAACAATATCAGACCAGAAGTGTCACCCACGCTGGCGTCGGTTTCGGGAGGGCGGCTTCCTCCCCCATTTCCCACATGTATGCTTTTCCTGGCACGTGACGGGGAGGGCTTCTTCCCACGGGTATGCTTTTCCTGTCTGTGGGAGACGTCCTAGGGACGGCTTCCACCCCCATTTCTTATCCCCACGCGTATCAGAGATTCTTGTGCAAGACTCTCAGCATTTGTCTGGCGCTAACCCCTGCGGCAGTATGGTGTCCGTTGACGGAAACCGCCCACGCAGGCGGTAATGGAATGTTAAAAAAAAACGGACGCCACTGGGGGGAGGACTCGCGTGCGTGGAGATAGTCTACGGAGGCTCTCTCTGTGGGAGACAGCCTAGGGAGGGTTTGACTCCCCCATTTACTATATGAGCCGACCTGTTTCACAGATTTTTCTCGAATGTTATTCAGTGGCGTCCTAGTGTTTTTGAACTCCCATTTCTGGCCCCTGAGCACCTTTGTCATGTGGTAACATTACAGAGTGTGACGGACGAATCTTCCGTTACGCGAGGCATGACGCCAGCGCGGTCTGGTTTGACCTGGGGCGGAGGCGTACGCCGTTAGAAAGTCAAAGATTTTAAATACTAGAACATAGACGTTTGGAATTATATATTTCTAATAAACCTGTACGAGGGTTGTGGCTTGCAATACATTCACGGTATCTAGAATAAAAAAAAACTGTGTAATATATACATCATTTATCGATCAAAATACGTGCAGGTCACAAATACTATCATTATAAATATTACATTTAAGTGTAATTTACCGGACGTTTTAAAATATACTAACGATGTTGTTATAAGGTGTGATTCATTTTACGTCCAATACATAATTTATCAGTCGTTTTAAATACAGCCACGATATAAAGGCGTGAATAAATTTTACGTGTAAGTGAAATATATTCACGTGTAAGTGTATGTTATATGTCCCCGTATTATAACTTAGGTTCTACACGCCAATAGTCACTGAATAAAAATAAGATAATGTTTAACAAAAAACTTTTTGAGGTCGCGAGATCTGCATACAGAAATATCTGAAACACAATTGGGAGTTAATTTTGCTTTATCTGTAGACAAAGAAATTATAAAGCAGTTTTTGATTCTGCTTAAAGCAGAGGATTTGACCCCTCTGGAAGAAGATCTGTACATGCTAATCTGGTAAAATGTATTCACATGACTCATAAAAATTAGTAAAACAATGCATGGTTCAACTTTTGGGGGGTTAACTTATTCGATGTTTTGCGCATTTGTTGGAATCGTCTTCCAAAGTATAACCTTAAAAGCATTGAGTCAGGCTCTTAAGGCCAATGACTACCTTTGATTCATATGGACCCCATTTTATTAAGGTTTACTATGAAAGCTTTTAGTAATTGCAAATGAATGTGGTGAATTTATTAAAACAAGAACAGTAAATGACATATTATCAAAACTTTTTAAATAATAGTCACTGAATAAGATAATTTTTAACAAAATTTTTTTGAATTCGCGAGATCTACATACAGAAATATATGAAAACATCTGACGGGTAAAATTCTAGTAATCCAGTCAACATCTAAATAATTCTAGCAGTTTAATGCGCGAAAATTAAAAACATCAGATGGGCCATTGATATAAAAATGGAGCGCACCCCCCGCAATACAACTCCCCAGGGGTTAAAGGATCTTTTTAAAAACCCGCGTAACTTTGACGGCATGCTTTTTCTGCAACCATTAATTTCCGATACGAATTTTTAGTTTTTGAAGCTTCTATTTCGGAAAAGAATCTCATGTTCCGCTCGTGCTTAATTCGAATGACTTCAATATTCACGGATGTTAGTGCTCTTGTTCCAACAAACTGAACAATGACTTTATCACGCATAATCAAAAAGATATTAGTTTTGTGCATTCCTTCTTTCAAATTTATTGGTGGCAAGAGTTATTTTGAATAACTTTCAACCGTTAATGTTAAGTCTAGGGAGATTTTGAGAAATTCAATCCCCCCATCCCCGCCCCAATTTTGGTTGCCACCAGGGGTTCCCACATAGCCTACGTTCTTCCACTGGGTGAAATAAACGTTCATGCAAAGTTTGAAGCATCCAGCTCTTCTGGATGCCGAGTGCATAGGCAAGCAGACAAAACAACTTTCTTCTTTATATATTAGATAAATTCTTTCAAGTGTTATTAGATAGCACTGTATATAACAGCTTGCAAAATGCAATGTTTTGATTCACCTTTCTGAATAAAACATTTAGTTTGTGGTTATTTCCTTTTTTTGTTATTTATTTTATTAGAGGTCCATTTTCATATGCTACCAATACTTTTATTTATTCTATTAACCTTAGAGTCCAGACAAATATAAACTAGCGACGTGTTTGTTGAGTGATAATACGTTTGCTTGCAGTAGCATTTTGACTTTCGGGATAGAAGTTCTACACCCGGAATGGGTGTTTTGTCTGTCATGTGTTGTGATTTTTCATCAGTAAAGAATTCTTATTAATGTATCTTAAAATTCGATAATGTATCTTAAAATTCGGTGTTCTCGCATTAGTACATAAAGCGAACGCTGATGATTATTCTCACTTACCAAATTTCAAAGAAAAATATACAAACTTCTACAAAAATGTCATATATTTCTAAAACACATAAATTAATCCATCAACAACGTTTATCTTCCTGATTTAACCCGAAAATAAACTGCCCTTTTTCCAGAGCCTATTTCAAAGTTGTTTTTAGATTAGAGTTACCTGGTTTCCTTTGGTAAAAATTGCTACGTTTTCACAAACCTAAACCTGGGATATTTTACTACAATTTCCGATTTAGTTTTCCTAGAATAAAGGCATCATTTATAAAAAGAATACTTCATATACAAAATCTATATTGACTGCCAAGATGTCGGTTATATCCAGCCAGGCTCGTAATGTGCTGCTCCTAAGATTCGAGTCCCAGCTGGATCAGTTTCGAGAATTATCTCCGTAAATCACCCCACCCTGCTCCCGGTCAGCAGGGAACACTGATAAACTTTAAATGGTAGCCGTCCGTCGAATGGGGCGTTAAACCGTGGCCTATGTGCAACTTAAAGAACACAATAGATGGCTTTGAAGGGAGGCTACCATCTGTCTCCCAACAGCTGTTCCAGTGGGTCTCCTCCCCCAACATTCTCTAAGCTCTAGCCCATTGTTTAAAAAAATTGTCGCGCATATGTAAAACCACCCAACGTTAAAGAACACGCTGGATGTTCTTGACGTGAGGTCATCATCTATCTCCCAACATCTGTCCAGTATGTCCTCTCCACCAACCATCTCTGAGCCTACGGGATTCTTGCAACTGGTCATTTAGCTCATGGTGTGAAAAAAATTGCCTCTCAGAGGCAATCATATTTTTGATATCCTATCATATTTTTGGGACATTGTGGTGGTAAGGTTTATTATTATTTTTCACCCCCAAGTACGATTGTGTGGGTTTCAGAGAACGATTTCGAAGTGTTTGAAACGAATTCAATATTTTGTATTCGAGTGTTTGAGAGGGGACTATGGCTGTTGGAACTCCCTACATGTAGTGGTAGGTAATAACAGCTATAATAAATAGAGTCATTAGGAAAGTTACATACTTTTAGTTTATTGAAGCATCTGAGGCAAAATTGGATTACATAGAGCATCAGAAATTTTCAAAGTTGCACAAGATTATCTGAAATCATTATGCTGATAATGAATATGAAGTAGTGGTTAAAAGGAATAGATTTTAGTGCCCATTACATATTTTTGGCAAGCAAATTGTGAATTGCAATATTATATTTACCTAGTATCAAAGATTAGATGTGAATAGTTCAGAGGTTGAGGAATTCTTTAGAATTTCATTTATTACTGAGTGGTTAGCGCACTTGGCTACTGATCAAATGGACCTGTGTTCGAGCTCAGGTATGGCATGGATATTTCTGTTGTTTTTCTGCTGAGGTCTTGCCATCCTCACAGACCTTCTTATGCACAATGGCATATTAAAATGACAGACACCTGTCAGACCTCTGTGGCAAACAACTGCTTAAGGAGTATTTATTATTATTATTTATTTATTTTTATTACTTCATGTTTTTGTTATTTTATATATTTCATTATGCATCACTATTCAACAATTTTTTGGCATATGTTTTTATAACTTACGGTTGTTCCACATTTTATAATTTCTGAAATACTTTAGATATTATGATATATAAATTAATATATTAATATAATTTAATTATATATTAATTATATATAAATAATTATTTCATACATAGTATATTTGCATCCCTACAAACGAGCTCGAGTGAGATATGTCTGATTGAAAGTATTGTTACGACAGATGAACGTACTGCAGTGAGTTTATGATAAACGTGACATGAACGCTCGTGTATGCTTCTACGAGAGATTTATGTAACAAACATATTGGAACATAGAACAGATCTGAAATATAAGAATGATAGAATTTTAATGTTGGAGATGTGGAGATCTGAAAGGAGACATAAAAAGCCTTAGTCAGGCACGATAGTCCAAAAGAGGAAATATTTTTACGTGGTGAGTGTGCGGGAGGATGATTAGTTTTATTAGTGTAAAATCTAGTGAGTTAACACTGTTGCGATGCATCACTACTGCTGGATTAAAACTGAAAGGATCGCTTGTGTTGTACTTATGACTCAGGGCTAAATGGGAGTTGCTCCAAATAATGATTTGCATCACCTTCTTTTTTGCGATGTCATGACTAAACTACGTTGCATCAGACAATGATGCCATTCCTCCATGGGTTGTATGTATGACTTGCTGATGTAATAGAACGCAATATTTTGCAATCTGGAGTTTAAAATACAGCCTTGCGAAATGGTTACCTATATACTCAAAGCGGACGGAGTCTTTTATACATGACCATCTCTGTCTCTTCTAAACAAGAGCCATTCGACAAATTTTATTGTCATTTTCGTGTTCAGCACCTCGAAATTAGTAAAGATTGGCTATTTTCATTTGAAAGCTTTTTTGTGTGTAGCTCAATGCTATCAGATGAGAAATTTCACAAAGATTATAAGATGTAAAAGCAGAAGTATCCAGAGACATCATTTTTCATTCCATATCAGAATTAGATATAAATTTGACCTTCGACTTCGATGAAATGCTGAGATCCGAAATTTCAAAATTCTTCTGAAATATAGGACCGAAATAATTCGGGTTTTTGGCTCTCTAGTATCAGTAGAACGAAATTTCTCTTTTCACCTAAAAGGATCCCCATCCCCCTACTCCAATGATCGAAAATATTGTTCCGTAAAATCTACAACAATAAGGGTTGTTTTATCTCTGGGCTTCACATTTTGTATACAAGGGGCTAAATGGCCAGGTCAGAAGGACTCCGAAGGCTCACAAAAGGTTGGAGAATGGGATTCAATAGAACACCTGTTGTGATACACATGGTAGCCTCCCGTCAAGGCCAGTCAGCGTGCTCTTTAACGTGCACAAGGTGTGGCTCTCCTGCACTCGGAACCAAGGCTCAACGTCTCATCAGACGGACGGCGGCCTTCCCAAACCCATCGGTGTCTCCTAGTGACCATGGGCAGGGCGGGGAGTTTTGTGGAGAAAACTCTCAACCCTGGCGCGCTACCGACTGAGTCGCACCCCACCACGTGCAGGAAGCATGGGGAACAGTGCCACAAAAGGTTATGAGCAGTCTCTACGACTCACTGCCACGAGGCAATGTTCAACTTATTCCCAATAATTGTGGTTATACCTCCTATTGATGTGGCTTATATTTTGTACAATAAAATTGTCCATTTTTCTATGAAAAATTAATCAATTCTTCCTTGTTTCCCATACTGCTTGATATATGAATATCAGTTGAATTTTTGCCACCTCTTTTTGGTGCTGTAATTTCAACGTTACAGATGTGACAATGCTCCCGGTTATCCGGCATTTATGGTGAATGAAATTTGCCGGTTAGATGAATCTGCAGGTTGCATGAAAAATATTTTTATACAAAATAAATACCGTAAGTGAAATTTGTATTCGAGCCTTAGTTGTAATAAAAATGCAGTTAAAAATAATGAAAATGAAGTATAATGTCCTTAATGCAAATCTAAATATCTAAAATATAATTGTCAGGAACTTCGGCAACTGCTTCCCAAAGTTTTATAGCAAGTGATAACCCCTCGGCCGTCCCGTGGCTGAATTGTTAGCGATCCTGGCTAGTGATCAAGGGACCTGTTTTCGAGCCAAGGTAGAGTCATGGATGTTTGTATTCTTTTTTCTGCTGATGTCCAGCCATTCTCACAGACCTTCTTCCATGACGTATAAACTGACAGATTGCTGTCAGACCTCTATGGTAAGCAGCTGTTTGAGGGGGTGTTTATTTATGTTTATATATTCACTGAAAGACACCATAGAAAGAATTGTAATAATGGTCGCCAGATGGCACTGATTACCGAAGTGTCGTATTTTCTCTAATAACGAAATGTGAAAGAGAATTTTTTGAAGCTTAAAAGTCAGTGGAATCCTAGACACGAGAACAGTGAGACTAATCTAAACTTTAATCTCAGAAAATTTATTATTTCAATTTGAAATTTATTCCGATTACATGAGAATTCTGGATGTTTAACTTACGGATAACCGGGACTTTACTGTATATATCTTACCTACCACCTCTGTTATAGTGACAAATAACTATTATCTTATTCTTCCGTTTTAATTCAATATTCGCTTACCCTATTGGTTGATCTAGAAAGTATCTTTTTAAGGTACAGTATATCACATCTAGAGAAAAAACCGGGGATGTATAATTCGTGGAATGGCGCCCAGAACAGTTCGCGACGTTTCTTACGAGTGATATGTGTGTATTGCATAATATATATGTGCCAACGTAGCAACTTTTCACAGTAGGGGACACCGATGTGATTGGAAAGGCCAACGTGGCCATATGTTGGAGATTCATACTCTGTTCACATTATGCAACACGCTAGGTGGCCT
Source organism: Ryuthela nishihirai (assembly GCA_038380435.1). Taxonomy (NCBI): domain Eukaryota; kingdom Metazoa; phylum Arthropoda; class Arachnida; order Araneae; family Heptathelidae; genus Ryuthela; species Ryuthela nishihirai. The sequence continues at coordinate 1,785,585 of JAWZYU010000064.1, forward strand.
TGACGGGAAGCTACCAACTGTCTCATAGCAGCTCTCTAGTCGGTGGAGTAATATACATAAGACAAAAAAAAAACAGTTCGAGACACGAGAATAGTAAAACTTAGCTAAACTCGAATTTTAGAAAAAATAATAAACCAATTGCCTACGCACAGGTCTTGATCTAGTAAAAAATCGAAGGGGAGGGGGACAAGAAACACGATATGCGAGACACAAGGGAACTGAGTTTTTATGATTATACAAATTTGTGCAGGAAGTTTTATTATAAAAAGTACAATTCCCTTTTTGTAGGTATTTATCAGTTGTTTTGGTAAATGAAAAATCAAAGTAAAAAATGATTTCAGATATATTTATATCTTTTCCTATTTCTATTTTGTCATTTCATTACACTATAAAATTTTAAAGGAATTTATTCGGATGATGTAGTTCATTATAAACCTTCAGTTGGTTGCAAGTTTCATTACTGCAAACAGTTCTTACACGGTAATAAAAGTTTCATTTCCGGGATTAATATTCCACTTGCAAAAATGTTAGAAAGTATCCCTTCATAGAATTTGAGTTGGTATAAACATTTAAAAGTCGATTTAAGAAAATCTGTTTTTGGCACTTTGCTATAGATTGCGCCCTAAGCACCTCGGTATACGCAAGTATATACTCTGTAACACTGAAATTGCAACACCCAGGATGAATGATCGGAAGTGCTGCAAATCAGAAGGCGACTGAGTTGCACCGAGATATGCAAGTGATTAAAATATGTGACCAATCCGGCTGCAGCGTTTGCCGGTTTTTGCGAGAATGTTTTTGACATAACGTTACAACTGAGACCGGTTTCCTCGTGAGAAGGGTTGGATTGTTTTCCCTCTGAGAGATACTTTTTGCACACAATGGGCTAAATGGCCAGGTCACAAGGACCCCGAGGTCTCAGAGAAGATTGCGTAAAGGAACCCACTGCACATCTATTGGAAGACAGATGGTAGCCTCCCGTCAAGACCATCTAGCATGTTTTATAACATGCCCAAAATATGGCTGTCCACACAGGGGAACGTGGATTTAGATCCCATCCGATGGACGGAGGCCTTTCTAAGTCCATCAGTGTACCGTATTGACCAAGGGCAGGGTGGGGATTTTGGCAGAGATAACTCTCAATGTTGGCCCAGCTGAGACTCGAACCTGGGAACTGTAGATTACGAGCCTGGCATGCTACCGACTGAGCCATTGGTTGGGGGTGGTTGGGACTGGAGATTCACTGGTCAGTTGTTAGCAGACTGATGGTAGACTCCCATCAGGACCATCCAGCGTGTTCCTTAATGTGCACTGAGTGTGGCTCTCCCGCACACAGTCCCAATATTAAATATTCCATCTGACGGATGGCGGATTCAATGTTCCATCTGACGGATGGAATTCTATTTCAAGAGCAGGCATCTGGGGAGAAATGCCCTATGATAGCCAAATACCTATAGTGTTCCTCACAGGCAGTTTGAAAGTTTGGGGTGCCTAGTAAAATGTTTCAGCAAGATAATGTGCATCGACATATCACAAATTTCACAGGGGAATGTCTAAGCGCTGTTAACGTCCTGAAGTGGCTAGCAAGATCCCCGGATCTCCCAATAGCATATGTTGGAACATGGTTAGACGCCATCTAGAGCAAGAGCCATCTCAACCAGAGCAGACAACGGTCACCCAGCAAGAAAAGGTCAGACCAAGTGCAGTAAGTGTGATGGACAGTGCCACAGGTGGTTTTCAGCAGTCTTTGCGACTCACTACTACCAAGCATTGTTCAATGTATTGACAATTGCTGTCGTACCTGCTACTGATGTGGTTTATATTTTGTATAATAAAATTGTACATTTGTTTTGAATAATTAATCATACCTTCCTTGTCTCCCACACTGCTTCATATGAGATTATTTGAATTTTCCCGCCGTGTCTTGATGTTGCAATTTCAATGTCAGAGTGTGAATACTCCTGTTTGTCCGCCATTTGTTGGGAATGGAAGTTGCCTGTTAGATTTTTAGATTTTTATTCGAAACAAGTAGCGTAAATACAATATTGTATTCAAGCCTTAGCATTAATAAAAATGCAGTTAAAACAATGAAAATGACGTATAATGCCCTTAATACAAATGTAAATATCTGAAACATAATTGTCAAGAACTTCGGGAACTGATTCACTGAAAGCCACTTTAGAAAGAGTTGTAATATTGAGCGCCGGATGCCGCTGACTACAGAGTGCCGAATTTCCCATAATAACGAAATGTGAAAGAGAATTTTTTGAAAATTAATTTCAGTAGAATCCGAGACACGAGAGCAATGAAACTAAGTTAAACTTTAAGAAATTTATTATTTCAATTTGAAATTTATTCCGGTTGCATGAGAATTCTGGATGTTTAAGTACCGGATAACCGTGAGTTTACTGTACATTTTTTTTCTCTACCGCCTCAGTTATAGTGATAAAGAGTAATAAGATGTTCTTCCGTTTCAATTGATATCGTTCTAACTATTATTAGGGAGAGTTGGTCTGGAAAGATTCTCTCCGCTTGCATAAGTTTCCGAATGATTCTCAAGATAATTGTTGTGTGATAACCGTCTGGCTGACGTACGCTTTTTTGTGTTACGGTCGACAGACGTTATGAGGAAAACATGGTAACGCTTTGCCATGTTTTCCTCATACGTTACCTCATACTTCACTTTCATACGTACCTCATACGTTTCCTCATACGTCACTTTCATACGTACCTCATACGTATACATCATACCTCATTCGTATACTTCCTTTTATATATGCATTTAACTTATATATATATTAACCTCATATGTCACATTCCTCATACGTTTCCTAATACGTCAGTGTTTTCCTCAGCTGGACCAACATTGAGAGTTATGTTGTAACGTTTGAGGAAAACATGGCAAACATGGTTACGAGGAAAACATGGTAATGCTTTGCCGATCAGATATGGGGGGTGCCCCCGACGGCCGAAAGGTATTACATTGCATTTATCTTAGGAATCACTGAAATGGGGCTTCCTTTTATATCCGCGAAGTTAAATAGTGGACTGCTTTGGAAAACAATTAGCGAAATTTCTTACGAGTCAATACATGGTATGTGGCAACTTAGCAACTCTTAAAGGGCAGGGAGCATTTTTTTGGTTTGTTTTACCTCTGAGCGGTACTTTTTTGCACACAATGAACTAAATGGCCAGGTCACAAGTACCCGAAGGCTCGGGAAAGGGGACCCAGTGGGACAGCTGTTGGGAGACAGAAGGTAACCTCCGTCAAAGCCATCCAGCGTGTTCTTTAACGTGCACAAGGTATGGCTCTCCCGCACACTGAACCACGGATTTATAACAACCAATAGCGTCCTTTCCAAGCCCATCAATGTCTCCAACTGACCGTGGACAGGGAGGAGTTGTATGGAGTAATATTTCAATGCTGGCCCAGGCGAGACTCGAACCTGGAAACTGTAGATACAAAATCTGGCGCTCTACCAACTGAGCCACCCCTGTTCCAAGGGATTAGGGTGTGAAAGTTGAAAACAGATAGAAAACTTACCACTACTACGGTTGTGAAGGAGTGACTTAGTCGGTCGTGGGCTATGCTCGTAATCTGCACTTCGCAGTTTGGAATCCCAGCAGAGCCAGTGTTCAGAGTTATCTCCGCAAAACTTGCTACCATCCGTCGGATGGTACATTAAGCCGTGGCCGATGTATGGGTTAGCTATTCCATGTGCACGTTAAGGAACACGCTGGATGACCTTAACGGCAGTCTACCGTGTGCCTCCTAACAGCTGTCCAGTGGTCCATTTCCCCAACCTTCTCTGATCCTTTGGGGTCCTTGTGACCTAGCCATTTAGCACATTCTGTGCAAAAAACTGACGGTCAGAGATAAAAACAACCCAAACAACAACAATCGAACCACTACTTCTTGCAATACCGTCTAAAACAAACCGACGTCAATTCTCTTCTCCTGCTAACTTTCAAATTGTGAAGGCGTTTTGTTTTGCAGTTATTCCTTGCTTTGGAGGTCCATATCTGAGCATTTATTTCTGTCCTTTTTTGTTACCTCTCTTCTTACTTCAACTGCTTTGATCATATATTTGGATACGCCTGGAGACCGTATTCTTCAGGGAGACGTAGAATTTTTTCAGAATATTTCATTTAACTTCACGCTAATGTAATATTCGTAATATTTTTGAATTACGAATATCTTTTCAATTGTTTCAATGGTAGTTAGGTAGTCACTGGAAGGAGAGCTATGCACCAATCCCCTGTGATGATGCAAAGAACCGGCCAGGCCTAGCACCTAATGTCCGACCCCGCCTTCTCGTGGTGCAGACGTTAGTAGCTGTCAAAAGAGATATTCTCTCGTGGAAGTGAACAGAAGTAGAGGGCTGCCAGATTAGTGTGGCCTACTGATATGGACAACTATGGCTACTTTCCTTTTTCTTCTACCCTGCTGAGGAGTGGTCAACCACACAGGGTCCTGATACTGACCATATAAACCACTGGAATGGATTGAAATAAGGCTCTGAGTTTCATTATGGATTCGGAATTTGCTGCACTGGTGGGCTTTTGTGGAGGGAGAATCTTCCCCTGTGTTGTCACAGCGTTACCTGGGTGACATTTTAACGTCAATATATCGATAAATATTTTGTGGAAAAAATTTAGGCGACATATGAGACTTGAACCCGCATCTCTCTAGAAACATGCCAGAGAGAGAAACATGCCACCATTTATTATTTCCAGCTTACTCAGCGCAGTGTAAAAAGAAATTGTTGCCACCCGTTGATCACAGATGGCGCCTATGGTTGGCACCGAAATTCATCGGTTGATTATGGATCCTGATTTTGCTTCACTGGTGGGCTTCTGTGGAGGGAAAATCTTCTGTGTTTTCTGTGTGTTTGTGGGTTGACAGCCCCAAGTGAATAGATTCACAGGATATGTTTATCAGCTGGTGGATAATCCTGAGCAGAGGTCATCGCAGGCACCTGAACTCTTTGCTTCTATTGGCATCGTCAAATTCTACATTGGAGGAAGTCTTCCAGTGTAGATGGCTTTAGCCTTTGGTGGTGGGAGAACGGGCCTTTGCCCCGTGTATGCAATAAGGGGGCTGTTTGATATTGTCGGCATTCCCTCTCTCAATAAACATAGTTTCTTTAAACATCCCACTAACCATTTTCTCTCCATAGGTAGTTGGAATGTGAGGACTCTGCACAGAGCTTTTTCTCTTGATGTCCTCACACAAGAATTCCACCGTTATAATTTAGATATTCTCGGCTTGCAAGAGACCAGATGGACAGATAAAGGTCAGATTCTTAAAAATAATCTTAAATTTGTCTTTTCAGGGAGGGACGACAATAAGCATCACCAAGGCGTGGGTCTGCTTCTCAGCAGACACGCTAATAATGCTCTTCTAGGGTATGAGTGCATTAATGAAAGGTTTCTTACAGCAAAATTTCAGACAGTTGTTAAAGATTTGAATGTTATCTGCTCTTATGCCCCCACTGAGGATGCCGATGAGGATGAGAAGGATAGGTTTTACGGACAACTTCAGGATATTTTGAATTCTGTCAAGAAAGGAGATATTACCCTTATTCTAGGTGCCTTCGATGCCACAGTTGGTACTGACTCTGACCTTTGGGGAGGAGTGATAGGCCCTTTTGGTATTGGTAGCTGCAATGGCAATGGGCAACGTCTCCTACAGGTAAGTAAACTCAATGGATTCAGAATAACTAACACTTATTACAAACACCGTGACATATATAAGTGCACATGGGTTTCACCTGATGGGCTGCATAAGATTATGATTGATTATATATTAATTAACAGCAAATGGGCTAGTTCTGTTAGGAATACCAGGTCATATAGGGGAGCTGAAATTGGATCTGACCATTATCTTGTTAAAAGTGTCTTGCAACTTAAACTTAAAAAGCGTTTTTGCTAGGGTTAATCATTTTACCTTTAATACCGAAACTCCGAAAGACTCAATTATAGCTAAAGTTTACCATGATAGGTTACTTAGTCATTAAGACAGTCATGGTTTGCTTACTACTAAAGTTGAGGTAGAATGGGGCAGTTTTAAACAGGCTTTTCTTGACTCTAACACTATTCTTTTAGGGAAAAAGAGCAGAGGAGACAGAATTATTTGAGTGATAAGGCACTTGAGCTTATTTCAGAAAGAAAGAACTGCAGGAATGTCCTTAATCAATAACCTATTAGTCCTAATAGAAAGCATTACAGAGAACATAATAAACGTGTAAAAGATCAGTTAACTGCTGATAAGAAACTTTGGCTTGATGGATTGGCTGACAAAACCGAGGAAGCAGTTAGACAGCAAAACAGCAGAGACCTGTACCAGATAGTTAATGTTTTGTGTGGTAAAAAACGGACAGGCATACAGGGATTGAAGGATAAACAAGGTAAGGTTATTGAAGGTGAGGATTATGTCATGGCTAGGTGGGCTGAGCATTTCATTGATATTCTAAACACTATGGTTAGTTCACTCCCATTGTTTGCAACGATAACAAATGCATTGGTGGCTTTAATATTGGCCATATAACACAATCTGAAGTTATTTTGGCTGTTTCTAAAATTAAACTTCATAAATCCCCAGGGGTAGATGAAATTACTACGGAAATGCTTAGAGCTGGAAATGTTTCGGTTACCACTTGGATGACTGAAATTCTGAATATCTTTTATGATAAAGGCATGGTTCCTAAGGATTTTACCAGAGCTATTGTTATTCCTATTTTCTAAAAATGTGATCACAGTTCTTGTGATAACTGTAGGGGTATCAACCTACTCTCTGTTCCAGGTAAAGTTCTTTAGATGATTGTGCTTAATAGAATTAAGAATCTGGTTGACAGTCATTTGCGTGATGAGCAATGTGGATTCAGAAGTGGTAGGGAATGTGTGGATCACATATTTTCACTTAGGCAGATTCTTGAGAAATGTTTAGAATTTCAGAAACCTTTGGTTGCCAGCTTTGTTGATTTTAAAAAAGCTTTCGACTCTGTTGATCGTCATAATTTGTGGTTCATTGTGAGATCATATGGTATACCAGACAAGTTAGTTAACAAAATGAAAGCTCTCTATAATAACACTGAGTCGTGTGCGAGAGTTGGAAAGGCTTGTAGCAATTGGTTTTGCATTACTTCTGCTCTTCGATAAGGGTATATTTTGTCTCCTTTTCTCTTTAGCTTGGTTATTGATTATGTTATGCGAAATCCACTTCAAGGGAAAGATTTTGGCCTTAAATGGGCTGGAGATACGAAAATTTCTGATTTAGATTAAGCTAATGATTTAGCCCTTTTGGCAAATAATGCTGATGAGATGAACTCTTTCATTCGAGCTCTTGATGAAACTAGCAGTAGAGTAGGTTTAGTTATAAACAGAGAGAAAACTACTTTGATGAAAATTGGTCAGGCAGGCTGTGATTCAGTTAATCTGAATGGTTGCAGCCTGGAGCAGGTGTCACAGTTTAATTATCTTGGGAGCTATGTAACAGATACTGGTGATGTGCGACATGAGATTAACAGACGAATAGGGATTGCTGCCGGGACTTTTAAGAATCTATGGAGAGTGTGGAGAAATAGGCGTATACACCTAAAGACTAAAATTAGACTGTATAATAGTTTGGTTCTTTCTAGGCTTAGTTATGGTAGTGAAACGTGAACATTTTGTAAACAAGATAACAGGAAACTTGATGCTTTTGATTCCAGATGCTTACGCAGTATCGTGGGCATTAGGTGGTTTAACTTTGTAATTAATGATGAGGTTAGGCAAAGGAGTTTTTGCAACCTCCTTTAAGCAGCATATTGTGCAGAGAGGGTCTCCGTTGGTTTGGCCATGTTGCCCATATGAATAATTTTAGATTGGCGAATAGGGTTATGAACAGTGTGCCTAAATGCCTCAGAAAGAGGGGTAGACCTACGATGCTGTGGGCTGACAATGTCAAACAGGACCTTGTTAGAATTGGTGTGCAGTGGCCAGATGCAGTAGATGTAGCTCAGGGCAAACTTGCTTGGAGAACTAAATTGCACGGTCTGGTTGGACCTACGTAGCCCATGGCTGCTTGAAGATGATGATGATGATGACTTTTTTCACTCCTTAAATATTTTAATTTGAGCTAATGGATTGTGGGAAAATGGAAATAGTATTTTATTAGTAATTATACAACATAAAAATAATTTGTTTTTTATTCTTAAATTTTTCTTTTCCTTTAAATTAAGTTTAAATTAAAAAGTAGCATTTACCACACCTCTCTGAGGAAGGTGGGTACATTATTACTGTTGGCAAAATAACTCATGATAAATCACCGAAATTTCAAATTTCTGTTACATATAAATCTTTTGCAAAAGTCGTTGGTAGTTTTGCTGTTCCTACATTTAGTGAACTGTAAAGATAGGAATTAAATTATATATAAAATATATAATAAAATAATATTATATAATATATATGTATTATATATAAAAATATACAAAAATTGATATACAGGGTGAATCTGAAAAAGTGGGCAAAACTTTACGGGGTGGTAGAACGCAGCTATACGAGCAATATTCTTCATAGAATGTATGGTCGAAATGCAAGCGGTGAGAAGTTAAAAGGTAGTTTTCCACTGTCACATTTAAAGAATGAACACAAGAAGGAGTGGAGATACTTCAGAAAACATTTTATTAACAGGAATGTAATTGAGGTACATGCTCAAAGAAATTGCTCAAAAGAGCTGCTGCCAGCTGTAATGCAGGCTTCACACCTGTGGGATAGGGACCGACGCACATTTGCGAAGACACCAGGCATTTCCCGAATATCGCCGGAAACAACTGCGATCCTGGCGACTAGATCCATATCGGTTTCAATGGGGCATTCGTAGATTAGGCTTTTCATATGGCCCCACAGGAAAAAGTCCAAACACGAGAGATCCGGCGATCTTGGTGGCCAAGCTATGGGACCACCTCGACCAATCCATCGCCCTGGGAACGTTGCATGTAAAGTGTTCCGCACATCTAAGCTGAAGTGTGCAGGCGCACCGTCGTGCTGGAACCACATTCTCGACCTGCTGGGGGTTGGAATCGGATGCAGCAGCTCCGGCAACACCTCTCGTAGTGATATTTCAGTATATCATTAAATGAAACGCTTAAACTTCATTTTATCTTATGTTTTCAGTTAAAGAAAAATCATTAAAAGTGGAGTAAAAATCGCTACCAGTACAAATAATAAAATTTTTTTAACGTAATGTTATATCTCCGTTTAATCAGAATCCCAAGTTTCACTGTAGGCAAGATTCTAGTTCAGTGACTTGCAGTGTAAGTCGCTACAATTTAACATAAAAATATATCACTAATAAATTTCATAGCAAGTATGTATATGCCGTAACCTAAATAATGTCGCATAGGACGAATTTTTTAGCACGCCAATCATGAGCGGATCGTCACTTTCATTTAAGTAACATATTTTGTGTAAGAATCTTCCCTTTTTGTACTGATATAAGCATATCAAATCATTGTTAAGGTAGTAGCAGTTAATTATATAAAATAATTAGTTACAATTAGTAATAATAACAAGGGAAAATATATTTCAAAAAACCTGATTTTTGTAATCGGAATATGCAAAAATATTCTAATCGCAAAAATAAATATAGCATTTTAATTTTATTTTAATATTATTTTAAGATTTTTAATGTCTATAACATTAAAAAAATGCATTTATATTAAAAGATAAGAAGTTCCACATTAGAACATATCCTCTACCCTCAAATCGTTAGTTACGGGATTTACGGAAGAGTCCCTAAAGAGCACATGTACACTAAATGATACATGCACTCTTTAGGAACTCGTTATAATAAGACTATGGGCCATTAAATTAAGCATGTTGGCGATGTTATGTCAATAGCATCTCATACAAAACTCATCATCGTCATCATCAAGCAGCCATGGCTATATGGAGGTCCAACCAGTCCGTGCAATTTAGTTTTCCAAGCATTTCAGTCCTAAACTACATCTGCTGCATCTGGTCACTGCACACCAATTCTAACAAGGTCCTGTCCGACATTATGTGTCCACCGCTTCCTAGGTTTCCCCCTCTTTCTGAGGCCTTTAGATACACTCTTGATAACACTATTCACTAATCTATAATTATCCATACGGGCAACACGGCCAAACCGAGCTTACGAATCTCCTTTCCAGTTTTAAAATTCAAATTACAAGCGTCATGTGCGGCTCCTCGAAACTTTCCCGCAAAATGATCACGATCTCTTACTCGATCTCTCCCCAAGGGATTCTTGCATATATGGCAGTTTAAAGCATTTTCGTATAATTTTTGCCCTTCGTCGGAGAGACATATAGCAACATTATTCTTCATCAACTTTTGAATAATTTCTTCTTCCTCAGAAGACACTTCAAGAACTCCTCTATAACATTCGGACCCCTATAAATCGTGGAAGGTTTGTAACTATACCCATCAGGGCCCACAACCACAATAAGCAAATCCACACGCTTCATGTTTAGCCGTGATTGTAGAAGCAGTCGGGTTATGGAGGCATGTATCTACTTTTACTAAAAATGATTCGAAGTCAGCATAAATCACATAAGGTACAGGGAGTTGAAATATGCAATTCGTAAACTTCAGACACTTCTCTTTTCACTTGGCAGCTCTATATTCTGAGGGCCGTGTTCTTCACTGTAGGTCATATGCTCCTTTAAAATAGATTCCTTCGGAAAACTTTGAAAACAATAATCGCGGTAAAAGTTCATACATTTTTGGCTGGTAAGGGAACTTACAAATCTACTCATATTCTTAATGTAGCAGTAATGTCTCTTTTCTCCAACTGATAAGAGCATGAGATTAATAGGTCGTTTCGCTCTCACTGGTGTAATGTATAGAGGGAATGCTTCTTCTCGTATCCAAATACATTGATAGATACCCCATTCATCTTCTCAAACTTTGGAATTTGCGTTAGAGTAACAGGATAAACAAGGCTTGTGACGTCTAGTTCACTTTCCAGACGTTGATAATTAGTCAAACGATCAGCATTTTTTTTCAACTGGATATAAAGCATCAAGTAGTGACCAAAGGAAACTTTCTGGTTGTTTCGCACATTAACAATTGCATGCTTTGTTTGTAGCTCTCGTGCTACAGGGATATAGCTAGAGCCCCTAGAGGTGCGTATTTTCCAATTTTCACTTCAGCGAAAAGAATTTCATCTAAAAGGCAGCCACTCTGGGAACCTTCATATTCTTCACAGGAAGCTTTAAATTTCTCATAGGCCAGTTGAAGATCGTTCTTTAAATCGGAATCTGGATGACTTGTGATGCAGTTACTCCTAAAGAAAAGATTACAATATTCATCGGTTTCGCGATCTCACCACTAAGAGCCACTTGATTGTCTGCTTCAAGTGCAATTCTTCTTGTAGAATTCAATTCCACGAATCATCAAGGAAAACAATCAAATCATGTCTCCTCTCCTCATTAGCCATCAATTTCCGCATTGATAGAATGTCAGAGAAACGGCACGGGTCGTCTTCTTTTTCATCGTGCTCATTACTCTTTTTCTTTATTTTGCAGACATCCATCATCTGCAGAACGTTTCCTCTTCTCATTTATGTAATGTGTACGTCGGATATGCAGCTCATAATTATCTTTTCTACTAAAGGTCGTCCCACAAACTTCGCATTCGAAGTTGAAACTATTCTTATGAGAGATTAGATGTCGCTCAAAGTTATCTTTCCTTGCAAATGTAGCTGTACAAGCCACACAATGGAAAAGCGCTCCTTTGTCATGAGATTTCTTATGACGGTCCAAGCTTGCAGGATGAGCGTAGACCATTCCGCAATCTTTACACTCAAACATACTCTGCAGAATCAGCATACAAATGCGTTGACGCTGCACTGCTCCACGAACACAAATGATAATATTCGCGGCTTCCCTTCCTTTTATAACCTTGTTTAAAGTCACTCTAAAATAAAATTAAATGTGAATCAAATACCGATACACTCAAATTTTCATCGAACATTTAATCGCTACATCAGAAAAAAATTTAATATTAATCGTCATATGGTGGGGTTGGGGTGGGGTTAAGAAGGGCCGAGATACAGATTCGATAATGCCAATCTATAAATTCATTGCGAATTCCCCCCCCCCCCCCCGAAAAATATACCAAAGTTAATAAGGCTGAAAGTAATTGAATCTGCATTTATAATAATCATTTTTCATTCAAATTAATTAGACAGGAAAAAAAGATTTCTAATGTACTTATGTTATCTAATCAAAAAACAAATACAAACGCAACAAAATCCTAATTAATAACAGTTAACAGTTTTTTAATTACATTCAAATGACACATGCGGTACTTATGACTTCCTCTAGTCCCCATTGATAAAGGGTTCTGTAAAATTTGTACGCCTACCAACCAACATAATGCGAAACACTATTTTCCTAAGATATAACGGGAAAGAAGTTAATAAGCTTCTGTTTGACTCACAAGTTCCCTTATATAGCAGTAACACTATTTTTTCCGTGTAATGAAAATTAAAGTTTTTTTTTAGAAAAAAGAAAAAAGCTAATATTTGCTAGTATCTATTCTAAATTTTTCCGTATATATATTGTTAATATATATTTTATAGTTTTTTTAAACCTTCTGACACGATATCAGGACATTTGTATTAAGCTGTAATTCTTAAAGGTAATTGTTTCGAAAATATCCATTATGAACACTATTGAAATGTCGCTAGTAACTTGCTGTAATTAACACTGTGATTGTCAATTTTGTTTTGTATATAAACTATTGAAGGCAAACACATGCGTATGTCGAAACGACTGTGTGCGAAATTATTTTTATTCTGTATTATTCTGTATTATCTCTATTGCATGTATGAACATTAAGATACATAGTAAATCAGAAAAAAATTCTTAAACACTGTACATATATTAGATTCCCCCCTCCCTGTCGCCACAAAAATAGTTTACATTTAAATTATTTTAATGCCTACATTTTATGAAACAATACCACAAAAACATATAAAGGACACTACCAGAGTCCTACTGATCTGGACAACTATGGCTACTTTCTTTTTTTTCTACCCTGCTGAGGAGTGGTCAACCACACAGGGTCCTGGTGCTGACCATATAAACCCACTGGACTGGACAGATATATGGCTCTGAGCTTGATTATGGATCCTGATTTTGCTGCACTGGTGGGCTTCTGTGGAGGGAAAATCTTCCGCCGTGTTTTCTGTTTGTTTGTGGGTTGACAGCCCCAAGTGAATCGATTCACAGGATATGTTTATCAGCTGGTGGATAATCCTGAGCAGAGGTCATCGCAGGCACCTGAACTCTTTGCTTCTATTGGCATCGTCAAATTCTACATTGGAGGAAGTCTTCCAGTGTAGATGGCTTCAGCCTTTAGTGGTGGGGAAACGGGTCTTTGCCCCATGTCTGCGATTAGGGGGCTGTTTGATATTGTCGGCATTCTCTCTCTCAATAAACATAGTTTCTTTAAACATCCACTAACCATTTTCTCTCCATAGGTAGTTGGAATGTGAGGACTCTGCACAGAGCTTTTTCTCTTGATGTCCTCACACAAGAATTCCACCATTATAATTTAGATATTCTCGGCTTGCAAGAGACCAGATGGACAGATAAAGGTCAGATTCTTAAAAATAATCTTAAATTTCTCTTTTCAGGGAGGGACGACAAAAAGCATCACCAAGGCGTGGGTCTGCTTCTCAGCAGACACGCTAGTGATGCTCTTCTAGGGTATGAGTGCATTAATGAAAGATTTCTTACAGCAAAATTTCAGACAAGCGTTAAAGACTTGAATGTTATATGCTGTTATGCCCCCACTCAGGATGCCGATGAGGATGAGAAGGATAGGTTTTATGAACAACTTCAGGATATTTTGAATTCTGTCAAGAAAGGAGATGTTACCCTTGTTCTTGGTGACTTCAATGCCAAAATTGGTACTGACTCTGACCTTTGGGGAGGGGTGATTGGCCCTTTTGGCATTGGTAGCTGCAATGGCAATGGGCAACGTCTCCTACAGGTAAGTAAACTCAATTTATTCAGAATAACTAACACTTATTACAAACGCCGCGACATACATAAGTACACATGGGTTTCACCTGATGGGCTGCATAAGATTATGATTGATTACATATTAATTAACAGCAAATGGGCTAGTTCTGTTAGGAATACCAGGGCATATAGGGGAGCTGAAATTGGATCTGACCATTACCTGGTTAAAAGTGTGTTGCAACTTAAACTTAAAAAGTGTTGTGCAACTTAAACTTAAAAAGTGTTAGTGTTAAAAAAATTACTTTTAATACTGAAGCTCTGAAAGATCCAGTTATAGCCAAAGCTTTCCATGATAGGTTACTTAGTCATTATGACAGTCATGGTATGCTTACTACTGAAGTTGAGGAAGGATGGGA